>JAYGXS010000001.1:104206753-104237183 GCA_036362985.1 Ligula intestinalis | reverse complement strand
AACCTTGGCGCCGCAGAAGTACAGCATCTTAATAGACTCCGACATGGTCTCAGATGACTGAAGCTCCACAAGGGTGTGTGCTATCTCCTCCTCGAGAGGGGTAGGCGGGGTTTTGTCAGGTTTAAAGAGTTTCGCAAGTGCCATTTTAACTATAGTTTGTTGAAAATTACTATAATCATGAGTTAATGACAAACCTTACGCCAAACGCTGCAAAACGCGTGAAATCTCAGCTGCCCGCGAAAATACTGTGATGATACGTTTAAACAATGAAGCGAATAGTGGCATGAAGGGCTCGATTCAATCGCGTATTCGAAATAACAGAAGGCTACACCAATGAAGCGTAAACTATATATTTTTCAAAATAGGACTTGCATTTTTGAAGGTTTCAACTATCATTAAATAAATTTCTTAAATTTTGCAACCGATACCGTCGATAAGCCTTCCAGGAATCATAGACAATTAATAATCGGAGAAAGTACAATCACTGTTTTTTCACTAGCTTTATCCTTACCTCTGTCCCGAATTAGGACATCAGATGTGGCAATAACAGCTAAAAACTTATCCAACACCCGATTTTCGGCTGATCCATCACCATGGTTTTGGCCTTGGAAACGGGAACGAATGCAATAAAGACGGTCACTCCACACCTCTTCAGAAAATTTGGAGGTTACAGGAATACGCAACTTCTCGTTGTTCCATCCATATGGGTGAAACTGGTTTTTACTGGCTATAAGAATTGATGTCCTTTTTCTGAAAAACATGCAGTGTGTGATGGTGTCGGCAAGACGTTCAGATGCACGTTTTTTGACTTCATATTTGGTCCAAACTAGCAGCTGTTTGGCATAATTAGAAAACATGCTCGATCGAAAGTGAACAAAAGCAGAAAATATCGAACTTCTGGTAGTTCGTCACAATCACACCATTCGCAGTGCTGCACTCATCTATGACTTTGTAATGCCACTATCTACGTTGATGCGAACTTAAATGCCATTAGTGTATAAGAAAGACCTCCCATATTCATTTTATTCAATTGCTTCTTCAATTTTTGGGACAGATATTGCTATGTACTCCCGTTCGTAGTGTTGAGACATCGTGACGCGAGGCGCGCGTCAAGCGCTGCTCAATGTCACGAACACTTGGTCACCCCTTTCTTTGTTCTGACTGACCAGCCTTCGATCCTGGCCAGCGGCTCACACCTGCCCTTATTCTGATTGGCCGGCGTTCAGCCTATTACATTCACCCCACACCATATACACGGCGGTGTCAGCATGACTCGCCACTTGAATTGTGCCTTCGTCCTCAGTACACGTCTTGCCTTAGACAGTCCTCTGATTTGCCTGCATGACATTCAGCCTACAGGCAGCCGTCTGTTGACATAAATTACATTTTTCCTGTCTTAAAACTGCCTCCCGTTCTCAATACGTTACATTGGTGATGCAAGTCTTACGAACATGGTTTCTGTATTACCTACACCTTCAACTTTCTGGTGGAAGGGCACTCCGAATCCTTCAAATAATTCCTGGTTACAATGGAGGATTACATTCGAGGATAACATTGAACTTCTTCCGATTTTGTTGCCTGCTGTTACGCTCGACGTTACATCTAATTTGAAACTCCTTCGGATTCATCTCGGAGAGGTGGGACAGTGTTGCTTCGACGCCCTTACGTTGCAAAAATTGGCTGATCTCCAAACAGTATTCACAAAACTCAAAACAATGTGGGTGGAAAAGACAACATTTTCCTGAGCCTATATCGGTTTTGTCAGATGCGTCAGGAATCCAGCCAATGCATTAGCGATTTTATTACAAACCTAATGCTCGCCTTACAGGATTGTCAATGCACCAAGTTTGTGGCAATCAAGTTCGAGCAGACGATGCTGGTGCAGCAGTTGCTTGTGAGCTTGAGGGAGGAAAAGGATCGGGAAAGGGTTTTGTCCGTGAAGGAAGATTTGTTATGGGAGAAAGCGTGTGATATTGTCCGTCATCAAGAGGGCGTACAGCAGAACCTTCAACAGCTAGATCATTCAAATGCTGGAGTTATATCATCCTTGCAATCAGATTTGGCCATCTCCCTAGTCAACACTACCAAGTTTTCACCTAAACGGCACTCAGTTGCTCCTTCAAAACAACTACCATCCTGTTATCGTTGCGGTCAGCATCATATCCGTTGGTCAGACTGTAAACACCAAAATACAATTTGCCAATTTTGTAAGAAAATTGACCACATCGAAAAAGTGTGTTTTTCCAAAAAGCGGACGAACATTAAAATGCACGCTGTCTACCCTAATCCAGCCGGGGATGGCGAAACGATATTTCAAATGCCTGCAGCAGACAAGCCGTTCCAATCACTCTACAACATCACGCTTTCAGTTGATCTCCATCCCGTGAAATTTGAAATCGACACTGGTTCAGCTGTTACCCTCATCAATGAGGTTTCTCTTCCGAAAGTTCCCCATCTGCTACCGGCTGACTCTACTTTTCGTTGTTATACTGGACAGAACGTAGATGTTCGAGGGGTCTTTACGGCCGAAGTTGAGCACGATGGCGAACTTCATTACTTGCTGGTTCATGTGGTCAGAGGATGTCACCAAGTAAATCTCCTCGGGCGGGGCTGGATAGAAGGTGTTCCGTCGGTGCTATCCTACATACCTGGAATTGGAGGTGACTCCGCTCTAGATTCTTTGGTAATGAATCATGAAAAACTATCTGAGGATTATTCTACTACAGAGCAGGGCGATCCATCCGTTAAATTCTACCTTTTATCAGAATCTCAGCCCAACTTGTTCAAAGCTCGCCCAGTTCCCTATGCACTTGCAGTGGAGGTCGAAGGAAGGTTAGATCGTCTAGACAAAGCGGACATTAATGAACCTGCACAGTATTCAGAATGGGCAGCCCCAACAATCCCTGTTCTTCAAGCCGGTCGTTCCGTGGGTATTTCTGGTGACTACTAGCTTACGATAAACGCAGCAACTAAACTAAACTATTATTTGCTTCCGTGGAGCCAGGACAGGTATTAATCCCTTTCAGGTGATCAGAGATTTACAACTTTGGACTTAAATCATGCCTACAACCAATTCATCCTAAATAAAGAATCCTGAGACGCCAACAGCACCAATACACACCGGGGATTGTTTCGACACAAAGGACTACCCTTTGGAACTTTTTGCTGGAACTGTTTGGACGTCAAACAACCTGCTTTTGAACAGGCAAAGGCGGTCCCTACTTCATCCTCTCCCGGGATTCATCACGACCCGGAAAAGCTGATACTACAGAAATGCAGAACGTTCCCATACAGCCTGGATTCAGTTCTAAAACACCGAATTTTTTCTGGTCATTGGCGGAAAACAAACTATTCGCAGCCAGTCGATGAGTACGTTCCCCATCCTTCCATTATCCATGCCAGCACTAGCGTACGGACTGAGGAGCAGCCCCATTCTCCCCCTTCCCGATGCTGTTTACTTGAGGGTGGAGGGATGCTATGTATGCCTGTCCGTAGTGTCGGGACATCATGACGCGAGGCGCGCATCAAGCGCTGCTCAAGGTCATGGACATTTGGTCATCCCTTTCTTTGTTCTGACTGACCAGCCTTCGATCCTGGCCAGCGGCTCACCCCTGCCCTTATTCTGATTGGCCAGCGTTCAGCCAACTACATTCACCCCACACCATAAACACGGCGGTGTCAGCATGACTCGCCACTTGAATTGTGCCTTCGTCCTCAGTACACGTCTTGCCTTAGACAGTCCTCTGATTTGCCTGCATGACATTCAGCCTACAGGCAGCCGTCTGTTGACATAAATTACATTTTCCTGTCTTAAAACTGCCTTCCGTTCTCAATACATAACAGATATATCAGCGATTACGTAGTGTTTTTGTTTCTTTGATTACACCAAAACAGAATGGGAAACCATTTCCAGTAAGGTTCCATAGGAAGGCGTTTTGTGTCTCATTATATTTTTGTTATATGGCAGCGACTACCTTGACTGCTTCACTTGTGAGAAAGTCATGTTTGCAAACGATATAAAGATTTGGAAGTCAATTAAAAGCCCAGAGGATGGACAGACCTTACAAAATATCTTGGATTGCTTGCAAAATTTGTGTGAAAAGTGGCTACTGCAGCTCAGTTTCAACAAATGCCAATTAATCCGCCTACGGTCTAGTCGCGGAAATGTGATACCATTTGAGTAAGACTATTTGATCGGAAATCACGAACTCGGGCAAGTGAACGAACTACGGGATCTAGGTGAATGCCTGACGTCCAACCTCAAACCGTCAACTCACTGTGCCAAAACCGTAAAGAAGGCTATGGGCATCCTAGAAGCGATCTGAAGGTCCTTTCTCTATTTAAATAAGGAGCTTTTTCGGCGAGTCTTTTGGCTGACGTTAGAGTTTTGTGTCCAGGCGTGGTGCACCTGGACGAAGAAAGATTGAGTTGTACTGGAGGAAGTCCCAAAACTGGCAACTTAACTAGGCTGCAGCTTAAGAGGCCAACCATATGAAGGCCGCCTAGATAGGCTCAATCTTTTTCCTCTCTATTAGAGATGTATATTTAAGGGTAACAGGCAAGAAATTTCTTTGAGAACCCTATAAATGTAAAGCAAACAATGTAATACTTACAGTTAATGTGCAGTTGGTGGAGGAGTGAATTTTCCCGGAACAGAATGAAAACCGTCTAGAGCCAGAAGAATTGTTTACAATGCTGGCAGTAGAAAATCGTGCTGTAAAAGTCGCCTTCTGTCAAAAAGAATGACATCGAGTCTTCTTTTAAACTCCGCTATTGTGGCAGGGATAACCGCCTTGCTTGGTAACAAGTTCCAAGGTCTGACCACGCGTTGACTAAAAAAATATTTTCGGAGGTCTAATCGAGTGCGTTCGTTTGTGGCCTTGTAAAGGTGGCCACGCAGGTGAGTGGTGGTGGCTAATTCAAAGAAATTCTCCAATCTCAGGGAGGAACTGTGGCCCCGGATTATCCGGAATGTCCAGAGCAGGCTGCACTGAACGTTCCTGTAAGGCAAAGGGAAAAGGTCAAGTTTGAACAATCTCTCCTACTATGGTAAGTCCCAGAGACCATCGACCAACTTTGTCACCCTGCGTTGCACTTCTTCAAGAAGGTCCATATACTTCTTCAACCACGGTGTCCACACTGGCATTCCGTAGTCTAAATGTGGTCTCAAAAAGGCGCCAAATATTTTCCCGAAGAGTTCAGGTGGGAAGATTTTGAACGCTCGTCTGATCCAGTGCAGAATACTAGTTGCCTTCTGGATGGCCTTTTTACAGTTCTCTGTTGGCATCAAGCTCGCGGTTGTCCATATACCCAGATCTTTGTGCGTATCAACATCTTTTAATGTGGTGCCATTGATGAAGTAACTGTGTTTCGGCGGCACTTTTTGCCCCGGAATTATGTGTAGAACCAGACACTTGGATACATTAAAGGTAAGAGGCCATGTGGACGACCAAATAACCAGTTTATCGATGTTCAACTGTAATCTCTTTATAAGCAATACAGAGGAAAGATGATCATGGTGTTCAAAATTGTCAAGTGGACTGTGTTCTTCAGATAGCTGACTTCTTTGAATTCGCACAAACCACACATCTCCGAGGTCATCTATACAAATTGAAGAAACACCATGCCAATCTAGAAGTGTGGGCTAACTTCTTCTCCCACTGGGTCATTGAAGACTGGAATAAAATTTTGTCGTCAGTTGTTCTTTCTGAAAGTGTTGACGCATTTAAAAGAAGACTCGGTAATACTTGACTCGCTGTTCATACATTTGGTAGAGGACTTGGGTGTAAATCGAACGGCTAACCGACCGGGCTACAGAGGCATACAGCAGCGATTATCAACTTCAGCTACCAACTAGATATTCTATTTAAACGCCTCCAGCTAACAAGAGTAAAAGTATAGTACGTCTAAGGGATGTTCATCATGACGAGAAATCTTGCATATCATACTTTACACTTCTTCATACATATTTGAACCTCGAAAAAGATATGAATAATCTGAAATTTGAAATGGCACAGACAATGGCAAAGGTCCAAACAGCCCTCCATGTCCCAAAACAAAGGGGGAATTTAAGAAGACGGTCTCTCAACAGTCTAAAGGGGAGCAGATGCCAGAGCAAAATTGCGCCCCTGGCCATCCTTCATGCTCTACGGAGTCCGAACGCGTTGAAGAAGACCAGTACGAAGACAGTACATCACATACAAACGTGATTTTCCCAATTCCTCGCTCTGAAGAAAGCGATCCTAATAGCACTAATAAGCCTCTTATTAGCAGCATTATCGAGGAAACAAAGCGAAATCGCACAGATGGGGAACTTAAATATTCACCCATAAACCGGAAGCGCAATATCGTGACAAAGGGTGTTCCCGAGTCCACAGCAAACACTCCAAAGGAAAGGTGGACACATGATATGAATCGTATTAATGATTACATCGACAGCATCCTGTCGGATGGGGAGATCATTAGAGTACAAAAAACTTCCCGACTAGGCGAAGCAGAACCAAAACGTGATTTTAACCTTTCCCAAGACCCCTTAAAGTAGCCTTGAATAACGAAACCAAGGTGGCGCTCCTACTAGAATGACGAATGGCAAAAAACAGTAATTTTTTTCAGCCGGACTACGAGCCCAGAGAAAGAATGAAAATGCGGGAACCGAGGAGAGACATGAGGGAGGGGATGAAGAGAGGGAAGACTGGACTGAGAATCAAGGACGGGGATCATAATTCATATGAAGAAGACATATTGGTGGGGAAAACCCGTCACAATGAAGTCTGGGTCTCGCCATCACGACCAGCAGTAAAGGTGACCGGGGCGAGATTGAGTGAAGCCAAGAACATGGCTATGATGCAAACAAATGTACTGAGTGTTTTCAACAAATTGGATTAATTCAAACTGGCCGTGGACCATGTGCAACCTGACCTGATAGCGCTTACTGAAACATGGTTGAATGAGCAGATAGCAGATGCAGAAGTCATAGCTGTAAGGACTTCAGCTTATCTGCACTGACAGAAACGGACGTAAGAGTGGGAGAATCGATATGTTCATACGAGATGGTATCGACTAAGTCGCAGATAGTTTTTCATCACGCAGGAATAATTCCTGTGAAATAATTAGTTGTAAACTGAGAGTACCAAACCAACCTGACCTCCATATTGCTCTGGTATACAGACCACTAGGACAAAGGACGGAAGCGGACGATGCACTTATCTCTGAAGTGAAAGAGATCTGCCGTAGCAAAAAAGTTCCAATACTTGGCGATTTTAAGTCTCCAGACATTGATTGGGAATTGATGCACACCTCGTGACCAGAGAACTCATTCGAAAAAAAACTACGTCATTTGGTAAATGACGAATTTCTTGTCCAGCATGTCACAATGGGCACGTGGTTCCGAAGTAGCCAACAGTCTAGCGGTCTGGACCTCCTCATTAGTACAGATGAAAAATGTATTCTTGGCTTAAATACTCAGACCCTTTTGCATCGTGCGTGGCTTGGACTGCGCTCTCATGTGTGACAACTTTTTCCAACTCGCCAATAAAAATGTATCTCCAGGGACATCTGTTAGGCAGGCCTAACGAACAGCTAAGCAAGCAGTAGCTTGCGAAGCATGACCACAACCCAAGCAGGTTATCGATCGGCCTACACGGGTGAATTTACGAAGGCCGTCAAAACGATCAATAATTCAAAGTTCAAACCACTGTCATCCACTGAGTCAAACAACCAATGGGACTGGTCACCATATCAGAGGGAACTCTGATTGGCTCAGTGGACATCGTTACACACCTTATTTTCCCTAAATTGTTTGTACCTCAAACACAAAAAGACTTCTGCTATTGCACACTTCTTGTCGTGTTCTCCCTTTGGGGACTCACACAAGACGTCATTGGGCGGCAATATTTCAGCCTAGGCATCCGTCATAAGATTATGTCGACGCAGAACCGGACTCATTATCTATTTCCGCGGAACATCTGCAGTATATCCTGAAACAGCAACAAGCTCAGTTTGAGTAGGCTCACATGAAGATGCTGGAGTCCACGTTGCAAAAATTCACTTTGCATTTTTCTGGCCCAGATTATATGATATGTTTATTATGCCAGTTTACAGGCAATTGTAAAGAGTTGGTAATGCACCTCTTGGGTGCCTTCCAACACCTCGAAGACCGGAAAAAACCTAAATCGAACTCCCTATGTTGCAGCCAGCATTGGTTTTGTTTCAGGTTTTTTGTTTTGTCAATACTGGGCGAGATATGCAGTTTGTTTCAAGTGAAAAAAAAAACCTGACTTCAAAGGTATGATGCAAACGGAATATGTGTACAGTTGTCAGCTGAGTTGCCACATCAGCAGGAGAAATGTTGCATATCGTTTAAGGACATTATTTCGAGTCGGAGAGGGTTGGCACAAGAACACAGTGTTCTCAGTCTTCCTTCAATGGTTGTCGGCAAAAGATGCGCGCTAACGGCTGAAGGGTTAGTAGACTGCGGGCTGCTGCTTCAGCAGCATTATTTTCAGCCTGAAGCCTGGCGGGGTTCAAAGTCCACGAACGCCATCAGAGGGAAAGAGATATTCCACCGAGTCAGCACCCAAAATTCTTGAAAGTTATCCTGAATGTAGAAAACTAGTCATAGCTCTCATAAACATAGGGTAGCTTTGATGGGTTTTAATACTTTTGGGCAGCTTATTCTAGATTGATATGGCATTTACTGAAAAAAATTGCCGGTACTTAACTGTGCGTGCCATAGGAAGAAATAAAAATACGTCTCGATGATTAGCGCGTCGAGAGTTCTTAAGCTGCCTTATTGTACTGAGAGAATTAAAGGTTTGACCATTCAAAAGTTTAAACAGTAAAAATAGACCCTTCTGCAATCTATGAAGCAACAGGGGATCCAGCTTTATAAGTTCGCATATTTGTTGGTAGGCTAAGTAACGGTGTTCTGTAGTGAAAACTCTTCTAGTGAAGAAGTGCTGCACCGATTCTATTTTCTTCCGTTCACTAGTGCGCAGAAGACTGAATAGGGGCGAGCAGTATTCAAGACTAGGTCTCACGCACATATTATAAAGGCTAGTTCTAACCTTGATAGTCTTAAAATTTCTAAGGATAAATCCGGTGGTTCGGCGTGCTTTCGAGACTATCAGGGCACAGTGCTCTGACAAATTGAGACTATTAGAGTAGGATATGCCCAAATCCTTGATAACTCCTGGGACATTTAGTTCGTTGCCGTCAATGCTTAATTCCAGTTGATGATCGTCGCCAACAACCATAACGGAACATTTGTGCCATGAAAGGGTGAGGCGCCATGTGCAACACCACTGGGTGAAGGCCTGAAGATCCTTTTTTATCAGCTCGAGCACGATGTTGCGATCTGCCGCGACGGATATCGAAACGTCAGGCGAATAAACATATTGTCCCAGCGATCGAGTCTTCTTCTTCTTCTTCTCAATGGGTTTAGTGATGATAGTAATAATGTTGGTCGTGGTCAACTGCTCATCTTACCGTCAAGCCACACTGGGTCGCCTCGCTATATGCATGAAAAACTCAAGATGCATTGGCTTACGTTAGACATTTTGGGCACCCGGATCTATTCATTACGTTTACCTGCAACCCATCATTGCCTGAAATTGCCGATGGACTACTCCCCGGTCTAATGCCAAAAGGTCGACATGACTTGCTTGCGCGGGTATTTCATCTTAAGTTAAAATCTATGATGAAACTCATCACGAAATTCAAAATTTTCGGTGATGTTCATTGCCATATGCACACTGTAGAGTGGCAGAAGCGAGGGTTGCCCCACGCTCACATTTTGGTCTGGCTAAAACTAAAATTACACTCTGTTGATATTTACAAATTCATATGTGCAGAATTGCCTGACCGATCTGTTGACCCAGTTCTGTTTGAAACGGTCAAAACTCAGATGGTGCATGGTCCATGTGGTCAGATAAATCCCAACAGCCCTTGCATGAAGGATGGAAAATGTACCAAGAAATACCCCAAGCGATACCTTGATGTCACTCAGACTGACGGAGATGATTACCCTCTGTACAGAAGAAGACGACCTGAGATTGGTGGTTTCGAAGCTGTTTTGAATGAACGGCGAAACGGTGGTGTGGTAATTGACAACCGTTGGATCGTGCCGTACTGTCCACTTCTGTCAAAATTATTTAACACTCATATCAATGTTGAGTTCTGCAACTCTGCGAAGTTCAACAAGTACGTGAGCAAATAAATCAACAAAGGTTCCGATGCTGCAATGTACTCACTCAACCTCCGCAACAGAAACGATTAGCTTACCCGATATGAAAAAAGGAGATACATCAGCAGTAATAAAAAATTCTGGAGAATCTTTGGTTTTGATATCCATAAACGTTTTCCGGCCATTGAACACTTAAGCGTCCACCTAGAAAATGGCCAACGAATTTACTTTACGGAAGGATTCCTCTTGGACCAACTTCAGAATCCCAAAGATACGACCTTAACTGTGTTCTTTAAATTGTGCCAGCATGATTCATTTGCCCAGAAGCTTTTATATATTCAAGTCCCCTCATGCTCCACATGGAATAAAAACAAGTGGGCTCAACGAGGGATAGGGGTTCCAGTTGAGGGGCATCCAGGCATCAAATACGATGTTAAAATGGACAGAATCTACACTGTTCACCCATCTCACCGAGAATACTTCTACTTAAGAATGCTACTTCACGAAGTCAGAGGCCCAACATCGTTCGGAGATCTTAGAACAATTTATGGTCTTCTGTGTTCAACCTACAGGGAAGCCTGCACGATGCGAGGTATACTTCAAGATGACAATCAATGGGAGAATACCATCGCTGAAGTTGTTGTTACTAACACTCCGTATCAATTGCGACGACTATTTGCTACGTTGATTAGGAGTTGCGAGTTGACCTGCCCGTATGATCTATGGTTGAAGTTAAGAAACGATGTGTCGGAAGATAACCGATTGAAATGGTTGAAATGGATGGAGAACACATTGAAACGTATGGATTTCCTCTACTTGACAGGAGCAAAGAAACCCTACCCTTGAAAGTGTCTACAACCGCAGTAATGGCAACTACGTTTTCTTTTCGGATGCGCCCTGTGAAACTGGCAAAACTTTTGTCATTAAGTTGCTTTTGGCTGAATTGTTCAAAGACAGCCAATATTTTTTGGATGTTGCATCGGCTGGTATAGCAGCGACGCTACTTCCTGGTGGCAGAACTGCTCACAGTGCCTTCAAGCTTCCCCTGAGGTTGCCTGATAAGGGCAGCGCAACATGCCAAGGAAGCAGAGGTAGTGGCTCATCTGAATGGTTGAAACGGTGCTCACCTATAATTTGGGATGAGTGTACCATGGCCAATAGAATTGCACTGAAAGCGCTAGATAGAAAGTTGCGTGATGTCACAGAAAAGAACATACCGTTTGGTGGCATCACAATGGTTTTATCTGGTGATTTCCGCCAGACACTACCCGTGATTCAAAGGGGTACCAGGTTTGACCAGGTAAAATTTTGCCTGAAATACTCATCACTATGGTCAACGGTAAAGGCATTAAAATTCACGACCAACATGAGGGTTCACCTCCACAATGCCCATGAATCCGACGAATTCTCAACTAACATCTTGAAGATTGGAGAAGGGAAAATTGAAACCGATGCAAACGGAAACATCCTCATTAGTTTGGTTGCGAATTTGTCAAGCAGTGTCGAAGACCTTAGAGACACAGTTTTCCCTATTCTGCAAGGTAACTTTTCCGACGCAGAATGGCTATGCGAACGAGGAATTCTTGCTTCTACAAACAAATTTGTCAATGCCACCTTCCAGATAAGGAAAAAGTGTACATATCATTCGACACAACGGTTTACCATTCCGACTGTGTTAATTACCCAGTGGAATTCCTGAACAGCTTGGAAATATCTGGCGTTCCATCACACAAACTGGTTCTTAAGGTTGGTGCACCAATTATGCTGATGAGAACTCTCGATGCACCACGGCTATGCAATGGCACTAGGCTAACTGTGAAGCGGCTGATGTCATACCTGATAGAGGCCACAATTATGACCGGTTGTGCAAAAGGGGAAACTGTTTATATCCCCCGTATTCCTATTGTGCCATCTGATACTCCATTCAATTTCCAACGTCTTCAATTTCCAGTGAAGGTTTGCTTTGCCATGTCCATCAACAAATCCCAAGGGCAAACCTTCAAGGTGGCTGGAGTTCACCTGGAAGAATCGTGCTTTTCCCACGGTCAACTCTACGTTGTGATATCTCGAGTTGGCTCGAAAAACAATTTGTTTGTCTTGGCACCTAACGGGCTAACGAGACATGTTGTTTATCCAGAAGCGTTAGTGTGATGACCCTACCTTCCATTTCCTTAAGGTACGTATTAATACCTACGTGTGACAATATCCATGTACTTTTGTAGTCACTCAAAATGTTGCCCCATTGTTTCCTGCCGTTCCGTTTTCCTCACTAACGTATCTGTTCTTGCCTTTTCCTTTCGGTGGTTGAAAACTCCACTCCTGCATAGCACCTCCTTTCCAGTCTCTCCATAATCAAGTTTTTCTCATTATTTTTGAATATTGTTTAAAAACAAATTCTTAATTCTTTCAACAGCTTTCCTTCAGCTTTACTGGTGCCTAAACTTGCCCCTTTTCGCCGCAAACATACTTATTGATTTACTCTTATTTGCTGAACAACGCCTTACCCCGTTCAATGAGAACAAGCATGCTCAGCCATTGTAAATATCATTAATTTTCATGAAAAACCGATACTCACTTTAAGTTGAGTACTAGCGCAACTGCCCGGCTTCGTTGTCCTCTATTAATCTACTTAAAGTTCATATCGGTTATTCCTGAAAATTATGACATTTACAATGCCTACGTCATATTTGACCTCTAGGGACGGGGAAGAGCATTGTTCAGCAGGACGGAGGATAAGTGAGTCACAGTAAAGAACGAATAAGTTAAGGTGGTAAACTGTTATTGTTGTCCCGTATAGAATGGCCGTACTTAACCACTAAAAGAATACTTACCAGGTGCTAAAATGGCAGTGGATAAGTATGTTTTCGGTGAAAAGGGGTAAGTTTTGGCACCAGCACAGCAGAACTTTGAAAGGATACTAAAAAAAATCTGAAACATCGTTGAAAAACAGGCAAACTAGGAGCGGACCCAGTACACTACCCTGTATAACTCCACTGAACGCAATTACGGACAGATCGAAAAGGAAGCCTTGGCTTTAATTTTTGCTCTGTAGAAGTTTCATAAGATGCTTTAAGGGCGTCATTTTACACTTCTCCTGGACCATTAGCCCCTTCTTGCTATTTTTGGCTCGAAAAAAGGCATTCCTGTGTACTCGGCAAATCGCCTTCAGCGCTGGGCAACCATGTTGCTGGGTTACGACTTCGACATTCGGTACCAGTCCACAACAACCATCGGACAGGCAGACGCACTCTCTCGCTTAATCAACTCACGGACTAAGGAGTCTGAGGACACAGTCATCATGTCCATCTCCGTTGAGTCCGAGGTCAACAGTCTACTCATGGATTCCATTCGTGCACTCCCCGTCACGTTTGAGGATGTCCGGAAGGCAACCAAGCAGGATCCTCTATTGAGACAAGTCATCAAGTTCCACCGCAATCAGTGGCCCGCGAAAACCTCTGGAGAATTGCAGCTGTTCTACCAGCGACAAATTATATGTCCATCATTAACGATTGTATTCTGTTCTACGATCGTGTCATTGTTCCACAACAACTAAAAGCCAGGGTCTTGAGATAGTTCCACAATGGACATGCCGGCATCAACCGCATGAAGGCCCTCGCTCGCAGTTATGTGAACTAACATCACATGGACTGGAACATCTGGCCCGTTTTTGCACCAAATGTGCGCTCAAATCGAAGACGACAGTGAAGACCACACTCAAGGCATGGCCTGTACCACAATTCCTATGGTCCAGGGTCCACATCGATTATGCTGGACCGCTCAATGGCCAGAAATTCCTTATCGCCGTTGACGCTTACATCAAATGGCCGGAAGTCATCCTCATGGAACGCACGATGGCCGGAGCCCCAATAATAATAATAATTTGTATATTTAAGGCCCAAGGGGCCCTGTCGTTACAAACTTAGTGTTTTCGTGTAAATAAAAATATTAATGATAAACAGTGAACTCTTATAAAATAATTGTAATCGGCAGTAAAAAAAACTCCTAAATCGGTGGATGAGTTCAGCGGGTCACCGAGTTCCAAAAAACTATAGGAGAATAAACTGCCTTAATAGGTAACAGGGTTTGATGTGGTTAGATTGGGACCTGATGTTGAGGGTTCGGGACGTTTATGGTCGTGGGAAAAAAATAATATATCGTTGAGTTAAGAAGGGGTCATCCGAGACAACAGGAGAAGACAGAAGAAGTCAAGGGAACATCACCGAAATGCGACCCACCTGACTCCAGAGCCCTTCGAAAAGTTGGCGATAACCATAAATAGCGACCTCGAAGACGACAGCCAAGGTTGCAAAAACGGAGAAGAGTTCGCAGCGCTTGGAAATGATGCTTGACTCTGCTTCAAATGCCAGGAGGACCCTTTTCAAAATCGACAACTTACGTGTTTGGAAAGGAAACAGAAAGCAACGACTTTATTTCCTCTAAATTGCAATGCTTATGTAATTTGCCTTTAAAAATCGATAGTGTAGAAGACAGCCTAATATCGAGTGGAAGGTTGTTCCAAATAAAAGCAAATTTGGAGGTAAAAATCGAGAACAGTTAGATGTGGAGCTACAGGGTGGTAAAATTATCACGGAAGATTTACGAGTGGTGTAAGGTCGGTCTACCGGAAGGGGAGCGTTAATTTGTGGGAGATTAGGACTTTTGTTAACGCGAAACAGAAAGCATATACCAGCCTCGAGTCTTCTTACCCAAAGAAATTTAATGTTTGCTAACTGACATCTATCTGTATAACGCATACCAGACCCAGAAACAGAAAATATTTTACGAGTGAAAACTCGCTGAACCTTTTCAATCTTACTACGGTCATTCTGGGTTGAGACCAAAAAGCGGACAGCAGTATTCAAGTACAGGGAGAACAAACATGCGGTATAGTTTTAACTTCATTTCTGGAAGGAAAAAATTATGCGATATAAACCCACATATCTGTGCGGCCTTGGCAGAAATTCGATCTGCACGAGGTAATGATGCAAGCTTATTCGTGTAAGTAAGACCCAAATCCTTTATCGTAGATCTTTCTAACAATCAACACTTTTCGGTGACTGTTCAGCAGGCTCGGTTGTCCTAAAACTTTGGTGAGCGATAACGGAGGGCAGTTCACATCAGCCACCTTCGCCCAATTCTGCAAGCAGTCGGGCATTAACCACGTGCATTCGCCACCATACCACCCGCAGTCCAACGGACAGGTTGAGCGGTTCATCGACACCTTCAAGTGGGCTCTCCAGGGCTCAAAAGGGGAGGGGATGACAGAAGATATTCTCGAACTATTCCTGCTGAACTATCGAGCCACCCCGAACCCTCACACTCCAAATGGTGTCTCTCCTGCAGAAGCATTGATGCAGAGGAAACTTCGCACGCCATTTGACGTTATTCGTCCGCTGTCATCTGTTGGTGTTGTTGATGAAACAGTCGATCCGGCGTCAATGGAAAGGCAATTCAACCGATGCCACGGTGCCAAACAACGATTTTTCCACCCAGGCCAGACGGTGCTTGCAAAGGACTACAGGAATAATCAGGAAAAGTGGACAATTGGACGTGTTTACAGAAAGTGTGGTGGCGTGGTTTTCGAGATTCGGGTCGGGTCCGACATTTGGGTGCGGCACGCCAACCAGTTGAAACACACAAAATGTGCTGACGTGTCAAGACTAAACCCATCCTTATCACTGGAACTATTACTGGACACATTTGACCTGCCAAAACCAAGGCAAGAAAGTACAGTTCCAGTTGCCAGTAAATCTCCCCAAGTTTCTAGGCGATCAGGCCGGAAACGAATGCAAACGGTCAACGTCAAGGCGCGCAACTTATCTTTCAAAGCTAAGTGAAATAGATATTTTTTATCAGATTTCACCATTACTTGCTGAAGTTACTAACTTAATTTTTGTTATTTATTTACATATCTAACACTTTCGCAATTGCACATACCGGTAGTTGTCTTGTTTACCGATAGGTCAAAATATACATTTTTATACTGTTTCATCGACATAGCCTTATTCTAGTTCCGGTAGATTCACGTAAAAAGCAAGTAACCTATTGCGTAAATACTGAATAATATCTAACAATTTGGTACTATATCAATTTCCAGCAAGAAATAGTTTGTATTACTCGATATACTATGAGAGATAATTTTCACCCTGCGTAGCCTCTTCGGTAATTCAAATTTTCTGTCACAATTTTGTGCATAACTTTGCTTAGAATATATCCTATAACTCACCTTCTATTAAATATGATACCCAAGCCACAACTGAGACGTAAATTAACCCGGAATACCAATTCTCCTAGCGATAAACCCATCTGAAGCATGAATAAACTTGATCTAGGTGCTTTAGACAACTTTAGTAAGCTTTATAACCAATATGCTTGTCTGTTTACGGTCCTTGGTGCCATCTTTGATGGAAAGGTATCTACGCTCACTTCTCAGCAATGTGAGAAACTAGAGCCTTTCGTCAATATGGTGTCTACTGAGACCCATGATCGGCAAAAAAGGAATTTTAATTTTCTTTTGAAAAATGCTTCAAAAGATAAACAACCTATAGATGTTGCTGTTCAGTTTCTTTACTCTTGTGGCTTTAATTTTAAAGTTGCAGAAGCTAAAAGACTCTCATCCCGAAGTAAAAACACGCCGATTCTCGTAAAACTTTGTTCGGCGACAGAAGTAGACCTTATATTCTCTCAGCATGAGCGGTCAGCCAACTATCTGAAGGAAAATAAACTTTACATATGCAGGGATAAAACGCCAATGGAGTGTCGGGTTTTATCTAAAGTAGCAAATGAGAACACTGGCTCTGGTTCAACAAAACCAAAAGTTGTCTCTGAGGCCGGCCCTCCCGCTCAGGTAAGCCCACATCCCTCTGGATCAATGTCAGTTTCCCCTGATACTTCTCCCATTCACCTTACTCATGATTCGAGTGAGATTGTAGCCTGGTCAAGTTGTTCTCCTTCTAAGCCAACCACGTCTGTGATAGCTTTAAATTCCGATAAACCTATGAACGCCCCTAGTAAATCTACGTCAGTTTTCAAATTCGGCAATACGATTACCGATAATAACTCAGTATCTAACAAAGACCCAACCGCTCAAGCTAGCGCTTTTCCTATCCCCAAATCTCATCAACATCCCCAAATAATTCAGCCAGCTTATAAAATTAACCGTTTTTCGAAACCAGTCAAGCAATTTTCGAAGGCAAATTTTCCGTCAAATTTTGATATAATGCCTCAAAATCCTATATTTATGCCTCCTCCTGGTTTTCCCATGCCACACTTCAGCCGCCCTTTCTATGGAGCCCCCTCTAATATGCCTTTCTACAATATGCACCGTTCATTTGAGAATAATTACTTGACAAAATGTAGACAAGGGCCAATTTGCTTTCCGCCTTTTGTTCCTCCCATGCCGTTTCCCTTTCCACCACCAAGTTTTCCTTTTTTGTAAATACTGACGAGCGTAACCTGAATCTGAAGGATACGCTCACTATAGTCTCACTCAATGCGAGATCAGTTGTTAATAAGATGACAGAACTTAAAACAGTAGCATTTGAGCTTGATCCAGATGTGCTCTGTGTCACTGAGACTTGGACACACTCTCTTATTTCTGACTCGACACTCGCCATAGATAATTATAGTTTGTACAGACAAGACCGCGTTGAAAAGCGTGGCGGTGGTTGCCTTCTTTATATTAAATCATCCTTTGTACATTTCCCGTATCACCTGAGCATTTCGTCATTTTGTGAAAAATTTTGTCTTATTTCAGTCATCCTGCCACACAATAAAAAAGCGATAATTGGGTGTGTCTACAATCCTCCCTGTAACTCAAGTAATGTAATGCAGCTGTGTGAAATGTTTGAAAAAGTTGCAGAGATTCAATTCGATGTCAGAATAATTGTAGGTGATTTTAATCTGCCAGACATTGACTGGCATGCAAATACCTGTCCACCAAGATTTCAGAAATTGGTTGACACTATTAACTTTTCAAACATGTCACAACTGGTCAGTTCAGTGACCAGAAATGACAACATATTAGATTTAATTTTTAAAAATGATGTCCACCCTCTTTTTATGAATTTTCATCGTGATATTTTCACAAGTGACCATACCTTAATTCACTGTTGTTTTCCAGTCTCGCTTTCTAAAAAGCCCAATGTAAAACGCAATAACCTCGACTTTGGTAACGTGAACCATGAATTAGTAAATGATTTTGTAAGTACCCTAGATTGGCATATTATATTTTCAACTAACGATCCCTTCTTCTTCCAGGAGCTATTGCAAAACCTTACAGAAAATATTCAGGCTCTTACCCCACTTAAGATTTTGAAATCAAATTCAGCTTCTTCTACTGTGCCACATTTTCTCCGAAATAGACTTAAGAAATTACAAAAACAACTTAAGGATACGTCTCATAGCTCTTTATCAGTTCACTTAAGAATAGCGCAAATATTTGAATTAGCGCTTTAAATAAGGCTTGGACGAGATAGGTGTAGAGAGGCCACAGCATTTAGTGATGCGAATTCTTCCAGATCAGTTGCTCAAGTCTTCCGTCTTCGGTCGTCGGCTAAGCTTCAGAAAGTCATTCCACCCTTACTCAATGGCAACAATCATTCTGCTACAGAGGATTTGGAGAAAGCAGCATTGCTTAATTCATTTTTTGCCAAGTTCTTTACCATCGAAACTAGCCCCACTCCTGTAATCCCTCTGCTGTGTGATTCAAATCTCAGTACCCTTAATTTCTCACCCACTTGTATTCAAAAAGAAATAAGTCGTCTTAAAAATTCACATTCGGTAGGAACTGATAACATTCCAAACTCACTCATCAAACAATTAAGACATTTCCCACCATTACTGAGTAATTTATTTTCAGTGTTTCTTGAGAATGGCTTTTTCCCGGAATACTGGAAAACTCATATTATAATTCCCGCATTTAAATCTGGTTCCCGATCAGATATTCACAATTATCGCGGTGTTCATAAAACGCCCTCTCTGGCTAAATTCTTTGAAAAACTAATTTCCCAAAAAAACACAGATTTCTGCATAAACAATAACATTCTCAGCTCCTCACAGCATGGCTTTTTACCGGACCGATCTTGTGAAACATGCCACATGTCTATTCTAAATCTACTTACTTCTCTTCGTAATGATCATCGATCTGTGGTAGTTATTTATTTTGACTTTAGTAAAGCATTTGATAAAGTTCCTCACAGGAGGCTCTTAGCCAAACTAGAGGCTATAGGATTTCGTAGTCCTCTTACTGACTTCATCAGATTTTATCTTTCAAATCGACCACATAGGTTTTAGTGGGATCCTCATACTCTTCTCCTACCGCAATTTTGAGTGGTGTCCTTCAAGGTACCGTGCTAGGTCCTCTGCTCTTTTTGCTTTACATAAATGATACCTCATTGAGTGTTAAACACTCCTAATCTTATATTTATGTAGATGATCTCAAGTGTGTTTACTCCTTCTCTAACTCTACGGCTGCGAGATGCCCAGAACAAATTCATTCTGATCTGCACGCTCTCTCGGCGTAGAGCTCAACATGACAGATGGACTTCTCACCTTCTAAGTGCCGATACATGTGCTTTGGGCCTGAAAGGCTGCCACAACCTGTTATTTTTCAAGGTTACCCAATGACTGAATGTTCCAGCATCAAGGACCTAGGATTAAGCTACACCAATAAATTATACCTTCCTCCTCACGCCGATAGAATTACAGCCAAAGCCGCACAGATTTGTGGCTTTATTTCTTATTATTTCTATCTTCCTGAAATGAAATTAAGACTTTATCGTATGTTCGTGCTCCCCATCTTAGAATACTATTGCCCCTTTTTCGGTCTCATGAATGAAGGCAGCCGTTCAAAAATTGAACAAATTCAAAAAAAATTTCACGCGAAAACTGCTGTATCCGACAGCTTCTAATACTTGCTACTCAAATAGATGTCAATTAACAAACATAAGGTTCCTTTGGGTCAGGAGATTGGAAGCAGGCTTTTGTCTCCTTTTTCGGCTTAATAATTGCGCAAATTTACCCAGGACTTCTGTCATTACCCCCGTCAGCCGTCCCTACAACCTAAGAAACTCGGCACTTGTTATACCCCCTCCTGCATCTTCCTCATGTAAACGCTCTTTGGTTTTTTGCTTCCAGATATAGCTTTCTTTGGAATAACTTGCCAATCGAAATAAGGTCGTTAACTAGACTGCCTGCTTTCAAACGGAGACTGCACATTTATCTTAACACTGATTCTATTAACCTTCTATTCTCCTCATCTTTACCGAGCAGCTTTCTCCATGACCCCGAAAAAGGACTATCGGGAATTTAGGAGATCCGCTTGAAACTATTCTCTCTGCCTCGTGTCCCCCGAGAACCTAGATGTTTCCATTAACCACCGCTGAATCAAACAAAGCCACGCGGAAGTACTCAGTCTAAAATGCTGCAGTTTCGTTGAATACTCACCTTCATCAGACCACCCAAACCTATTTCTGCTCTACTTCTATTTTCCTACTACTATCTTTCTAAGCATTTATTTTCGCTTGCACACTTTTTGAACATGGAGGCCCGTTGAACACTGTCTCCATTTTCACTGTAAGAGTTTTTTTAACTGCCATACGTTTTCGTTTTTAGTTCAAAATTACCTGCAAAACATTGCGAAATGTTGCCCCAAAAGGACAATTTCTGCTGACATTATTACGACTTTCTACGTCTACTTGCACATATTGTCACATTATTTTTTGAATTTTTATTTTTTTCGAAATTAACTTTGTACTGGCGCTGAAAAATATAAATTCCAAAAAAATTGCAAACGGTTCCATTGCAAGTGAACCCGCAACTCAAATCTTACGAGTTTTCTTCAGAGAGGATGTGTTAGCTAGGCCTAACGAACAGCTTAGCAAGCAGTAGCTTGCGAAGCATGGCCACAACCCAAGCAGTTTATCGATCGGCCTACACGGGCGAATGTACGAAAGCCGTCAAAACGATCGATAATTCACAGTTTAAACCACTGTCATCCACTGATTCAAACAACCAATGGGACTGGTCACCATCTCAGCGGGAAATCTGATTGGCTCAGTGGACATCGGTACACACGTTGTTTTCTCTAAATTTTTTGTACCTTAAACAAAAAAAACTTCTGCTTTTGCACCCTTCTTGTCGTGTTCTCTCTTTGGGGACTCACACAGGACGTCATTGGGCGGCAATATTTCGGCCTAGGCACCCGCTATAACAACATCCCTTCAAACTGTAGGCGCCCCAAGGACGATTGGATTTTAGGAAGTATTTTTTTTCTCTAATCGGATCGTGGACGCATGGAATAGCCTGCCCGAAGCAATTGTTATGTCCCAATCTGTGTAAACATTCAAACACCGACTTGATATACACATGCTACGGCATTCGTGAACTATGTGAAAAATTTACCTTGAAACATCACTGCACCATATGACGGCCAATATTGTCCTGACTGAAAACGTGTTAACATTGTCCATAATTCTTGAGATTTTGATGTGACAAATAGGGAGTTAAAAGGCGCAAGCATATTTTTTCCTCAAATATACAGACTGACTGACTGAGACACAGTAAGAAAAGCCCGGCGACAACTACATCCCACTAAATCGACTGGTTCGGATGGATGACCAGCGAAACTTCTGAATGAGCTCGCAGAACAACTGGTCTCATCACTTTCCAAGATGTTCGAAAGTTCGATGGAAAAGAGGGCTCTGCCTGCTGACTGCAAGCTGGCCAACATAACCCCTATTTATAAAGGAGGAAAGAGACATTCACCTTATAGCATTAGACCAGTTAGTCTCACAAGAATTTGTTCCAAACTGATGGAGAAACTAATCAAAACAGAACTAATGAGGCATATTGAGGAGAAAAACTTGCTAAGCGCAGCGCAACACGGGTTCCGAGGCGCCGATCTTGTCTCACAAACCTGCTTACATCAACGGAAAGCTGGACGAAATCTTCAATGGGTTCGTCGGTCGATGCGATCTACTTTGACTTCAGCAAGGCATTCGACAAGGTTCTACGCAGGTGACAAATATCAAGGCTGCATAAAGTGGGTGCGACTGGAAGGCAGGCAGGCGCCAGCGTGTTTGTATTGGAGACACCAAAACAGAATGGAAAACCGTTTCCAGTGGTGTTCCACAGAGAAGCGTTCTGGGTTCCATTCTATTTGGTCACATCTCAGACATCCACAACAATGGTCTTGTAGATTTGACGGACTTTTGGATATCATACAGCGGTGCCCATCACGATCATAAACTGGTGGGTTCCCTATGTTCCATTATGCCGCATCGGTTTGGGAACCCGAGTGTAGTGCCGGGAACCCGTCTATACCAGTAATGTTTCGTTAATACCTATTGTTCTGCCCCACACTCAGCTTCGACTGAGTTTGCTTCCAAGCCCTTCCCCCTTACTAACAGAGGCAGTGGGTACCAGAATACATATGTCAGAATTCTAGATAACGATGTGGCTCATCTGTGTGTGCCCTTGAATTTCACCTTCCGCATAACACTGCTATATTCATTTTTGTCGAATCTAACAAATTCGCTTCTAAACAGTTATACTCGTCTTATAGCTATAGACTACGGATACTTTGTGAAACCAATTATTTCTAGTTCTTCGTGTTATCGAATTTTTGGTTTATTGATGAGGCCCACTGGGCCTGAAATATATACAACTTATTATTATTTCTGGTATATGTGGTCGACTGTTTTGACTGCCTCATCTGTGTACTGTCATGTCTTTCTATGGTAGACAAGATGGCCTCTATGACTTTTTTGTAGGAGACTGCAATTTCGTTATTGATTCATTCAAATCTCGTTCCATTTATGTAAAAAGGATTGGTAATTGTGAAGCATATTATCACAAGTTTTTGTGAGCGTCGCGAATGACGATGTCTGTCAGACGCCTGCAACATGCTGTACACAAAACGGTGGCTTAATTGGGTAAAATTTCTTGAGAAGAAGTTTCTACAGGGACAGCAAATTCACATTGAATTTTCCGAACTCCCCCTCCCATATTGTACGTGTAGCGCCTTCCATCTCTGGCCCACACGCTGAACAAGATGTCACGTGATCACAGTTGTAGATTTGCTGGGGTAGTCAAACACAAGAACCCACAAGGCGCTATCACCCGAGCAACAATATTTCGGAATTCCAAATTAGTTAAGCCTACTTATTATGTCATTTTTTTCAAACAAATTGTCCCATTTTCAAATCTACATTTTTCCTCACATTCACCTGATATCCCTTAACACCCTATTTTAAGGCCATCTCCCACTCTCCTTTCCACATCATAGCCTTCCTCTCCATGGATATCGCCCAAATATGTGTCCCAATTTATATAATAATAATATCTCAACAAATTTTAGACCACATCCATTTTGCTTTGCACATTTGCTTCTCCCCTACAGTTTTCTTCTACACCACCAAAAGTTCCCGTAGTAGAGAGTCATCGTAGCGCATCTCTGCAACAGAAGTCTTCCAGTTAAAATGTCTTACGGAATTCATGGTTAAAGGTTTAATGTTTGATTAATGTGTGTTTAATGCGTTATAAGCTCACAGCAACCAACACCTTATGCCTTCCGCTGCAGCATAGAGCGAAATGGATGCATCCACAGTTCCAGAAGTGGCATCTCCTGGACTATGTCTCCTTCCAATGGCGTGACCAGCAGAACGTGCTGTTTATAAATGCGATACCGAGTGCTGAGGGATGAACCAATCATCATCCCGTCATTGCAAAGATAAGGATCGATAAGCAAACACGCAGGAAATATCAAGGTAAGCGACTCCACTGGTAAATTGAATACTTTTTTGTCAAATTAGCCTGCTAACTATGTGCATTTCAACAATAACAATGATGGCTGAACAATATTCCAGTCACAGAGAATAACACATACACGGAGGATCAATGGTACCACTTGCTGGACACTGTTCAGTCGACCGACCAACGTGTTCTTGGCCGTGAATTGCGTCAAAAACAGGACTGTTTTGATTAAACTGATGCAGTCAGCAGCAGTCTGTTCGCCGAGGAAAACCATCTGCACAAATCTTACGTTGACCGCCCTACAGACACCACCAAAGCCGCTCACTACCAAAGTCGCCGCTTTGTAAAATAGTGGCTACGGGAAATGCAGGATGCTTGGATGACTTGTTGTGGTCGCTACTGCCCGACGCCCGCCAAAATCATGACGCCGCAGGCAAGGGTCATTGGAGCGTGCAACGGACTCTCGGAAGATGTGGTCCTCTCAGATACTGTTGACATTTTTAAACACAAACTTGATTCTCATTTGCTGAGAAACTGCGGCAGATATAATGAACAAAGTGTCAGTAGCAGCAGCTTGCAACTGGCTCACACTTATCGCTGATGTTAAGCTTACATTTGTACATTTGTATTATGTACTATTGTTACGGTGGACCTTTTCGGTTATGAATAGGGAGCTCAAGGGCGAAAGCCTTCTTCCATTAATAAAGTAACTTAAGGTGACTCAGAGCATGGGACCTCGTGCGAAGCCATTTTTTCGCGTGCGTTGGGCCAGGCGCATACTGACGCATGACCTTCACTGCTAGTGAACGCACGCACCGTGCCTTTCGCATTCTGGCTTCAACCTACAGTGGCGTGACCTCAGTCCACCTGGACAGACCTCAAGGCCGTGGCTGCCGCTAGACATCACTGTGGACCTATCCGGCCTCGCGGCTGGACGTGCGCTCCTATAGTCAAAACTCATACTATTTTTTCTCCTTTGTGTGTGTACAGAATACACTCCTCCCTCTACTATGGCCTTCACATGGCTTATCTCATTTCCTAAGGAACCTGGCCTGGAAGATCGCAGCGGTTAGGGTTAAACCTCCTAAGCCTTAAGACCGTGATAACTGGTGACTTCCCAACGTGTTCCACACTACTCAATAGGCTCACAAGAACGGGAAATCCAAGGTCACGCGGCCCGCAATCTGTGGAAGAAGTTCGCTGCAATCAGAGCTCCTTAAGGTCTTACAATCAGAGGCACTGCTCCTATTCTCAGCACCAACGGAACTAGCCTACACACTGAGAAGCCACGGATTCTGAAAAACTGGGCAAGGCACTTCCAAATCTTATACAACGGTTTCTCCACTGCTGCCATCAACCATATGCCCCTAATGGAAATCAACGCTGACCGCGAACTCCCACCCACCCCTCAGAGAACTGTAAAGTTTCTACATCAATCCTCCAGCGATAAAGCACGCGGATCCGATGAGATGTCTGCGGAGATTTAGAAGTGCAGCGGTTATCAACGTATATCCGACAAAACCACGCTCTTCCAAAAGATGTAGCGACAAGGTCAAGTTGCTCAAGACCTCAAGCACACCATAATTGTCCACCTCTACAAGCGAAAAGAAAACCACAAACAATGTGATAATCATTGCGGAATTTTGCTGCTCAGTATCGCCGGCAAAATCTTAGCTCATGTTCACCTAAACCATCCCAAAAACCACCTGGAACAAGGACTCCTGCCAGAAAGCCAGTGCTGTGTTTGTTATCATCGCGGCACCAACGGCATGACTTTCGACGCACGACAGCTGTACGATCCTATTGACGTTTTATCTTCCTCATTTTTCCCGATAAATTTTCTCCGAAGTGTGCGTAAGATGTCGCGAAAAGGCGTAAGTGGAAGTGGGGTCTCAACATCTCAGGGGCCAGAATGGAATTCTGACGATGGTCTGTGACCAACTCATTTGAATAAGTGATTTTGGATGCCGTTCATGCAGTAAACCATTGGATTTGGAGAGCTGGGTCGGCCAGTAGCAAAAGACTACCGATACTATTTGTTCAACCAATTATTCCTAGAACTTCCATTTATCGAACTTTTGGTTTATTGATGAGGCCCAACGGGCCTGAAATATGCAACTTATTATTATTTTTATTATAACAGTGTAGGGCCAAGAACATAGCATTGGGGAACCCCGCTCTCAACGGCAACCTCTACCGACTGCTGCTCACCGACATGGGCAGTTTGAGGGCAGCCAACTAGGAAGCTTCGAATTCACTTCAGGGAATTTCATCTAACACCTATTTTGCTGAGTTTGCGTAAAGTTTTTGATAAGCGATGCCTTCTTGAATTCAATATAGACTACGTGGAGCGGATTGTTTTCCTCAACTGCTCGGGTCCAACGTTCCAAAATACATAGCAAGTTCGTCACATAGTACCTGTCTCATTGGAATCCATGCAGAGCATCTGATAATAGGTTATGCTCTTAGAAACATATCGGCTCTCACTTAACAACTTTTTCCGGAATTTTGCAGCAGGTCAAAATAAGGCCGATTGGTCTATAATTGTTTGCAGAAACCTTTGTGCCGCATTTATACAACAGTGTGATCCGTGCAGATTATCAATCGGTCAGTGAATAGCCAGCTTCAAACGAGGTATTGAGGAGCACAGAGAGCGGTTTAGTTAGATCATCAGCATGCCTTTTTAGTAATTTGGATGGAATATAATCAGGACCAGGCGATTTCGACTCATTCAGTGCAAACAACTCCTGACGAAGAGTCACTTCGGCGAAAGATATCTTATCAGTCTGTGGACCATCATCTAAGCCATAGTTGGGGAGGGGGGATGATGAATACGCTTTCAGTCAAAAAGGTCGATTTCTGTTTCATCGCTTGCCCTCGGTAGGGGGACTGGGTCCCGGTTTCGTGTAATCCTCCATAATTTGCTATGGAATAACTTCGGATTTGCATCTGCCCGGTTCAGTTAATCCTTTTCAAAATTCTGGCATGTCCTGAAGATAAATCGCTTAACGAGGCTCCTCTGCGTTTTGTATGCGTAAATTAATGTGGGATTCCTATCAACAATATATTTCTTTTCGCATAAACCGGAAGGCTGGCATCTTCATTTTCCCAAAGGACGCCTTTCCTTGAGAAAGATTTTCGCCACAACCGCCGCTTTTAATTCTCTTCTTTCTTCAGCGCTTGAGTCATCCATTTGTGTTTGTTTTTAAAGGGTTTTCCGTGAAAACGGACAGCGGTTTCTGTGGAGAGCATGCAACAACTCACTAAGCCATATCCAATCAGCAGGTGTATTGCCGGAAAAATCGGATTCCCAATTCATCTTGTTTATTTTGGCCTTTTTTGATTGAAGTCATCCCGCCAACTATTCCATCTACCTCTGGTTGGCTGTTCAGGTACAAAAACTATTAAATAGTCCTAATGAAGTACAACGTGATCAATTCAACCAGGAGGAGATAGACATTACACCTCGTCGATGTTGTCCAGCGATTACCTGAGTACCAGATCCAGGCAGTTTGGTTGCTGTCCCTCACGCACTCTAGTGGAAAATAAGGCTTGTTCACTGAGAGGCGAACTGATTGCCATGTCCAGTAAACGCCGGTCGAATGCTAGCTCTGGAAAACGTGCGCATATTGAACGCTACTCGAGGTTTATTGAAGATATCCATAATCAAGACGTCAGGCCAAGTGGTTAATCTTGCTAACTCCTCTATCAGACTAACCTCAGCCTCGGGATCGCTTCTTGGTGGTTGTTAGACGACCAGATCTTCCAGGCTAGTTTTTTCCGTTACCTTTATAGTAAGCCAGATAGCCTCGGTGCTGCATGCAAACCCTTCTGCTCTCTTTTCGGAGACATAAAGTCCACCTTTTACTGATATTACGACTCCCCGCCTTAACACCCTCTTCAAACAAAATTCGGCGAGTGCTACTTCGCTGTCCTTCACGTTTTCAGACAGCCAGGTTTTTGTCAACGATATAATGTCGGGGGCAAGCTCACACATTTGTACTTTCAGTTCATCTTACTTGGACAATACACGCTATGCGTTCATTTAAATTCATTTAAGGATATATTTTTGGCGGGTTTTGTTACGCTCGATTTTGAGCCTCAATGTAAAGAATTATTTCAATTTACTTTTTTATTGCCAGTTTACTGGCAAGATCGAAATAGATATACAGTAGAGGATCAGATCGGGTTTATCATCCCCAAAAGAGAAAGAAGAAGAGGGAACAAATGATGGGACAAAATTGTTTATTTGCTGACGTTTTAACCGTGCCAGATGCACGTACGTTAGATCGCCAATTGACGACCAGCTTCCGAGCACTAGTCTGGCCATCTTATTACTGGCCCTGCAAATCACCCATGCCTTCACAAAGGCGAAAACGTGGTTCCGCTGCTGCACGTTGCTGTAGACCGTAGCAAGCTCGTCCTTGCGGTTGATTGCGAACTAGTGTTCATACAACCTCGTGCCAAGACGTTTGCTCGTTTCATAGAATATTTGCACATATGATACTGCAGTGGCTTACAGAGTTCGTTTCGAATATTTTCAAAAAATTCAATCTACTTATGTAGACATTTAATATACTGATCATAAGATTTAAATGCCGATGCTTAGGGCATCGATACAAATGCGGGCTTCAATCATGGAGTACATAACACATACGGAACTGCTGATGCTTGTTACTGTCTTACCAATCTGCTAACGTCCATTGAATGCTGGAAGAGTTAACTAGCTATTGTGTTGTCGGTTGATGTGATTTACGCTGACTTCATCAAAATCTACGACAAATTTCCACACAGACGGCCGATAAAAAAGCAGCATCGCATGGATGCGACTCACAATCTACTCAAATGGTTACACGACTGTCTTACAGGGAGGCATCCGCATGTTTACATTGCGGACTCCAAATACGATAGGGAAACTTTTCGCATGAGAAAGCGTTCGAGGTGTCATTCGGTCGTGGATATATTATCAAAGATACATGATGATATGATGATTGCCATAATTGCCTCATCCGTGAGGAAGTAATGCTATTTGGTGATCTGCATTTGTGGAATTCTCTTCAAGGATCAGAGGATGCGCACATCATACAGCAAGAATGATGTGATGAATGACTATTTAACATTCATTTTGACAAATACCAAGTCATTCACATAGGGTCTAGTTAGAGAAAAATGATGGGATTTGAAAGTGAGCATCACAAGGGAGTTCACCAAATCCAAGACGTAAAAGAGATTAGGGGGTTTGAATGTGTGTTCAACACCCACTCTGAAACCATCAACTTCCTGTTCCAAAAGTATAAAGAAAATAATATGCACCCAGGTAGATATCAGGAGACCCTTCATTAATTTGGGCGAGGAGCTTTTCTGTCACATGTTTGAAATATCTGTCCTGCCGATGTAAGACTATTGCGCTCAGACGTGGTGCTAACAGATGAAGCATGTTTATAGTCTGCTGGCGAAAGTTTACGAAGGGCGAACAAACTAGCCAGTGGGTTGGAGTGCCTTCTGAGTGGGGGCCAAAAACAAGGACTTGAACTTCCCTCTATAGTAAACACAACAAAGATAGTGTATGATAATGGTTTAGAAGTTCGTCATGGGAGTAAACTTTACTCTTCAGATGGCAAATTTTTAAGAATTGAAAAAATGGCAAATCTCCGAGGTCGAAAATACAAACTGGAGACAAATTACGTCAAACTTGAAGTTCGGAGTAAATTTTTTTTTCCAGCGGGTGATTGAAGAATGGAAAAAAATTGCCTAAATCTGCTTATTTTGCTGAAATCGTCTGGAAATTTAATAGAAGACTTGATGAAACTGTTTTTGATGGACATGCATTTGGAAGATATCAATGATTAATATAATGCTCCCATACCACTCTGTAACATAGGCATGCTTTGCCAGAATTTATCCGTAAATAGAACTTTCAAAGATTCTACCTGTCTCCTTATATAAGATGAATGAATACTTCCCCAGATTGGAGAATTTATTTCGCCACATTAACGGAATTTTACTGTAAGTTTGCTGTCCTGGAAAACTTTCCCCTAGGAATCTGCGCACGACAAGCCATATCACGTAGGTTGGCTACTATTTTTTAGTAAACAGGCTGCCCGGACGATTTCAGAATAATAAATAAAAATATTTTATATTTCAGGTAAGGCTAAAAACTAGTAAAACATAAGTAACCTTTTAACACTTGTGCTCCTGATGAACACGTTGTTTAAGCGCCCCTCTACCTTTCGCGCGGCACTTTTGTTAAAGGCGTGTTGCTCCCACAGGGCTAAGGTTTTCTAACGGCTTCCGCCATATAATGACAATGGAGAGCAAATCTGAACTTGCATGCACATACGCTGCTCTGATCCTGGCTGATGACGATGTCGATGTCACTGGTACGTTCTTTTGATATTTAACACATCCATAGCTGACAAGATCAACGCCATCCTCAAGGCTGCCAACGTAAAATTCGTCGAGCCGTACATGCCGTCACTTTTCGCTGGCGCC
>JAYGXS010000001.1:104157924-104206653 GCA_036362985.1 Ligula intestinalis | reverse complement strand
ACGTAAAATTCGTCGAGCCGTACATGCCGTCACTTTTCGCTGGCGCCCTAGCAGGACGTAACGTTAAGGAAATGGTTGCGAACATGGCTGCTCCTGGTGCCGCCGCTGCTGCTGCTCCTCATTCGGATGGTGCCGCCCCAGCCGCTGCTGCTCCCGCGGACTCTGGTGCCAAGGGCAAGGATGCCGCTCCTGCCAAGGAAGCTGCCAAGCCTGAGTCAGACGAGTCCGACGAGGACATGGGCTTCTCTCTGTTTGACTAAGTTTGTACATAATACACTTGGATACGCCATTCAATTGGAACTGCAGTCTGTTCTATGTCAGCTTATTAAGCTTGTCGGGTTGCTTGCTCACTCATGCGCGTCTGCATCAACAACACAGGTGTAGGATCTAATTAATTCCCCTGAAGTGTCCCTATGAAAGTCTTTATTCATAGCCGTCTATTGGTTGCGCAGTTTTGCGTAATTTTGGTAGGGCTCGGAATAATAACAAAGTTCATTTATTCCAGTAACCTTGCGTCCCAGGTCTAAGATTTTCGTAGACTTCGGAATAGACCGTTTCATTTAAAATATGTGGCTCTAGAATTCCCGACGGATCGTGTAATGATGTGATATTGTACGCCGTGTTCGTGACTATTGTTATGGTCCACACAGTCGCGGGTTTCCCTAATTTTGACGTCGTGTCACGTGGAAGACAAGAGTTCGTATTGTCAACGTTGTCCGTCACTTCAGTAACTGCATGGTTAAACTTAGATGAAATTTGTGGGTGGGAACGTAATTGTCAAAATTGTACAGCGGTCTCTTCCCATGAAAAACTAGTTGTTCATTATAAATGAGAAAATATGGTTTGCTCTAGGTAAGCTTAAGTGAGGGTTAAAAATGGCATCGAGAGGTTACTGTGCTTTGTCAGTGGCAGGCAGGCAGGTAGCTCTTGTTGGATCCGGAAATCCGCCGGGTGGGCTTCAATCCCGGCGGCGAGGAGGAGTCGGAGCAGCATAGTCAGGAGGGGCTGCTCTGTCATTTAAAAAAAACAGAGAAGAGCTGGATCCACCATAGGGAGGTTTGGTGTTGCCGACCTTGGCCGCCCTAAGGGCGGTCGAAGGCGCGTCTGCTGTGGTTCCCTCTGTCAGTAATAGGCTTGTGTGGTGTATCATGGTGTCAGCCTAGTGCTACGTGAGCCTGGTATGCGTCGACTGCTCAGGGCCATACTTTGCTGCTTTGGGAGACCCTAGCAGAATCCCTGGAAACCAAGCCCATGGTATGTAGACTTATTCATTTTTATCAGCTGGTAACGGTTTGCCTTCAAGTCGCTAAACAGGGCAGAGAGAGTGCCGTAAAATGTCAGATGAGCTGTTGTAATATTGACTTTCGTCAGAACTTGGCATGCAACCTCTGTCTTCTTGTTTTCCTCCCGCCCTCATTGGAGTCGTTGAAACCGAAAGTGTAAAGTCGGCGCCTAGGACGTTAAACTAGTAACTCCACAATTGTGCTTTACACGTATGACGGAACAGAAGATCGTGAAATTGTCAGGTATTGGGGATAAATTCAGTTCCGTCAGAAAATCTTTGCCTGAATTGATTCAAAGAGCACAGAGTAGTGCTGTACTCTCGTTTGATGCCCTCATGTTTAACAGACTGTGTGTCATAGTTCCTGACACTGTTCTTGTTGGATGCGCACATGTTTAATTAGGCTGTGTGCTCGGGGTGTGGACCAGCGACCTAGGCAAGTGTGTGTGTGTGTCGTAGCCCATAGTTGGATCCGGAATCCAAACTGGGAGTAGATGGGAGGCGGAGAAAAGCAGCGACCTCAACTGGCTTGAGCCATAGGTCCGCACGAGTGAGGTGGGTGCCTGGCCGAGAACTGCAAGCGAACAGATGACGGCAGTCATGTGGCGAGACGCCGCAGTCGGGACAGCAGTCGGGTATGGATGAGTCGAGCCGGTGTTGGTACTGGCGAAGGAGCATGCAGTAGCCACTGCGTAGCTGCGCCAGGGTACAGTGAGTGACCCTCGGGAGATGTCGTTTCGAGGCCACAATCGGAGGTGGATAGCCACCCAAAAAAACTGGGGGACGGTAATCCGTTTCTCCTTGACAACGACTCTCTGGTAGAGACGCTGGAAGCCTGTCTTGGTGGCAGAGCGATCAACAGGTAGATCCGAGAGAGACGAGGCCACAGCTTCCTTGTGGAGTGCTCGAAAGACGGCCGGTCGTTGCGGCAGGGCTCGGGAGCGGTGCAACGGTGATGATTGAGATGGCCGGGTTGTGAACAACTCCACCAGAACTGCTGGCTAAGGAGAGTGTTGTGATGGGCGACCGGTAAAACAGAAGCCTCCGCATGAAGATGATCTATAGGCGACATTTTATAGCAACCCGTGATCGTGCGGAGGGCAGCGTTCTGTACTGACTGGAGGCGGCGGAGGCTGGAAGAGCTCATCGTAGGAGACCAGATTGATGCCGCATAAGTGAGGTGCGGCTTGGCCAGCGCCTTGAAAGCAGTCGACCAAGTCTCTTTCGCGCAGCCACAGGATGTGCCTGCTAGAGCCTTTAGGACCTTGGTGCAGCGGCTAACTTTGCTTGCGGTCTCCCTGGCATGGTCTGCGAACTTGAAAAGCTGATCAAAACGCACACCAAGGAGTTTGGGCTTGCGGACGAGCGGTAAGGACGCCCCATTGACGGTGATGACCGGGTGACGATTAAACTCCTTTGGATCGAGCGTAAAAACAGTTACGGACAACTTGGCTGCCGAGATCGTCGTTCCGCGCTGGGTGAGGAAGTTTTCGACAACAGGCATGAACTTCGTGAGGAGCTGTGCAACCTGATTGATGTCATGGTGCCGGCAAAAGAACGTAACATCGTCTGCGTAGGATACCACTTGCACAGGTGCCCGGGCGAGTGGGAGCTCTCGCATTTAGATTTTAAAGAGCGTCGGGCTGAGCACAGAGCCTTGAGGGACGCTACAGGTCTGCTTACGAAGCTTAGAGAGAGCGCCCCGGAAAAGGACACGATCGTGACGGCCACGGATGTAAGCCGCCAACCATCGGACCAGGCCAGTCGGGACGTTCAGCGAGACCAAGTCCTGCAGGAGCTGATCGTGGCGGACGCAGTCAAAGGCTCGTGAGAGGTCAATTGCGACTGCCACGGTCCGCGAAGCGGGCTTCTGTTGATTGCAGCCCTCGAGGATAGCGTTGTTGAGCTCTAAAAGCGCCGTTGTAGTCCCATGACCCGATCGGAAACCATGTTGGTGGCAAGATAGTTCCGCCGCAGACGTCAGAATTGGGTGGATGAGCCGTTCCAGGATCTTCGCCAATGGACTGAGGAGGGCAATTGGGCGATAATAGGTCGCTAGGCAGGGGTCCTTGCCCGCTTTGACCAGGGGGATAGTGATAGACTGGCGCCAGCAATCGGGTATGATTGAAGTTGCCAGTGAAAGGTTGAAGAGGGCGGCAAGGTAGGCAGTCACCTTCGGGCCGATGTGGCGCACATGGATAGGTGCCAGACCATCTGGTCCTAAGGCTTTTGAAGCTCTCATTTTCTTGAAGCGGTGAGGATGGCATCAGCCGAAAAGTAAATGCCTGGGGGCGGGGCTTTTTGGAGGAGACGAAGAAGGGAGCGCTGGCTTTTGAGACTGGGCGCCGAGCGGGCCGAGAACAGCTTGTTCATCTTCACGGTGATCTTACCATTGTTGGAAATGAACTTGCTGTCCCCGAAGCTAATAGACTGGTTAGATGTATCAGCCCGGGGTTAGGTCAGGTTGCGTGAAAGCTTCCAAGTGGCAGCTGAGTTGCCGCTGAAATTACAATCTGAAACTAGTTCATGCCAGCGTTGGCGTTTGCCATCGTTGATAGTCTTAGTGATTAAGCCATTCATTTCGCCAACATGCTGGTCAATGGCATCACGCGCTCGTATTTAGCCTCTCTCTCGTTCCAGGCGGGAGGCTTCGGGCGGATAGTTAGGACGGAGAATGGGAATGTGGCCGTTAGGGATGTGGTGACTTGATGCTGCCAGGAGTAGTCGACGAAGGGCTCGCTCCGCCGTGTGGACATAGGTGACAGGCCGTAGGCCATCGATCTCAGCTTCGAATTCGGTCGTGAACGCTGCCCAATTTGCTTTCTTGAAATTAATGAAGTGCCGGTTGGGGGCCTTGATACGCTCGGCGGCGGTGGCCAATTCGAGCACAATGGGGAGGTGGTCGCTACCAAGGCTGATTTCCGTGTTCCACATGGTGGAGGCTACCAGACTGAGACTGGCGAGGGAAGCATCGGGCGAGCTGGAGGCGCCGTTGGTCGGCAGCCACGTTTGGCTGTTATCATTGAGAACGGCAAAGAGGGTGTGTTCTATTCAATCAGCCAGAGCTTCTCCTCGGAGGTCGGCTGCCAAGTTAGAGCACCATAGGTCATTGTGAGCGTTGAAGTCACCTAGCACCAAACTGTCTCCAGAAGGTAAGTAGGCAGCGATAGAGGCGGTGAAACCGGGAGGACAACTGGAAGTTGGAGGGATCTACACGTTCACGACGGTTAGCGGCACCGGGCCAATGTCAAGGGAAATCGCCAGTACTTCCGTGGGATCGGCTCCAAGCAGGGGTAGCTGGTGATAGACAATGGATTCGTCCACCAGGAAGGCCAAACCTCCGCCTTTGTTGCGGCCGCGGTCGCGACGGACAATCGTGTAATCGGCACAGGAAGGGACCTTAGTGGATTTAGACCACTTTGTCTCTTGGATAGCCGCCACAGCGATGCTGTGCGAGCGCATGAAGGCCAGGAGCTGGTCAAGCTTCCCAAGGAGGCCGTTGGCGTTGAATTGTAAGATCTTAAGACCAGGTGGTGAGGCAAGGTTGGAGACCAGAGGATTTGGGTTCAGGACAGGACGGGCTGGAGGCATGGAGATCGGTGGGGGCACGGGACAGCTGGGACACGCGAAGGCGGGAGACCAATCGGCAGCCGTGGCGAGGCCACTGCAGCGGAGATGGCACCAACCATTGCAGGAGCCGCAACGTATAGACCAGTCGCGGCGGCCCGGGCGGACTCGGCAGAACGAGCAGTACCAGAGAGGTCCAGGGTTGGCCTAAATTCCGGCGGCGAGGAGGAGGAGGAGTCGGAGCAGCATAGCCGGGAGGGGCTGTTCCGTCATCAAAAACACGGATTGGGCGGAGGGGAGAGTTGATCCAGCGTAGGGAGGTGGGTGTAGCAGACCTTGGCCGTCGGGAGGGCGGGTGGGAACGCGGTTCGTAGACGCGTCTGCTGTGGTTTGCCACCTAGGCACGTTGGTACAGTTGGCGGTTGTCCTTGATCTTCCAACTCTGTTATTTGTGGAGGTGTTCAGTGGAACTGTCGTACACAACACGGGCCCACGTGAGCGGTTTCATCACTCCTGTTGGCGTTTTAGGGTGCAAAGAACCGGTTGGAGATATTAGAATCGCAGCGCCAATCTGGCTGCAAACATGCTTTTACGTGGTAGCTAGGTAAGGATTAATATAATTGGAAACCTTTGATGGTAAAACGATGGCTTTGCATGTCCTCCGCTCTTCGTCTGCACCCACTTTAAAGATTATCGCTACACCCTTCAACGCAAGTCATCACACGTAACGCCTGTGTGGGAGTTTACAATGCGCTCCTTATCTGCAACCCTCCCAACAATCTAACGCTTAAGTCATCGCGGCATGCCATCATCGACCGTTCTCTGTGAATTGCCACTACAACAAGCTGGCGCTGTTTCCGATGGTTTGAACACCTCGGTCTACTTTAGTTCGACCGTTGATTTCAACGATGTCCGCCGCGGGCTCCAGCAAGCCGAATGCAAAAGCGTTGACTCATACTGGATTATGGTGAAAATAGACTCGCGCAGAATCCACCCCACTCAATAACGGAGATGGGGGCGGTTCTAGGTGGTTGGTGCAGCCGCCCCTCCAATGCGCGGCACAACAACACCTGACTCTCAGTCCGCCAGTCAGTCACTCCAGACAACAAGACACACTGGACTGCCCGCGCGGTCCGGTCCACTCTAGTATATGGATGTTCGCAACCCGTTCCTAACGTTTCGCGTTTGTTACTTTACGAATGCAGCTTAGGTATTCGTCGTTTGGTTTTGGCAACTTGCCGAAGTGGTGAGTGTTAAACAGCTCCCCAGCGATTTTAGAATTGACGTTAATTCCAAGTACATGCCCATAATCATCACTGAGCACATGCACCTAGAGAAGATTGGGACTAGCCCTACATCACCCCCTCCCCCTTTTTCATGGTAGGGGCTTCTGAAGTTGAGTGGCTCATGCTGTGATGCCTTATTGAAATCGCTTACGATTATCTTGGATACTTGAATACCTCCGTTTCGGTTCCTTAGGTTGAAAACAAAGAACGGCACGAAGGCTACTTTAAATTTCACCAGGTCTTTCTGCTGTTAAGGGCACCTCAGCGTTTCCGCAGTGTTCTCGAAATTCTTTGGTAGTCTTTGGGAATAGTTGCATTTCAAACTTTGCGTTCAAGTGATTAGGAAGATGGCAGGCTAAATTTAGCCTGCAATACTCTCAGGACATGCCATACAAGCGACCGAGGACTTATTGGTTTCCCTGGCGCCTATGAAGGTGCAAAGTAGGTGTGCTCTCAAAGTTCTAACGAATTTGCCTTTGCCTTTATGATTGTCGAGATTATGAGATTAATTGGTATAGAAGTCAGCATCCACATTATTTGTGGTTGCAGTTGCGCTGACGTCAGGCGTTCTTCAAGCAGGTGTCGTGTGGGCTGCCCTGATGGTCTTCTACAGAAAGTGCGGACGATAAAGTCAACAATTGGGCAATACACTGAGGACTCCCTCGCAGGCAGAAGTTGGGCGGTTGCCGACGTATAAAGTGACCTGCCCTGGCGGATTTTTTGATAACTGCGGAAAACTACTTACTTGTACTGGATTTAGCTTACATGTGGACTTCCTCTACCTTTATTCTGCCGTCCATGGCTTAGGTATGAGAAGAACACGGCTTTTTGAGGCATTCGTGCTCTGCGCTTACATCCTGTAAAGCTACTTCATACCGAATAGTGGACCTTGCATATTTCTGCGGCTTTTACTGGACCTGTCCCGTAGTCCATGATGTGCGCTACGAACGATATCCGTGCCAGTGGGCTGTATGACTTCCACAGTCTATTTCAATTATTCTAAACAAAATTTTATCGAACACGCGTTTCCTCTCGATTGCTGTGCATTCTGCTGTTGAGATTCATTCCGCACTGTGGAAAGTAAATTGGCACTATGTCGAATTTTGGGTAGGAGTACTGTAGGGATCTAAGTAATGTTTGTGCCTAGACCACTACGATCATCAGGTCGAATCCCAGGTTGGAAGTTAAAAGGCAAGAGTCGCCAGAATGAGGGGTTTATTGTCTACAGAACTCCCACTTGCAGTTTCAGGTGGCAGTGGCCACTGGCGAAGCCAGGGCTGGTCCTGGCTGCGTCCAGCCAGGCCTGAAAGAGTCGACTGAGTGCTGTGTGGGGTGATGACAGCTGCATAAGTACGATTGTGAAGCAAGTTCAAATGTTACGTTATTGGTGTGTTGCAAGTTGCCCGAGGGTATGTCGCCTGCAAAGGTCTTTGCTGCATCGGCCGAGGAGTGCCATAGTCAAGTGGCACTTAGGTAGGCGTGCTTATTTGGACGCAGGTAGATACGCGGGTGTGTGCACACGTGAAGGTGTGGCTGAATAAGCTGAACTCAAATGTCGGGTCCGCCGGCACGCCGAAGAACAGGAGGCGTTGACGCAGCTGTTATCGGTTAACCAGAAGCAACTGCGAGGTCAAGCCTCGAGGGGCGGGGTGCCAGTGAAAGCATTGTAACTGTTTGTTTCTGACGACACGACTTTGGGGCAGCGAGCCTTAGACAACGAAGGGGGGATAGGCATTGTGTTTGTCCACCACAGTACCTCGTGGGGCCGCCTGAGGGGCGCTAGCAAGTGCTCATGGACGAGCCTACCCGCGCCAAATCCGATCTGGCCAATTATCTTCCTGAGGCTGACCCACACAAGACGTCAATGCGATGATTGTCACGCTCAGACACTTCGGGCGCGTCCCCTCTCCGGGCCAGACGCACCATCATCCGGCAGTCAGCTTCCTCCTACCTATTTTCCACTACTTCTGTAGAGAATACACTACTCCTTCCCCTTGGCGTCTTACCTTTCTACCCACAAGGAATCGAGCCTAGAGATCGCAGCGACAGGGATTTTACCTTATTAACTTAAACTACTCCGGTAACCCTGTTCATGCCTGTTTAAATGTAAGCCAATGTAATTAGGGCTACTCAAATCGTTTCAGTAAGCATGTTATATAATTTGACCATGCCAAACCTCTGGTCATAATCCTTAACTTCAGTCCTTAACTCGACACACCTGAACATGAACGCATAAACCTATATGCAAAGGTACCTAATTTTGGTTTTTCCAACCATACTCCAAAGCCCCTGTCCATAACCGCTGAAGATAATTAAGGCCAGCACTCTGTCCCACTGGGTTGCAGACCTATGCTTGGCCGATATTTAACTTCCTCCCACTTATTCTCCACTGCCTTCTGTACAGAATAAACTATTCCCTCCCTTTGACCTCGCACTTCTTCTCTTCCCACAAGAATCGGGCCTAGAGATCGCAGCGACAGGGTTTTACCTTAGTAACATAAGTCCCTGCGGTAGGTCCTTGCATATTTGGCAAGCTAAGGGTTCAATCACAAAACTAGCGTCTTCGCTCCAATCACTCTCGTTTGTACCGGTTTCACCAGCATCACCGAGAAGTAATCATGATTCTTTACGTGTCTGTCTCGTTTGACTATCCTAGGTCGCTAGTTTTATAAGTGTGCAATGACTATTACAGTAAAGAAGAAGTCACGAAAAATCACGACATTATGCATTACTGCACCGTACGCACTTTTGACCAATAATAAAAGGGGACCAGGCACTGTGAAGTGGTGTATCACCAGTAGTCTGCTAGCTCACCGCTTCAAGACATAACTTATTTTGATCGGGGTTAAATGTCAAGGGACACGAAAAATAACCGAGCAAAATCCACCGCCGTTTCCAAATCGGGTGGTAGGAGAAACAAGCGGCTGTAGCTTTTCTACAGCCCACCTCCTTCAAACTCGAGACGCCACTGAGGTATTCTCGCAGGGTAAATCTCGGTCGCTCAGTCGTACCTTTCCCAGCGCGATGGCGCATGTCCGCACCGACGCGCGATCTTTGCCCTCGCCCGACCGGGGCGCATAGGCGTGCCGCAAACTGGTCGACCTATCAGCGTCCCAAAGCGCTCGTGGCAAATCAGCATTCCTGAAGTGCTCTTCAGTCCCCAGTCAATTCATGCACCGACGGACACTTAAGAATCCGCTCTGAGCGGGACGCGCGTGACGCCGTGCGCTCACGCGGCTCTCACGGCCATGCCGGACCGATTGGCTACTTTCTCCTAACTGTTGTGTACACAATAAACTCTTCCTCCTACTCTGGCCTTCCCAAGACTTCTCTCATCTCCTAGGGAACCGGGCCTGGAAGATTGCAGGTGTTAGAGTTAACCGTCTTAGTCTTAACACCTATATCTGGTGACGCCAATCGTGTTAGAAACTGCAGAAAAGTGATGAACTCTCAACTCCACTTCTGATGTGGCTGACTTCAACGAAGCGATACGGAGATCCTCATCCATTCACAGCCCATCGACGCCAGGTTCTGGTTCCTTCCCCATCCCACGGAGCTGTTCCCGCTATGAGTGTTAATACCCTGACCTGCTTTCCAAACTCGAATTCTTCGTCTACTGCTAACGGTATCCCTTCCTCCTCTGGACGAATACTAACACGGCATACTGATTTGTCGTCGAAGTTAAACGCAGCCAACCAGGCTCCCTTCCACGTAGTCGAGATGACCAATTTCCTATAAAATGCCGATACACACGTAGTCGAGAACTAATTCCGCAGAAAATACACTTCCTTAACCTTGGTATCTTCTCAATCCACAAGGAACCGGAACCAGAGATAGCAACGGCAAGGGTCTTACCTTATTAAATCAAGCCATTGCAATAGGTCATTGCATATACGGCAAGCTAAGGGTGAATTCAGAAAGCCAGCCCCATCAGTCATTTGCACCGGGTGCACCAGCATCTCTGAGCGGTAATCACGACCCTTTACGTGTCTGTCTCTTTTGAATAATATAGGCCACTAGTTTCATGAGTATGCAATGACCAATGCAGTTAGGCAGAGGTCACGAAAATCACGACATCATTCATTTCTTAATCGTACGTACGTTTAACCAATAATGAAAAGAGGTCCGGACACTGTAAAGTGATGAATCGTCAGTAGTGTGCTAACTCACCGCTTAAACACGTGAGTGATTTTGATCCGGGTTAAATGTCAATGGACACAAAAGGGAAACAGGCGAAATCCGCAGCCGACTCCAACTCGGACACTAGAAGCAACAAACGCCCTCTAATTTTAAATACTAATTTGGATCGCAGAGTTCGAAATCCTGACGCCTATGTGAATTTTTGCACCCCAAATACGAGATGAAGAAAGCGCTTTTGCTAACAGCAACCAGCAGAATTCAAATAATGCAAACAAACTTCGACCTTCTTTCTGTAGACACAAGTGACATATTATGCATTTGATGCAGGCTTTTAAGTGTACCAGAAGACGGCACAGTAGAGTAGAACATCATTTGAAAAGAACATAGTTTGATAATTTCACAGAGCAATGCAGAACCAGACAGTTAAATAAAACATAATGGTATAAAAAAGACGATACGCAACAGAGCGGACATAGAATCGGGATAAAACCGAGACTGGGAGGGGTGTTCGGGGGCAGGGAGACAGAGGCAAGTAAATCAGATCATTTTGTGGTCAACTTTTGCCTACAGAAAACGTAAAGGGCATAGTTTATCACAGATGAGCGTTGATTACTCATTATAACAAAAAAACAACGGAGAGTTTTGAGGTAAGGTCGAGGAGATTATAAGTAGTTGGCGGACGAGTCAATGAGGCCCGACCGTGGCCCCATTTTGATTCTTTCGCGGTTTGCCAGGGTCCAGAGCGAGGAGGATTTCACGTCCGTGTTTGACTTTAACCTGGAACGACGAGGGTGAATACACGAGTTTGAAGAGGGATACATAGGTAGGTGAGAAGAAATAAAGCTACCAAAATCGTTGCTGGATATAGCGGGATGGACACAGAGAAGGGATCTTATGGGTTTTCCCCAGAGTTTGGTGCAAAACATGGGCAAACATATCATCTGCGGTAGAAAAGCCACCCTATACCTAAACCTTTCAAGTAAGAAATAATTGTTTGAAGGTTGCAAAAATTTCCATCACAGAAAGCCAAAGAGCAATTGGCGAGCATACGTATACTTTCAATAAATACTCATCAGGCCATTTTTACACCTTCGAGTGCTTGTGGTCATAATTACAGACGGGCGACTAGTTAAAAGCTCACATACATGGTTTTTAGATCGCCTACGGCAGCATCATGGAAGTGCGAGGGCTTTGGCTCACTAATGAGGCAAACGTAAGAGACTAATAGCTTGAATTTATTTCCGCTTCTTGAGAAAATATATGGATAATATGGGGGTTCTGACGGAAGAAATTCATAACAGTTTAATCGTAGAAGGCTGAAATAAGTCAGAAAACCGAGTTGTTACAATTAGGACGTCTTCTGCTGAATTGAAGCACGTACATGCGTTGAATGTCATACGTGCTGATTTAGGCGGTAAGCCAATATACGGTGTCATAACAATTCCCAACGCGGTTACCGGGCGGAGAACCGTTACCACCTAGAGACGCGACCTATGCAGAGCGGCTCGAACTGGATTGGCAAACTACGCCCGCGGACGAAAGGAGCGGCATATAATGAGAGCCAGGAGTCAGAGTATACACTCTCTCTGAAGATGGATAGACGAGAAAACTATTCGAAACGTCAGATCACAAATAAACCTCGCTCGGTGAACGCCCTTTCTCCTTCTGAATTCCCAACGCTTTTGAAAATCAAGATACCAAACATTATATAAATGACGTACACAGACCTTTGTCCACGGCCGTCAATGGAGAGTCATGTTCACGTACATACGCGCAAAACCGGATAACTGGAACGCATTAATAATACTTTAGGTATTCTGATTCGATGAACGCCCTTTCCCCTTCCGACTTAAAGTATTAGCTGGTGCTTGTTTAGTGGAGTTCGATGCTCGCAACTGAATATTCCGCATTAGTTATAAAATGCGTCTGCAAACCTGTCTGCCCGTCAGTCAGGCTCGGCCTATGTGATCATCCGTTCACTGTACTAATAGGCAGACGGACATTACCAACAAAGACAACAGAGATTAGAAAGGCCATTTCAGGCTTCGTAGCCGTCGTCAGCTAGCCATACTGAACTCAAAAGTTACCCCATAAATTGGTGTCCCGCTCGAGTCTCGAACCCGCGACCTTGTTAGTTAGAAAGCCAACGCTCTGTCGTCAGTCAACTCAAGTGTTTCCCCGAGAAATGTGTGCCCCGCTCGAGTATCGGACCCGCAACCTCGTTAGTTAGAAGTCCAAAGGCTCTAACCACTATGCCACGGGCTCGTGGTCTTGTCGGTTATTGATCGGGAACATACAGTGGCAGATAGGCGTACACCGATCAGGTACAAGACACACTCGTCCGTCCATGGTGCCTTTTGAGCTCATACTCGAGCCTAATCTATTCGGCCCCGGCACATGCAATTATATGGCCTTTTTTGGATACTGTGCTGTAAGACTCATCTCTTAGAATGCATTTTATAGACTATCAGGCATTGGCGGCTATCAATTGGTGGTATTTTCAGTTTTTTTATACTGACAGCCTTTCAAGAAACTGGGATATTAAAAATTCAGAGAGACAATGATGAAATAACTTAGTTGCCGTTGCAAAGTGCACCTCAACCACTAGGGAAACGGTAGCTGAAGAACACGAAGAGAATTTTCACCCAGAGTGCTAATAGTTAGATTTAACTGACTGTTTTGAGACTGTATTTTCTTGATGAGTTTGCAGAATTGAGGTCAGCGCTAACTGCCAATCATATTAAGTGCTGAGCGTTCCGAAATCCGGAAGACACAAAATCCGTGGAAAGTAAACTGTGAAGACTGGGGAAGATCAAGTCAGCTTCAGTACTCCGGATATTGAATTCCCCTAATAATTTAATCAGACGAAAAACTAGTTCTCCAGAATTCCAACAATTTACCTTTATGATTTGAAGATCATTTGAGTGCAGGAACGCAGACTTTTATATCTACGGCCGCAGGCCCCAGCAACTCAGAATAGTTAAAAGGCAAGAAGCGGATAGCATAGGCCGTTATCACGACATTTCTGATTATCGGACGTGTTTTTGATTATGAATTTCCAACCATAGGCTTGGACGACAAGATCACTATCCGTTATGGACAAGAAGGGTATAAAAACGACGAAGGAAGTAGCTGCTTCAGCTGTAACGTTTATAGTTTGACTCCAACATTATAGACAGCATGCCGTTCCCATTTCGCACACACTTTCCTCCCACGAGCGACAGTTTTTCTCCTAAAACCTCTCAAATGACATTCCAACTTCTAGAATTTCTGAGCCATGCCTGAAGAATATTTTTCGCTGTCTGCTCCTTTTGCCCAGTTACACCTTCTGGCTCATGCCAATTAGCGTCACCCGATTAATAACTACACATGATTATACTACTTGGAACCAGTGAGTAGCCACGTATGTTTGCTTTTCAAAAATAACCAGCGTCTTGCCTTTTGCCTCCTTTGGAATATTCTGCTGTACCGATGCATTTCTTAACTACTGTGTACCAATAGGGAGTTCAAAAGGCGTTTGCCTGTATTTCCTTAATAAACACGACCTAACCTCACGCCCCGATACGAATTGATTACTAGATAGGTGCCGACGGAATTGAACAAGGGATCAATTCAGAAAAGGTAGAGAAGTTAGTGATCAACCACCTGTCCCCAGGAGAAGGCCCGGGCTGCGGTGACTGAAAGCCAAGTACGTAGCAAGGTTCTGGCTGTAGACTGACTAAGGCAATGCACGATTTTATGAAGGGAATTAAAGCCAAACACACTTTGTCGGCGGATAAGCCGGAATGATTGAGGAGACGAAGGTAGGCGGGCGTCACGAGGGAAGCCTCAGTGGGTTTCTTCCAGAGCCGCAACAGCAAGCTCAGACAGACCACAGAAACAGAGGAGGCCGCCATGGCGGCAGATGACATCCAGGGAGCCAGTTCGACGCCCAATGGCAGCAGACATCCTAAAAAATAAAGAAACCTTCTGAGTGGGTGGAAACCAAGTTACGGGATTGCCCTCCTCTGGACGGTAATCAGAAAATACATAAAACGCTCCTCGTGCTGCTCATAAAAATCAATTCCGTAGAGTAGTTAGAAAAGTGCACTGAGCTGAAGACCCCACTCCATATTACCATTCTTAGGGCCCCAGCCAGTGTCAGGGCTAGTTAATTAACTGGTGCGGGGAAGGGGTGCAGTATCTGACTATATACACATTGGAACAGACACATCGAGGATCTGCTATATTATAGAAAAAATTGAATCTAAATGCTACTCATTATTATTAGTATTATTATTACAGTGAAGTCCGGTTAATGTGGACACCTCCGTTCCAGGCCAACTGTCCATATTAACCGGTTGTCCACATAAACCGTGTCCAAATTAACCGGACTCCACTGCATTATTATTCAAAAGTAACATTTGAAGAAGACATAATTTCACAGAGAACTGCCTTTAACTTAAGTGGAATGGTCGTTGATAGACGGGAACCATGCGGCACGCAAAGACACTTTTAATGACGCTTTCTGCGTCTCACTACTGTAAAAGTATTTCAGCAGTGCATTTTTTGACAGAAAACCAAGGGGAAAAAGTTACCGACTCACCCATTGCGATGGGAATGCTAACCAAATTGTAAATGCTAGCTGCAACAAAGTTGAGACGAATACGGCGGACTGTTGTGCGAGACAGACTGATAGCCGCAAGCACGTCGATCAGATTGTCTCGTAGGAGAACCACATCAGCGGCCTCCACCGCCACGTCAGCTCCGCAGCCAATGGCAATTCCAACGTCAGCCTGCGCTAGTGCGGGCCCATCGTTTATGCCGTCGCCGACCATGGCGACGTACTCCCTGCGAGAGGCGGATGACAGACAACAACAGCACGTTCTCGAGCCTGAAAGACCAAAGCAGGCAGTTAGATTATTGTGCAGAATAGCTGGCCACAATAAAGTTGACTGACAACCTTAGATTTCCCCAACCTCAGGATTCTGTAAAACGGGACCCGTGGTAATAGGGGTTAAACGATTGGGGCATACCAGGGGAAAGAAAAAAAATAATGTTAAGGGTAGAGCGTATAAGACTAAAAAACTAAAAGGAATAACTATCTAAATCACCTACTGTTTGACGCGCGATAATTAAAGTGGGAAAAACAACCAATAGGAAACAAGAACTGCGCAAAAGTACCCGCGAATTGGATGCACACCTATATCAACTCTATATCGAAATCTAGGGATAAAAGTAAAACCACGAGGGATAGGCTTTTCCCCAGTATTTTAAAACGCACAATTGGTTCTAATGCATTTGCACAGATATTTTAGGACGATCAGCCGAAAGGCAACCGTATGTCACTTAAAAAATTAGATTGAACTAACTAAAACGACTACTAAAATTTAACTAGTAAAGTAAATGATAAATTTAAAAAATAAAGTTAAGTACAACTAATAAAAGTAACCACAGGAAGCTAAACATTTCCATGTTAGAGGGTGCAATAATAAGCATAATTACGCCTTCGAAAGTGCATAAAGTAGCTATTTGAGTATGGTTTTCTAACGCTGCCAAGGAAAGATACTGCTACCGAATAACTTGATCTTGGAATAAAGTGTAATAAATAAACGCCTAACAGACCCCAGGAGTAGGAGCGACGTTTCCACCGTTTGGGTTGGGAAAGATTCCGGTAGACGCCTTTGTTGTCCCGCGGATAACAACAGGACAGGGACCAAGGCTTGCGCCACTGAGTACGTCTCGGCGCGTTACCGACTGCAAACAGTTCGTCCAGGTAATTTTTTTCGTCCTCGTCATCGTCATCATCAGTGAAATCTGAGAAGTCGGCAGTCGGCGAGGAGGGGGAAACAGCAGCTTTGGACGGGGACTGTTCGCCTTTGAGATAGCCATTTGACACACCGATCTGGTCGCCAGTGGGCACCGCGGCCCGCTTCGAGCATTCGCCATTTGAGAAGACCGGCGAAGAACCTAAGCCTGTAAAAGAGATCAAACACGAGCTTATAAGGATAAACAGATAGAGCAAATGAGGGTGGGATCAGACTGGTGGAACAAGAACGGCGCACAAACAAATAATATATACTCCCGATCTACAACCGGCTAGACATCGACGTCGATGGCTCAATGGTTAGGACGTCTGCCCCTGACCGGCGAGGCGCGAGTTCGAAACTCGGGTGCGGCGGCAATTTCAGCTGCTACACTAGAGTTGGCTACCCGTGGCTGATGAGGGCCAATAGCCCGAAATAGCTATATCACGGTGCCTTGTCTGAGCCGGAATACTCTTATGACAAGAACTTTTGTCTTCTGACGTTTCGGATTCATCCTCGAAGTCGTCATCAGAGACAGTAGCAGATAAAGGTATCAGACACACAGCCGGTGAGGCATAAATAGGATGCAGCTGCTGAACAACGGCACATCTAAAATTAGTAACCCAGATATTTCACGCAACGATGGATGAGTCACCCTCCTTTGTATCAATAATGGTCACGACGTAAACCTCGATGCTGATGGTTGGCCTGATATTGATTTAAAAATCAGACCAGTCAGTACCGTCAATGGAGGCAGTGTTCATTCACGTGAACTCCCAAATGACCAACCCTTCTGTTCAGACGAAGTTTGGGCACTGAGTGGGGAGGTGGAAAGCCACATTTGCTGATAAACATGGCTCAAATGGATCGAAACGCAAGTAGACGGGAATTCCCAAGAGCCTTTTTTACCTCACCGAACCTGAGGGCTAGGCCCGGTCTGACCTACTGAGCAGCAACTTGAGAGCCAGAGTTACTCCTTTTCACTGCTGATGAGTGTTAGGTATTCGCAACTGGAGTAATCTATTGTTTTTGCAAAGTCATTACTGTGTCTACAAGGAACCCGGTCGGGTAAAAGACTCTGTGCCTTTACCGACCTATCAGTGGGTCTTTCGGCCTCATGACTTGCTGCCCGAACGGTTGCATTCACTCCACGTGAAACCCCCAACTTCAGGTGGCAGTTGACAGTTTCAGAGAACTCTTGATGCATGGTAGTGGTGTCGGTCAGTGACGGTACTTGTAACCCAAAATGCAAGGTATGCCGGTGAAACGGGCAAAACGTCATAGCACGAGGTTGCATGAACACCAGCTCGCAATCAACCACAAGGACGAGCTTTCTATGGTCTACGGCCATGTGCAGCAACGGAACCACGTTTTCGCCTTTAAGAAGGCAAGGGTGATCGGCTGGTTCAGTGATAAGATGGCTAGACTATTGCTCGAAAGCTGGTCGTCGACTGGCACACTCACCAGAGCCATTGAGTTGAATCCTGCCTACCAAGCCATCCGCGCAAGGCTCAGGCCCGCACAGAACAGGACGCTAAGGCGGAAGAGTGACGACACAGAAAACCGACAGCTTGCAGCCGCGAGAGGAGTTGGCAGCGAGCGTGAGTCACATGACCGGCCTGGCGTGAGTTCTCATGAGAACAATTGTGAGACGGCTAGGGCTCCGAAGGAGGGGGGAGGCCGACGAAGGCACACGCGAGAACACGAGTGCTCTGAACCCGGGGGAGGCAGAGGAACACGCTGACGCAGCGCCAATGAGAATGTAGAGGATGGCGCCAATCAACAGCCAACGGGCGAACGAACGCACGGGCATCGCACATGGTTACAACACCCGGCTCGGGGCGAGGCCATTAATTCAAGGCCAGCGGAAGAGTAGGCACCACGTTCTGATGATAAGAACGAGCATGTTTTCGAAACGTCAGCACAAATACAATTTGGTTCCAGCACTTGCCCCCTCTTCTTCTTCCTCTCCCGGGGATGATGAGCACGATATGATATCTGGACTCCGAATATTTGCGCATTTTAAAATGTAAAATATATAACAATCGAACCAATAGTCAACATATGTTGATGAACTTTTTGATCAGAGGCAAACGCCTTAAACATTCAGCCACGAGCTTGTTGTCTTACCAGTTTAGATCTAGACATATTGACACTCGTTCACCGATCCCTAACGGAATTTATTAGTCCCGTTCTGCCTTGGGACTCATTTCTTTGGCCCTGACAGCAGTACTAGCGACATGTAGTTTAAGCCGGGCACGAGAAATGAGTCACAAGGCAGAGCGGAACAACTAAATTCCGTTAGGGATCGATGTAAGTTCATCAACGATAAATAATAATAATAATAATAATAATAATAATCACCACCACCACCATCATCATCATCATCACCATCATCATCATCATCATCACCACCACCACCACCACCATCACCATCATCATCATCATCATCGCTCAAGTGGGCTGTTGTTAGCTCTGAACTAGACCATATTACACGCCAACCTACACGTCAACTAAACTAGACATATCTATGAATGTACGTGTTTCGCCGATCTAGGAGAGGAACAATTAAGTTCCGCTTTGCCCAGGAGCTCGCAACACAGACCCTCCCGACCGTCACATAGTGATGAGGATAATATGTTGAAGTGGATCCGACAAAGCAAAGGGAGACCGGAATGGCCATTTCTGGCTTATTATCCGTCGTACCCAATCTCGAGGGTTGGTACTCCCAAGATTTGAACCCGGGACCTTTGGTCATTGAGTTCAACACTCTACCTCTAGTCCACGGGTTCCTTCCTTTGTCGGTTGAGATCGGGAATATGATGAATGTATGTGTTTCGCCGATCTAGCAGAGGAACAATTAAGTTCCACTTTGCCCAGGAGCTCGCAACGCAAACCCTTCAGACCGTCACATAGTGACTATGATGATATGATGAAACACATGATAAAACATATATCTATAGTGCTCGTCAGGGTTAGCATTGGTTGCTTCAGAATATGAGAGAACCGACCACCAATTGCGTCAGAAATATGAACTCAGTGGAAAAAAGCAGCAAAGACGTGCACTCTCGGCTCCTCCGCGGTAATGCGCAGAAAAGGCTTTGAGCACAACATAAAGGCTTGCCGGAAAAGTATGAGCGAGAGAGAGAGAGAGAGAGAGATAGGGGAAGTACCTGGACGAGCTTTACGGTGCATTTGCAGATAACGGACTTCAGCTGCCTTGTGCGCAGGAAGCACCTCGCTGTACACTTCACGTATCCCAACCTGTAGGGATAAAAGACAGTTGAATAAACATCTGGAAGAGTAGTTCTGAGTGTTACTTAACTCATTTGCAGAGCAAAGAAAGGAGAGAGGGGGAGGTGAACATACCCTTCGTGCAATAGCTTTCGCTGTGCGTTCATTATCGCCCGTGAGGAGGGCAACACGCAGACCTCGCTGGCGAAGTGAGGCAACCGCAAGAGCAGCCTCAGGCTTAATGGGATCACTGACACTGAGCAAGGCTACAAGTCGACCGTCGATTGCAATATGCACCACCGTCCGCCCATCGTCTTCCTCTTCCTTCACGATGGCATCAAGGTCGCGCGCAGGTGGCAGAAGAGTAGGGAACTCGACGTCATTCTTCTGCAGCCATTTCTGATTACCGACCAGGAGGTGGTGGGTCCCTGCATGACTTACGTCTAAAACAAAAATCCATAAGCTGAAACCACGCAAAGCGGTCTACACAATCGGTATTAAAGAGGAGGAGGGGGGGGGAAGAAATTCACCAGCCCAGAGGAGTGCACATTTGGGGTCGTCATCCCCGACAGTCGAGGGTACCAGCACAGGCGACGCGCTAAACGGCCATTCGGCAGGGTAATAGCCAACAGCCAAGCGTAGGGCAGCATCAAAATCTGCATGACTGAGGGAGTGTGAATCGGGATCTGCGGTGGTCGAAGGTCGTGTCGGACGCGGTAGCAGGGGACCCGCAGGGCAGTCACGCTCACGGAGGCTGACGTCACAGGAGAGGCCATAGCCAGAAATCATGTGGGCATTGGAAACCTGCAGATGTAAAGACAAAAAAGGAAATAAAACTGGAAGCACAGAGAACGTGAGAACTTGTTGTCTAACAACTGCAATAGGTGACTAAACCTACGCAAATGCGTAGTTGGAATACTATTGAGTAATTTACTGTACATTTAGTCATGTTATTTAAAGTTGTTGGTTGAGTTGAGGCTCAAAACGGCTTGTTCAGGGTCTGTTCAGTATTTTATACTGAAAAAACAGAAAGGATTTGGGCGAAATCGGAAGCTGCCGGAGATCCAAGGAATTTCGTATGGCAGAACAAAACGTTGTTTTTTGTGAGTCGTACAATAAAGATCCGTAAAAGCCGATGTTACGGAGGCGGGACACCTCCTGCACTCAGGGCAGTCGACGAAAAGAGCAGAGCAGTTGGATAATGCCACCAACACTGGGTTGTGCACGCATGCAAGCCGCCAAAGCTGTGTGCCGAGCAAACGAGACGACCGCCCACATAGCGTGGGCAGTAGCCGCAGTCGAGCAGGTTCCAGAATGCATAGGCGCACACTATACGCCAGAAATATTCTAGAAGGGTTAAAACAAACTGGGTTATAACAACTGGCGACGCAGGTGAGATCCGGCTGTTTCATACGGGCCATAAGAACCGACTTAAAGTCAACGAAAATCAGCCGAATGCAAGTGTAAAGAATCAAACTTGTTTTCCCGTTTTTAAAGTTTTTCGCTGCGAAACGCAGTAATCAACCTGTTTAACCGTATTTTGTTTAACTACACCAAAACTTGGGACCGTAAATAAGATAAGTATATTTTACCGCTGTTATGCCGATTCCCCTGACCGTGTAGTTTGAAGCAGGCTGGGTTCGACCAAACAATGTGTTTCAAACGGTCTGCTGAATCTTCGCAAACAGCCACAAAAAGTTTGAGAGAATTGAGGACACCTGTCTTTGTTACCTACGTTTAAAGCCTGGAGGTTACGCGGACAATGTGGGCAAGTCGATATCTGAAATAATGCGTGGGAAAGACGATCGCGATATGCCCAGCTCTACAGAGGCACGTATCTGGGGTTTCCAGGGATGGTTGACGTATGATGTTGCTACTAAATCTTGACTAGCAGGTCCCCCCACTCTTTTGAACATTTGCGTTAAATTTATACAATGCAATTTTGGATAAAAGTTGCATGTAGGGCCTACTACAATTCGCGAAAACCTCATCATTTTGCAATATTGGAGCGATAGTAATAGGCCTTGAACAAGTGGAGGATATCAGGCGAAAGGAAAAATAATCAAAAACTAAAACGTATAAAAGTTGAAGATAATAGGAATAATTATTTCAACAACCAAATAACAGCGCGCGATAATAAAAATAAAAATACAACCAATAGAATATAAGATTGCGTAGATGAGAGGTTGTTTTTCCTTTTTAAAGCCCACAATAGATTGTAAGCGAAAAAGCAACAGCATGTCGCTAAAAAGGGAAACAAAAATCAACTAAAACGAAAAACGGCCGACACAACAGTAAAATACATGCCTACTGATATGACATAAGTAGACAATTATATTAAATATAACCTGCAATGGGCCCTAAATGTACCTGACACCCAATTTTAATAACACTTAGGGTTCGGTTAGATATGGGCCGCTTTGTAGACAAGGGAAGAAATCCAACACGTAATTTGGAGCGGCTCGATTAATCATAGAGCCACATAGGACTTTCTTCCTAGAATGAGTCTCCTAAATGCCCAACATGAAGTTATTCAGGTATGCATCTAGGCGAAACAAGTGCAGTGGCTTCAGACGGAAGGAGAAGAACTCACCTTGGCGAATTCCGAGACCCAGGTTGCCTCCTCATCAGAGGTCGCGGCAGACTGAATAATACGCAGCATCCGCACAATGGCTGAGGCGATAGGATGCTGGGTTGTGGATTCCGCACTGGCCACCATGTACAACAGACGGCTAGGTGAAATAGAGGGGCGGGCCAGAGGGCTCTGTGTAGGCGTCGATGTGGCATTGGGTGACTAGAAATAAACAAGAAGCAGACAGTGTAAAAACACAAACAAGTACGCTACAGAGTGGGGGGTGGAATGCTTACTTCTATGAAAACATTTTAGCCCCAGAATTTTCTGGCGGTTGGAGGGAGCAATATTACTTTTACAAGGACCATTCGGACGACTTCGCAAGTAAATACAATGGACGGAATTAACTAATAATTTTGGAGGTAGTTCTGCACCCGCCTGGTTGCAGGGCGTAGCATGCTGTTTTAATTGTGTCAGGGGTTCCAAATTAAACGGAGTTAGATCCGGGCGTCCAAACAAACGTACCAGTAAGCCATACACTCGGCACCGTACTAGAAAGTACAATTCACAGGATGCATGATTCCTAAGCTGACTATCTCAAGAAGCGACTGAGAATATGGGTAAAAAAAAACTCGCGGACAAATACGAGAGGATAAGATGCGACCTAACGGGTTAATAAGAGCGGCCATAGTAGCGAGCTTTGAATGTCAGGATTGGCATCTGTGGCAAATTGAGAGAGGGACTCCATATATTTTTCCGAGGAGAGGAGTGGTCAATGCACTTCTTCTTCTGTCGGGGTTGTACCAGGGGCCAACCTATCATAAACAAGCCCTCCTCGTCGATGGGCGTAGGGTCACACGACAATAAACACCGTCCATGCACGATGAGCATAGTTTGCTGTCAAAAAGATAGGCACGGAAAACTTTTTGGTGACCTTAATAAGCTCAAAGACTTGATGTCACACGAAGGTTTCACCGATTAAATGTGGGACCAACATTCTTGATACTACGACCAAAGACCGTTTGAATTTTTTTACAGTATAACAGGTTGGGGCAACATCTACCCCTCCATCCAGTTCGAGAGAAAGTAGACATGATTGAAGATGGATATGGAGGAAGCGGCTTATAGAATAAAAATGAAGTGTTTAGTTGTGTCTCGCGTGTCATTCCTGTGCGCAAGACTATCAGATCTGTCACAATAAGGAGCTATTGCAGTCTGATTAACTGACTTCTGTCTAACTAAGTTAACTGTCGGCTAACAAGTTACCACCTCACGACTGTTGACGGGTGGTGGTAGTGGTTCCAAAGCGTGTTCAATCGCTTTTCTCTCTCAGAACATCTACAATAAGTCGAACAAAGAGGTGGCGTGCAGTTGACGGGCAAAATGCAGAGCAGACTGATGGCCAAGAACCTCTCCCCAGACGAGACTCGGAGTCCTCGTAGACGAGTCAATGCAGTGAACTCCAGGGTTACCGGACTACTGCGTGAGAAGTGAACAAAACGCATGTAAAAAGATTCGTGTTTCGGGTGTCTACATCTGGAGAAATTGATCTTAAGGGGGAAATGTGTCACGATGTAAAAATATTTATCCGATCGTCCGTAAGACGAGAGAATGAAGAAGGCATACAAACAAAAAGCAAAACAAGGACGCCCTATGTGATTCAAAGATGAGGTTAACATTGTATGGCAGGCCCAGAAACTACAAAAGGCAATGGAAGAAACACCTAACCAGCATACGCCATAAAATAAAACCCGCGCGAATTCAATACTGACGCCGAAGCCAACGCCAACGGCAGACTCAAACACAGAGGTAGCCTGGTGGAAAGAACAGAAGCAGAAATTAAAAACTCTGGGCTTCATTTTCCGGCCCAATACCGACACCTCTATCATAAGCCAGGTAATTTAAACCAAAAAAACTAAGCACCTGTGGACAAAGCCCCCCAAAAATGGAATATAAAATGCAGTCATGCGGACAAACGCCTCAATCCAAAATTTCGAAAATGTACAAAAAAACTAGTATAAGCACCCTAGATACTTATCGGTTCTTCTACAAGGAGTAAAAGTGGACAAAAGGAGGGCAACCAGGTCCCAGACAGTTCTCAACATACAAAAGATGGAAGACCCAAAAGTGCTATATCAATCAAAATATTCCTATTCCGCAAGTCTAGGGACGTTGGTGTCACTGAGCAGAGGCTCTCCGTACAGATACAATCGGAACACGGTACTTAATGAAGCCCCAGAATCCAGAATCATGCGCACACACGGAAAACAACACCAAGCCTTGGAGAAGTTAGAGAGATATCCGAAAACCAACCCAAAACTAAATCTAACCAAACAACGAGTGCGCGGCAGCTCAGCAAACTTTAAAAGTCATCGAGGGAGGTTTAAACCAAAGATTATTAACTGTCATTTTCTAAAGAAGCAGGCGGCAACCACAAGTAAACTAATGCAAAGGTATTATCAATCTGATGCTTGATTCCAACAAAGCTGGTTTCTGGCAGAAAAAAGAAGGCAACAGTTAGCAGATAACACATGTGCTTTAACGATTTCCTTCCGATAATTTTTATTTTAACACTACCAACTGACGTGTACCAGACCCATCAACCCAATGTGCATCTTTTGTTTATTGGCTGATCTGTGGGCTGGAAGCTAGTTGATGTTGGACTACTCTCACACGTCATGCCGTGGACAGATCGATAATCGATCCCGTGATCGTCCCACGGTCGCTCACCGCGCACTATGTACTTCTAGCGCCAGATGAGCTGGAGCGATAGTCAGAAGATGGGGGCGGGGAACGCTGCACTAATGGCCGTCCTGAGACATTAGCTTTAGCGCTAACTTGCGTCAACGCCGCAAAGCCAGGCAAGATAGAGCAGGTGGAACCCAGGCAAGACCGGATGTACCCGGCAGATTAGGCACAAGCTTTAGCGCTGCTTTAATCCAGCGCTGCAATACCACATGAGATAGCCTGGAAGCAGTCGTTAAGGCGGAGGGGGAGAGCTGTTAGTTCGGAAGAATGGGCACGAACCTTAGTACTAACATAAACCAGATTAGGTAAAAGCTTCAGAGCTACCGCCATGCAGCGTTACACTAAAAGTGGAATAGGCTGGTGGCCACAGGTAATGCGAATGTTGATTCCCCGGAAGACTAGGCATCGGCTTTAGCGCTGATCTAAACCAACGTTGTAAGCGCAGGTGACAGAAAAGGTTACTCTAAGGCACACACTTGACTTAAGACAAGCATTTGAGTAAGAATTTAAGCTCAGTTAGGCTGCTCCCCACATCTTTCCGTATGCAGCTCCTGTGCGACATGTGTGATGCGAGTATGAGACTACCAAGGTTTACCCTAGCTGAGAAGGCAGCCAAGTGATACACTTGCTAGACGCACTATCCACTCACTCTGTGTTGTTTAATGACTGGGGCTCAGACGGCGGCAGCTCCTTTTAAGCCCCCGCTGTATAAATCATGATAGGCCCGTAAAGGGGGCCAGATCATGCAGTGGCGCGTGCAGACGGGTTCGCAGGAGTTTTCAGCCACTTCGCTCATCCCATATCAGACAGCCGACGGGCCTGGACGGTGGACTGACGACGACGGTGAAGGAGAGAGTGAGATCGACGGCTCAGTGCATTTTCCTCCGTATAAACAATCTGACGCCTTTGAAGCTATCGCAGTGTGCTAACAGCCATGAGTTGGAGGGTTATCAACTGGCAGGAAACTCGGGTTGCGCTGTCAGCGCAGTGTGTGTTGTGTGGAATGGGTGACTGGCGGACTGAGAGTCAAGTTGCAATGGTTCTTTCTTAATGTGGGCTCTATAGCACTCTCACGCATCTGGGATCCTCGCCAGGTGTGGCGGCAAACCTATGGGCGGTTTCGGCCGCGTCAGCCGCCTGCGCCCGATGCCACCTTGGGTCTTCTTGAATCTGTCTCGACAACGGGGTACAAGTGGGTAAGGGAATAGAGAGTGCGTAAGATGCTACGCAAGTCTAAGATCACTTAAAACTTATGCACGCGCAAGTCACCGTCCCCACACCACGCCGTTGTGGAACATGTGGTGAACATGATCGAAATCGAGGGTCGAACTGTTGGAAGTTGTTTTAAAACATTATAGCAACGGCATCGCCATTACTAGCAGTTAAAAAGACGTAAGACATGACTAATTTCAAACAGGCGGACCACCAAGTAAGCCGAAATTTGGCAGACGATGAAAGCACTTCACAGCCACTTCCAAATCCATTCGAATTGCACTGACATTACATATAATTATACTACTTGAAATAAGCGAGTAGACGTTAATGTTACCATCCTAGACTAGCCGACAGCTGCCTGCCTGCCATCTCTTTTTCAAGTTTCCTTATTCATCAATTTTTTTTCTTAGGCACTTGGGAGCCAGTATGGAATTCAAGGGCGTTCGCCTAGCCTTCCTTTAACAAAAAGGAAAAGGAACTAAATCTAATACGACCGATAGTGATAAATTGTTCCCTTGTTATGGTAGAAAATTCTGACGAGGACCATAACAAAAACCCCAAACCGACGCTTAGGAATAAAAAAGCAGCCACTTTGAGAACATACCGTCAGCAGTCAGGGCGGTAGAAATCGCCCAAACGCAACAAAAACCTGAAAAGAAACCACAGACAGCAGGGGGAGTCGATTATTGCAAGGATGGGAACGAAGTGGGGGGGGGGGAGTGAGGTGAATTGGTGCAGCAGATAAAAAGGAGTCAACTAACCGACAACAGATTCGGGGATGATACGGTGGCCGGTGGAACAAACATGACAATACGAGACACCTGGGGTCGACCTTGCGTTATGGTGCCAGTCTTGTCGAAAAGCACTGTCGTGACCTTCAAGTGACGAAACGAACAGAAAAATGAGAGGGGAAAGAAGAGGGCAGGACAGTGAGAGAGATGATAAAAATGCAACAAGAGAGCGATGTAGTCACTCGAAAGGAGAGAGCGAACAGGGCAGTTACCTTCCTGAGATTCTCCAGCGGTTGCCCACCCTTGATAAGAATGCCACTGAGAGCGCCAACACCGGTACCAACCATGACAGCCGTGGGAGTTGCCAGCCCCAAGGAACAGGGACAGGCGATTGTCAGCACATTGACCGCAACGCGAAAGGCGTTTTCTAGGACCAGCCCAATCAATGAGCACCCGGGCTAGGGGGGAAAGAAAGGAGAACAACCCACCGATTAGGTTAAATATTCTAAAATATCTTAATTACTGGGAAGTTTCCAGAAGATGTTCCTAATTCCTTGATGAACGCTCGCCGATCGCTAAAGGAAATGACCTGGGGGCTGTACCCTGGCGCAGCTACGCAGTGGCTACTGCATGCTCCTTCGCCAGTACCAACACCAGCTCGACTCGTCCCTGCCCAACTGCGGCGTCTCGCCGCATGACTGCCGACATCTCTTCGCCTGCAGTTCCCGGCCAGGCACCCAACTCACCCGCATGGACCTTTGGCTCAAGCCAGCTGAGGTCGCGGCTTATCTCCGTCTCCCAACTGCACCCAGTTTGGACTGCGGCGGGGACCCCCGATCCAACAAGGGCTACCAACCAACCAACCAACCAACCTGGGGGCTCACTCTCGAGACCCATCAGCAGCTACACAGCGGCTAACAGTGTAGACAGATGAGCATTGCCGGAAGGAAGACTAGAATGACCATTTCTGACTCATTAGCCATCATCAGCCAACCATACCCAACCCCAGGTGATGCAGCACCCGAGGCTCAGACCTGCGATCTGTGGATCAGAATTCCAACGATCTAACCACTGGGTTGGGTATGACTGGCTAATGCACCAGAAATGGCTATTCCAATCTCCCTTGTCTATGCCTAATGTCGAATTGCCTTCTATGCAACTGCGGTCAAAAATACATCAGAAACCGGAACGCGAGGAACGCTCAAAAGCGGGTAGGCCAACAACTAAGTAGGCTGGGAGGACTAATGGTTACAGACAATGGTGTCATGATAAGATGCAGATTTTGAAATGTGAAATTCTCGCAGTCATTCGAAAGAAATTTAACAGTGAAAGCGACAACCTATGAAGTGGCCAATTTCACAGGATACTGCATGTACCTGCAAATTTCAGCTAGCTATAATTTCGTCGTGAAAAATTTAAAGGAGCCCAGTAAAGACGTGGTTTTTATGACCGGATAAGATATTCAGGGAAAAATTCGAGTCTGACAGCGTGAATAACGGAGCAATACTCTCACATGCATTTTGGGCTAACTTGATACAGAATTGTTTCCGGCATATATGCCTTCATTCAGCCAAGCATAACCCCGAACACCAGCTGGGGTTGAAAACACAAAAATTCGCACCCACAGAGATGACGCAGATGTTCTAAAACTGGGGTCTACCAGAAAGGCCATAAGCACTTCCTCGGTGCCTCATCAATGTTTCGACAGCTGCCAATCACTTTCACCACAGATCGGGCTTCTGTTCTACCGGTCGCCCATCACAACACTCTCCTTAGCCAGCAGTTCTGGTGGAGTTGTTCGCAACCCGGCCATCCCAATCATCACCGTTGCACCGCTCCCGAGCCCTGCCGCAACGTCCGGCCGTCTATTCGAGCACTCCACAAGGAAGCTGTTGCCTCGTCTCTCGCGGACCTACCTGTTGATAGCTCTGCCACCAAGACAGGCTTCCAGCGTCTCCACCAGAGATTCGTTGTCGAGGAGAAACGAGGTTACCGTCCCCCGGTCCTTTTGGGTGGCTATCCACCTCCGATTGCGGCCTCGGAACGACATCTCCCGAGGGTCACTCGCTGTACTCTGGCGCAGCTACGCAGTGGCTACTGTATGCTCCTTCGCCAGTACCAGCACCGGCTCGACCCATCCATACCTGACTGCTGTCCCGATTGCGGTGTCTCGCCGCATGACTGCCGTCATCTGTTCGCCTGCAGTTCTCGGCCAGGCACCCACCTCACTCCCGCGGACCTGTGGCTCAAGCCGGTCGAGGTCGCGGCTTTTCTCCGTCTCCCAACTACTCCCAGTTTGGATTCCGGCGGGGATTCCTGATCCAACTATGGGCTACGACACACACACACCACAGATCGGGTTTATACTCAACTATCTGTAGCGACCGCATACAAAATATGGCTAAGAATTAAATAAGCTTTTTTAGCAACACGTAGGAATAACCGGGCAATGGCAGTGGCTAGGAAGGTGAATGCAGAAATCATAAACTTCCAAGACTGGGGTCTAGAGGGCTGTGGTAGAAGTCTACGCGGTTAATGCTTTGCATGGGTTGATTCAATTTTTAAAAATTGGTCTAAAGGCTGGGATTAATAGAATCAGCAGGAGGAGATAAGGCAAACGGAGGGCGCATAATCTTTGTTCAGACCGGCCCATCCAGTTTGTAGGATACAGTTTTCGACCAGCGAAGCCTCGCTTACTTTTGCGGACTTCAAATTCACAAAGGAGGAATGACAATAACAACTTCGTCACGATAGAAAATGCCGTACTGAGAGAACACGCGCGGGAGAGCGTGTGTGTGTGGTGAACTGAGATGCTGGCAAAAAGCTACACAGAAATAGCAGTCATTCCAGCGGTGTCAGTTTAAAAGGTCAACAGAGTGGTGATCTCACCTGACCGTACACGTAAATACGAATCTTAAACCTACTAGTAGACCTGACGCAGCCGACGATAATTTTCTGCCTGCGACTTGACTGACGGTCAAAGTACCTTGGTGATCAGGGTTAAAACAAACGCCAAATTGTCTGTGGACTCAAATCCAAACCAAACCAAAACACAGCAGAATCAATAATATATCCCCCCCCCCAATGTTAGCCTACACGGAGAGGCAGATTCGAAATTGTAGGCTGAATCGCGCAGGAATACCAAAATGTCGGATGCAAGTCTCAGATTCTCCTCACAAAGACACAGAGACCGTTAGTAGTCAAATGTACGAACTGAAAACTCCAGGGCAGTTACCAGTCATTCGGCAGAAAAAGAACACAGAAAACCCACTCAAAGGATAGTCCACCTTCGGCAAACAGGCGAAAAATCTTCTTTGGTATAGCTGTCTGACTAGGTTGCTTTCGACATCGTGGAAAGAAGTGAAGACCCGTTCTTATGGCTGGGAGGGTTGGCGAATTGTAATGAATAACTGCCGCACGATTGTCAAGCCCGCATCCGACACGGACAACTAAATCGCGGTAATTTATGACGGGAAAGCTAACGGCCAAGCCATCAACGCACCAATTACGGCCACAAGCGGCGGTTAAAGGAGCTGATAATTATAGTACGCATGCTGGTGGTCGCTATGAGCTATAAATATCATGCAATCCATGCATGACTCACACCATTCTACGATGACCTATGATAAGGGATTCTCGACAGAATCCGAAACGTAAGGAAAATAAAATTCTTGTTCCAGTGATCGCACATTCTTCTCCTGAACTGCTACCGGGAGCTAGCATATTCATATTCATATTCATATCGACAACGGCTATAATTATGGAGGTTATTGCGTAGACATGACTGTCACGCGCAGCATGGCTTATACTTGTTACCGCAGACTAGAAGTGTAGGAAGCGGGTCCCTGAAAGTAGGCAAAAGGAAGAAGACACGATCGCCGGGATAAGGGTCTCATTAACCCGACGTTTCAGATTCTCATTCGAATACAACATCAGGGACTCTTTCACTTGCTCCTGTAGAGCAGGATATATGGTCCGAAAAACAACACCCGGAGGAGGGTACGTGAGCACATACCAGCCTGGTTAAGTAAAGGTGCAACTAGATCAATCTCGAGTTCTATTCTCACACACCTTGTCACTACGAATCACCGAGTTGATTGTAGTGAAGCCCTTGAGGTCGTATACCGGACACTAGCCAATTTCTCCCAGAGCCTACACCAACGGGTGCTCGCAACAGCCCAGATAGTGGCTATGCGGCTATCGAATCCGCCGGTCAGAAGAGGCTCACTCAAGCGCTTTCACTTCCATGGTCGAGGCCGACACCAGGTGGCGACCGTCTATCGCCCCCACCCCCTAGTGACAGTCGTTCACTCCATGCAAATGGCATTAATTATCACTCAACGTACCTGAGCCATGACCAATGCTTCCAACCTATCCCAATGTCCCCTCCTCCGTAGCACAAGGATATCTAAAGGTCGATCTCCCCATGTAGGCGGCATGAAAACGATGCGGTGTAACAAAAATGCACTTATTAACCCTGCCCAACTGCACGATTTTCACTATTGCTGCAAGTGCACTGGCCTGACGATGAGCTGCTAAATTCACGGATTCGCCGAATAAACAGTTGAAGTTAGATATGGAAATATTTGCAAGAATTCAGATAAACATAGCAGTGAATTGCCCGGCTGGTGCAGTTATATGTATTCACCAGGTCATTACGCGCCTGTCACAATTGGCAGCTCCTGAATACATCGCGGATAGTTGCACGTGACGCGCCGGCTACCTGATTTTTCAGTATACAGTTGCTATGTGACTGCACGCGACAGTCAAAATTATCGGCTCCCACGCTCTTTGCGGGTGGCTGCATGCGGCGCGAAGCTTGTCGTCCACAGCCAAATAGCTAACGCCTTAGGGTTTCGTCATCGGTGTGGGCTCTTGGGCAATTCGGCCCGGCGACATTGGCACCAGGACCAGTGACCATACGTACGCTCTCTGTGTGGTCAAGTACGTTGCCTGAGTGAAGTGTCAGCACCGGGTACGGAGCAGGGAGTTAGCCGCGTTTGTTGATTGATTAGGAAAGAGAAAGAATGACAGGAATGGTTCGCGGCTCACGCATCTGCCACCCCTAGCGAGAATTTCGGTTTCATAAAACTTCAATGAGTGGCTGGGTTCCGTCTAATGAGCCGCGACATTGGAGCTGACGTCGTTTCACCTTACTCTGCCATCTGCGTCTATACGTGTCTTCCAATTTCACCGACATAATTATTTCGTGCGCCAAATGACCCCAAATATTTTGTGACATGGCAGTAGATCTTTTGCCTTCATAATCTGGCGCCTTATGGTTGCCTCTGGTCTGTGTGCAACACCAATTAAAGGGGGTGCTGCTCTGACGAGGGATTCCAGTGGGAATCCGAAACGTCAGACCACAAAACTCTCGTTCCAGCAACATTCATAAGTACTAACTCTTTGGCTTCATGTTGTCACTCACCTGGATTGCTAAACTGATATAGCAAGCCTACACAGCCATTTAAGAAGCTACTTTTTCTAACAGAGGCTGACTGGAGGCAGTGAAATCCAAAGAGCGAGCTGAGAACTGCGGAATGAAACTGGCGTGAAATCCCCCAAACCCTAATAATATGCAACTTCTTCCAACGCGCATCAGCAGGGCGGTCAGGCGTTGAAGGACAGAAAGCATAAAAACAGAGGTAAGCTGAGAACAGGGGGTGGTTACCGTATAGCCTCTAAGGATTTGTGGTCTAGAGAAACCAACAACGGTCCAAAACAGGAGGGAAGCCAAAGAGAGACCACAAACGACTGGTACAAAATAGCTGGAAACGCGGTCGGCCAGTTGCTGGATAGGCGCCTAGAATGCAAAAGGAAGTAATTTGTACAAACCAAAACGAGTAGGGGCACGGAAGCAGCAAAACAGTTAAAAAGAGAACGTTTAAGGCAAGTAAGAACCACCATAGTCTCCTGAGCTAGTCACGGCAATAGTTCTTGAGCACTGAGTACTCATCACGATGAGACCGTCTTGTGCGGCTTCAGACCAGACATCAATACAAAAATGGAACGACCGTCTATCTTGTCTTGAAATCAGGCTAACCCAGTGCACGTGATCCTTAGAGGTCGCGATGGTAGCCTAAAAGAGTGAACAGTACTCAAATGGCAGACGGCTAGATGTTACGAACAGCTAAACCCAGACTTTCATCTCTGACAGTCCTCCTCTGGGCAGGGCTGACCGAGAGCGAGCACAAAGCAGAAATGACCATCCACTTCTTGCTTGTCCTGGCTTCTTCTTAATATCGAGGGTCCTTCACGGTGACGAGAAGCATACGCGAAAAATGCATGGCTGCCTGTGACTGAGGTACTTCGACCCAAATACTGGTATCAACTGTGGGAAGGAGCCCATCAAGCTTAATTCTGGCTGAATTACTCCCAGTAAGCGATTAAATGTTGAGAAAATTTAAAAGCAGCAACCTGGGGATACTGAGGCTACAGCACGGAGACTTAAAATCAAAACTTCACACATAGAGCGTAAAATAAGATATACAGAATGCAGTAGGAGAGAGAGAGAGCGGGGGGGGGGCGGTCTGCACCTTTGAGGATTGTGCGTCTTCAACGAGGGAGACTATCTGCGTTAGAGCAGACTCTGATCCAACATGAGTGGCCTGTGCGTACAAAAGGCCGGTCAGATTGATCGAACCGCCGATCACATCGTCACCTGTAGGGTTCAAAGAAGGCTTTCCATGAGACATATTTAAAAAAGTTGGTAGGAGTTTTGAGCAGATTTGAATAATTCATTGAATTCACTTGTGAAACATTCCGCAGCCTTGGCAGGATTTGAACAGCCAACGCTCTGACGAGGGCTCAAATCGCATCGAGGCCGTATAGGTTTCACAAGTCGGTCAAATTAATATTGAAATAATTCAAGCGGAACACACTACTTCTATTATCAGTAGTGGCCATCAACTACTACAAAATACAATGAGGATGCACAGTAGCCGCCGAAGACCATGCAACGCGAATTATGAAACTTGGCTTGACACAAGCATATATTTGAAAACACTATTTTGATTCATTCTGTTTATTGAATTCTGTGAAGGCCTTTTACGTAGTTTAATCGTCATTTTAGCTGCTTGCCAACACGACTTTTCAATCGTAAACAAAATGGGAATTTTTGCCGAATTAGTTAGGTTTATTAAGAGAAATAACCATTAGTTTTGGGGAAATCGGAAGTAGTTTCATATGGAAGGAATTTCCTATGCTATTACGAAAGAGAGAACCAATCCGCACGTTAATGTTGATAATACTTAAAAGGAACTCCAAAATAAGTAAAAGAGGTATAGAAGATCTCCCTTCCAGAACTGGAAAAGTTTATACAAAATTGTTCAGATTGAATGAAAGCCAAGTTAAAGGAACCAAATTTGTTTGCATTAACATTAAACAGTTGCTTTTAAGAAATTATATTGAACCATCCTGTTAATTTTTTTTGCACAAAATGAAATAAGAGTGTTTGTCTGAATGCAACAATGAACCTTGAATTTCCTTCAATAAAAACCAAATACCTAACATGTTCTGGCTAATTTAAGCCAATGAAGCCAATATTGGATGTAAGTCGTGAAGAAATATAGTTTTTTGTATACCTTACGTTCCCCTTTTCCTTTACTTTGAAACGGAACAGACGAAAGAATAATAAGAATTTCGAAAAATGGCAGTGGTTGCAATGGTTAAACGTAAGTATAACGGTTTTCACCCGAGCACTATATACAAACGGATTGTACGCCGGAGGAAGGCGTATGATGCTGAGATGGAGAACGCTTCCGTTCTCCCATCGTCGTCGGTGGTTAATCAATCACCAGAATTGGAAATGCCCGAATTAAGCCCGGAAGTTTCTATAAGTATGAGTTTTATGATTTTTCTTTACTAGAAGATATAGAACCCCTAGAAAATGATCAAACAGTGGAGACAACAGGAAAACAGGGACTTTATGGTTGAGACGCGGGAATTCTGCTTGAGGTGGAACTTTAGGCAGCCTTTAATGAACGATATGTTCGAACTAATGCGGCCTGACCATCCGGCGTTGCCAAAAAGCTCAAGCACGTTGTTACAAACGCCTAGAACCTGTATTAGGAAGGCTCTGGCGAAAGGAACTTATGTTCATTTGGGCCTTGAACGTGGTCTCCTTGATGACCTGATAAGACGCCGTGCAAGGAACATTGCCGAAGTGCACGTTCAACTGCACATTGACGGGTTGAAGCATTTTAACAACTCTGCTAAGTGCGTGTGGCCAATCCTTGCGCGGGTAAGCCACCCATTTGTTGGACAGCCCTTCGTTGTTGGAGTGTTCTGTGGTTTCGGCAAACCAAATCCGTTGAGCCTCTTCCTGGAAGATAGTATCTGCGAGTTGAAAGAACTTCTTGCTAATGGCCTGCGTAATGCTAGTGGAGATAACATCGTTAAGGTGCATCTAGCTAATATTATCTGTGACGCTCCTGCCCGCGCTTTCGTTCGACAAATTAAAGCTCCCAATGGCTTTTATGCATGCGAAAGGTATGTTGTATTCGACATATAATTTCAACCACTACAGGTGTTGTCATAAGGGCAAACATCATGTAAACCACATGACATTTCCATTGCACAGTGGGCATCTGCGAAACGACAGGTCGTTTCAATTACAAGAGCAGCAACAGCATCAAAGGGCATGTCTCCGTTCCTAGAGTTTCCCAGCGACATGATTGCAATATTTCCACTCGACTATATGCACCTTGTTTGCCTGGGTGTCATGCGTAAATTGCTACATTCGTGGAAACTGGAACAAAGCGAAACTGCGGTGGCCGCACCCTGGTTTTACGACGCTGGCAGCATACTGTGGCCCAAAAAGCACAGACAACGGGCGAGATTGTTAGCAAACAACCAACGGCCACCAGACGGTACAAAGGTTTACGCAGTTAAGGTGCTGAAAAGCGGACTTACACTGCAGCAGGCCCGAGACGGTGCCCGAAAGGCGGAAACGCACGAGAACATCTCTAGTTCTGAGCCGCACGAATTGGGCAGGGGCAGGAGAACCAGGTATGCATCGCTTGAGGAACATACAGTTAATCTTCTATTGAAGAAGTAAACGCGTACTTACGTCTGACTCAGAAGGCGAGAATTCGCAGCAGCTGCCCGATTCGCCAAGACCACCCGAAATACTACTGTAAGTCTGATTATCACCTTTATGTTGTAGGCCCAGTACAGAGGCCGATGTGCCGCACATTTTCAAGGCCAAGTCGCACAGACCAATGCAGCCAACACCACCAGCCTCGATCCAGTAGCCAAATTTAATTATTTATTACTTAAGGCTGTCTATGGAGACGCCGGTGCCCACCTGCAAGTCAGCTGCGGAAAACGTATGTTGCCAGCAAATATCGAAGGACATAAGCGACATCAATGAAGCACTGCTAGCAATGACCGTATCGTTCGAGTAAGTCCATTTACCACCTTCCAAAAAGTCCTGTAGAAAGAGAAATGCATACGTTTCCAAGGAAAATTTTGCACTCAACGACAATATGCAACAAGTGCAGGCGACACTGGCAAATATGGCTAGCACTTTGGAGAGGAATAGAGTCACTGCTCAAGTCCAGTCTTCTCTTAACTTCCCATTAGGCACGGCGAAAGCCTGCGACAATTTTGTTTGTCGACGAAGTTAAGAGGAAGGGCTAGCAGACGAGGCGGTATGTGCATATTTATTTCATTATTTTCAGGTCAAGCACCTGGCCGTGGTAGGCGGTCGATCAGAGGCAGATGTTATCCGAAATCTAAAATTCCTACTAGGCCTACCGCTTTGCAAGACATTCTGTTGGGCCGGGGGATCAAAAGACAAGGACTCGTTTGTTGCTTGTCCATTGTTTCCCATCCTCAAAGGCAGGTCTAATTCATATTTATTGACCAACACAGATTCCATTGCACGTAATGGCCAGTATCGTGACTGCAAAATAGTTGTAGTACGGCAAACGGCCATCAACTGGTTTCATGGATTATCGGACTGGTATGGCGGGCGGTCAAAACGTCGGCGCGACATAAATAAGTTACCACACGTTTCATTGAATTATCGTCCGCTTGCATTTAGATGACAAGCATCAACACCAACAATACTGCATGCCCACAATTATCCCCGGCTAAGGAATCAGTAAGCTAACTTGTTAAGTTACTGTGCATTTATATCTTAATGTAATAGGTTATGGTTACTTTTTGTCATTAACTGTCTCTTTTTTCCTCTCTAAGTACGTATGACTTACAAATTTTTCGTCTTCTGCAGGTACAACCGGTGGCAAGTGGAAGTAAACCCTCTTCTTCAATTCAGAAACGATAAGGATTCGGATATAGCTTTGTACAATTTTTCTACAGCTTCTACTCAATAAACTTTTCATTTTCTAAAATTGCCCTTCACTTCCTTTTATGCCCCGCTGAGGTTATCTATAAGTGCTTAGGGTTGTTCGATACGCTACACTCACTATGAGAACGCGGCAAGGAGAACTCGCGGGAACGAAAACTGTAATACAGCAAAGCCCTATCGAAATTTTTAACCATGGTGTGGCCAAACGCTGCGATCGATGAGAAATCCGCGGTGGCTGGCCAAGGCATCGCGCCGTCGCGCCACGTGGCTGGTGTTGGCAGGTTACGTTGGAAAAATTTAATAAACGCAGAAGTTCGTCAGCCGAAGATCTAATCAAAGCAATTTCTAAGAGGTAACCTTGAATCAAAAGTTTTTTTTATCAATCTTAGGAATATTAGTTTCAGACTTCCACAGCTGACATGATTCACTCTCGACAATGTGATTTGCTGTTTCGAGGCATTTCTACAAATGAGCAACATGGTCACCATTCTAAGAACTAATATCCAAAAAAACCTTCTTTCGGTAAATACTCTTTACATATACTGAATTTTAAAGGTTTTGGTGTAAACATCGAACAGATGCACAATTTATGAATTGATCAATGAAGATAGAGAAAACAAGGAAAATGATGACGCACTTTTTTCGATGACATTCAATAAATACTTAACCGGTAAGAACACAGTTTAAAGAATATTTTGACTAACGAAAAATTCTTTCATTGTAAAGAAGGTGGTTGCTTCAAGTTTTCAACATAACACAATATCTAAATTAATTGTTCTAATTTAGAGCTCTTTTTTACGCCTCTAGAACCACGGGATTATCGAGAAAATTTTACTTTCTTTTCCGAACACTTAGTGATTCCTATAGTTCTTTTAAGTACTTTATAGGCCTAATGCTGTTAAGTATTATTTCCATGTTTTTCAAAATACATTCACACTGGCATTGGGGTAATGATCAAACTTATACAAATTTAGGAAAATTACGTGGCCTATGGCGACCGCTGTAGAAGAGGGAATTGGCGACAGTTGCCATGGGAACAAGATTTTTATACGATGTAGCGATTCCAAAAAACGCTGAAGATACAACAAAAGAAGGTGCAGCAGTTGGCATAGAGGCAAACGAAGCCGCAAGAAAATTATTCTCGAAGTATAAGTACAGAAGTTACTTTTGTGCCAAAACCTCTCACTATTGATTTTAAGAAGGCTGTATCCGAGACTATAGTACCTTCGTTGGTGACGACACATTAGAAGTCTAGGCAAAGGTAGCTTAAGTAGTGCACTTCATATACCCCTAGTCCCACTATTTTGTCCTACGGAAACGGTGGTTAAAGGGGGTTTGGAGGTGGGGAAATAGAAAGGCAGTGAATGAATTATGTACAGTAAGTGGAAAGTGCAAAAAATTTGCTTACCACAACCGCTGGGAATAAGTTTTTTTCGCATGAAAATTGAAGGTGAGTGCGGCCCTCCGCGCCGCGGACTAAACTAATCTAACGTCAAAACGGTATGTAGGACCGAACTAAGTTGAAATAGACGACCTTCTAACCATCATTTATATTTTTTTCAGGAATTTCAAGAAACCTGCTTTTTATAATCGGGTTTTTCCGCAATACGTTAAACGATAATACAGATTAAGAAAATCTACAGATATAAATCAACAGCCTTCTAAATACAATAAAATAAAAAAAGCATATAGGAGTAAATAAAGTATATTTCACTGCCCATCCTAATTCCCCCCTTCCATAAAACCCCTTTAATCACCTCCTCCGTAGGAAAAAATACTGAGACTAGGGCTATATGTGGTGCAATACTTAAACTACTGTTGCCGAAGTTTATTTTAAGCAACAGACTCGGGCCTATAGTTACAGGCCTGAGGAAAGGGCTGTCGGACGAAGCTACAAAAAGGGTCGATGAACAACATTATATTGGATTAAGGAAATGCCCTGCGGATTTTTGGAATTGAACAGTCATCTTTTGCTCATCATTCACACATCGCCATCTCTTCCATTTATACAGGAAGTCAATCATTTTCCAAAATAAACTTTACGGTTTACGGATGAAGGGGCCGGGGGGCAGTTATAGTGGTAAACGCTAAGTAGTTGTTAGTGAAAACGGCTGTCGTTCGGGGTCATGAACAGTAATTAGTTTAAACTAATTAAATAATTCTTTTAATCAGTTTAAACTAATTACTGTTCATGACCTTGAACGACCGCCGTCTTCACTGACAACTACTTAGCGTTTACCATTATAATTGCCCCCCCGACCTCTATCCTTTTGGTTGATGTTCCTTTCCTCTTGACGACTGCTGACAGTTGATTGGCCTTTGGCCACAACAATGACCCCCCTTTTGTTTGCTGCTTCTTACCTCTGAAGATGAACTCCTGTAAGAGGTCGAAAGCTCAGGACAATAAATCAACTGATCTGGTGCTCGACATGTCTTCTTCCTTATTATTTTACCGACGACACAAACCAACATAACTAAGCTTTTCGGCCTATTTGGGCCTCATCAGGTGATGGAAGGTCAACTCCAGTGTAGCAGCGGAAATTGCCGCCACGCTCGAGTTTCGAACTCGCGTCTCTCCGGCTAGAGGCGGACGCTCTAACCCTTGAGCCACGGGTCCCCCGTGTTGTCAGTTTTTGATCGGGACTATATGTTAGTAGGTAATTCTACTCCGATCTGTTTCAAGGTGTACCCACCTTGTATCATTGTCATGAGTAGTGAGCTAATTGGAACCCCAATTGTATATATGTTACTCGCCAACTATTAGTAACAATTTTATTATTTATCCATACTACGGGATAGTGTTAATTTCTAAAACCGAGCACTATGATGAAATAAACATTCGTAGGTCTTCCGGAATTGAGGTGATTTATTGCAAAGTCAAATACGCTCTCTCAGTCTCCACTACACCCACGCCTAGAAGAAGCACCGGAAAACTCATAAATTAACCGAACTTAAAGGAATTGGACGAACGTTCTGGATTTTACACGGTTCTCCCCTAATGCTAAAATTTGCCTCAAAATGCAATCGTGCGCTCTTGAAGCAGGAACAGAAGGGACGCTAGATCTGTTAAGACGGCAACAAAAAGGGTGAAAAGTTCTCTTTGCAGTTACCAGAGGACAGCGTTAAAAAAGACTTGTGCAGATGTGAATGACCTACCAATATTTTTAAGCACCGGCATGGCTTCACCAGTGAGCATAGATTCGTCACAAGCAGAGCTTCCGCTTACGACTCGGGCGTCAACGGGAATTCTTTCACCGGGAAGAATCTAAAAGCCAAGGGTAGAGGCAGACTGGTTAATAGGTCCAACAAAACGACAGTAGACAAGCCTGACCAGCGAATTTTAGGTTTAACTGACAAAATGAACTTTGCTAGGACCGATACAGGGTGGAATGCCCCAGGGGTGTTTGGCATATGTGCTAGTGAAAAATATGCGGTGTTGGGGTCTGAAGTGTAGGCTTTTGCCGCAGATTTTTCTGGAGTCGCATATGGCTGAGTAAGTCCATGAATGATCGGCGCTCCTGACCTTGGTTCGTCAGTCTAAACACGACGGAACTGCAGGTGACCTACCAGGTCGATGTGTCTTGTGCATACGTAGTGATCGTACAAAAAGAACAGGCTAGTGACGGCGGCGATGCTGGTGATAGCGAAGGTGGGGGGGGGGGAGTTTGGGTGTGCGAGGCGAGTTTGTGTGTGTCAACTTGGCTGACGTGGATGCACATGTAACCGTGTAGGCCCGTGCAGTGGCAAGAAATACTGGTAAAATGAGTCGATGGCAAACTGATCATCGTCCGTGGGTGTAAAGCATGCGATAGATTTACACGAAAAACTAAATAAATTAAGGTAAACATGATCCGACGCAGTCGTAGACGCACACACGACAGCACAGTCTACAAGAATAACGCAGGCCACGCATTTAGTCAATTTCACTGTAACGAGCAGAGTGCCGCACGTGAAAACATGCATATCATACTTTCGTGAGAAATGTTTCCTTTCCGTGCAGCCTGACACATGAGTCTTGTGTGGGCCGCTCAATCACAATTCTAACAGGTCTGACTCGCACAGGTGTATGAAATAGCAAAAAATAAACTGAGATTCGTCCGAGGACGAATAGAATACCAGGAGCTGAAGTTTTTGGCTCAAGCTGCGACAGTTTCCGCTTAATGTGACTTTATGGAACTGTTACTTGCATCAGATAAAAGTCACCGCCCCTCTGAGTGGAGCACATTGCCTACAAGGGGCCTGCTATCTTCTATCGATGAAAATTTGTACGTCTTCCTTCTGCGAACTTCAAGCTCACCTTCGTGCACAGTGTTGTCTAACTTCTTAACTTTCCCCCTACTTGCCTAACGTGAATTCCTTCATTTGTTCAATTCTTGACTTGAAACTGGTGATCGCCATTTTGCTAAAAGAGCATTGCAGTATACATGCGTTACTCAGTCCCGTTGAACGCACGTTTTTGCTATCTCCAGTCAGGCTTTGACTTCTTTGTTCTAAATGGGTATCATCTCACATCAGGCGATCGATCGTTTAGACGGTGGCTTGACGCTGATGTTGGGGAAGAGAGAGAGAGGCCGAGCACTCAGCGCATTTTTTTACTCCCTATTAGCAATCTGACGCACATGAAGCTATCATAAACAGCTACGAGCCGTGATTTCTGAGGTTCCCAACTGATGGGATAACTCAGACCGCGCAGTTAGTCCAGTCTGTGCCTCATTGTATGTTTAGTAGCTGACTGGCGTGCTGAGTCAGATTGCAATGGCTCCTTCCTAATGCACCTTTTATGACAATCCCACACAAGGCAATGTTGTTGTGGCGCGCATTGGCGGGGCCACCAATCCCGCACGTTGAAACGCATAAAGGCGGCTTCGGTTGCACCAGCCACCTGTGCCCTTACTCATCTCTGGTGTTCTTGACATGCAGAAGAAGAAGATGCGATCACTGGAACAAGAGTTTTATTTTCCTGACGTTTCGGATTTTGTCGAGAATCCTTAATCATAGGTAATAGTAGGAAAGTCGGAGACACGCACAGATAGGGGTGATATATGCACCGATTGCACGATATATATAGTTCGTAGCGGTCATCTGCATGCGTACTATAATTGTCAGTTCCCGTAGCCACCGCTTGAGGTCTTAATTGGTGCGGTGATGGCTCATTAATTGTCCCAGTTTGATTGTCAGCGTCAGATGCGGGCTCGATAATTGCGGGACAATTATGCCCACTGTCGTCACAGTTGTTGCTGCGCCCGGCCCCTCCCACGTGACTGATTCTGTTGCTTAGGAAATTTCTGAGTACATCCTAAGGAAAGGCCAAATCGTTGCGCTTGTTGATGGACTGGGGGCCTGAGAACCATGACTCTAGCAGCTCGCGGCTCACGCGGTTGTCATATCTTGCGAGGATTTAGGAATCGTCAAACTGGAAAATATGGCCGGGTCCCGTCGAGTGAGCTGCAACCTGGGAGTTGGCGTCTTTCTTCCTCACCGCCGCTGCGAGCTCGGCCATTCGCATCCGGAGTAATCTTCCGGTTTCTCCAAAGTAGTTGTTTTGTTCGCAACTGCACCAGATCCGGTAAACGACTCCAAGCGTTTCCAACCGTGGCAGCGGGTCTTTCGGTCACATGACCCGGCGCCTGATGGTCGCTTCTGGCCTGTGCGCAACTCCAACTCCAAGTGAGGTTACATTGGCATTGTCTTGATACCAGATACAAGTGGGGGAAGTGGGGTAGATACTGCGCGAGCCTACTTTCACTATAATCCAGCGCAAGTCACTGCATTTGTCTCCAGCTTGCTGAAGCTCGTGGTGGACACAATAGAAATCGACAGTCGAACAGACACATGGGTATCCACTGCGGAGGTTCGTGTCTTGTTTATGTTTCATTGTTTGTTCACAGTACCATACAAAACCAAAAAACTACGACTGACATCTTCAGTTGACGACCACATCAGTCTAGGGTGCCGAGTTGTCGATTAGAGGACCAGACACTGTGTGGCTCGGAAGCGGTACATCCGAAGGGGGTGCAGCATTCGGTTCAGGGACTGGCTGGTCTGTTGGAATGCCAAATGTGTCCAAAAGGATGTCGAGAGGGAGTAAGGCGCCTGATTCGGGCCCGGTTGGATGACTGCACTGTCGACGTCAGATGTGAATGTGGTGACGAACCCAGGTGTCATCACCGAGGAAGACGCCAGAGAGCATGCTGCCTCTGTGCACTGCTATCTTTGCCCCACTCCAGTCTGTGACAGCTGTCACAGACATTGTATACTAATTCATGCGTAAGTCATCGTTCCATCCATTCCGCGGGCCAGGCGACGGACTTTAGCACCTGCAACGGCCAAACTGTCATTTTGCATGAATTACCCAGGAGTGGTGTGTCTAATGCTTTCGGGTGGCGAAATAACTAGATTCTGACTACCAGACTGCTCGTGTTGCACACGGTCAACGCGTCTAAAGCCGCCGCCGCCGCTTGGACAAAGATGCCGGGCACTGTAATAGCGGTTTCCGGACACAACCCCTGTGGAGGTCTATAAACGTGCACAACTGACTACCAGTGTGTGTGTGTTTGCGCGGGAGATTTAGGGGTGATCAAGCAGGGGTTGAACGCATAGGAGCGGAAGGTTGCACCATATGTTTCGGGCAGGTGATGGCTGCTCCGGACAGTCCTTACTTGGCGTCCAACTTCCACCTGTGGCTCCTTAACGTACCACTGTACCCCCCGGCTACACACCGATAAGCGCCCTGACCGGCAGATGACACTACATAAGGGTATTTTGAGTCATATGCGTCCCTACGCACGGTAATAGTGCACTACCCCGCCCCCCCTATCCCCCGATTCCAACTCAAAAAGTCGTACGTGCTAACTGGAGTCACTGTTTACTAAACAACGGCGTGATCGAAAGTGATGTTCAGCATGATGTAACGGTAGCCAAGGCCGAGAGTTCACCGCCCAATTACGCATTTTTGTGAGTCTTACAAGGAAGAACACGAAAAGAAGAGCGCAACAGCAGAAGTCTTTGAGTGTGAAGGGTAGAACATATTTAGGTAAGCAAACGAATGGAAAAACATCTCCACCGAGCCAATCCTCTTCACTTCTGGCGTGGGTAGTGGCGCGAATAGCTGATGACTCACAGCTGACTGCAACTTGAATGTTAAATTATCGATTGATTGACTGCAAGTATGCGTTCGACGCCTGTAGGCCGATGGAGAGCCTGCCGTGAGCGCGGCTTGCGCTTGCATGCTATCTGCCTGTTAGGCTGTTCGTTAAGCTGGCCCCAACACAGCAGGCGTCAGGGATGTCTAACTAGCACTATTTAGGGATAGACCTGCCAACAAAAGTAACTTGTGTAGCCCCACACATATACCCCATAGTCCCAGCATTTTGCCCTGAAAAAAGGTTATCATAGAGTTTTGTGGAGTGGGGAAATAAGATAGGTGGTGAAGGAACCTTGTAGAAGAAAGTGTTAAGTGGAAAATGTAGTCGAAGTTGCTTTCCGCGGCCGCTGAGAGCAGGCAGTTCCGCATGTACATTGGAGTTGTGCGCGGCGCTTCGCACCGCGGACTAAATTAATATAACTCCAGAACGGTAAGTTGGGCCTCAGTTAACCTGAAGTAGACGACCTCCTAACTTCCACTTCTATTTTTCGGGAATTGTAAGAAACCTACAATTTGATAATCGTTTTTTTCTGCAATACGTCAAACGATAATCCAGAGTAGGAAAATCTACAGACAAAACTCTTCAGCACTTATAAATACAATAAAATAAAAAAAACATATAGCAGTTATACAATGATATTCTACTGCGTATCCTAATTCCCAATCCATAAAACCCTATTACCACAGTTTTCGTTGGGCAACATGCCGCGGAAGGGATTAATGAGGGGGACTACAAAAGCTACTGTTGCCGACCTGTCAAGCTCTTCCTCGCTAAGGCAACAGATAATATGCCCCAAGCACCAGCTGCTAGCAAATTATGGTATAAACCCCCCCTACTTCTAAAGGAGACTAAATTCTCTGAGGCGAGTCAGTTGAGAGAATGGATGCCGACTACATCTTCTCCAGAAGCGGTTGCCTAAAAGCAGGACGATGCGAGGTTGGCGTTGCCCTCTTGAATGACAGTGGGGTGACTGCCCTGTCTGCCGTAGGGTAGCAACCACTGTCTTACGCAACTGCGATAACCTCTTCCTGAAGGCAAAGTAGCTCCGTGCTCAACACTTACATTAGTGCAGTGGACCTAAAAACGGGTTGAAGAGACCTGCACGCACTTCTGGCGATTGTAGCGAAGACGGCAAAAATGATTTTCCTACGCGATACCGATGCCTGCGTCAGCGCAGAATAGGCTGCCTGAGGTGCAGCGCCGGGCCCCTGTGGTCTCGGTAGCAACAGAGACAACTGCCGCCTCATTTTGCGAACCTGCCCGGAGCACCGCCTCCTGCTGATCAACATCTTCCTCAGTCTTCCGACACGAAGGAGGACAACCTGGATGAATCCCCGATTGCGACACGGGAGACTGTTGGACTACTTCCTCATCCGGAGATGAGACCACCATAGCGTGCAGTGTCCGCATGAGGTTTTTATTTGGTCAAAGGTTGTATCTAGGCTTTGTATATCCCAGACCAGTCAGGATTAAGAGCCTTGCTAGGGCTCAGTAACACCACGAGAGTAAAAAGTGATAAAGTTAGAATGATTTCTGCCATATGACATGAACTGTCGCGTACGACACTATAGGATAAAAAAGCACTCGTTCGTCCAATTAAAATGCATTAGACAGTTCGTGTTCTATGGGTTGCAAATGTTAAGCTCTCGCTACAAAGACGGTAAACGCTTCAACTGAAGAAGTGATGTCGAGGGCGGACACAGACAGACGGGAGAATTGGGCGGCGATTTGGTACAACTACAGACCACAACAAGTCAATCAGTTGTTTAGTGAATATCAAGAGCAACAGCCAATAAGGGATTCGCACGATGCTAGCCACTGAAAAGATATTCCTCAATAGTGGGTATTTCGCGTAATTCATGTTAGGTGCAAAAATCTAAAAAATATGGCTTCACGAATAATTGAAATCAAAGAAGTCTATTTACCAAGTCATACATACCTTCACAAAGTCTCCTTTTTGAACGAGATCAACGGGAATGCGGCGTTCGCGAAAGTTATCCGGTGAGTCAAAGGCCACGCTAGTGCTGGAGACGCCAGTTTTGGCGGTGTTCTTGCTCACCGAAAGCGCAGCTTCCAAAATCACCGCCTCCTTAGCCTTAAGTGAGAGCAACTTCGAGATGGCCTCGGAAGTCTTGCCCTGAAACATGAAAAGAGCAAAGTAAGATATCCCTTTATATTCCCTGTCTCACATCTTCGCTCTATCTGTCTCATTTAAATTGCACACAAACACACTGCGTTTCAACGGGTTGCGCAGTCTCAATGTGTATGGGTTTTCACTGTTCCCGCGTTAAAGGGAAATAGGACAATAATTCAGACAGAGTATTTTACGGCAAGGCGTTCATGCGAAGTCATGCTCGACACTGGACTTGGTAGTTTAGCACAAATCTGGTCACGTTATTTTGCTCTAATGAGTGGAAAGCCCTTTATTAAGGAAAACTGACCTTTTAATTCAGTATATTGAAGAAAATAGTCATTAATTTTGGCAAAATCGGAGGAAACCTCATGCCAATGAAATGTCCTATGCTACTAAGTATGAAAGAACCAAACTTTTAATAATATCCATTATGCTATGGGAGAAGCCCCAAGATCAGCAAGGAAAGTTTAAAATATATCCCTTCAAGAAGCGGAAAATTGAATCTGAATTCGACAAAAGGTAGGTGAAGCCAAATTTAAGGAATCACATTTATTTTCAGAAACAAGGCGCAATTTCAACCTTAAAAAATAATTTTTGCCAGTTTGTGAAGTATTTTTGCCACAAGATGCAGAAAAAATTTTTTGACCACATAAGCTAGTTGGGACGGTAACCAAAACCGCATATATTATCGCGAAGATGGAGGTAAAATCAAACCTCACTAAATCTAAAGCATGTAGAGATGTACTTTTTTTGTAAACTATAATTTCTGCTTATGCGTAGCTTGGAAAAAAAGGCAAACAGAAGAGAATTAATTTTTGCAACATCTTAGTATAAATTCGACTAAACTTTTTGCATTCGCAAGCCTAGAACAGAGCCTGAAAGTAAATAATTTTGGTGAAAAATACTTAAATATAAAGATAAAAGTGAGTTCTATCATTTCATCCAATCTGAATTATTTATTTTGAAGTAAATTACGAAACTTGTAAAATTTTTTTACTTTCATTTTGACCTACACAAACTGTTTTTAAAGCAAAAATACACAGCAGGATTTATTTATACGCACAAATTTCGGGACATGATTTCAACTGCCGCGTGTCTTTGCATGAATTTTATAATAAATGGACAACACAGTAGTTTGCATTTACACACTATCAATATACAACAGCAAGACCATTTTTCAACGGGGCGTATATTAAATAATAATGTTACCTTTAATGTTTAGATACAGGAAAGAAAAGTGTGGAGGGGAATTAAAAAAAAGTAAAGGTTGATTGAATGCGATCACTGGAACAAGGACTTTATTTTCCTGACGTTTCAGATTCCGTCAGGAATCCTTAGTCATAGGTAATCGTAAACAGGTCTGCACATGTCTCATGTCTCCGAAACGTCAGGAAAATAAAGTCCTTGTTCCAGTGATCGCATCTTATTCTTCGGAACTGCTGCCTGGAACTCGTATATTATCCTCTATTGATTGATTAAATGAAGGCATGCGATTACCAGGGCTATTGGAGGTTGGCCGTATGATCTAACTGCTTATATAGGTCTGCTTTCTCCCGTCGTACATAGGCTGCTTCCATGTAACGCAATGTCCAATTTGTTCATGCTCGAACAAGAAATCGGAAAGATTTTCTCAGGCCAACAGAGTGACCACTGTCTAGCAGATGTTTTGCATCAGAGGACCGTGGCACCTTTTTTTTCTTGTCTACCAAAGCCAATTAGGTAAAAGTTCGGCAGTCCTGGTCGCCAATTGCCTTTGCGTACGCCCAATGTCCTTGCATCCGCAAGTACACGTGAATTTGTAGGCACAATGTAGGACGACGTGCAAAAAAAGGCATCCTTTGTCCGGTTAACTGGAGGGCTTTTAGTGGGAGTGAGGAACACTAGTCGCACAGCTGTACAATACTTTCCCTTTATGGTGTACTTGCGGATGCAAGTACATTGGGCGCACGCAAAGGTTATTGGCGACCAGGGCTCCTGACACGAAACAGTTAAAAAGATGTCCCCAAAATTCGTTCGCACAAATCCTGCTGTTTTAAACACACACAGTGTTTCAACGGGTTACGCAGCCCCGATTTGTATCAGTTTGCAGTTTTCATGCACTGACGGGAAAGCAAGACAATGAGTCAGGCAGAGTACGTACCTTCGCCAGGTGTTCAAGCCACCGACCCAGGGAGACAAAGAGAAACAGCATCGGAGAGGTCTCAAAGACAGTCTTGGGACTGGTTGGCCACTGATGGCACATAGCGATGGAGACTACAACCACGGAGTAAGAGTAGGCTACGGAGGAGGCCATGACTAGAAGGACGTCCATATTGGCCATGCCGTGCTTCAGTGACTTATAGGCTTGAGAGTAGAAGTGACGTCCACTGATGGTCTGCAAGGCATGGAGGAAAATAGGGCAAGAATGCGATAATTATACGCATAGAGAATGCAGAGGAGTATTTGGCGAGCATAGGTAGCTTTCGATAAATGCTCTTCGGGCCATTACATTTATATGGGAAGGGGGTAAAGGTAACATGCGGGCAGTTATGTTCATCATTACAGGCAAATTAGTCATGGGAATAGGTGAGGGGG
>JAYGXS010000001.1:104085682-104157914 GCA_036362985.1 Ligula intestinalis | reverse complement strand
TGTAATGATGAACATAACTGCCCGCATGTTACCTTTTACCCCCTTCCTATATAAATGTAATGTCCTGAAGAGAATTTATCGAAGGCTACCTATGCTTGCCAAATACTCCTCTGAATTGTCTGATGGGAATTTTTTAGTTGGTCAAGATCCCAATTTATCCGTTTGGGTGGTTGGAACTCTTGAATTTTAGTGAAAGCGATCCACTGCTGACTTCTGTGTTGGCCTTCTTTGCAGATGCAGCAACGGACTGATGCATTCGCAACTTGTTCGCCTGCCCGAGGTGCTGTGTTTACACTTGAAACGTTTTCGTAATGATTCGCACAGCCTCTCCAAGGTCTCCTCGTCCGTCACCTTTCCCCTCCATCACCCCGAACCTTTTCCTTACCTGCATCCTTCCTGTTCTGACAAAGTAAGCTGGGCGACATTTTGTTAATCCTCATCGTTTCTCTTTCTGTCCTCTCTCCAATTTTGAGGTTTTGATGTGAATTTTTGCAACTTTAAAACACAGAGAATTAAGGAAGAGGGCAGGGGAGGATGAGAGGGGAAATAGTGAAGACCTCAAGAGCTAATAAAGACCACGAGGATGCAAAGGGGAACACACCTGCACAGGCGTAGCCAACGCCCAGAGAATGAGGTTTTCCCAGGAAAGACCGGGAATAACCATGGGCTGCGACCACTCATGCCGGCCGGGGTCAGCTGAACGGGACCGATTCGAAGAGGGCATAAGGTGCCAGGGACAATCCTCACCGACATGGTGCGGCCAAAGGCACATGAAAACCACCATGGTGAGCATCGTGGGCAGGCCGAAGATGAGGCTGACCAGGAATGAGTTGCGCCATCTGCACAAAAGAACACGAGCTAGGGTGTGTTCGAAGAGCGAAAGAAAAGGCAAACAGTGGGGAGGGAAGGAATGAAAATGAAACCCGTCCGGACTCTTCCAATACCCACTACCTTCCAATCGAAAACCAAAACTTGCTCAAACAAAAACTGTAGACAACAAGGAACACCAGCTAGGTTACCCTTCAGGAAGCGGGAACCCCAGCAGACGCGTCTTCGACCGCGTTCCCACCCGCCCTCACGGCGGCCAAGGTCTGCTACACCAAACCTCCCTACGGTTGATCTATCTCCCCTCCCGACCACGCTGTTCCGACTTGCCCTCCTTGCCAACCCGGCGGGGCTCCTGATGCAACAAGGGCTACTAGCCAGCCAGCCCTTCAGGAATAAATCGGTACCAAACAATATTTGTGTACTTCATTGAATCCAGTTGTGAAAAACTCGGCGGCTTTGGTGGCATTGGAACTCACGACAGCAATAGGGAGGCTTTAGTACAGCCAGGGCTCTATCCACCAAAGCTGGGTTACATGAATTATTTAAATCCGGTAGATTCTAGGTTGATTGTTTTGGCAAACCTGTCCAGGCAGTCAGCTTGGTTGGATTCCCTGCTTTGCAGAAGGCTGGGCGGGTAAGTGTGATTAAACTCGCGGATCCCGGTGGGGCTCTCGTAGCACAGTCAACTAGATCACTGGCTATCCTAAAGCCTTCCCCTTCCGTACATGGGTACGAATCCCATCGAGTAGGCGAGTTTTTTACAAGTGGATCAAATTGTTAGGATTATTTCTAACGAGCGGTCTTGGTGAGCTTTCAGGTCACGTTATCGATCCGATATACACAAACAAGGGGCGCGCGCGCGGACGGACGCGCAGGAAGCAGCCGAAGTCAAACGAGTCGGACAGGACAGAGGTGGCCAGATGGCCAATGGAGCCGCTAGGCGCACGAGGACACAATCTGATTGGTCCCACCTATAACCTTCCTTATCATATAGTCCCGTTGACGGGACACAATAAAGGACTCCCTTTCGTGTACGAGCTTGTTCACTGACACAAAGAGACTGGGGCGGCACAAGTCTGGCGTGCGAAGCCATAACAACATAAATGGTTTATTCGGAGCTGCCAACCCCCCACTACTAATAAAGTAATCCCAGTAGTCATCTGATGGATTCTAGATTGATTTTTTAGCAAATCCTGCTTGGGCAGTCAACCTACCGTATCAGAATTGCTGGATTTCATATAAGTTGCAGCAGGCTAGACGGGTAACTTGACCCGGATGGGATTAAACTCCTGGCTTCCGATGGAGTCTCGTAGCTCAGGTGGATGTACTAAAGCCTCTCCTCTGATGTCGTGGGTTTGAGTGCCACCGAGGCCACCAGGTTTTTCACAACCAGGTCATATCTGCCAAAACCTCAATAAACAGTTTCGATGTTTTGTGTGACCAGGAACATCACCATCACCATCATCACCACCACCACCACCCGGGCATTCACAATTTGCATTTAAATGATATTGCGACATCAATGGAACAAGCTGGGAGAGGAGAAATGGAGGCCAGTCTAAAGCGGGTTCAGCGCAAATCTGTCCTGCTTTATTACATCGGACGAGTCAAAAGTCTCCCCCCCCCCGGAAGTTTGACAAATGACCACTGACTTGGGCTTCCATCAGATGGCGAGAAAGGACGTAATGGCTCCCTCAAAATCACTTGGCTGGGAGATCAGAGCACCCTGCGTGTGTAGTAACCAAGACGACCGGTCACTGAGCTCAAGTCTACTGTACATTCGTCTTGACAGATGTTGGGTGTGAATCGAAAGATGCAGTAAAAATCTTTTTCACCATAAATTCACACAGGCAGCTAGCCGCTGTCAAAGGTCGACTGCCGTTGCGGACAGGGTGTCAACCGCGTGCCGCACACCAAGGACGGTGATGTGTGCGCGACACAATTTATGGTGCATGCAGCCTCTCGTCCCTAATCCACCTCGGTCCGGTGTCAAGAAGATCAAAAACGGGATCTGACGCAGTAACTGGCAGAACTAAATAGTCTGGGAGACCACATTATTATCGAATTCCAGCCCTGACCAGAAAGAGGCACCCCTGGGGATTAATGACCGTCAACTTAGAGAAATAGATAGCTTTGCATATCTGAGGGTGAGGCTGTTACCGAATGGACAGAGTAAGAACGATATTGTCTCCGAAATCGATGTTACTCGCCAGGTTTTCTCAATCATCCAAAAGCACCTATAGATTACCTGACGCGACATTTTAATCACCACCAAGATTCGTGTATACCGTGCATCCATCCATCCATCCGGTCAGTCTTCCTCTGTGGCTGTGAATGCTGGGCTTTGCATGTAGGTTTGAGGCATTTGGCCAGCGCTGCCCTAGGACCATGTTTCGAGTGAGACAATCTGCACTCACTGCAACAGTGTCACGAGGATATCTCAGGCCATCCAAGAAAGACGAATGAGATGGTTTTTGGCGCGTTCTCTGATGTCCGCCACACAAAATTTGTCATACTGCCCTCGATACGGCGCTGCAGCCCACCTGGAGGCGCTGAAGAGGGGGACAAGTAAAGACTTGACTCAAAATCATTCGTCAAGACCTGGCAGTGGTTCTTGAACCTTCGGTTTTCGGTCGCCGTCGTGGAAGAAGAGAATGGACAGGGCTCTCCAGATCCGCTACCGCTAACTGTCACACGCGAAGGTACCGACCGTGATATCACTGACACATGATCACAGCCATATCAAGTAGAAGTACTTGGTCAAGAACATCAAACATACTTTAAAGTCCAAGGCAGTAGAGTTGTCTTTTTACACTAAAGTACACAATGATCCAAAAGTTTAATTTCAACTACAACAAGGGAGTTGTTTAGTTTCCAGTGGAAAATAAGTTACAACAGCAAACGGTATGCTCCCTTTACACCAATTTAACCGACAATGAGTTTGAATGTAAAGCCTGATCAGGCATTCAGTACGATCTTTCACGGAATACCGCGGGTTGAAATCTACATAAAACGGATAGGATTTCGCACATTCACACGCCATACTTGTAGGGCCTGATATTCAAGCCCCTCCACAAAGAAAGCGAACAAAAGAAGGCTCGAGGATCAAAGAAAGCAAACGGACGGCAGACGCTTGAGCAGTAAAATGAAAACATCGACGAACTGTGGTCATGAATCTCTCTCGTAGTGCTAACTGGATGCACCGAAATGGCGGTCAACTGAGAACGTGGCTCAATACCGTCAAGTTAGACATCGACCACACTGGCCTCGTAACTGTTTACGGCTGGCGACACTGGAACAAGCACCGGATTAACATTTGCGGGGAGCTCGCTTCCGACCGCCGCTATCCGTGAAGCCGATTCATCCAACAAGAGGAGCTTATCAAATCAAGTACAAGTACTAATGACAATAGGCGGGCGTCGGGTTCCGTCAGGGTCCCATAATAAACGCTGGTGATTACCAACCGAAAAGGGTTATTCACAAATGGAGGACAAAAATAAGCAGGTAGAATTTGAGTTCGGGCAGATTATTACCTGGTAGTTTCGTCCTTTCCGTGAGTCAAAGTGGATGACGGCTGAAAGACGGAGGCCTCAAATCCCATTTCCTGTGAAAACACACAGAGACTTAATATAGCGACTTTCGCGAAAAACCAGGGATGTATTTCCAAAAATGTCAATTGGCTTTTACATTTGTGCATGCAAGCTAACTTAAGACTGAATATCTGTAGGGATAATTTAGGGGTGGATCACCAAAGGGTGGGCTTTTGAAATGGTGTCGCCAGTTTTGTTGCTTTCCCTTCGAAGGTAAATTTTACTACTCACACATCTGCTGGCCTACTTTGCTCATTCTATGCTGATTTTTTTTCGTTTGTTCGAATTACAGAAATGAGGTCATCTACGCACTACGCCAGCACCGTTTTGAAGGGAAGAAAAGGTTACAAGAGAATTTTGCTACTCATCCACCGACGACTGGCTACGATGTCGACCTACAGAAAGGAGGTCATCTGCGCACTACGCCAGCACCGTGTTGAAGGGAAAAGAATTTACGAGGTCAGACATTCGACCATCATGCATAGTTTGCGGTCTTCCGCTGCAATGCGGTTTGCGTACCCAGTTTTATTCAGGGAAAATGGAGGAACTTTTGCTGAAAATGTTGAAATTTTACTTTCGAAATAAAGTGTAGCTTCCTTTCTCTCTTTCTCTTTCTCTAAATTTGTGTGGTAAACAAAAATGAAGGAAAGGAATAGTTTTTGGATAACTTACAAATAACAAAAAGTTTCAGTTGACCCAAAAATCGTGGCCTCAGTGGGAATCGAACCGACACAACAGGGAAGGCTTTTGTGCAGTCAATGCTCTAGCATTTAGCCACGAGGTTCACCGTGAGCCATGAATTTAATCACACTTGGGTCGACTTGATTGTCCAACCTACTGCCCGTATGGAATCCATCTGTCAAACCCCTGATAATTACGGTTAGTCTAGTGGTCCATCCGGTGAACCCTAGACGATTACCGTGAAAATCCTGCCTGACAGTCAGCTTACCGTATCCTTACTGGTGGATTTCATACATGCAGTAGGCTGGGCAAGCAAATAGATCCAAGTATGCTTAAATTCACGGCTCACGGTGAGCCTCGTAGCTCAATGGTTGAGCGTTCGCTGCGCAAAAGCCTTTTCTGTTGTGTGGACTCGATTCCCACTAAGACCGCGAGTTTTTCACGATTGAGTTACCTGAAATTATTGAAATCTGTCAAACCCATAATAATAAAAGAGACGTCTTAATGAATGCTTCGTCTTACACTCAAAGTCATGGTCAGGACTGTAAGTAGGATTCTACTGAAAACGTCAATGATGGTCTATTGTTTGAACAAAATTCCTGCTGCCTTTCAGCTGTAACTTGAGGTCAGGAGCACTGGTCGTTAAAAGGGCTGGATTTGACGGGTACATTGAGACTATATGAAAAGCAATTGTTTATTAATTCACAAACAATAGTCTCTTTCTGTCGTCAAAATAGCCTCCAGGAGTTTCCCAAATACTGAGCAGACTAGAAATACTGTGAGGAAAAACAAAATGAAAACTGAAGTGACCATTTCCGGCTTATTTATGGCCGATGGACACGCAGCCGCAGCACCAAGCCACTTCAAATTCATGTATTTGACGGGTATGATTTTTTTCTTTCATCGAATAAATTTGAGCTACTTTGAAAGTCAGCATTGCGGATCAAATTGAAATGTGGACCGAACTGCGCAAAATGAGCCTGGGTATATGTTTAGAATGCGCCCATTTCCACGATAATTCACAGCACAGAAAGACGTTGGAGCGCAGTTGTCACGCCACGGCAATTAGGGCACGCACCCTAGCTATCGATTTTTCCTCATAGCTGATATTTCCAGTGCTGTTAGCGCTCCCTCATAAAGCTGTCTGAAAAAATGCCCCGCAGCCTTTTGTGAGAGTGACTTGCACTTTCTCGTCTTGACGTGTCCTGTGGGAATACACGTCTCCTCCTGGCCGATCGAATTCTTTTTTTCCCTAGTGCGGGCCTTCGGGACAACAGCTGAGTTAGCTTAGCGTTCGTGCTAATTACAATGACAGTATTCGCCGGATTTAAGCCTACATCAGGCCCAGACCCAATTGGGCTTAATAAGCGGCGGGTGCATTAACCGGAGAGTCCTAGTTTTTGATTAGCAAACGCAGGATAGGCAATATACATTACATACGTACTGTATTATGTGTAGAGCTTGGTTATGTACAAGAAAAGAATGCTGTTTGTCTGTAGTTTACGTAATAACAAAAACAAAACAAATTATTGGCGACATTTTAAAAAGCGGTCTAGTGTCAGTTGTTTTGGAGCAAACTTCACTCGCAGGTGCTCTTTGATGTCCTTCTCCAGGCACCAGAAATCTTCAAATTTTGTGAAATCTGATGCCTGTAGACCGCGTTGCAAAGTATAGAGTGCAGTTCTCATCTGTGCAGCAGTGGGAACTGGGCTTTGTAGCCGGCGACTGGGCTTATTAGCCGGCGGATTTCGCTGTGCAAAATTCTGTCCCAAGCTGATTTGGGCTTAATACGTGGCTGGGCCTATTAACCGTGAGCTTAATAACCGGCGACTACTGAACAAGGCGCGAGTCGTAACAGCATCTGGCCTAATTGATAGCAAATTATCGCCCATCTAACCCAGGCAAAGACTCGCGGTCAGTCTAACGAAGCAAGACAAACTACGTACGTGTGCCCCCTCTCTCGTATCTGTGCATAAAGTTCCGAATAAAAACGTAAGAAGGGGACTTAAGCGACAGTCATTTACCTCTATGGCTTCAATTATGGCGCGGTGACCAATCAAGTGTGGGTCGTAAGTGACCTTTCCACGCTTTGTTGATAGGGCCACAGCGACGGTTTGTACTCCAGCAAGCTTCTGTATGTTGGTTTCGATAGCATTGACACAAGAGCTGCAGGTCATTCCAGTGATCTAGATGTGATGAGGCATGTAAAAAATAGAAAATGTGTGAATATTAAATGTAACATAAATGATGAGGCTTTTTGAAGCAAATAAACATCTTTCCATGCCCCGTGGCCATACTGCCCGCAATACTCTAATGAATTCAAGACTTCTGTAGCTGAAAGTGTAACATCCGCATTAGTTACTTAGTGGTAATCACTCTGGTTCGGATCGTATAGAGGCCAACCTTACATCCAAACATTCTCCTCATTTTCACTATAACTGATCCAGTTCTGCCAGGTCCCTATCGACTAGGTGGCTCAGTGGAGCTCGTTTTTACGGTTTTTTAGTGTATGAAGATGTAGGGATCTGACGGCCTGCTTCGAAAATCAAATGATTTACTGTTCCACGAATGTTTTCAATATGATATAGGGAAATGCCATTTAAAGTAGTTTTGACGTTTTCTACGTGAGAAGCTCCAGAAGAGATGATCGTAGAACAAGCATTTGTGGGCGAAATCATCCAAGCTTTTACTTGAGTACGGGAGATCTAGGTCTCAGCGGACAGAAAAGCGTACGTCGGTTAGAAACAGAGATACAGCAACTATACGTAGTGAATAAGACCGTCGGTCAGACGATCCAGGCACTTAGGTAAGTCACTTGGCAATCGGCAGGGTAAATTGATATTCTCCAAACAGCAGGACTTACGCTTAGGTCTACTGTTTGAAGTGCACCAGCCGCGAGAGGGTCGGCGGATTCCACAACCTCAGCAGAAAATCCCAAGTCCTCAATACAGTCGGCGAGATCAGCCGGCTGAACAAGGCCTGGGTCGTACTCGACCTCGGCCTTCATCGTCAAGAGACCAACAAGAGCGGACTTTACGCCTACAAATCGAAAATAAGAGCGATTATGGGTGTAAATCAGTCAGATGGTAAACACAGCAGCAACAAACTCTAAGCACTCTCCTGCCAAAAGTCCATCAGGCACTGGAAAAAGTTAAATGACGATCACAAAAGCACGAGCGAAAAGTACTAAAGCCACCCTAGGAGACCACCGCAAATAGTCAAGCTTATGCCACGAAAAAAATATCTGCAAGCTTTAATTAGCCTACTGGTTTAACTGTCCCAATGATAGCCCCTCCGCCCTTCAGATCATAGGCAAAATGGGATCAGGGTTGCGCAGTCGGGGGAGATCCCAGCTAAAACTTAGTGAACAGAACTCACGAGAGCATAACAAAATAGAGTCAGCCTGTAAAATGTATCTATTAGCACCATTCGAAAAGGCGGAGTTTCCATCATTATATCCATCTGTGCAATGGCGGGACGCTATCGCAGATATGGATTCAGAGTGGAGCTGCTTAATGGTAATAGGAGTTGGGCTAACAGTTCCCTTGCTCTTGTGGACTTCATTCGTTAACCAAACGGAATAACCACCGAGGATATGGCAGTCTTTGCCATACATCAAGGACGTCTCAGAAGCATCGCTGCTGAACTAGGTGTCGGAATGGCACACAGACGCAAAGCTACCATGCACAGCAGGGTGATGATTATAAAAGGCCGAATTACGCCGAATGAACAATCTGGAATAGTGTATCGCATCCCATGCCTAAGCTGTCCTTGTAATTAAACAAGCCGAAATGAATGCATGTTCAGATTGCGCACACATGAACACAGGTTGGCCGTGTGACAGAGCGACTAATTATCACAAGTTGCAGCTCACGCCTATGAAACAGGCCATGAGTGCAACTTCGCGGCTGTCAAGGTACTCGCCAACGCCGGAAAAAAGACGAGCAGGAAATTGATTGAAGCCTGGTCCACAGACGGGAATTCAGTCAACCGATGTGTTGAAATGTCGCCAGCGCACAGAGCATTGCGCAATTACGTACAGTCACGACCAGACACCTGTCAAAATTAATTGGGCCCGCATCCTCTAGAAGTGCCCCATTTTCGTTGCTGATGTGGCCAATCGGCGCCCACGCCAGACACGTATCGAGTTCGACGCGTTCAAATTTTAACTGTTTTGTACACACGCTATAACCAGCCACTCTTTTGTGGCTGTTTCCTTTTCTCTGACGATGGACTCCTGCGCGAGTTCGAAAGCTCAGAACAATACACAAACCAATCCGGTGTTGGACAATTTTTCCTCGTTACCGATGCAAATACCTGGAAAGCGAACAGTCTCCTTCATTCGTGAGTTTTTCTGATACTTTTCTCGGCCTATAGGCCTCCTTTGCTAACCAATTGCTCTTACAGTTTCCCTGACCTTTTCTGTTCTTCCCAAGACCTTTCACCCACGTTTTAGTTCACTAAAACAGCTACAAGCGGCTTTAATTTATTTCCTACGGGGCACTTATCACGCATTGACTATGCCTTCAGCAAGCACTAAACCTTTAACCACGAATTCCGAAAAACACTGTGGGGATTTTCACCACTAGGTGACCTGAGATGAATCCCTACCTTCCCTCGCACACTGTGTAGTCTTCACAAACTGAAACTGATGCGGACTCAAACGTCGCGATTCGGAAAAACACTGTTGTCTTATGGGAGACAGGGTCTCGATAATCTACGCGAACGTTCGCAAAGACAGTTCACTGAACTCAGTTGAGCGCAAGTTTGGGATGCAGGTGTCCTCGACAAAGCTTATACTCCACCCAAAGTAGGTGCGGTATGATGAGCAGAAAAAGCGAACAGTCCCTAACAACTGGTATCGTCCCTTACAGGGGTCTTCGTACGCCTCCCTCCATATGTACGACGATCAGATATGTGGTCTGACTCAGAAACTCGGGAGCTAGGACTCCTGTAATATGGGAATGATGGTAATGGTGGTAATGGTTTTTTTTTATGAGTGAAGTAAACTAAACGTACATAAAGCTGTTTTCCAGCTAGCCATAGTGCCACTGACAGTTGTAATCCGAGTGTTTATCAACCCTAGCTGGTATGGTTCTACTAAGGTTTCTAACAGGTTATCTGAAGATTGGCTTCAACAATCTTCCAATGGAAATTTTGTTGTCATCTACATTACCGGTTTTCAAAGGAAAATTACGTAAAAATTTAAACCTGCAGGAAGTAAAGTCCTTACTGTCAGTTTCCTTCAAAAATACGCAACTTTTAGACTTCAAAAAGGGTCCTCCTGGCATTTGAGGTTCTTCCCAGGATAGTTAAGTAGTCTCTAAATATGTTTACATTTTCCTCGGCCAAGTTAAGCATCGTTTCCAAATGATGCAAAATATCTCCGATTTGCAACCCTGACGGTGGTCTTCGAAGTCGCTATTTATGATAATCGCGGGCTCTTACGTTGTCGTCCACTTGTCGGTGGACTCTAAAGTCTGGTGGGTCGCATCTCGATGATGCTGCCCTGACTTCTAAGGTCTACTCATTTCAACTCCCTTGTCCCCGATGAGCTCCTCGTGTATCATCTCCATGATGCGGTGTGATTTTTTCCCACGACATGGAGCGTTCCGCACCTTAATCATCACTATCCCATCTAATTGCATCATATCTTATAATAGAAATCTAACTACCTATTCAAGCTGTTTTTTTCTCCTGTACTTTTTTGGAAATCGGTGGTTCGCTGAACTGTGCCACAGATATAGGATATTTTTTCACTGCCTCATATTTTTCACTAGTATTTTTAAGAGGGTCCGCTTTAAAACCTTAGATACCCCTAGCCCCAAAATTCTGCCTGACGGGGTCATTGGTATTAGTTTAGTTTACATAACCTTAGTATACAGTATATATTAAGTATGATGATAAGTATACAGTAACTACTTAGGTATATTTATCGAACTTTGGCAGTATGTAACTAAAATAAAACTAATAAACTAAAAGTAACAACAGGACTAGGGTCTAGGAGTGTATAAGATGGTAAACCAACTGCATTGTTACGAAAATTGTTTAGGAGAGTTGGACCGAATAACAGAAGATTGCCGAGGTAGGAACAATAGACCTTTGCGACAAGTCAGTCAACCCAAGGCTATGAGTGTAACATACGGTAAAGAAAAGGAAGGAAAATACACACCATTCACTTTAAGAAGAGCGGCCTCAATAGTGCGGACGCAACTGCTGCAGGTCATCCCAACTACCCGGAGATAGCACCACCTCAGCTCCGACGTGGCAAACTGAACGGACACAGAAGGTGCAGTACGTAAGGGATCGGGTATCCGAGTGAGTGCAGCAACATCAGTCTTTAGGACGATTTCCTCAGCAGATGGCAGAGTCGCTGTGGGAACAGATAAGGGAGAAAAAGAGGAGTTGAGGCCAAAGTAGATGATGGCAACGTCAAAAGGGGAACGGGAACGCTAGGGAGCCCACTGATGAGGCAGCGCCACAAAATCGGCGAAATACGCATTTCTGGACTTTAAGTGGGTACATGCGGCGCCAGTATGGTTGAGTACTAGGTAAATTTGTTCGTTAGAAATGTTTACACAAAAGCTGCATCAAAGAAGCAACTTGGCTGAAATTGGTTCACGGCACAGGTTTATCGGGTGCTGACATGTTTGCACGCGTTCCTAACTATCGCAATACACGCGAGTGGCTGACTTCAGACAGAACACAATCGCAGTCCACGTAGACTTGATCCGGACAGAGAGGACAGATAGAGTCCTGATGCCGAGGAATGCTTCGTTATGAAAATCAAAGAACCCCTTGCACAACCTATTACACGCCAAATGTTTAAGTTTGGAAGGCTGGAAAAGAAGTAACTCGGTGCTTCTCGGAATGCAATGGCTCCTCCCAAAAGTGAACTGTTATGGACCTCTCACTTAGGTGAGATTGAAGACGCCACGCCGATAATGAGTGCTAGTAGATGTTGCTGACGGAACCAGATACTGTCTGATACTCGTAAAGAGGTCTTTAGCTTTAGCCATCATGAAGTCGTTCCGCTGTCCGAGCAAGGTGGACGAGAGAAGAGAGCGTGATATATACAGCGAACGCCTGCCTCACTTTAAACAGATTCACGTCTGTACTTACCTCGAGAGGCAATGCGGACTGATATGTCCCCAGGAGAAATAGGCGAGTAACCCCAGGAAAGGAGGGTTACCCGTTAGCCAAGCTGCAGGCTACCTAGCGCGTCCACAGGTGGCGGATAGTGGGACGACCTTCAGTGAAGGTTAGCTGTGAAATAAGCGGACTCTCGGGTCTGACGAATAAGCAGTCGCGGAGGCAGCAGCGGCAGTGCTACCAGGGCACGGCGGGCTGAGGCCTGGCAAGCCAAAAACGTAAAAGTGTTGCAAAGCCCGACAACGGCGCTGTGACATGGCGAGCGTGAACCGCCAGTAAATAAGTTCGCTTGCCACCGCTGCCTTGTGGATAGGCTATTGAGCCAAAGTGCTAGAGGAGACCACCTCGAACAAACAATCCGTGAGGCTGTTGGGGACCCGCTCGTACCCAAAATTCCCAAGTCACCTCAATGAATCTCATGTCCTACAACTGCAATATGATCCATGCTACGGCGTCCGCAGGAACTGTCGCGCTCCGCAACTCTTGTCCAGTGGTGTGGGCGAATAGTATGCGAGCTGGACTACACAATCGAAATCGGACTCTTGGTATTGGATGCTGGAATGTGCGAACGTTCCTGGCCCCTGGTACCCAAAGCCTGACGGTGCGCAGTCTTAATCAGTACAACGTCGATGTCTGCTGCCTGTCCGAAGTCTGACTCCCTAACTCCGGCGCTCAGAAAATAAAAAATCCTGGAGCTGACTCTCACTTCACCCTATACCACAGTGCCCCCATGACTCCTCCGGCAGAAATGGTGTGGCAATTGCCCTCTCGCAACAAGCGAGCCGTGCACTACTTGCCTGGAAACCAGTCAATGAACGCATGGCTTATGTGCGCTTGAGGGGCCACTTCGAAAACATATGTGTGGTCGCTGTATATGAACCAACGTCCGCGGCTGATCAGCGTGATAAAGATATGTTTTACTCACAACTACAGACATTGGTCGAAAGGCTTCCTCGTCGCGATATGCTGATTGTTGCCGGGGATTGGAATGGCCGAACTAGGCCGGGTGACCCAACAAACAGCCATCTTATCGGCCGCTTTGGTCTTGGCTCCCGATGTGAGAACGGTGACAGATTACTGAACTATGCTGAACGGAACTGACTGTTTGTAACGAACATGTGCTTCCAGCATCGCAATAAACACTTGCTGACCTGGTACTCCAACGACGGCCATACAGCCAGTCAGATTGACTATATTTTAGTCAGCTCAAGATTCCGCAGATAGGTTCATGATAGTCGGTCGCTGCGTGGTGCTGAGACTGGTAATGCCCATGGCTCTGACCACGTTCTTGTTCGCACACGCTTGAAAGCTCACCTCTCATCTGCACCCAAAGTGCCTCGCGCTAGACGCCTATATGTCGCCAAAATCCGGCAACCCAACACCGCTGAGGCTCTAAGCAGAGAAATCCAATCTTGTTCACGACTCACGCCGACAACGAAGGGGGTAACCCATGGTCCTTACTGAAAACTTCAGTCTATGGAACAGCCGAGAAGATTCTTGGATGCACCAAGCGGCGCCACAGTGATTGGATTAGCAGACGCACCCTGCAGTTATCTGCGAAGACAGCCCAAGCTAGGGGCCGTAACGACGATTCCTTTCACCATCTAAGAAAGATAACGGCAAAATCGGCCAGAGAGGATCGAAAGAAATACTGGGCTGAAATTGCAACTTCCATGGAGCAGGCCTCAAACGTTGGTGATACTCCAAAGCTCTACCAACTTATCCGCCAGGCTAGTGGTAGACTGTCTCCACTGAGTGACTCAGTTCGTGATGTGAATGGCAGCCTTATTGCTGACAACGCAACCAAGATCGAACGCTGGGATGAGCATTTCTAGCACCTCCTCAACTTCGATACGGAGCCCACCGCCCCCTGCTCCCATCTACAGTAGAGCCTCCTCCATCTTCCACTTATCCGGTGTCATGCGACCCTCCTTCTGAAGCAGAAATCGCCGATGCCATGAAAAGGCTACGCAACAATAAGGCACCTGGAGAGGATGGCATCCCCGCTGAAATCTACAAGTCTTGTGCCGACACTGGCGCCTTGGCTCCATGAGGTGATTGGACAAGCATGGAGAGACGAGACCGTTCCTAATGACTGGGGCTCAGGCATCCTTGTGCCTGTCCACAAGAAGGGAGGTAAGGCAAGATGTGAGAACTACCGTCTCATAGAAATTGGTGCGAAGATTTTCGTTATCGTTCTCCTCAGACGGTTCTAGTCTGTGCGCGACTCTAGGACGCGAACCAACCAGGCCGGATTTCGCGCTGGGCGTGGATCAGATATTCACTCTGAGACGGATCCTTGAATTCCGCCATAGCTACCAGCAACCAACGGCCATTTGCTTTGTTGACTTCGCCGCTGCGTTCGACTCCGTCCATCGTGACTCTCTATGGCGGATAATGGCATTTGATGGTGTACCAACAAAACTAATCGCCATGTTCAAAGCATACTACCGTTTCACCACTGCGCGGGTTTTAGTCCACAACAACCTCTCAGAACCTTTCGCTATTCGGTCAGGCGTTCGGCAAGGCTGTGTCCTGTCGCCCATCCTCTTTAACTACGCCATTGATTGGGTTATCGGGAAGGCCCTACAAGAAGGTGACGGTATTGAGCTTGCACCCAGGCGCCGGTTGACTGACCTTGACTATGCCGACGATGTCACCTTACTAGCGTCAAGCTTTGGCGATCTCCAGTCCATGGTGTCACGGGTGAACGATGTCGCGAAAACGATCGGCTTGTCAATAAACGCTGGGAAGACCAAAGTGTTTTCATGCTGCATCCCTACCGAAGAGAAGGCATCTCTACGAGATTAGTGGCTGTCAACTAGAAAAAGTCGAAAGTTTCAAATACCTCGGAGCGAGATTGCTGCCGAATGGATGATATTGTCTCCCGAACTGATGCAGCGCGACGAGTGTTCTCCAGCCTTCGGAAGTGCTTATGGACCCGACCCGACATCTCTATCTCAACAAAGATCCGCGTGTACCGTGCATCTGTGCGGTCCGTTCCCCTATACGGATGCGAATGTTGGGCTATGCGCGTGGAAGATGAACAGAAACTGGAAGACTTCGACCACTACTGTCTGCGGAGCATCCTTCGACTTCGTCTCCAATGAGACAGTCCGCACTCGCTGTGACAAAATCACAAGGATATCCCAGGCCATTCAGGAAAGAGGGCTGAGGTGATTTGGACATGTTCTTCGTCGCCAACCTCAACAGCTCAGTGCTAGTGCCCTCGACATGAAACCGTTCCCTAATTGGAAACGTCGAAGAGGGGGTCGACTCAAAACCTGGCTCGACTCAGTCCGTGAAGACATGGAAGTGGTTCTTGGAACTCCGGTATTTGGTCTCCGGCGCTGGCAAAGAGAATGGGTTGAACTGTCCAGGTCTGCAGCCACGGATCGTCGTGCTTGGAGAAGCACCATTCGGGACATAATTGAGGCCGGCTAGATCAGTCATAATCGCAGCCGTAACAAGTACAAGTAGGAGAAAAGGGTAGAAGGAGACAAATCCGATTCTGATCGCAAGTCTTTACTCACGACAACACAGAGACAGCGGCATGAATCAGCGTGTCCACTACAGCCTATTATGAGACGCTGGTCCTTCTAGATTGTTCCCGGCCTATCGCACAAGAGAGGGAGTTCTGGCGTGATTTCCCACGCTGCGAGACGTGCTTGAACATTTGCAGCGCACGTGGGGGCGGCGTCACGTGTGCTCACGACGCGCGCAGCCTGTCTGTCGGCATGGCTCAACTGGGGTGCATTTCCAGCTCTGGGCTCTGAGTGCAAACTGTTCGCGTCTCCATTACACGGACTTTCTCGTCTGTAGCGGTCATATTAGCAACAGTTAGGGTACTATGGAAAAAGGCCCTTCGGAGATTTTTGCCCGTCTTGATTCATCTTTCACGGAAACATGCATTTCTTTAAATGGATGCATAAATAATCAAATAAGACAAGGCCACCAGAGAGGGGCGTTGCTAAAAAAGAGGCGAATTTCAGATTTCCTACCAGGGTCTGTCTACTAATAAAAAACGGACAATTACAGATAAAACCTTGTTTAAAAAACAGTCTCAATGATTTGCGAAAGCCGAGAAACATGCCGATAATCTTTGTCACACGTTGGATACAGACCTAAGAAAGTTCAAAGGCCACACAAACGGTTTACAATACTTTTTCTGGGGTGGACGAAAGTATTCTTGTATCTGATGACCGTATACTACATAGTCACGACTGAAAGGACTCCCCCTTCGCATTGTAGGGGGAGGAGATGGAAACCTTTACTTCCGTTGGAGAGGTTGTGACCCATCTGACCCCAAATAACGAGCGCTTGAAAAGTCGCTGGGACGGAGACATGCAGCGGTACGCAATCGAAAGTAGAGTTTGAAAGCCACCTTTAAGAACACTGAAGATGATTCAACACATACACCTCGCTCTGCTTAAGACAGCCTCGTATTTCGAGAGCTCACAGAAAGGCAGCGGCGTTCCAAGACGACATGCTGTTGGATCGATGCGTCATGTGATAGTTTATTCCGCAGCAGTCGCCTACCGAGAGAGACGCTGGGTACGAAGGGAGGACGACCAATTGAAAAGCCTACATAAAGTGAGCAACTGCACTGGACAAGCATTATTTCAGGAAAACAGAAGTCTGGTTCAGCATGACTGTCGGTTATAAAAAGTCCATGTCCTTTTATATTCACGCATAAAAAATGCGTTAGAAAACAAAAATGTAATTTCTCGGACAGATTGCCGACACTAGACTCAACAACAGCGCTGTCAGGAATAAGTGTAGCATAGTCACGTGGACTAGTCAACAACTGCTCTTCATTTACATCCGCAATACCAGCCATCCAAGGGGTAGTTTATGCCTCAGGACAGTGGGAAACACGAAATAAATCACGAACTCATCAGGAAGCTAAAAAGAGGGGATAAAGAAAGAGCATGATACTAATAAGGCAGTCCACTCAATGAAGGAATAAATGATGCAAGAAAAGAATACGATTTAGCTTAGGCGTAGATGTTGCGGCCGCAACAGAGTTCGTAGTCGTAGGTACAGAAGAACACGGGTTTATCCAAAGTTGCTTCTCAGAAGAAGAAGAAGATGAGATCAATGGAACAAAGATTTTATTTTCCTGATGTTTCGGATTGTGGACGGGGATCCTCAACGAAATCCGAAACGCCAGGAAGATAAAATTCTTGTTCCAGCGATCATATCTTCTTCTTTTCTTGAACTGCTTCCTGGAACTCGCATATTCGCTTCTATCGGCAAAATTGCACCTGCTGTGAGTAACAGCAGATATTTTAAGGGGCATTTGGTTCATAGGCCTTTGTAGAATATTCCAGCACCTAGGCCGGACTTATTGGTAGATGAATCGCCCACAGGAAGCCGCTCAACTACCATGGAATTCTTGAATCATCTAATAAATCTTACGTCTGTCTCGGACATTCACACTTACAGTTTTCTAATAAAGTAATGCGGCCAGTCCCCAGTGCAAACTCAATAAGTTTTTCCACTTCAGAACAGCAAACAAATGCATTGCTTGGCGGACTGTTTAAAAACAGGATTTGGGAAAGCATTTGAAATTGCTTACTCTGAACCATCGCCTTCCGCAACAGGATAATATTTAATAAAATCTCTAACAGATTTTAACATGCCTCGTGAACTTATTCATATACATGCGAAATGTGTTCACTGTCTTCTCAGAAGCCGATGCAAATTTTGATGTTTGCATTGCCATTGGCATTCGGATTTCAGGCATTTACATCAACCTTCCCGTGTTGTGCACAGGTATGAAGATTGCCGTGGCGGTCAAGTTATTCTCACTGCGCTAGCCATGGCAGAGATATCAGTATTGTTTTAGCAATACAAAGACTAAGCTATGAAACATGGGTGAGAACTGATGTGGTGACGATGGACGCACGCGCCTATAAGGAATGGCTCTTGATTAGTTTTTAACTTTCTCTACAGCACTATTTTGTTTTTGTTCATCAAACATTTTATCAAAATGTTGCTATGCATGCGATTAAATCTAGCCTGTCAATGTTTAGAAATCGCAACCTATCGTGTCAACCAGCAAACAAACGAAGTCAAGTTCAAACCTGGAATACAAATGACCAGACGTCTGTTTCTAATCTCCACGGCCCTACACTGCAACTAAGGTTTTACAATAGCTCTAGTGATAGACGCCATTCGGTGGCCTTATAATTCTGTTTTCATGCGTTCTGATCAGCGGACGCTCTCATCGTTTTGTAGTCGCTACTCCTTCATAACCCGTAGGACCAACTACTCTCCAGACCCTCTCTGGCGGAAGTAATGCAAACAGCTTTCTGTGGGAACAGGAAGAAATCCAGAGAAGTCGAAGAACGGCTGATAAAATAAGGAGACTCGCAGGGCTGACAAATAAACAGTCGCGGACCAGCGTGCTGACTGTATTATACAATATCCCCACCCCAGAGGCCTGAACTACAGCATGACGAGCGTTAACCGCTATTTAATTAGTTTGCTTGCTACCGCCACCTTGCTTTTATGTTCTCGAACAAAATGGTAGGGAACAGAATGGCTGTCAGAATATTTTGTTTCTGTTTAAGGATTGATACAGCGGCCTGCACGGGCATCAGTGTGCACCTCAATCCCTGTCCGGTGATGCGAGCGAATAGTGTACGAATGAACCCTTGGTAGTACATGCTCGAGTGTACGAACGTTCCCAACTCCGATACTCAATGTTTCACGGTACGCAGTCTTCATCAGTTCAACACGGATGCCTACTGTTCACGTGAACTCTGAAGCCCCTATCCAGAATCTTGAAAAAACAGGAGTTTTTTGCTCGACTCCCACCTCATCCTCCATCACAGTGGCTCATGTGACTTATCTCACAGGCACGATCTGGCAATCACCTTCTCGTAAGGTGCGTAAGGACTCTTCAAAGTACCCGCTTACTTGACGTTTTGGGCTAGGTGTTCCATGCAGAATTTTCGAAAAAAATTCGCCTCCACAAAACGGAGCCCACCACTTGCTACCGATAGCAGCATTTGCTGACCTGGTTATCGCGTCATAATTTTCTAACAACAACAAGGCGTTGACTCACATTCCAGTGATGCCGAGGGTGGTTGAAAGGAACCTCATCCAGGCGTCTGAGCAGACAACGGCAAAGTTCTTGCATCGGCCCAATTACTGAATCGCAGTTGCCCCGCCGATTGATGAACGCGATAATAACCATCTCCTTTGACTACAGTCGTAAAGCAAGGCCGAATTTCTGTGTTCGGAGCCTTGTCTGTGCTGCATGTAATCGCAGCGCGTTGACAGCAAAACGTCTTTCACGTGACAAATTGCGCCGCCACCGATGAATAACGAATTTTCAGTCATATGCGAAGGACAACACAGCTGGACTCATGGGCGTTGCCAGACTTTGTATCACACATTGACCTACTAGCATGAACCAAACTGCAGACGCATGCACCATGTAGAGTGTAATCAATCGGACCAGTCGTACGGCCAATGTTTGAATGCCATGCCAGCAGATGGTGGTAACGACGCTGGAAGCATGCCTTAATGACATAAGACGGTTATAATCAGCAAAATTCGGCATTCCCATACCAAAAGGGGCCAAGACAAAAGCACAAAGTAACTAAGGTGACTGCTTTAAGGGTTGCCTGACGTAGTCCGGCCCTTCCATCCCCTGGTAGCTGCAAGCTAAATATGTACACATCGCTGATGATAGTGTTTACATGAAGACGACAGAAACTCTCGTAAAGCGACTTTCCAGTGGCACATAAGTCGTCCGGCCATTAACTGGTTCAAATGATGGCAGCGTGTGGTTCGCTTAGTGGGAGATAGTGGTCGTTACATCATGTTTACGAACAGAGTCACATGAACCGCTGCGATACAGAGCATAGCTTGTGACGACATCCGGGGCCTTAATTCTCCAAGCGTCTGAATCCAGGATTCGGATTGCAGACAGGCAACCAACATTCACGTTGTGAAGATGAAGACTGCACGCCATCCAGAACTCACGCCTTTCGCTGGAGAATGTCCCGTCGTACGTACGTCTTTTTACTAATAAAATGTGATATCTTCGCGAGCTTTATTGGTAAGTTTGAATAAATTCAGGTCCAAAACAGTGCATCCCTCACACATGATCAATATGACACACTCAGGCCAAGCCACGACGCGCCGAGAGTCGTGGCTTGGAAGGTTTATGATTGACAGAATAATTTGAATTTTTTTCCGTACGGAAGGCTGGGTTGCAACACTCTCTTCTTAGCGTGCCATTCTCATCTGAGTGGTATGCAAGGCCCTGAGAAAACGTAGCCTGGTAGATATGGATTGGAGAACAGGTCGTATGTAATAGGTGCAGCTTTGTTTGGCCTTGCCAGCCATCGCGTCCATAGCCACCTCCGCTCCTAGTGGCTTTGTTTGGCCACCAGAACATGATGGGGGGAGGGGGTGAGGGATATGCAGCGCAAGTCGGCCTCGCCATAAAATCACGACTGCCCCTACCTTCTGAAAAACGGCAGTAGATGTGATCCTGTATGACAGCCAAACTGTCGTGAAAGCATCCGCATGCACACCCACGTTTCGGCGCGTGCTATTTTTACCTATTGCTGCCCCCCTCCCCGACTATGGGTTCGATAATTATTACTGCTACAAAACGTTGGATGAAATAACTTTCTTTTCCGGAGCTCGAGTCTTTTGTTCGACTGTCTGTTCTAACTCGCATTTTCGCTTCTGCCAAGTAGAGAATATAGATATTGCTGGAGGAGAGAGCGAGAGCGCAGCCAATAACCGTTATAAGCAGCAGAATGAGAAGCAACTGGAAAGCATCATTATGCATTACAGGATGGACGAAAAAATTGCTTCGTTTTGTCCTAAACACCTGTATGGATTAAAACTGTGCTAGTTCATTACGAAGAAAGTCGAGAAGTGTCAAGCGCCTCATGAACAATGGCGTGGACACAAACGGCATAGTACAGTTTTATGCAGTATGGCGAGCGGTCAGCAGCTCAATAAGCAGGACACGGGAATAGGTGTTGTAACGAATGCCCAGGCCGAGATATTGCCGCCAAATAACGTTCTGGGCGAGTCCCCAAAGAGAGAACACGACAAGAAGGGTGGAACAGCAGAAGTCTTTGAGTATTAGAGGAATAAAAAAATTAGGGAAACAAACGTGTGTAAACGATGTCCATTGAACCAACCAGATTTCCTTTTGAAAGAGTGGCCGGTCCCATTGGCTGTTTGGCTCAGTGGATGACTGTAGTTTGAAATCTGAACTATTGATCGATTGACAGCTTGTGTAACTTCGCCCGTGTAGGCCGATCGACAGCCTGCTTGGGTGCAGCTATGCCTCACAAGCTACTGCTTGCTAAGGCTGTTCGTTTGGCCGTCCTAACAATGGGAACGCTCCGCTCAGCAAAAATAGGCGGCCCTGCAATAAATTCCACGAAGGACAAACATTTCCGAGCCTTAATCCTCACATAAAACTAAACTGTAACCTTAAGCTTTACTCTAGTCCTACCTTCCATATAAGCTCTACAGTAAACACAAGCCCAAAGCTTATCAAAATCTTAAGCCTGAACCCCTACCTGGACCTTACTTACAACAGTAGGCCTAACTCCAACCTTCACATTCACCCTAAACCCAATTTTTCCGGGAAGTTGGCGCAAAGCCACATATACTGTGTACTTGTACTTACTTGTACTTGTAACGGCATTCACCTCGGGCGGGTTGAGCCGGCATCAGTTTTGACGTTGACTGCATCATGAATCACAGCTGTCCAGGCGCGTCGATCTTGCGCCTGTTCACACGAGAGCACCATCCATTCACGGTTCCACTGGCGTAGGCCGTAGACGCATGGGCCGGAAACTGACGACAGATCCTGCTTGACCGTTGCTGTCCAAGTTTTCAGCTGCCCGCCGCGACGTTTGCGCCAGGTGGGGGGAGGCGTCGCCACAAGCAGGTCACGAATCAGCTCACCATCATCACGCCGGGACGCATGCCCGAACCACCGAAGTCGTCTCTGAAGCAGGAGTGGAGGGAGAGCGTCCAGGTGACAGCGTCGGCGGAGATCGGAGCAGCGAATTCGGTCGACGCGTCGGTGACGAAGGATGCGGCGTATGCAGTCATTGTCAAACACCTCAAGGCGCCTCATGTCCTCAACACGCATAGGCCATGTCTCTCCGCCATAGAGCAGGATAGATCGAACCACTGCTTGGTAAACACGGGACTTTGTGCGTAGTGATATTTCCCTTCTATTCCATAGAGGAGCGCACAGTCGGTAGAAGGCAGATCGGGCACGGTTGACGCGTGATACAACCTCGTCGACACCTTGACCCGTTTCCGTGACCAAAGAGCCTAAGTATCTAAACGAGTCGACCTTTTCGAGAGGAGCGCCGTCGAGAACAATAGGAGTGACAGATGTAGGGGACACACAGGAGAGCATGACTTGGGTCTTAGTCGCGTTTAGGCGTAATCCGACGGATCGGGCACGCTCATTAACCTTGTCCAACGCCTGCTGAACTGCATTACAGTTGTCGCCAAAGAGGACGACTTCATCAGCATACGCCAAGTCAGTCACCCATTTTGAGCGATCAAACTGCACTCCCGGGAAGTCATCCAGTGCTTTGGTCATGATCCAGTCCACCGCATAGTTGAACAGGGTTGGTGAAAGGGCACAACCTTGGCGGACGCCCGTCCTGACGCTAAAGGCTTCCGTGTCACCGTTCTGCGTCCTCACCCGTGTGGAAGTGCCACGATAGTATGCCTGCATGAGATTGAGAAGCTTAGGTGGTAGGCCGTCCGTCCTCATTATGTTCCACAGCGAACTGCGATCAACAGAGTCAAATGCGGCAGCGAAGTCGATGAAGCATAGAACAGTGGGTTGTTGGTGACCCCATCTCAGTTCCAGTACACGGCGGAGATTGAAGATCTGGTCGGTGCAGCCACGACCTGGTCGAAATCCACTCTGGTTTGGGCGGGTGCGCTGGTCTCTTGCAGTTTGGAAACGTTTGAGAAGAAGAGACGTGAATGTTTTCGCCGCTACATCGATAAGGCTAATGCCTCTGTAATTTCTGCACGCTCGTCTGTCGCCTTTTTTAAACAAGGGGAGGATCACTGCTTTTCTCCAGTCAGAGGGCACAACTTCGCTGTCCCATATCTTGGCAAATATTTGTTGTAGCCAGGGCCCAATAACCTCGGGTGCACATTTAAAGAGCTCCGGCGGGAGGTCATCCTCACCAGGTGCCTTGTTGTTGCGTAGCCTCAAGAGAATGGAGACAACTTCCTCTACACTGGGTGGCTCTGTGTTGCACTCATACAGATGGTGGGGATCGTCAACATTAGGCGACAGGTCAGACATCACAGGGGGATCATGGTTAAGGTGGTCACAGAAATGCTCGCGCCATCTCTCTAACCGGTCATCGATCTTAGTGATTACAGCACCGTTGCGATCCAGTAGTCTCGGATGTGTTCCCCGAACCTCTGCTGGCCTGCTTTAAGAGTCGGTAGAGCTTGTGGGTGTCACCTCTGGTAGCTGCTCACTCCGTTTCCGTGGCAAAGTCGCTCCAGTAGGCGTTCCTATCGGCTCGGATGGCCCTTGTCGTTTGGCGCCGCAGCTCTCTGTAAGTGGGGGAGCCAGTGAGTCTGGCTCGGCCGGCCTCCTCAGCTAACTCAAGCGTGGGTCTAGTGATCCAGTCGCGATGTCGCCGTCGGGTTTTGCCCAGATGGGTGTATGCCAGCTCTGACATCGCGGCCTTCAGGGACTGCCACGCGGGCTCTGGGTCCGCTCGGGCGTCAGGGTACAGGCCGTAGAAACGGTTCTGGAGTGCTAAGCGGAAGGCGTCGCCAGCAGAGGACTTCAGCTTTGCAACATCGATCCGCTGTGGTCGGGAGGGTCTGTGAATAGCTCTCAAACGCAAGCGAAGGGTTGCCCGCTGTAGGACATGGTTTGATGCATGAGCGTTTCCTGTATCAGCACCGCGGTAGGCTCGACAATCCAAGACCGAGCTGGCCCAGCGTGCTCGGACAAGGATGTGATCTATTTGGGCCTGGGTATGCCCGTCATTTGAGTACCAAGTGACAAGGTGGTGGCGCGGATGATCAAAACGGGTGCTTGACACGAGGCGGTTAGACGATGCGAAGTTGACAAGGCGCTCACCGTTGGCACACTGCGCTCCGACAGCAAATTTGCCTAGCACATGACGGGTTCCAGCGTCACACACACCTGGTCGGGCGTTCCAGTCACCGGCAATGACGAGTAGATCGCTTCTTGCGATGCGGTCAACTGTTCGCTGGAGGTCACCGTAGAAGTCATCTTTTATGCTGTCATCAGCAGCCAGAGTAGGCGCATATACCGAGATGATGGAAACGTTGACTGGGGCACTTTTCAAACGGACCCAAGCGATCCGCGGTGAGACAGCCTCCCACTCTAGCAGACTCGAGTGAAATTCATCGGCCAAAGCTATAGCGACACCATACAGTCCAGAGTTGTCGGACACACCACTGTGGTAGAGATGGTACGCAGAGTCAGTTCTTGGTACTTGCAGCAGTTTGTGGCCAGTGCCAGGTAGGCGGACCTCAGAGAGACACGCCACACCAACACGGTATTCAGAAAGGGATTTGGCTGTTAACAGTTGGGCGCCGTCATCCCTCAAAGTTTGAACATTCCAGCCTGCAATTCGCAATCCGGCATCAGCTCGCAGATTTAACACCCGTCCCGCGATGCCAAGAGGATGGGGCGCGTCGGTTCCCGCGGACGCCGTAGCAGAGATCGTATGTTGCGTATAGTTGTGATTCATGAAAGAAAGTCAATTCCGTGTTTCGTGGAGAAAAGGGGATTGGCGCTAGGTCCCCGGTCTTGCTCCCCTACCAGAGCCCCGTTAGCCAAGCAAAAGCAAGTTTCCGGCGCGCACCAGCTTGGAGGTGGGGTTGGATTTTTGTGCACAGTTTCTGTTCCCCTGTCATATCTAGGCGGCCATACGAGTAATTATTTTCCTGCCTGTCGCCCCGTCTTGCATTTACTTTAAACTAGAATTCATCCTAAAGAGTCTTTTTGGCATTCAAGCAACATGTTTTCAACAGGGAATGCTACGGCCCATCGGCTGGTTAAACAAAAATTAACCAGAAATCCCACGCGTTCTTCTCCAAGTCAATGATTGTCTCAAGTGGGCGCAAAACCAATGCAGGTTGGCACCGCGTCGCAATTAACTTGGGCTCTTGGTAGTAGGTTGGTCGCGAAGCGTTTGCGGGAACGAGATAGTTGTTTTGCCGGCTTTAGCAAGTAGATGGCATCCTATCCTCTCAATTTCCATTTCCTGAGTCGGTTTCGTTTTTCAGATGTTAGATTAGATAACTCTTCACAAGAGAGAAGGGAAAACTGAATAAAATGCAGAAGGACATTACCAGAAAGGACATGGGACACTAGGTAGCCTTTTCTGCGTCATTAGGCGTCATCGGCTAGTGATACCCAACCCCAGTGTGGGCGCGGAAATCGCTGCCCCACCGATACTTGAACTCGCCATCTCTCTGGTCAGGGCGAACGTCCTAACCGTTAAGCCAAGAGCTCATGGTCTAGCCGGTATTAGATCGGGGATATACAGTAGCAGATATGCGCACGCCGATCTGTCAGAGGACACACTCGTCCGTCCATATTACCATTAGAGCTTTCTCTCTCTCGAGCCTCTACCGCGAGGCGGCTAGGATATAGGCAGAAGGACATTACCAGCAAAGACACGGGACACTAGAAAGGCCTATTCTGCCTTGCTGTTGTTAAATCCTTATAACGCTGACTGCAGTGCCGTCAACTAGCACCTAAATCTAAAAAAGGGCTTTGAGTACTCTCCCGGTTGCAGTTCGCGAATAGCAGGTGTTTCATTCAGAGGAGCTTTTCACTTTCCCCTCCCAATGGACCACAAGTCATACTGTCCTGTTTAGGCGGTCATACAAGTCATTCTTTACTCTCCTGTCGCCCTGTCTTGCATTTACTTTAAACTTGAACTCACCCTAAAGAGTCTTTTATCATTCAACCAACATGAACTCAATGGGAAAGGCTACGGCCCGTCAGCTGATTAACGAAGAATTAACCAGACATCCCACGCGTTCTTCCCGAAGTCAATGATTCCCATCATTACTGATACCTGCGTCAGCCTATAGCAGATCAGTTATCTAGATGGGGCATAAACTGCATTAATTCTGCTGAAATCCATAAACAGACAAATCACTCCGGGACATTACAAAAACGACCAAGACAGCCGTTTCATCATGTAGTCGGGTAAACAGGCCTAACCAGGAGCCCAGACTTACCCTCGCCTGCTGAAGCACAGGACTGTCGAGGAGAGTCACGGTGGTGACAAGCGAAACCCAGACCGGTTAGGGTGTCCTGCAGAGCCGAGATGTTTAGTGCCAAAAGGAGATCCGAGCTGTTGGACGGGGTCATACTGGCGGTCGCCGCCAAGGGGGCCGATAACCTTATTCGGGCCTCTTGTTTTGCCAAATCCGACGAAATCGAGACGTCTGGGCGGGAAGCCTCATCCGGCGGAAGTCGCGAGCTGTTAAGAAGGCTCTGAGACAGGCTGGCATCGACTTTGTCCAGACAGGACTTACAAGTCATTCCGTACACCGACAGCACAACCTGCGTATGTGCATAGACGAAATAGGTAATATCAACGGGCCTGAAATAACTACAAAGTCATTAAAATAAACATTAACTACTGAAAGTGAAGAATAAAAGGCCCAGAAAGTACGCGAGAAGAAGCAAATGCGATCGCTGGGACAAGAACTTTATTCGTCTAAAGTTTTGGATTCCGTCGCGGACAGGGTCAATAGCAGAGACGGGTTATTCATACCCACAGGGAGTGGCGGTATTTATAGGATACAGTCGCTATGCTACTGCATACGTCTGAGAAAATACGGCTCAGCTTTTTAATCACCAGAGGAATTAATATCTGATCGCGGTGTAGATCAGTATATTTAAGGTCTATAGGCGTAGACCGAAATAGTAAGTGTATATTCGTGTTTAAACCCGTCAACCCCTGTGAAATACACACATGCTGCGGCAGAATACCGGCGAAACACGTGTCTGGGCCTTTTAGCAAGTACCTAGGCTGTTAGTATGTAAGTTACAACGTCAATATACGGCTCCCCCCTGCATCGAGAATAGTTGCCTGCTTATACGCTAATTGCTTGATGACCGGCGTGCGGGTAGTGACCTTCTGAACTTTCGGCACCCGTGCTGCAGTGCTTATTGGTCGACCATGGTTGGTAGCACATTATTGGATCAGGTGTCCCTACCGAATTTCGAACTAGGTGCAGTTGGGAGACGGAGAAAAGTCGCGACCTCAGTCGGCTTGAGCCAAAGGTCCACGGGGGTGAGTTGGGTGCCTGGCCGGTAAATGCAGGCGATCAGATGCTGACAGTCATGCAGCGAGACGCAGCAGTCAGGTATGCACGGGTCGAGCCGGTGTTGATACTGGCGAAGGAGCACGCAGTAGCCACTGCGTAGTTGCGCCAGGGTACAGCGAGTGACCCTCGGGGGCTGTCATTCCGTGGCCGCAATTGGAGGTGGATAGCCACCCAAAAGGACCGGAGGGTGGTAGCTGAATTTTGCATTCACAACAGCTCTCTGGTGAGGACGCCGGAAGCCCGTCTTGATGGCTCTGCCATCAAGACGGGTACATCCGAGAGAGATGAGGCGACAGCTGCCTTGTGGAGAGCTCGAATAGACGGCCGAACATTGCGGCTAGGCTCAGGAGCGTGGCAACGATGGTAATCCGCATGGCCAGGTTGTGAACAGGTCCACCAGAACTGTTGGCCATCTGGCTGCCTGGCGCTGGTGTTAAAAGATACATTTGCTTGTGCCCTCCCCGAGTGGTTAATTGCTCTCGCCAAACTGAGCCTCAGCACTGAATTGTCATTGGTATGCAGCAGCAAAACGACGGTATCTTATAAATACTGCTACTTCGTGTGCAGGAATAACCCTTTTCTGCTATCGTCTCTGACGATGGATCCGCAACGGAAACCGAAACGTCAGGCAAAAAAGTTCTTTTAAAGATGGCGAGAACAGCAAGATTCATCAGATCCACGACATTTCGAGAAAGCTCTTAAGTTGCTGCCTCTCACTGCGTTGCAAGAGTAATGCATGAGTAAATACGAAGTTGAAGTAGAACAGAAATGTTAAAGGGCCCGGTCACTAATGCTAATTAGGAAAGTAATTGAGTTAAAACAATGTGGAAAAAAAACAGAAAAAAAGGCGCTAAGGTGAATTAACAAGCACCTGCGTATACAAGGGCATTTAGCAGCCAGAGCCAAGGAGCACTTGCCTAGTCGGTTATTCAAACAGGAAAAAAGAACACATCGGTCTTCCCTTGCAGAACACTCACTAGATATGGGTCATTCTGTGGACCGTAAAACTTAATTCCGAGTACTTGTTCGAACACGAACAACTCGTAGCTTGCGCTACCAGGAGGCAGCCTAAATACGGCGGTCGAAACCAGACCTATGTAAACAGTGGAAGCCTGTTGTCAAGCTAGCTTTACTTTGGTAACATCCGGCTCCCTGATTTACACAGTCCCGTGCGCACCTTTTCCCTTTTTTCCATCCACTTTGTTTTAACTCACTTAATTTAGTAATTAGCCTTAGTGACCATGCCCTTTAACCTTTCTGTACCAATTCAATGTCGTATTTACTCATTCGTTATTCTTACAACGCAATGAGAGGCAGCAACTGGAGAGCTCTCTCGAAATGTCATCGATCCAACAAATCTTGGTGTGCTTGCCATCTTTAAATTTGCACCTGGGAAAAATTGCTTGAAAAAAGTTCTTGTCCCAGTGATAAAATCTGCTTCTTCTAAATGCTACTAAAGTTTGCGGGTCTCGGAGACAAAACCACTCTTGCTGTGGCTCACTCTCTCCACACCGCTTTGTCGATGCAATCATAAATTAGGCGTGTACTTGAGCCCTAGGCATACATTAGTAAGTGGAGTGAATGCTGCAGTTATTTTCGATCAGTATCGTTCAGCTGAAAAGGGGACAGGCAGGGAACAAACCTCTAGGCAGTTAGATGTTTTCGGAGGAATCTCAACCAGAGCGGAGGGTAGACCAAGAGCAGTTAAGGCGTCAATGGTCTGACGAAGCCAGGATGGTGAAACCTGTCCCTGCGTCGCGTCTTCTGGTGAACAGATTGAAAGATGCCGCCAAAGAGAATCCCCGGATTCGGCAATGCGGCAAGAGGCCACCTTCTCTAAGTGTACCGGCAAAGACTCAACTAACTCTATTAAGGAGCTGGATGGGACAAGATCAGAAAGTATAAAATGCTGCGTCGAAGCTGCGGGAAGATGGCCGGTTTCAGTGGCGAACTGAGAAGACAGTGGGCATGTCATTTTTGCCGGGAGTTTCGGCTCTTCCGTGTTATTGGTCGCTGAGAGCACTGGAGTCGCACGAATACCCCTTCGCTGAAGAGCCTCCACAATATCTGTAATAAAAAGCAAAACATTAGTTGACCACAAAGAATATAACAAAGTGGCAATAAAAAGCCATTAAGAAGTGCCTCAAGAGGAACAGAAAGGTCATTAGAATCTATATGGGGGTTCTGACCAAAATTCCTGCAATTCGCAAAGACAAGTGAGAAGCAGTTTCGGACAGAAAGATGGGTGTAAAAGGACAGACCGAAGAGAGAAAAGAAAATGCTCAAAACGAATTATAAAATACACACGTGTAACTCTGGTCATGGTGGAATCTAAAAAAAGTATCGGCGAACCACAGAACTAGCTCGGAGCCAAAAGGCTCTGAAGCACCAGCTCCCCAAACAAAGCCTTACAGTCAAAATGCAGACGCCATGGCCCCCGATTGGTATCAGTGGTTCGGTGAAAATTTTGCATCCCCTGGGTGACTGTCTACGTGACGAAGACTGACTTCAAGGAAGATAATAAAGCATTATGCAGGCACAAAAGTCTGTCAGGTTATGGGAGCACGTAAAACAAGTTGAGTCGACTACTGGTATGGATGAAGTATACCGAAAACGCAAATGACAAGGACGTAGTAAGGACCTCCATATAGGCCTTGCTTAGGAGTACCAAGCAGACTGTCGTCTACTCAATAGACGTGCGTATCTCAAACTCAGCCCCCAAGGCAGCTTGACTTGAACATTTTACGCGCATATGGGAGAGCGAAGAGAGCGGCGGTCGATTTAGCGCTTAAGTTCCTTGCCTCAAACAGGAAAGTGCACATTGGGAAATTCATGAGGTAAGAAAGGTTGCAAGATTGGCAAATGACGGAAATAAACCGTCTCATTCAGGACAGAGGGTGAACTACAGTGGAGTTTATACAAATATAAAGAGATGTCTCTGAAAGTACAGTCAACGCCACAATTCACGCAGCATTTCGACATAGCCGAAAAATGGACACTCTTTCGCTAACCGGTATCGACTCAGGTTGTGATACTGATTATCTTGTAGTCTATTATGATGTTTATTCCGTCATGGTAGGATGCAGGCTTTTTAACGAGCTTCATTCTAACTACCAGCAAACAGCATCTATTGTAAAAACTAGCTACTTAAGTCGTATGCCTTTTTATCATTGATTTTGACTGCTTTTATAAATTCAACTATATTTTATGGAAAACATGCAGGAAAAAATTATTTCCTGTAGTTGTTTTACAGCAAATTACGCCTTCTTTAAATGTTATACTCAAAGAAAGGGAAGCTTTTGGTTTTAAAAAGTTGATCAATTGCCGAATAATTTTCTAAACTACTGACTGCTACAATCGATTTCAAAGCTTACACACTGTGCACTGTGTACATCCGGTTTACGGAAAAGTACGTTTTCGCCTACTGTTTGAGGAAGAAGTCACATAGTTTTCATAAAATATTGAAATATACGTGAAACATATTTTACGCAGTATAGGCAGCATTAATAAATTGGCGGATACGATGTATTATGAATAAGCACCTCACAATTGTAAAAAACTCATAATTAGAAACTTTTTATAACCGCAAGCTTCCCTTTCTTTAAGTATAAAATTTAAAGAAGGCGTAATTTGCTATCAAAAAAGTACAAGAAATAATTTTTTCGTGCATGCTTTCCATAAAATAGATTTGAATTTATAAAGGCAGTCAAAATAAGTGATAAGAAGGCAAACTACTTAAGTAGCCAGTTTTTACAATAAATTCTTTTTGCTGGTAGTCAGAACGAAGCTCGTTAAAAAGCCCGCATCCTATCATGACGGAATAAACTTCAGAATAGACTACACGATAATCAGTATCACAACCTGAGTCAATACCGATTAGCGAAAGAGTATCACTTTTTCGCCAATGTCGAAATGTTGCGTGAATTTTGACATTTACTATAATGTAGGCGCCTGGAAATAGAAACATGTGCAAGAAAAAAGGGATATATTTTGATAGGCAAGTCAGAAAAGGGAAGACATCAATCAAAACTAAAACTATCAACAACCCAAACTACCAGAAGGCTTGTTTTAAATGATCCTAATGTTCTGCGGGGTCAACTTGGATCACTACCAACTGACACAGTTGAGCCAAAACAGAACTAGATGTGGGACTAAGAGTAAAAACCCATAGGAAATCTTTACCAAACTATGGCACACATGGGGCTTCTAGTTATTGTTTACTCTAGTATTCGGGTGGTCGAAACCATGAGAGTTTAGTAGCCTTGCTGTGTGGATTTGATCCTTCAAAGCCATCGTATGACAAGATTATGGACCAGAAAATGCTCGTTGATATGAATGAGAAGATTAACTGTTGGGAGGGGTAATTATAGCTTAAAATTACTGACCACGTTAATAAAATGTTAACGAATTTTCTGAAACACATTTTCAATCAAAAATAATTGCTTTAATTGGAATTATAGTATTTACCATTTTGCGAAATAATCTCGAGATACCTCGGTTAAATTTAGATGCCGGCTTTTGAATGAATCTCTTTCTCACCGTCTCCAAACCCTCTTTTAGGTAAAAATAAACAGTTAAGCAGTGTGAATTTTTTAAAATTTGGTTTTTGATGCCCATATGAATTAAAAGATATCCCGAAGGAAACATACACCTAAGAATCCGTTTTTATACTCATTGGGTTGCGAGTCATGTCTTATTAAGAGTATATATTCGAAGAAGTGATATCTTTCGGTTTAAAAACAATTGCAACATTGAGATTTCCGAGACAACGCAATTTCCATTCAAATAGCATTGTACGTGTCTGTTTAATAATTCTTCCTACACAGTATACAATATAATTCATATTTATTGCAAATTGTTTAAGCTCTATAGGGTATCTTCTTAAAAACATGGAGGGTTGTATGATTTTTATTACGTGGATAGTATACAACGTGCACTTTACTGTAAACGCAGAGCACGCTCTCTATAAAATATATCTAAATTTATAGCGACATCGAAAATCAATGGTAGTCCTATTTAACGACTGCGAATTTCAGAGCCGGTATCCTGGCAGAACTGAAATAGCTTAGTACTACACCACACGATAGTTACTACTGCAACCCTACTTAAGCGATGTTTTCGAATCGAAAATTCATTTCATAATTGCGGTTAGAATTTCACAAGATTAGTGGCTGACTGTATGTCTGAGGTTAGAGAGGGAGACTATACAGTGCTGACCTCGCTTCACCCCTAGTGTCATGATGCAGTGGCAAGACAACGTCAAGAAGACCGACAAAGGACTTAAACACAGCGGCTGAGTGGGCACCCACTCCCGTCTCTTGCTTGGCGTGCACACAGACTGGCCCATCCAGTCGACACCAACCAACATTTACACCAGTATATAGTCTATCAGTAAGGCAAAGGAGCCACTACCAAAGACTAACTGCGAAAGAGGCAGAGAAAGCGAGATACAGGCGAACAGCCATAAACGGCGTTTGCAGTTATTTGTAAACGTACGACCACGAAGTGCATATGCATGACGGTCAAACGCCAGTTCACAGCAAAAAAAGCCAATAGGACCAGCCAACCGCTGCACAGGGTGACAACTAAGAGGTTCGGCTGCGGTTGACATGGGAGAGGCGTCAGTCAGCACAATCTTTAAGACAATGTCCCAAGGTTGAAAACGTGGAATGCGCATAAGAGAGAGAGAAAGTCAAGTGGTCTTTGCCGTGGAGGCACTAGGGGTGCTAGAGCGTCATAAAAGACAGGCCCGTACCAAAAGGTTGCAGTTCGTAAGGCACAGCACAACCCATAAGCCCCGGTCTGCTATCCGAAATTCAAAATTTTATAATGCCAAAATTGCCTACAAAAACATTCTGAATGTCCATCAAAAAAGTTTGGAAATCGCACAGAAACACGCATGGAAAGCCAAGTTTCAAAGTAAAAACCTTTTCACAGATGTTCAATGCTCAGAAAAAATTTAAGTGCACCTCGCATAAATGACTGACCAAGTAATTATCAGTATGTATCTCAAAAAAGTTAAACGTTTGGGCATATATTTGGATAAAGGGACCTCTCGAAGTTCATGCAGCGTTTACTTATTTGAAAAAATCAAAAATGATCGAAAAAACTGTGGATAATAGATCAGTTAACTTGGGCTAAGGCTCGGAAACGCCTTCAAATCCTAATCTTCCTAGAATCAAGAACACCAAACTTACAGTTGTCTACTTTGGGAAACACAAATTTTTACATCTAGGCAACAATACTAAGAGCGAACCGTTTCATCAAATTGTTATCTCGTCAAATAAGTAAGTTAACACGAGCTTCGAAAAATAAAGAAAACGTTATGTTCATAAATTCAGTTTTTGCGGGGTAGATCATTCTACATGACTAAAAAAATACTTTAAGGAAAGCTTGGAATGTTATATTGTATGGATAATATACTTCTCAATTGAAAAATAAGGTTAGAGCCCGGATATTTTAGTTAGCTTTTGAAATGTAGAGTTTATTGTTGATGGGATAGAATTTGGGCGGGGATATAGATGGCACTTTTCAGAGGCTCCAAACAGATTCAGTTTTTGGGAGCCCATTATTCAAACTCACTGAATCCAAAAACTCTGATCGTTATTTCCGAAATTCTCATTCTCACTGTAGTTACTAAAAGGTAGTATTTCAAGGTGATGAATATTCCTCGTCCAAGATGTCAACAAGAGCACTTCCAACAACAAGCTGCCCTATGTAAACTCAACTTATGGCATTATTCTTTGGAAACGGCATGCGGTTTCTGCGGACAAGATCACAACTGTAACGTTTTCATTTGGCCAGAAATGGCGGCAAAAATCCAGGCGTAAACTCTTCAAAAGAAGGTTTCTTGGGCCTAGCCCTACCTTTGCTAGCAACTACAAATTCCAAGAAAACACCAGCAATACAAGGCGACATATGCGCCAGCATAACTTCCGTGCCGAAATGCACGACGAGAAAACACTTCTGACATGCATATTATTTGCATTTAACTACGGAGATACGATCATGTGGAATGTTTAGAGCCACTAATGATCCAAACACCTCGCATTTGCATAACCCAACACAGTGGAGAAGCAGCAGGGTACGTGTATGAGCGTTTAAAGACGATGGTAGCACGGTAGTGTCCAAATCTATGGTATGGTTGTCACCACTTTAAGGCGACCGGTAATCTTGCTGCATTTATTTGTGAACTCCGAGAGTCTCAGACTTTGCAAAAGTAAGTTGGGTGTTTTATTAATTCGAGTATCATTTGCAGAACCGACGGCAGTCAGGGAAGCTGCGGTTAGTTTAAATTAGACCTTTCCTTTTTGTGTCTGGTGCGGAAAACTTGTTTGGCCAAAGGCCAGGAGTAAGAAATAAAACCTACAAACTGAGTTCCACTGTTGTGCGATCCAGAAAGCCGGAAAAAAAGGACACAAAGTGGGCAGAAGTAAACGCTAATCAAAGGACCAGGTGAAAAACTGTCTGCAAATCCGGTACACAGTGTTCACCGTCAAAGATGGCGTGCACGGCTATACAGTTGTTCGCAGTTGATTAGCAAGAGGGACAGTAACCTCGAAAAAAGTGGTTTCATACAACTGTAAAACTCGCATGCAACCGCAGCAAGTGTCCTCATTGAATTATCTTGTAACTAATCAGGATCAATTATTCACCCTTCAGTCTTAATTGTTTCCATATTTCTGGGTCACTTTACGGCCTTACTTCGAAATACTACGGATTTGGACAACCGCTAATAAAAAAAGCTGGGGCCTTAACAAACAAAAGTACTGAAAAATACGATGAGTATGTCCACCATACAGAAATGTTCATGAGAAGCATAAATTATGTGATAACAGCATTAGACTGAAAATTTTCGAGGATAATTTAATATTTTGTTTCCAGTAATTTAGAATTATTGCAGGTGTTTGACCATTTTTGCCGAAACCTAAACATCAGAACGTAAAAGAGCAATGCTCCTTAGAAGAATTAGCGGGATTATTTAAGGTTAAAGGGCCGAGGGACGAGAAGGAGTTATCTAAATACATGCTAGAAGAAGCTTCAGCATCATGATGAGGAAAAGTGCATTAAGGGGAACGCAAAAGGTGAATTTAGGCCGTAGTTTAGACAACTGATAAATGAAAAACCGGAGGATGCAGATACTCAAACGGTGGGTCGTAAAAATGATCTCGCAAAGAAAACAAATTGAAGATAAAGCAAAATATAGAGCTGTCTGCATCAAAAAAGAATAAACAAAATATACCATTTGCTGACGTGAGACGAGAAGGGAACCAAACGGCAATTTTGCCGTCTTCCCCGAGGTCGTTCACAAAAACGACGCCATGTAGATTGTAAAGGCAGGATTTTAAGTCTTCAAATGATGTCAACTCGTTAGGAGGCACTTCAAAAAACTGACAGGAAAATGGTCCATCCACTTGAGTAGCTGTAGCGAAAGACTGCTCATATCGTCTGGTCGAAGCCCTACCAGAGCCAGATGACAGGTCAACGTTCAGGCAAGAGGATTTAAAGCCAAGATTGGAAATGAGGTCGCAAATTGTGCTTGGTTGAATGCACTGCGCAGCATACAGAACTAGCGCCTGGCCGTATTCCACTGACACCTACAGGTTTATAAAAGGTGGAAAATAATCGATGAAACCGAGATAACAGTTCAAAGATGGGCGGTCAAGACAATATAATATAAAAATACAAAAAGGATGACGAAGAGACCATTAAGCATTTACGCAATGCTAACGAACTGAACAGGCCAACAAATGGATGACTGGGGCATGCAATATTTCGAGGACTCTGACACTAAATCACTGGGAATGTGCAACCACCTAACCTGCATTTTCTACCGGAATGCGAAACAAGAACGATCCAAGCAGCAGAATGAGACACTATAAGCCGCATCTATTGCGTTGGTATCAACGTCGACAATCGCAAGAAAACTATCAACGCACTCATAGCATAACGGCCCGTCCATTTCTGCATCAGCCACGTATGGCTGAAAGGCACGATTAACAAGATAACTTTTGTTATCTATGTTCTCACGCTGAATTAGGAAGACTATGCACAAAAATTAATGATGGCCTACATTTACATTGAGTGACAGGCCATTAGAGCGTGAGCACATGCCACGTCCACAAAACGTTTGCCTCCGGTACCAAAAATAACGACGACGATGAGATTGTTCAATATGGAAGACTGATAGGATAGTTGTGATCAGCAGTAGGTTTAAAAATCCGCAAATACCCATACACACATAAGTTTCGAACAACGGGAGGGGTTTCAGAGTTAGGCAGACAGTAACCTTCCAGGTTGAACTGATGAAGACTTTTCGCCGTCAAACTTTGAGTAGCAGGGTCAAGAACTTTCGTGCATGAGGATTTATTCCCGACTGAGTTGTCCAACTAACACACTATTAGCCCGCACCACTAGACAGGGGTTACGGCGCACGTTGACTTCTGTGGAGGACGTTTTATGAGTCTTTACACAAAAATATAAAATTTTAGCAACTTTTTGTGGAAATCTTGGCTATAGATGGTTACCCGATGGTCATCATGATTACTTGTTCGAGATTCTGTCCCCCATCACTTTGGTGCACGAACATCATCACAAGGCGGCCATGGCAAGCCAACTTGGTTCGCGCCACAGTGTCTTGTCATCATCTGGAATCGAGTTATTTGACAAGACAGTCTATATACTTAAACTTATATTTTGGCAACCTGATACCGCTGCAGCAATGGCATACTATTGTTAGTCCGCGACTGTTAATTCGTTAGTCGTGAAAGTCCCCTAATTTTATCAACTGGTCTGCGGCTTTTAGAATTCATTACTCACCCTACAGGAAGCCGTCTGTCCTACTTCAACCAGGGAGTGTCGGGAGAGTAGGATTATGGACGCGAACACACCCAAGTAGACCAGAAAGAGAATTGATGAAAAAATGCTACCAAATAGATCTATGAAGGCGTATCGATCTATACAAATTTGACAAATACACTCCTGGTCCCAGAGAACGAGTTAACTTCTTCTATCCAGTTACCTGGGCCTCGCATATTCTCGACAATTCAAATACTTTTTTACTTTACCGATGGGCGCTATTCAATTGGATAGCACCCATCACTAGAGTAATATTAACGTCTCTCTCGCAGATGGTATCGCAATGGAGTTCAGAAACATAAGTTTAATATTTTTAATGCAGTTTAGCAATATCTGGACCTGACGTTGCAGCATTAAACCCGGAATACGTCCGATAACTTCGTTTATTTTCTGGTTGAGACAAGTAAGTCATCAGGACAGGGTGAAATTTACGCACATTGGCAGTTTAGGTAGAATAACTTGAAAGGCAACAAAAATTTAAGAATTTGATGAACAATATCAAGAACTGTGCCGTAAAGAACGTCGAAAACAAATAGAGAAACTCCGTATAGGTATTTAGCACGTACGTCCACTGCCACAACACCAGTCCTCTCCTTAAGGGCTTGCGAAATACGATCAGCCCGGCTTTCAGAGCTTATTCCATTTATTGCTAAAACACATCCTGATATCTCTGTCATGGCCAGAGCAGTGAAAAAATGTCAGCGATCGCAGCCACATTCATAAATGTGCCCAAAACAGGACGGCTAATTTAATTGGCTAAGTTCCAAAAGCCAATGGCAATTTAAGCATCAAAACAAAATTTGTATTGGTTTCTGAGAGGGGAATAGACAAATGTCACAGGTGTGTGCATAAATTCACAACGGTCGTTTATGTCCGTTTTCGATTTTATAAAATATGATCACTAGCGATCTTTTGTATTCATTCTTTTAAAATCATTTTCTCTTATGATTCAATGAAACGCACTGAGACTGGTATGAAATTCTCCGTGAATTAGTCATCAGCTTTTGCGAAACAAAACGCACTTCTCTTTAAGTTAATGGCTTTGAACGAACTGATATTTGCCTCTATATTGCAATAGGCATTTTGACCACCGAATATTTGCTTATCATATGTATGGCACAAGAAGTCGTATTTCGTGTCAAATAAAGGCCTTCGTGTGTTTTACAGACGGTTGAATTAGTCCGTTAATTGTTTTAACCGCTATTTGTCATATCCGTAACGGATATATTTAACGCCGTTAGCCTAAAGGAAATCCACTTTCTATACGCTTTTGTTGGCCACAAAGTACATTATCGAAGTATAAAAACGCTTATTACGAAGAGCACCTTTAGAATACTCTATCGGCAACCAGCTGTCGTATGACTGTATAACAGGCATAACGACGGTTGTTCAGATAACTTCGTTAGCACAGAAGCCTGTATGCTGCAAGAAATTTAATGTTTAAGGTATTTTGTTTGCCTGTACGCATCGACATCTCTGTTATTTCCCTAAAGTATTAAGCTCGCGTTCGTGCCAGCACCAGGTGCGTCTTGCTACATGTGACAAGACAAAGAAATGGAGTGGCAGTGTGTGACAATCTGGCGGTGCTATACCGTGGCATTCAACACAGGTTCACGTCCATATGCCATATCGTCCAACACATTTCAGGATGGGGCTTTGCCCTGGTCCCCTTTTGTGCCCGTGAGGAGAATCTTCTAGGTTTTCGATGATTGTAGTACGCTTAAATATATAAACTCGATTCTTCATGCTTTAAAAGGCGGAAACTGCAACGATAAAGGATTCATATCGTCACATTAACAAATACATATACACTTGCACTTACATAATAATAAGGTTTATTTGTAAAGCACGTCGTCGGCGCCGTCAGAAGAGGAAAGTGACCACAATTTTAGAAAAGAACGCTTGAGATTTTTGAATTTTTCACTTGGTTCACTTAAAAGGAGCGTGTATTGAGTACATGCAAGTAAAACTGGTAAAGGAATCCTTTGCCGACGTGCAGTCGTAAGTCAGGAGAACTCAAACCGCTACTGCATTAGAGGAGATGACTCATTTTAACAGGCCACTGGCAAATTCTGCAGACGAAGTTAACTTGTTAAAGACGCATAACAACAATTGCCTATTACAATGACACATTAATATATAAGGTTTTTATAAACGATATTGTTATAAGTTGTCTTACCCTTCCTCGAACGCGGATAGTTAAGGATACGCACAGTCGTCGCTGAGGATACTTGGCAATCGGATTCATGTTGATAATAATTCAAGGCCAAATAGTTTATTTGATGAATGTCGTGCCGGCCTTTCGACCCTCTTCCATACCGTTCCTTCGACCCATAGATCTATCTAATGGCTGTTCGTCGGCCTGCGTTGTATTTACGGAAGCGGGAATCACTTCCATAGAAGCCGTGCGAGTCGATAAATAAAAATTTAACCTATGTCTGAGAATCGAGAACAATGGGCTGGCAATGAATCACAGCATGTTCCTCGCTGCTCCCAACTAAAAAGAAAGTTTGGTGAAGTGGTGTGCCTATTATAAAAGTCAGCAGATTTCGGAAGAAGTCTATTGAGATCGGTCGCCTACCAGGGCAGGTTGCTTGATCTGAAAATAGTCAAATAAATATATGCATACCGCGTCATCTGCGGACACTTCCTCGGTACTAAGCTGACGAATGAACTCGTCACAGCCTTCAAGCGTGCACAGTGGCAAGGTCAAGGGTGAGGAACTTACATAGGTGACGCTTATTTTCCTCTCCAATGTGGGACATTCGTCAGTGTTGCTTGCACACGTTGAGTAATGTTGTTGGGAGCGAGCCATTCCTCGATCAGGAAGTAGTCTCGGAATAACTGATTTTAGAGGCCCCAAAAATCCCATCCACTTATAATAAAAAAACTACTTTAATATTTTCAGTAGCCCAACTTTGAATGTTTCGTTAAAATCCACCAATAGGAGGACGAACTCATATAAATCGGAAAACACACATCACATGAAATCTTAATTTGAGTTGATAGTTCCCGTAATGGGTACTTTAATGAGTTTATATGCCGATGCATGGAACAACAACGCACCAAACGTATCCACTCAAACGCCCAAAACAAATACATAGCATATCCTCCCTTTTATAAGGAATGTGTCTGAACTTGTCGAAAGGGACTTGCAGAAACACCAAATACAAGTGGCGCACAAACCGATGGCTACTTTACGCATCCAGCTTGTACACCCTAATGATAGGGCTGGCTACTTTAATAAGAAAGGGGTCATCTACAAATTCCCATGCGGAGGTTGAAATACTGTATATTATGGTCAAACAGGAAGGTCCGCGTCAACACGCATCCACGAGCACCAATTGGAGGTGAAGAGATGTAACCATTTGTCTGAAGTGGCTATGCATTACCTCAACAAAGGACAAACCTTTGCATGGGATCAAAACACATCGTCGGAGTTTGCCCATCTAAGAATGGCTGAGAATTTCTTGAGGCCATGCATTTCGACGACTCATGCATCAATCAGCACATACAATAAAACGGTATTTATGAACGCTTCAAAGCATGCTGGAAGTGAGAAACGTGGCACGACACAGACTGAGTGAGACCACACCTACCAATCAGACCTCACCCCGTATACCTATTGATTTTCCGCACGTTTTGAAATGTTCTTAGTTCATTGCACATATCCTGTTTGTCCGAAGACGAGCCGGGGCACAATACGCGAAAATTTACTAATAAAAGTTACGTTATGTCCCAAAGAACATCTTCTTCTTCAAAGGAGGATGAATTTCCCTTTTCGTTAAATTACGCCTACATAAGGTCAAATTTCCCTTAATTGGCATTCGTAACCTGCGCGACAGAAGTTCAGATTGACCAAATTTTATTACAGTTTAGCATACTAAAGCAAACATGATCTAATTTAATTTAATATTTTTTGATCACTTCCGCCACAATTACATATTAATTTGCGCTCACTAGCCAAGAATTAAATGTTTGACCACAAAATACGTTAAGCCGTTGGGCGGCAGATAAATATTTAAAGGGGCTCTAGAAGTCAGTTTTGTCGTCGGCTCTTTTGCTAATCAGTTGCCATGAAGATGGTTAACTGTCATACTCGAAGGATGCTAACCGTACATTCATGTCGGTTAACCTTACGTTGATGTCCAGTTACTGAACAGTCATGTACAAAATTTTATTCTTTAAATCGTCCTTGTAAACCTGCTAGCAAAACGAGCTATGTCCAGCTGACGCAGAGGCTGGCGCCGGTATCTCTGTAAACATTATTAAGAAATAATAAGAGAGCTTCTGAATTCAAGTCGCTGGTGTAGGTTGCTTCAACTTATTTGAAGAGGATAAGCTGAACTGTTGCACATTGTCCTCTGTACCAGGCCTACAAAATATTGGTGAAAATAAGAATTACCGCAGTATTTTGGGTGATCTTGGCCAAACAGCTGGCTGCTTCGGCCTATTTATCATGTGGTCATCATCTTTTGAATCAGACGTAAACCTGCGAATATGGTTCAACGGAAAATTAATGGTATAGCCCATACGGGGCGCATAACTAGGCTTCTTTCAGCTGTCTAAAAAGTAAGGTTTGGAACTAGAGATGTTTTTAGTTAGTTCGTCTGTTTGCGCATCAGTTCGGGCCTGCTGCAGTTTTAGCACCTTTACTGCGTACACCTTTGTAACCACTGCTGGCCGCTCGTTGTACTCTAACAGTCAAGCGCGATGTCTGTGTTTACTCGGCCACATTTAGCTGCCAGCGTTTAAAAAACAAGCCACAACCACCACCGTACCAGTTGTATCATTAGCAAATCCCATAGCGTAATATATGTGTTGGAAAGTTTGTCGCCTAATTTATGTACTCCAGGAGTCAGAGTTTGACGAAATCGACATTGCGAAAAAGGGCTCACTGTGAATTGGCAGTGTGCAGTACAGAAATAGGGAACAAATCTCCATCAATGTTGGAGGAATCATAGTTAACGATGGTATCACTCAGTGTATCAGTTAATCGCATGTCTACTAAAACGTAGATTTTGAAAGCTTACTATTAGGAAGAGTGATGGGGCGCTCTAAAAAAGTCCGCAAAGTAACGAAAAGGGTGATACTATATGTCGGTAGCCCCCACAGATATGAGGATGCACGGCCTATGTCCAATAAGTACGATGTTATCGGGCGAATCTATGGACAGAACATACTTCTTGTGAAAACTGGTGCTAAGTCGCCGGGGCAATTTAAAAAACCCTGCGACTTCCTCATCGTCGTTCAACAAAACTAGGCATTAAGAAGAAGTATACTAGACTACAAGGCATGTTGGCAACGAAACAAGGCATCTTTCGGAATGGGGTCTATAATAATAATAATTTGTATATTTAAGGCCCAAGGGGCCCTGTCGTTACACCCGTATGGCAACGTTAAGTGGCTCCTTGATGCCGCTAAGAACATTTTGTAAAAATCTTCGAATGGAAATACCAAACGATTATTCTCCAAAGTGACTAACACCCTCACCCGGGTAAAGGAGACAATGGACATTATAAACAACATCAAAAAATGCTATAAATAGTAGGATAATCCCAAAATAAATTGTTCGAAAGGAGACGGCATTATTTTCCTTAAGATATACGCAATTTGGGATGGAAAAAGATGTACATAGCCATAGAAAATTGTACAAAATGCTTTTAGTGAGAGTCGTCTATATATGCGGCGGCTTTCCAGAATTACAAAAAGTCAAGAGTTCTACACTTGCGTAATATTCTGCCGATAGTCTTACCTTCATATCTTGAAGGATGCGTTGAAGAAAGACGAGGACCTATTGGACCCCAGTCGCGACGTGTGTAGCAATCTTCGCATGACACCTAGGCCGACTAGATGCATATAGTCAGTCGGGAAAGAGGGAGTCATGTCTGTGGGAAAATCCTGGCACGGAGACAAGCCCTTGTGATGCTAGTCTTGTAACCTAAACGACCTGTCGTCGTGCAGACGCCCACTGTTCAATGGGAATTTCATGCGGTTTGCAAAAGATTTCCTTCATAAGGACACCCATAGTGATTGCAATTAAATCTACAAAACAGCCTAACTGTCACATCCGTAATAGCTATTGTGAACTTTAACTTGTCGTTCATAACAGCACGTAAGGGTATCCAATATACTATTGGCTAGGTGCAAGTTTACGATATTATCTGCATTACGCCATCAAGCTTGACTAGGTTCCAAAGTAAACAAATTCAATAAGTATAGACGCAAGTAACTAAGTTGCGTGAGAATGTACTTAGTTGACTTTGGATGAGCCAGCCAGCCATCTTTCGTCCAATTTCAGTCGATTGTTTATGTCTGTTGTCTTCACAATTTCTACTTTGATAGGATAATATACCTAAGAAGTTACTCTGGCAACGTCAGCATACTGCAAATTACTAAGCTCTTGACCATTAAATCACTGCAATTCCACTGGTCTGAATGAAATTGCTCAGAATTACCACTCTATCTTTTGTTTGTTGTTCCGATAAAAACGGGTCACCATATTTTGATCTTGGTGGCTTAAGCATCATCAATATAAATGTAACACAACTGGCAATATTAAATACTGTTCACACGTGAAAAACAAGTGAGCATCTTTTGTTTGTCCTTCTGCAGGGCGGGTCCCCCATGTCCGAAGTTTCTCATCCATGAGAATCTTTTCTGTGTTTCAAAATACTCAATCGTAATTTTCTTTCATTTCGTAGACTGAAAAAAACAGTATGAGTCAGCATGCCTGGAACGGCCTCTGATAAGACAGAAATGGCTATAATGGTCCCATCCTCTTTGTTGGGAACATTTCCATTAATAAAACCCTCTGAATGATAAGGGTGACTTTTACTGCTCACTGGGTGCATTTGGCATCGTTCGCACATTCGCAAGTACGCCGTACTTGATCGTCTAGTTTCATATTCAACAATGATGGGTACTTTATCTGGATGACCACTCTTCATGCTCTCTTGGATGGCTGAATGTGTATTTCGACAAAATGGGTATCCCAGTCGATTTATCGCTAAGAACATGGCTGAAAGGCCACCAAAACCTGCAGTGCATACAGCAGAGAAGAAGCGAATATTCATCAGGATCCCATTTCAAGGGTACGGAGCGAGCGAAGTTCTAAGGAGGCGCCTGAGTCAAGCTGTAGCAACCACCTTCCCAGCAGCCAACACCCATGTACTTTTCTCGACCATTTCCATCCTATAAAGAGAGATTAAGGACAAACTGCCAGCCCAGACCACAGCTATGAGCATATATTCACTTACCTGCTCCTGTCGGGCGGGATATATTGGTCGCACGAGCCGGCGTTTTTCCGAAAGAGTCCGAGAACACATTCCAGCATGGTTAGCAAAGCGCCAACTAAAGGATGTAAACAGTTCCATTCTAGCGTATCTGGTAGACTCTGACCATCACGTGGATGCCAAAGAGGCCTTCCAAGTGATCTACAAGGTACCTTCAAGCTACTCAAAATTTCTTGGACAGCGTCTGTTGGCTACGGCAGAAGCGGCCGCCATCAGGCTACGCTGACCGGTCCTTTGCGCCCAAAAGAATTTCGTCGCGGCGTCACAGTTACCATGGTCAAAAGCTGCTAATCCAAAAGTCAGCAGCTTAGCACCTCAACCGACTACCAGTTCCCCTAACGCTGATCAAATGTTGACCCCGTTTCGATCCCCCATTCCCCCTCCCCTGACAACCGTCCTTCTTTTTCTACTAACCCGCATAGTCCATTTACTTAAGTACCCTATAAATGTAAAGGCCTGATGAGAATTATCGAAAACAAACGTATGTTCGCCAATTCATCTTGTGAATTTTTCAATGGAAGTTTTCGAAAATTTGTTTCTCGCTAATATTTTACTGAAAAATTGCCTTAAGCAATCTTTCATAAAACTAAAGCTATATAAATAGTCCATTTTTGAGCAGAATGGCAAAAGACTGTTAATTTACCGAGCACTTACGAAATGGCTCTATAGCAATTGTTGCAAACCAGGTTATACAGTAGTCGCCAAAGATCAAACAACGTGCCGACACATGCGAAATATTGATACTCTTTCGCTACTCGGCATTGACTCATGTTGTGATACTGATTATTGTGTAGTATATTCTGAAGTCATTTCAGTCATTATAGAATGCGGGTTTTTTAGCGAGCTTCGTTCTGACCCCTAGCAAAACGTATATATTTTAAAAACTGGCTACTTATGTAGTATGCCTTTTTATCATTTATGTTGACTGCCTTTATAAATTCGAGTATGTTTTATGGCGAACGCAAAGACAACTGGCAGCCAGAGCTAAGAAACACTTGCCTAGTTGGCTTTTAAAACAGAAACATAGACCGCCTCGAACGAGGAACAAGGCATCCTTCACACCACGACTTGTCATTGCACGCCATTTCCAATTGTGTCTATGAATTTACATGCACTTGCGGATGCAAGCACATAGGGTGACCTCAAAGACAAAGAGCTAGGGAACACTTACCTAGTTGGTTTTCCAAATAGGAACATAGAACGCCTCGTTCCTCCATTACCGAACAATTGTTAGATACCGGCCATTCTTTTGACCCTTAAACTTCCTTCTGAGTACCTGTTCGAACACGAACAACTCGTATCTTGCGCTATCTGGAAACAGCCTATATACGGCGGTCGAAACCAGACCTATGTAAACAGTTGGAGCATGTGGTTAACCTTGCTTTGCCCTGGTAAAATCCAGCTCCCAGATTTACACAGTCCTCTTCTCATTTTTTTTCTACATTACACCTTTTTTCCCATTTTTAATGCCCAGTGTGTTTTAATTTTCCTACGTTATTGATTTGCCTCCTGGCCACATCTTATGACCTTGCAATTTTGTATCGATTTTTCTGTATGAATTTAATTTTCATATTTCTTTTACGTCGTTCATGCTATGCAACGAGAGGTAGCAGCTGATGAGTGCTCTTGAAATTTATGGATCCCATAAATCCTGCAGTTCTTGCAATTTACAAATTTGCACCTGGGAAACTCTGCTTCAAATTTAAATACACTGGTGTTCATTGTGGACCTACAATTTTTGGGGAAAGTGATCAGTTAGGCGTAAAACCGATTCTAGCGTGGAACACGTGTGCACCATCATTTCGACTTTACTCTCGCACCCTCAGTATGCTTCATCGAAAAGACGGGATTCAGAGGGCTGGTAAACTTTAGCGCAGACTCGACGTTTTTAAAAAAAACCGAGCTACACTTCTCATCTAAATTCATTGGTATGGGAACCAGTCACCCACAACGCTTATCTGGTTTTCTCGTCATCCTCGGTGTGATGTCGCTACGCATCAGAACAATCAGTTGGGTCATAGGTGAGAAAAAAGCGGCATGTCGTAATCATGATGAGCAGATTTCCTCTCAAAGCGATTGTCATTTCACCAAAATGATTAATCCATTCCTAGAATGTCAAGGATCCGACGAAAAACACCTGCAAGCACTACCGCCCCCACAAATAATCTCGAACAATTTGATTTTCTACCATTTCCATTACCAGCATCTTCATAATCAGCTGACTCATAATGACCGTCGTTAATGTACTTACTCAACTTTCAAATTACCAAGGTCACCTACAGTATATTCTGCATTTTGAGTAGAAAGCAGAAATTTGCGAAAGATTGATAATAATTCACAAAACGACATAAAGTTGGGTTGTAGTTCTGAGTATCGTGCAGCCTGATCTCCAATTATTTCACTGACGTCGCGTTGCCGACTTTTCTATGAGCTTATTTTTAGCCGCTTATAAAAAGTATATTCTATAAAAAATTACTACTGATATGGTATTCGTTCAGCTCATTGATTATGACTGCCCCTATAAAGTAAAACATATTTTCAAGAAAATATTCACAAAATCGTTCTTCCCTGTACTCGTTTTGTAGCAAATTATGTCTTCTTAAAATGTCTTACCTAAAGGGAGGGTATGCATCAGTTTTAACAAAATGCTTAGTTATGAGATGTTTTACGACCGCTAAGTGTTCATTCATCATACATCGTATCCATTAATTTATTAATGTTGCCGGCAAGAGTAGCTTGTGTAGCCCCATCCAGGTTGTTAAAAACCCAGCCTACTTTCTTACGGGACTGGTGGGATTTGGGTGTTTATGGGTGGGGAAGAAGGATGGATAGTGAATAATGCATAGAGGAATCCGTCTAATAATAACCTAAATTTAATTAAATGTGTTATTTGCGGGCGCTATATAGCGCCAGCATAGGGTGCGTAAAACAAACAAATTGCATATCTTTTTAGCTGGATGCCCTATATCTAGCAAATTCACGGTACTGAACTGTAAACGCAACCCAAAACCTGAAATGTAAACAAAATACAAAAGTTCATAAATATTATGAAAATGTCAAAATACGAATGTTTAAAGACATATTTCACAGAAAACAAACACAACAGCGTTTGGCGCAACGTAAGCCCCATTAAAAAAGAGGGCAGCGAATGCAAAACGCAAACATATTAACAAAACCCAAAATTCTTACCGCAAAAACTAATCCTAAAACTAACCCAATCACAAGCGCTTGCACTAACCCCTAACCCTTACCATAAACCCTAACGCCAAACCCTAACGCTTAACCCTAAACCCTAAACCCTAAACCCTAACCCTTAACCTTAACCGTAAACCCAAACCCTAACACTAAACCCTAAACCCAAAACACTAACCCTAACCCTAAACCCTAAACACTAACCCTAAACCCTAACCCTAAACCTTAACACTAAACCCTAACCATCAACACTAAACCCTAACCCTTACAATAGCAGTGCAGTAAATGTGTCCTTAATAAAACCAATGATAAATAAATAACGCAAACCAAAACTTCACATCTAAGGTATGTTGTTGAATAGCAAGTGGAACAGTTGCTTCTTTATAAGCGAGATAAGTGGGGTAAGTGTAATAGCAATGCTGGTTAGACGATGAATGGGAAAGGTCGATTTAAATGAGTAGACGTAAATACACCTACTGAAACGAATAATGTAGTGATTTTAGTGTGACTTTCGAAAATGGGGCTACTAATGCTACGTTTACCATGTTGCCTATAATGGATGCAGCATGATTCACGTTTATTGCAATTAATCACAACTATTGGACCATTTCCTCATAGCATAGAAAAATTCGTGGTTTTTCCTAGACAGGATGTAAAACACATACAGTTTAGAAATATTTTATTCAAGTATAACGGTCGGTACGTTTCAAAATTATTTAACGATTAAGAAACTGGCATGGTTAGTTTATGTAGTGCACCTCATATACCCCTAGTCCCAGAATTTTGTCCTACGGAATCGGTGGTTGTAAGTGCATTGTGGATGGGGAAATAGAATAGGCAGTGATGAAAATTCTTAGGAGTAAGTGGAAAGTGGGAATACTTACTTCAAATTGTTTCTCGCGGCCACTGGAAGTAAGCTGCTCCCCATGAAAATTGAAGGTGTGAGCGGACTATACTAATCTAACTCCAAAGCTATAAGTTGGACGCCAGGCCAGTTGAAGTAGATGACCTCCTAACTTCCATTAAATTTTTTCAGGAATTTCAAGAAACCTGCATTTTGATATTCGGGTTTTCCCGCAATACGTTAAAAGATAATACACATTAGGAACATCTACAGATATAAAATCAACAAAATTTCTTAATACAGTAAAATAAAGAAAAGCATATTGCAGTTATTAAAGTACATTCCACTCCCCTGTACCCACCCTTTGCCTAGGACAAAATGCGGAGAATAGGGGTATATAAGGTGCACTACTTAAATTCCTGTTGCCTAGAAATTTACTTTAAATCAAAAATACCCCGTTTGTAATAATAAAATTTGAAGAAGACGTAACCGTCTACCAAACGAATACAACGAAGGATTATTGCGTGAATATTTTCCTGAAAAAATGCTTGAACTTATAAGTGCAGTGAAATTCAGTGCCGTAAATACGTACTACATAAGCAGACATTTCTACAGAATCAACAGTCCTGCGAATCCTGCAAACAACTTTCATGAAAAAATTTAACTTTGTAGTTAAGCGTATATCTGGACAGGTTATCTCGATCGAATGGGTGGATTTAATAATAAGAAGGGCTTTAGTTTGCGTAACTACCCTCTTATTTAAAGTTATTTGGGGTGATAGGCACTCATTTTGGCTAAATTATGAGTAGGTTTATGTTTAAGAAATTTCCTATGCTATTAGGAAAGACAGAACCAAACTTTCTTCTAATATACATTGTGCTGTGTAAGAATTCCACAGTTAGTAAAAAAGGTGGAATGATAATCCCTTTCAGTACTGGAAAAGTTTGCGAAAAGCTGATCAAATGGAACTAAAGCGAAGTTTGAGGAATCGCATTTATTTTCAGAAGCAAGCAGCGATAGAACTTTTAAAAATTATATTGAGCTATTCTGCAAAGTTTTTTGCAAAAAACGCAGTAACAAAAAGGTTTTGGCAGAACATTTTCCTTTACCGCACAGCTGGCAATGCGCGTAAACAAAGTTTCCGCATGTTAACGCGAAGACAACCTATGGAAGGCCTTATCGAAGGTAAGTCATGTAGAAATATAGTGTTTTTTTAAACAATACGTTCCGATCAAGCGTTATTTAGAAACGGAATGGACAGAATAATAATAATTTCATGAAATGTTCATATATGTGGCTTATTTTTTCTGCATTCGCACGCTTATTACGGATCGTGGAATGGATCTCCTTAAGCGAAAAATAATCCGTTATAAAGAGAAGGGTATGTTCTTTCATCTCCAGTCACATTTAATCGTTTTTATTAAGACAAATTAAAGAAATTGTCAAAAGTCTCCAATTTCACTGTGAGATTACCTGGGAAAAAAATTGAATATGCACAGAAGTTCGTCAGCTAAATATCCAATAAAAGGAATTTTTTGTGGAAAATTTTTATGGAAATTTTTTTAAATCTTTTGAATGACAATATGCGTGGTATCTAGCAGACATGTTGATTGCTCAAAAATGTGATTTGCTGCTTTGAAGCTTTTCCACATTTGACCAACATGGATATCTGCAAAGGAAATAATATGCAAAAGCTCGTTTTTTTTCGGTAAATGCCGTTTAGTTATATATTATTTGAAAGGGTTTGATGTAGACGTCCAGCAGACGGGTAGTTAATCAACTTATTAATGAAGACAAGAAAAACTAGCGAAATGAAGTGAGACTTTATACCACGATATTCAGTAACTACGTAGCCACTCAGCACCACATATACAAAATATTTTGACAAAAGACAAGTTCTTTATGTATAAAGAAAGTGGTTGCTTTAAGTTTTATGCTTAATAAAATATTGAAATTTATTGTTCCAATTTATAACTATTTTTGACGTCTCCACAACCTGGGAATTATCGAGAAAATTTTATTTTTTTTTAACAAAAAATGAGAACTTCTTATAGTTCTTTTAAGTACTGAATATGCCTAATGCAGCTCAGTATGATCTATAAGTTATCGTAAGTGTGTTCTCGTTGACATGGGAGAAATAATCGAACATTTACAAACTTAGCGAAGTTGCTTGCAGGACTCGTAATACTGTTCTTGTCGTAAGTGGTCAGAAGGCAGCTCAGTAAGGAGTCTGCATCAGGACGTGACGGAAAAGACTTGAGATTAGGCTGCAAGATAATCAGCATGACAACTATACTAAATATCGATTTGTAAGTGATTATCAATTTCTCACAAACTTCGGCATTTCATATAAAATACCGAGTTTACTGTACGTGAACCTTAATACTAACAGTTTCGGTAACCACAAACATGAGAAGTCGTACTGCCACGCATGCAAACTGCTACGCTGCTAACCAACACTTACATGGTTAACCCCATTTTTGGTTGTCATTATAAGACCCAGTGGGCCTACCCAGAACCACATTTTTACGAGCGTGAGGGAAAACGTAGAAATCAGATTGTGTAAATATACGCTTTCTTTGTGTGCACATTTCAAAGTGGACATGATTTTCTCCCCATTGAGTAAAAGGAAGAATATTTTTTGCTCACCTTTACTATAAAATTGACTAAAATTGGGGAGGTCGTGAAAAACCCATAGACAAAATACATACTACTTAATTTATCATTTTACCAGAGGATGTTACTAGTTAGCAGCCGAAAAGATGTGGGCGATAATCCATACGTCATCCTTCTTAATCGAAAGTGAATTTCTGCACTTTGGTCAATAACTCCTCTGTGTATGCTTGCTCCAATTGAACTCGCCGATTTCGATCTAGACAGAAGCAGTCTCTACTGTCTCGGATGACTGCATACACCTTACCAAATTTTGAGGGGCTTTTCACATTGCAAGCAGTTTAATGCTAGTCGGAGTGAAGGAGTATTAAAGAAGCGTTTAAAGCACGGAATTAAGCGGAGCGAACCCCCTGGCATCTCGAAGGCATGCACCTAACGGTTTCACATGCATGTGAAAATCAGTCCTACCTCGCGTTGAAAATTGGTGTGTCTCCATCCACTCATGTTATGTCTAACTACGGTGGGATTTGATCTTGTGAACTTTCAGGACCACACCCACTTTCGCTATATTTTGACAGGTACCGTTAGGAAAGATAAAGTCAACCTAACTGCCTCTTATTAAATAGAAGCAGGGAACATGTTGGTTTCTGTAAAGAAGAAGAAGCGATCTCTGGAACCGCAGTTTTACTGAGCTGAGCTTTCGGCTCCACAGGAGAAGCCATCGTCAGAGAAAATGAGAAAACAGCAAACGTTGGCTTCTCGTAAATAGGGGCGGGTAAGGGGTTGACCCTTGTGACAGGTCCATGCGCACGCCATCTTATCGCGCCTCTCCTGCGTGCGTCCCTGGATTTATGGCGTGTGTTTTTGGCGTGGCAGCCTGCGTATATGGACAGGAATTGGGCTGTGGTTTCTAGTTCATTTCTATTTTCTATTTTTTATTGAATATTTTTAAGCATGCCCTTCTATCCCATGTTATATTCCACTCATAAAATCCTTATTATCCTTGGTCCCGCAAGACATTTATATGCGGTTATGGGGATCATAGGGGCCAAATAATTGATTATGGAACAAGCGGCTGACAGAGTTACATTAAAACTAAACTTTAGCCCCTTGAAGCGAATCCAACTATTCCAAAGTTAGGTACCATTTGCAGGTAGCTGCTTTCTATCTCTACAATTTTTTTCAATTTTGGCTTCCACCATAGCAACAACCTCTCTTATAAAATTAACCTACAAACAAAGACGGATCGTTCGAATGCGGTGGCAAAACATTTGCACCAGATTCGTAAACCATGGTTGGTTGCTTCTGGACAGAAGCAAGCATCAGGAACCGGGTAATGAGAACGAAGGACCCACTGCCACGGCGGGAAACGGCTAGAATCGTTTACCGGATCTGGTGAAGTTATGGACAAAGCAACTATTTCGGATAAACCGGAAGATTACTCCGGACGCGAATGGCCGAGCATGCAGCGGTGGTGACGGGACCCGGCCATATTTTTAAGTCTGACGAGACCGAAAACCTCGCAAGAGGTGACAACCACGTGAGCCGCGAGCTGCTTGAGTCACGGTTCTTAGGCCCCCAGTCCATCAACAAGCGCAACGATTTGGCGTTCCCATATGGGGTACTGAGAACTTTACTCAGCAAGAGAATCAGTCACGTGGGAAGGGCTGGGTGCAGCATCAACTCTGATGACAGCGGGCATAATTGTCACGCCATTATCAGGCCCTCATCCGACGCTGACGAGGCAATGAGTGAGTCGAGCACAAAGTGTCAAAACAGTACTGCATCAATTAAGACCCAAATGAACTGCTTTCTGGAACTCGTATATTCTCTACTATTCGCAGCAACAGTTTCGCTAACCGCAAGCATGCGAAGTCGCACTGCTACGCATGGAAATTGGGAGACTGCCACTCAACGCTTACATGGTTAACCCCATTTTCATTTCTCATCGAAAGACTCATTGGACCCACCCGGAAGCCGCATTTTCACGAGCCTGAGAAAAAACATAGACCACAGATTTTTAGCTTTTGTTAAGATACTCTTCCTTTGTGTATACATTACTAAGAGAATATTATTTTCACCCGATAAGTACAAGAGAGAATATATTTTGTTTACGTTTTCTATACAATTTTTAGAATTGAGAAGTGCATGAAAAACCCATAGACAAAATACATACAACTTAATTTGACATTTTTACCAGACGAAGTTTTTAGTTAGAAGTTAAAAAGACCTGCAATCTAAGGGTGGTATCCTGGCTTTTTTGAAATTTATTTGGATTATATTGCATAGTAACCCATATCACAACCCTACTTATATTACGCTTCATAATCAAAAGCGAATTTCAGCATTTTGGTTAATTGCTCATCTCTGTATGTTTACCCCAGTTAAACCTGGCGACTTCGTGCGAGACAGAAACAGCTTCTACCGTCTCGGATGACTGTATGCGCCATGCCACGGTTTGAGGGGCTTTTCACATTGCAAGCATTTTTACACTAGTCAGAGTTCAGAAGACGGAATTTAGTTGAGCGAACCCCCTGGCATCTCGGAGGCACGCACCTGACAGTTTCACATTTATGTGAAAAAAGTCATACCTAGCGGTAAAATTGGTGTGTCTCCATTCAATCATGCTATGCCTTACTAGGGTTGGTGTAGAATGATGGGAATTGATCTTATCACATGTTATAACCATATCCCGCTTTCTCTATATTTTGAAAGATATCGTTAGGTAATGTTAAGTCAACTGTTATACTTTTCTTATTGAAAATTAAATTCCTTGTTTTTACTTCAATATACTCAGAAAGACTGCCTTGCTTTGACCACATAAGAGGAAATTCTTTTTAAATATCCTTACTTATTACATGTTAAAAAAAACTCTCTTTTGAGAAATGCATGCATACAAAAAGCATATTATAAAACTCAGTTCTACTCATGTTGCTTGGTCTTTCAACTCCAAGAAAATGTCAGAGTCCTTAAGGAGAAAAGAAAGAATATCATGCAAAATTTAAAAAAAGGCAAGAGGAAAGCTAACCGGGAAATATCCAGATTTTTACGGCTTTTTGACAGGTATGCTATCTCCAGTTCACAGAACGTTATCATTCTACCAATAACAAGTCCTCAGCATCGTCTACTTACTATTTCAAGAGAAAATATTAACCCAGTTAAACCAAAACAGGGCATGGCTTTTAAGACATCGTATACAATATCAAGAGCTGTAAATGTAAGAGCTGTAACCTTTTGGCTGCAGTTCTTCAAGTAGAACCCAATATGCGACCCAAGTAGACAATTATTATAAGTGGCTACTTATTTGATTAAAGTAGAGTGTTTATCTTCGCCTTAACTCACTTCGGTCACTTGGTTTAGGTTACTGCCGACTAAGCGCATACCCTAATTATCCTGAACTTCCGCGACTTAGGAGTCCGAATTAGCACAAACGCACTGGTTTCTTCTATCGCACTGATTTAGGCGGTATCACGCATCGGCTGTACCCTTGAGACGCACGTTTCCTTAGTCGGTTAGTGTTTTGGCGATATAGCCATTCACGTCGTATATTTTGGATTTGTTTGGCCATATTTCGAATTTTTCGGAAGCCTTTTAAAGTCAAACATTTATCTAAAATGCTTCTGGGAAAATAAAAACTATTTAGATCAAGATTTATCGTAAGTTTCTTTTTATAATTTATCCCCACCAACGAAATATCTAGTATCACACGTCCCGTAGTAAATGCTGAATTATCTATTGCAGTGAGTAAGGTTAATAGGGTAGCGGATAAGCGATTTGCCGTTGACCTTTAACTCAAAGATCATGGCCCTCTCATGCCAGCCACAACCGCCCATGCTTTTCACAACTCTACGGTTGTTACATATCTCATACACCAATTTTAACTACTCTTCCTCCGTTCAGACTATTTTAGCACCCAAACTCCGGCCTGAGAGGTAAGCACTTGTAGTGGCCCAAGTCCGCGTGCAACGCTTAAACGTTTGCATCTCGCGATTGGGCACAGAAAGAAAACTAACCTAAGTCTGGCCAATCATCTCCCTAGGTTTGAGTAACGGAAAGACCGCTTTGTGGACGTTGTGACGACAGCCAGCTTTCACACTTCGGGCGATGACCTTCACGCCCGGATGCCTCCCAGTCCGAGTGTCAAATTCCTTCAAACCAATATCCACTCCTTCTCTATCGAATAAAATCTCCCTTCCACTTCTCCTGTTGCTCTCTCACGAGAAACTATACAGAGTGGTTAAGGCTATTAAGGTTAGTCCTAAAGGCTGCGATCTTTCAGGCCCAGTCCCTTAGGAGATGGGAGAGGTGTCATGAAAAAGCCAGAGTAGTAGGAAGAATAAATTCTAAACCAAATGAATTGGAGAAGCGGCAATAGGAAAATTGACTACCAGACCACCGCACAACCGAAAGCTAGGGGAGGGCATCTGCAGTGAGGTCTGCTCGGCAGTCATCATATTTGGGCCTGTGTGAGTCGGTTTATTATTGGCTGTTACAGAGACCGGAAATAGCTAGCCTTCGCAAAGTGCACTTCGACTTGAGCTAGTCATTACAGGCGTGCACAAGTGCACCACGTGTTGAGCCAGTCACTACGCAACCTGAAGCTCGCACCAGCAACTGTTGCAACTCGTTGTTGTAACGGTAACATCTGACGTGTGTCACCGTCGAATAACGCCCTATGGAATGCCCAAGGAAGAACACAATAGGAAAGGCGTAACTTTGGAATCCACGCTGAGGAGGGTGTAATAGAGACGAGAAGTGCACGCCACCTGAGTCATGGCTGCAGGCCGTCCGCGCGCGCCGTGAGCTCAAGTGACACCCGCCCCCACGTGCACTGCAATGCTCCAGGCGTTTTGCAGCGTGGGAAACCAAGCCAGAACTAGCTCTCTCGTCCGATAAACCAGGAACAGTCTAGAAGAACCAGCGCCTTATAAAAGGCTGTACAGAACACGCTTATTCCATTCCGTTGTCTCTGTACCGTCTGGAATAAAGCCTTCCTATCAGTACCGCTCTCTTGGCTTCTTCTGCCTATTAGTCGGGTCCGAATAAACTCGGCTATAACAGAGGGTTTATTGTGTACAAAACCCAGAGTTATTGTCCGGAGTAGAAGTTGCTATTGGTTGATCCCAGCGCGCGCTTTTTCCCGCTTCGGGGGCAAGGCCCGGCAACGGGACCAGACAAGCGGTGTCCTCGCAGTCTGTTTGAGCAAACTCCACTGTCTGAGAGGTGAAAGTGGCTTATAACTGATGGTCATGCACATTCGCATGTAGCCTGATTGGACGCACTGGGATAACTGCGACCAGTGGACATGCGTGCGTCTGTGTCCTTTCCAGAGGTTAAGGTCATCAAGTGTGGACAGTCATCGCGTGTAAGCGGTCAGAGCGAACAAACAAAGACATTTGGCTAGGTTAGACGCCTCAGGAAGGTCTCTAAATTTTGCTATCATTCGGTTAAGCTAAACTCCTAACACTTGTAACGTTATCAACTGCGATAGAACCTTTCAAGTCTGACACTCATAACACAGGTCAGTCACTCCACGGCAAGCTGACCACGCAGTCCCAGTTTTCGCGTCCAGTGCCGTGGAGTTTGAGGCAGAAGACGGTGCATTTGAGGTAGAAGATGATGTTGTTGGACTGTTATTGCACTATGTCAGAAGATGTCTGAGGGGGCCGATTCGCGCGAAGAAGTTGCAGACCTGCAGGAACCCTATTCTGTGTTTTAACGCCCAACCTTTCACATCTCGCGACTTGTAGCACATGCGTACATATAGGCCTCCTCCAGTCAGGCCTGGCTAATCACTTCCCTGAGGCTGACTGACAGATAACCTCACTCGAGTCGCTTGTGAGGACTACCACGCTATCACTTTTCGGAGTCTGGTCTCTCGTGGGTGGTTTTGCACTCGGCCGACAGTCAAGTACTTCAATACTTCTGGACAGAATGCAGTATTCAGTAGAATCCTAGTTGAGGTCGCCGAGGGGCTAGCAAAAGTCCCACCTTTCTGAACTTCAGTACCGTTTGTACATCTGAAAACAGATGTCTTCGGCAAAGTATATGGACCTTTTGTGCAGCGGCATCTGGAATATGCACTACAGGCTTGGCGGCTTTGGCTTCAGAAAGACATATGAATCCTTGAAGGCGTCCAACGACGTTCTACTAACGCAGTCCCTGAACTTAAGCAGCTCACATATGAACAACGCTTGACTGCTTTAAATCCCTTACCCTTCCATTCTAGACAAGACAGAGGTGACCTTATAGCAACGTTTCAGTTACTTAGGAGAACTGGTCTGGATGTCAAGTGGGAGGATCTCTTTCAGATGGCCCCAAGAAATAAACTCAGAAGACATGACTACCAGTTGTAGAAGGAACTAAGGCGATCAAACCAACGTTCCTCCTTCTTCGCTCAAAGAGTCATTCGACAATGGAAGCCCTTGCCAGAGCTTGTTGTGCATTCACCCACTGTGAACGTGTTCAAGAGACCTTTAGATAATCATCTGTTAAAGCCCAACACTTACCTACAAACAACACCACAAACAAGCATACTACTCGCTTGATTTCAATAATGTGTTTATTTACACTGAAGGTGACCAGCCGAATATTTCATACGGTATGTACAGTGAACTTTTGTACGCTGCCATTCCGCAAACGCCTCACCTTATCAACCATTCATGTTTCAAAATTATTTTATGCACTTTTGCACAACAGAAAAGATCTCTAAAAACTTTTGTAAATTTCACTACAATTTATGCATTCCTATATAATTTCAGGAGAGTTTTTAAAAGCTTCGGTTATTTACTCAAAATATACTGACTGACTGACTGACCGCGTAAAAAAAAGATTATGCAGTCTGGGCTATACAAAGACAAGGATATATAAATAAATAAACGCAGATCATAAAAGTAGAAAAGGCAGGAATCGACATGTAATGCATTCCTTCATTCAGAACTATACACTGGATTAATTCAAATGAAGCGAAGTAAAATAGGAAAGCGGGCGACAGTTGTAAGCCGACATTTTCATTATGTTTGCAGCCGCAATAACAACAAAAGTGAAAAATTTGGGAAGTCCGAACTGACAACAACTCCTGATGCTGATTCCGACATACGGAGGACAGAATGTCTTGTAGCCGATGCCCAACGTCGTAATTTCTGGTTCTTTCGCTCATCACCAGTTGCCTCAAACTCATCCACTATCGCTGTGAGCGCCTTCAGGCGTGCTGACCTGCAGACCCCTAGTAGCAACTAATCGTCTATTAGACGTCTATGTGTGGCTGTTTCTAGAAGTACGTAATGCTGTGACGTAATTTATTGCCTCAATGACGCAATCTGAAATCTGATTGGCTTGCGCACTTCAAGCGCACTACCTACTCGCGTACGCGTAAGTGCGCGCAAGTGCTATTTTTTGACGTGAACGGCGTGCGCACGCAACCTATCAATTACTCTACCTGCCTGCTATCGTACAATGTTTCTACTTTTATTGCCCTTAATATTTGTTATAATATTTGCCATTGTTTTGCCATTTTAAACAATGTTTAAGGGTGATTCTGAGAGAACATGAAGACGCTGGCTTAAGAGCTATGCGGACGAAGAATGGCAGGCAGTAGAGGAGGCCGTAAAGAAGAGAATGGACGACATGAATGTTGTAAAAAATGAAGAAATGAGAGCACAATGCCTCCTGAATCGAACGATTTTAATTGGGAGTCGTCGTCAACCGTGAGGGACGCTGACTAAGTGACGTCAACTAAACAGCATAGTTCAGACTGACGAATTAAAAAAAGCCTTGTCAGATGCACATTTGATTACTAATAATTGCTCTAGATCTCACATCTCAACTGACTGGGTGGCAGACGAATAGAGGAATTCATCAAGCAGATATTTTCAGCAGTTTTCGAAAAAAATATCCTAGTTCATTAACTGCAAGGGCTTCAACAATAAAATGGCCATATTCAACTCAAATTTTTATAACGTTATACTAGGTATGCCTCGAATTAACAATGTAATTGTAAATGCTTAGAGGTATTAGAAGATTCGAACACGGTAAGCAAATATAAACTATCCCACCTGGATAATGCAACATGGCAAAGACGATAGGCGATGCTGGACACACAAAATCAGCATGTCGCCAGAGAAAAACGAATAAATAAGACAAATGGTAAGTACACTTACAAAGTCTTAAAGTACTGGTGGACTTAAGGCGCAAATGCCGGACCATTAACGGTTCAATAATAAAGATTGAGCTGAGCACTTGTTCGTAAAGCGGCCTTGTGTAAAAGGCTTTTTCGCTATTTTCCTATTTTTAATGAACTTTTTTAATAATAAAAGACTTCCAACTTCAACCTTCTACGAGTCGACTGGGACTTGACCGTACAAAAGGGGTCGTTCGCGAAGTAAAGAGGTCCTGTGGCAATCGTAAACCGTAATTATTGCCGATTGCCCATTTTGTCTAAAAATACACGCCTATTAGACGACTAAAAATAGACGTCTATTATGCGACTAAAAATAGACGACTATTAGATGACTATTGTTTGGTGAAACTAGACGTCATTTAGCCGGCGGACCGTCTAGGCCTAGACGCTCTGTAGTCACTCTATCGACGGAAATTTCTACTAGGGAACACTCCCTGTCAGGGACATACATGAGGCGTTTATCTTCAAAACTAGTTGTACTCACTTTTTGTAAGTACTACTTTTTAGGCTTACTATTTCAGAACGCGTGTAGACATTTACATCGGCATATACAATGCGGTGTTCCGGGTGTTGACTTTGACCAAGCCAAGACGAAATACGGTGGGATACTGTAGTAACAAACCCACAAAATCGAACATAATTAAAAGGATGTTATGTCGAGTGTGGTTTTTAGTACAAGCTGAGCCGCGGCTAAGATTGTGAGCTGAGGTTAGATAAGCAGCAGTCTCACCCTAAGACCCGTCGCATAACGGTATTCCTGATAAACCAACAATTAGCCCAATTTTCTGGCTCGTTTAATAAGCAATAAAAGTGAATTTTTCGCCGTTTTTTGCATAACGACACACCAGGCATGATTTCCCTTGATGGCAGTCATCGGTCGCCCGGCCTCGGTTGCCGCAAGCTGCATCAACGTCCAATCCCCCCTAGTAGCTAACGTGAGCAGCAATGTGCACTGATGTAAGTCTGTGGGATATGAAGTAGTCTGGCTGGATGCTAGATGACAGAACGTATCCCAAAGGTTATAAGCTAGTGAATAACATAAGTCATGGAAGGCCAGAGTGCTATGGATAATTTAATTAAGTGTAGAAAAAGTAAAATGTGAGTAATAGGCAAGTGACTCCCAGACGAGTGCAGTCCAGCTATGAGCAGGCCGGAGTCCAGAGTCGCATTCCGGTGGGTATAGTCAGCGGGTCCGGACTCCTGCAACTGAGCGTGAAGTCGTCTGAGCGTAGGCAGTCACCACCTAAGATCATTTCTGAAATGGCCTTGGGAAGTGATTGGCCAGTAAGGCTAGACAGAGGGTGACAGTGAACGGGGGGTTTTGACATCGTCTGGTGCCTACGCTTGGTGGACACGCGAGCCAGACATGCGGCCTGTTCCAGCGACGTGCGAGGAAAGCATGACCTCGAATACGAGGTCGCTACAAGTCCATCTCACTCTAGCCAATCATCATCCCACACTCTCACACTTCAGATGCCAGCCTCACGGCCAGACGGATGGAGGCCTATCCGAGTGTCAAAGTTTCCATTCATTCTGTAGGGAAAAAACAACGCCTATCATTTGGCTTCTTACCATACTCTCCTTCCTACAAGGAACTGGGCCTCAAGATCGCAACTAATATAGTTTTGTGTTTTGTGACTGGGCACACATGTAGGCCTACCCTAGTCTGAGCACTCATCCCCCTGAGGCAGACTCACACAAATGCCGCTGTGTAGGTGACTGCCACGCCTTCACATTTCTGATGACGGTCCTCACGACCGGATGCGTTCCAGCCCGCGTGTAGAGTCCCTCAAAACTATACTCCACTCCTATGCAATCGAATAAATTCCTCCTTCTGCTTCTTCCTCCTCCCACAAGGGACCGGGCCGTAAAATTGTTATGGCTCGCACCTGGTACTTCTAATTAGCACGAATGGTACCCAAGGTCCGTGAAAGAGAGAGAGAGAGACAAAAGAGACCAGCCGGCCAGAGAGTGCGGGCACTTAGACAAAACACTTTACAGCGAATCGTTCACACGCAAATGCTGAGTGCATTTTAGGGGGAACGTGAGAGACAATGTCGAGACAATGGACCAATCAGTATTGAGCAGACAAGACTGGCCGCAGGGAGGCGCTCACGAGAGGCCTTTGCGTGTGTGACTCATCATGGGAATAGCGGCATTCCCAACAAAGATCGGATCAGCTACTTCTTAACGTAACTACTGTGATACAGAGTTTGCAGTTTGACAACTACCGCACGCCAGACGCCCACCCCCTCGGGAGTGGTTATGCACTTGTCCGTCAGTCAACTTCCTCCTACCTATTCTCCGCCATTTCTGTAGAGAATGCCCCAATCCTTCGTTTTAACGCCTGGCTTCTTCTCTTCCCACATGGAACCTGGGGTCTGCACAGAATATACAATTCTTTCCTCTTGGCGCCTCACTTCTCCTCCTCCGACACCAACAGCCGCAGCCAATCGTGCACTAAAAGAGAAGAATTCTAGAAGTCTGCCCTAACAACAACAACCTATGAAGCTGATTCCACATACCGAGACTAGAAAGTGTTGTAGCTGACACCCAACGCTGCTATCTCCGGCTTCTTTGTTAAAGGTCAGCTGCCTCAAAGTCATCCACTACTACAGTGAGCGTCCTCAGACGTGCTGACCTGCAGACACTTGAGCGTCTTCCTTTTAGGGAAACGAGTGCGTCCAGGGGGCCGAGGTACCCCAAGCGCCACTTGAAGATGCCCTTTTCCCTCCGCTTTTGCCGATAGCGCTACGCAACCAGACTCGACAGCCCGTAGATAAAGCTACAAGCATCAATCGATGAACACTTCAGCCGGTTCCGCAATCTTATAAAGACAGCCGCCGCCACTGCCAACGCCACGGTCCCACTCTCCCCTTCCCTCAGACGCGATTAGATGCAGTCAAGAATGGCCCTGGCTTCACCTATCTCGAATGTAGATGGTCAAACCGGGCAAGGTTCCTGGCCAGACACTTTATACAGGCCTTGTAAAACATAATTACTAGAATTAGCGCTTTTGCATAGGCACGTTACTATAGCAATAGTATTTTAGTCGAACTTAGTGGAAACGTACACAGCCCGACGGAGAGAGTAGGAGGGTGGAAACAAAGCCAACCCCTGGTCTGCTCAGGGCCCCAAATATGTACTTACGCGGAACAGTCAAAACCAATATTCACACTCCTTGCTGAGATCAAGGAGTATGAGCCCTAGCGTTGGCTATTTCAGCGGCCTCTCCAACAAATGGTAGCACCAGTGCTAGCACCAGTACAACTGCACTCCACGTTGAGATTGAGGGCATATGAGCCCAGTGCCGAATTTAATCAGAGTCACTTCGGATTTACAATACAGTCAGTAATAGTACCAGCAAATACTACTACTCAGCTACACCCTAGTTAGTAATGTAAGAAATAACAGTAGTGGTAGTAGTATTAGTACCAGCCCTGATTCCCTACAGTCTGGCTAGACACCTACTATAGGTGATTGAGAATAAACAGTGCAGTAGTACCCGTGCAAAGTCTACTGTCACTAAAGGCTAAGTTAAGGCGGTGTTTAAGGCTGTATTGGAGAAAGCAGCTTCCACCCAAAGCCTACCCGGTCATCTTGAATTCGGTCTTGTCACCGGTCTAATGCGGTGGAGGGTTAGAACGAGGCAGACCATTGCGCGTCTTTTTTCACTAAAATCTCATTCTTAGTTCCATTACCGTCTCTGCTCTTGAGCACATGGTGGAAGTCATTTAAACCGATGGTCATACAACACTGGCCAGACCAGACTGGCGTGCGCGTGTGCACTCCAGTCGCGTGAGGCCGATGGCTAACCGTCGGTGTGTGCGCCCGCGTTGATGTTGGCTGCGGTCATCGAGGGCGGACGACTGTATGCCATCACGGGACCTCGTGTGTGGTGTGCGCGCTTTTAAAGCAGATAGGGATTAAGCCAATACAAAGTCGTCCATACTGTGCAGACCTCACGGCGCATGCATCCAACCGCGAAAGGGCAAGGTCGCGAACGCGCCTTCATACATTTTTTGTGCTCATTGGCCAACAAGCTCCCGCCCACTACCTATACCTCGCGTTGTCAGCAAGCATCCCCAATTGTGCTGGCTCCACTGCTTAATGCACGTCCGTCCCGCTGACAGCCTTCTGATTTGCATACAACCCTACCGATAATATTCTCGCAGAAGCATTCACGGACCTGTAATGCGGTGTTTCAAATGCTATCTGAAGTTCTTTTTTGGGTGGGGCTCGTCGAAACTTAAGAACATTCCAGCTGTCGAATAGGGTGCTAAGATATGCTACGTTTGAGCGGGTTGATGCCGATCATAAGATATGCTCAATTACCGCAAATGCTCTGTAGATGATACTGTCTCAGGTAATTCCGAGGCTCCACGGAAACTGTAAATTACTGACTCACTCAGTAGGTAATTATGCCGATGACAGCGGAGTTGACATTTGATGCACAGTGCAAACAATTACCGCTCTAAATCGTACGAACTTGAGTCCGAAATCCAGGCAAATACCTCAAGCAACATGCTTTACAAGTGGCTGCTCACTTGCGCCATCAGTGCATAATTCTCGCCATAAAATATAAGTGAACGTGTAGGGTGCACCCGAGCAATCATTAAAATTTGCTCACCACTCGATAATGCCGGGCAGCGGCGAGTTGGGGGTTTGCGTTAGTACTGTAGCCTAACAGAAGGCTAGCCTTCCCGAGGCGCCGTGCCTGCCACCGCCTGCCACCGCCTGCCACAACGACTCCTTTGTGAACGCGGACGGCCTCCAAGGTCATATGCCTTCGATAGTTACTGTGCCCACGCGATGACCTTAAACCTCAGGAGAGGAGACACGCATGCTAGCCTGCGCGCATGCTCAACTGGTGGCAGTCCCTCAAGGGCCACTTAGGTTCGCCACGGTTCATCCGAATGCGGGCATTGGCCCGAGGGGAGACATGCAGCACGCTGGAGATCAGCCAGCGGCACCTCCGGGTTTTGTTCACAATAAATCTTACTCTAGGCATCTTCCGCCTTTACCCACATCTTGTTGCGTAACATCTGGCGGATTCCAAAGGAGGTATTCAGACGTTGACAGAGTCAGGAGTCACTGTTACAACAGTTTGGGGATCCCACTACAGGTTTAACATATGAGTTCAAAACCCTGAAGGACCATCCCCCTTCAAAGAAGCATTTTTATTGTCTTTTAAGCACCCTGTTGTTGTATGTGTCGATTTTAACCATGTGAATCTGCGTTCTTTATCAGTTTCAGGGTTCGTAAATGTTGGTTGAAGAGCGTCTCGACTAAATGTAAATAATGGCTGAAGAGCGTCTCGAATAACTATAAATAATAGCCGCAGAGATTCACGTATTACAGCGTTTCCAAGGTCAAAATTAATGTCGAAGTACAGTCAGATAACTTGGATAACTTTTACTACTGTTAGTATTTTCCTATTACAGTGCTACGTTTCGTCACCTGAATAGACGCACCCGAGGTCACTTTATATGTCAAGAGACAGTCAGGCTAACTCGGTGTAATTCTACAGAAATAAACAGTAAGATTACCAGTGCACGATAGGAAGAAAAATGCGAGGTAGAAAACAAAGGAGGGTGGACGTACGTTCAAGGTGTTTAGACGAGCAGTCTTGAATGACACAGACTCGTTGCTGCTAGCCCGAAAGAAAGAGGGAGCGAATAAGAACACGGTGCAGGGAAAAGAGACCATGGGGAGGGGGGGTGGACGTGAACAGAGGCAATTCTGTGCCGGAAAGGGGGAGGGGTAGTGGGTGAGGTGGCGGAAACATTGTGGGAGAAGGTGGCTAAAAGGTCAGAAAGCCGAACAGGGGGTGGGGACAGTATTAAAGTACCAATTAAGTGGTACTTGGATGGGGACGGGGACTACTTTTAACACCACTGTGCAATGGACGAGAAACAAAAGGGTCAAATCCCAAAACGCAGTTAACAGGGAATAAATCGAAGATGACACCGACGTGATGAATGTCGCAGGTTTTATGATTGGGGACATCCCACTGAAACTTGCTTTATCACAGTCTGGTCAGCCACCAAATCATTTCTTGTGAAAGAGGGAGCTCTGTTTTCCCGTTCAGATTATTCTGTGTTATAAGGATTTCCAAATGTATATTCCGCTTCGAAGCATGCGATGTGAGCCAAAGTCAAGGGATACAAACCATTTTCTTGGCTCAGAATTGTGTATGTTATAGTATTGCCACATTCCTCAAACATTTCAACATCGGATCACTTATATCTAGCTAGCTGGCTTAAGCAATTTCGAAATGAAATTTTGAATATGTGCTGTCCTATTGGTGCGCTCGAAGTAAGACTGGCAAAAATGTCTGATTTTTATCTAAGGTCAATCCAAACTTCCTCCGGATCATTCCCAGCGCTTGGTGCTGACTAGTGTCCCGGGTATCCAGAATCTCAGATTTCTTTGTCAAAAGGAGTGCTGTCTCCCCTGCGCAGTACACTTCCTCTCCGCAGACGGACTTCTGTTTTGCGTACGAACCTACAAATAATAATCTTGCAAAAGCATCCACGGTCCTCTAATGTGCTGTTCCAAGAGGAAAACATTTCAAATGACCTTTAAGGTTTTGGAGGTTAGGGCTCGTACAGGCTTAATATTATTCTACCTGTAGAATAGGCTGCTAAGCCATATTAATTTTGAGTGATTTTATGCCCATCATCCGATACGCTAACTGACCGCGAAAATAAGTCTGTGAAAACAAAACCAAATTCGGCTAATTAAGAAAAGTATATTTTATATTTGAAGGGTTGCAGGTAAGGGATGCGTATATGGACTTTCTTATTGTAAAGCAACTTAATCAATTGTACAGTCAATATGAAGTTGAAGACAGCTAACATATGTATTATTACTGGAAAAAGTTAGGACCGCGAGATACGCGTATTTCTGGGTAATTTCCCTTCGTCAGTCGCGGACACCTGACTCCAGTATAGCCGCAGAAACTGCCGCCACACTCGAGTTTTGAACCCGGGATCAGTTATCTAGAGACGACCGTCCTATCCACTGAGCCACCGGGTCGACGTTTTGCCAGTTGTCTATCGGGATATAGATTAGTACATAGCTGTATTCCGATCCGGTCCAGGGTTCACTAACCCTGGCTGCTTCGTCTGGCTAAGACTGGAAACTTCCAGTTTATTTTTATCAAGGACGAAACAATTATGTTACTCGCTAACTTTAATTAACTTTAAGTTAGCGAGTAACATAATTATTTCGTCCTTGATAAAAATAAACTGGAAAAGTCCAGTCCTCACCAGACGAAGCAGCCAGGGATAGTGAATCCTGGACCAGTTCGGAGTACAGCTATGTACTGACAGTTTACAAAGCAAACATTTGAGTGAGTTGTCGCGGACTTTGCGAAATAGTTTTCTCAAAAATTGCCGTTGATATTATTGCCTCTCTGCTCTGCATTTTTTGATTGTAGAACTAAGCCTAGAAGCGACTAAATGTACTGAAAACTCTTTCAATTTAAATAACAAAAGGTAGCTTTTTCATTTATAACAGAAGATGTGTCCATAATATTTAGGGAAATCGGTCAACTGTCCAAAATTTCCAATTCTGATCTTGACTTCATCTTCAAAAAACATAAAGTACGCAGACATCTGACGCCAAAATATATGACGAAAACTATTCTTCAAGAGGTAACTTGTTATAGAATATTCTTTAAACAATATTAGGCATATTCATTCACAACTTTTGTCGTGGACCTTCATTTTTCTCGGCAATGGGTCATCATTATAGGGTGGTTCTGTATCAATGACACACACAGCCAACTGCATAAGAAGAAATGTTTAAAAGTTCGTCATTTAGGTAAAACTTTCAAGTAATATGCTGCTTTTCAAGGAAGATCTGAACCTCTTCGTAATCGAAAGCTCAAAATTTTTTTTTAAAAATGTGGCTGAAGGCAGTTACTCTTACAAAAATTCGGACGTTTACAATTGCACTTGACAATTACATTTAAATTTATTAGACACCCACCGGCATGTCCGCACGTGAACTTAGGAAATATATTACTCTTGTGATCTCACAATGGGCTATGCCAAGCGAAAACGTCGTTGCCATAGTCCAGTCTAACTCAAGTGATGCACAAAGGAAAAAAACAACTATCAGTTCCCGTGAAAACGTGTTAGAATCCATACTTGAAATCTGGGCTGTTTAATAACAGCCATGCATTACACTGCACGTAATATGGAAAACTTGAAAAAGCGATTATTTTCCAACGTAAGTTTTCTTGCACTGTCTATTCACTCGGTGGTTTTGCATGAACAGGCCTGCTCTACATTTAAGACTTAAGTTTACCTAGTACGTCAGATTTCTAATTTTTCGGAATTTTCCACTTTGCTAGAAAAGTTGCTGTTTCTGTAAATCTTTATATTCTTTCATAAATTGCAATATGCCCTTTGATGGAGAACGACCATTACTTTATTCCTGTAAGACTTTGGGGGCCACAGCTTGGGTTGCGTTTGAGTAACAGGGAGTTTCTTATGAAAATCCTTGAATTTCATGAGTTAGGTAACCTCATGTACTTTACGGCGAGGCTGGTCACGTGCGTCATCAGTGCATTTTTCTCGTCGCGAAAAATGTTTGAATGCCTAGGGTGCACCTGCGCCATAATGAACACCTGCTCACCACTCGGTCAAGCCTGGCAGCGGCAAAGGGAGGTTTGTGTTGGGGACTGTAGCCTTTCCGCATGTTAATCTTCCTGAGTATTCACGCCTGGCGCCGACTGCTACAATGATGCCTTTATGTCGCCGACTGCCTGTTTTCACCGCTACAACGTGGCGTCGGAGAACTGACCACGCCTGTCACCGCGGAAAATATTACTGATTATTATGCAGCACATTACATGCATGGGTGACGCATATTCCAGTATGCGTAGGGACAACAGGCTTTCGATGGTCACATCTTGCCAAAAGGTGTTGGGAAGCCGCGCGTCCCATGATGAGTCAACGGACTCAACGGCGTCGAGAGAGCCGCTTGCCATGAGCCAGTCTTGTCTGCTCAATCTCGATTAGCCCATTGTCGGACGATGTATCTTGCGTTTCCTTTAAAGTACAGGCACCCTGTGTCTGACTGGACTTGCGCTGACTTGCATCGACGCTCTGAACCATGCTCTTTTCTGAGTAGACTCTCTGTCTGGCAGACTGGTCTTCTCACTGCCTCTATTACGGGCTCTTGGAGATCCGGCTCGTGCTGATTAGAATAACCAGGCCCAGGTCATAACAAAAGGCTACTAAAGTTCCTCCGTTTGTTATTGTTACCACCGGGCTCCGATGATCACATGGTGCAAAAATGGTTAGAATGTTGCCGGAGGATTTCTCTAGCCCACGAGTATTCAACTCAAAGGAACACGCTATTCTACTCAAAGGAGGTTAATGATAAGACTGTAGCCTTACCGCATGCCAGACTTCTTGAGGCTTTACGCCTGCCGCCGACTGCCACAATTATTCCTTTGTCAATGCGGACTGACTCCAAGGTAATATGCCTTCGCTGATTACTGTGGCCACGCGATGACCTTAAACCCCCTGGACAGGAAACACATGCACGCGAGTCTACGCGCGTGCCCAACTTGTGGCAGTTCCTCAAAGGCACTTATGTTTGGCACGGCATGTGACCTTACCCAACCCGCCCAAGCAAACGCGCTTGACAATCACTTATAAGCCACTGTCACACACCAGACAGTGAGTTGCACACGGACTGACAAGGACAGTGCCAGTCCGCCTGAATGCCGGGCATTGCCCAGAGGAGGGGACATATGGCGTGCTGGAGATCAGCCAACGTTAGCTTCGGGTTTTGCGTAGAATAAATCCTTCTCTGGGTGGCTTCTACGTTTACGCCCTTTTTGTTGTTTAACACATTGGGGATTCCAAAAGGTGCCATCAGCCGTGATACAATCAGGAGTTGCCGTTACAAGAGTTTGGGGAACCCGCTACAGTTTTTACATCTGACTAAAAACCCCGAAGGACCATCCTCCTCCGCACAAGCATTTTCTATTGGCATTTTAGCCCCCTGTTATTGTATGTGTTGATTTTAATCATTTTAATGCATGCTTTTATCCCTTTTAGGAGTGATGATTATGAACTCCCACGGACAGTCGCTATATCACAGTATGGTCAACCACCTAATCAAAGGAAACATCTTGTCAGGTCCAGATTTTTCTGTGTTAGTTTGGCTTTGAAATATATATTCCGATTCTAAGCATGCGCTATAAGCCAAAACCGAGTGGTACTTCAAGTTTCAACATGTGCCTACAAGCAACTTTCTTGGCTCAGCATTTTGTTTGCCATGGTATTGCCACATTCCCCAAACATTCTCACGTCGAATCACGTTCTGGCCAAACTAAAACCTCCTAAATGCAATTTCGACTATGTGCTGTCCTATTAGTGCGTTCAAAGTAGGACTGGACAAAATGTCATATTTTTACCGAAGATCAATTCCTTTTTCCTCCAGATCATGACCAGCGGTTGGTGCTGACTAGTGTGCCCGGTATCTGGAATCTCAGATTTCTTTGTCAAAAGGAGTGCTGTATTTCCTGTTCAGTACACGTCCTTCCCGCAGAGAGACTTCTGTTCTGCAGACAAACTTACCAATAATATTTTCGCAGGAGCATTTATGGACCTGTGATGTATTATTCCGACAGAAGAAGGTTTCAAATGAGCTCCGAAGTTTTGGAGTGGGGGCTCGTACAGACTTAAGAACATTGCAACTGTAGAAGAGGGTGCTAAGCTATGTTACGTTTGAGTGGGTTGATACCCATCATAACAAAAGCTTAATGACCAAAAATACTCTGCAGATGATACTGTCTCAGGTACTTTCTGCCCCCTATAGAAAACGCCAATCACTGTCTCGCTCAGTAGGTTATTATGCGGATGACTGTGGAGTTGACATTTGACGCAAAGTGCAAATGCTTATGGCTTTAGCCCATAAGATCTTGACCTCGAAATCAAGGCAAATACCTCAAGAAACATACTTTAAAACGAGGCTGCTCACGTGCGTCCTCGGTGCATAAATCTTGCCACAAAAAATAAGTCAACGTGTAGGGTGCACCTCAGCCATCATTAAAACCTGCTCACCACGCGACCATTCCTGGCAGCGGCATGAAGGGGGTTTATGTTAGGAGTGTAGCATAACCGCATGCCAGCCTTCGTGAGGCGTCGCGCCTCAGCCGACTGCCACAATGATTTTTTGTGAATGCGGACTGCCTCCAAGATCATATGACTTGGCTGGTTGATGATCACGCGATGACCTTAAACCTCAGGAGAGGAGACACACGCACGCTAGCCTGCGCGCGTGCTCAACTGGTGGCAGTTCCTCAAGGGCCACTTAGGTTCACCCTGACAGGTAAGCTTACCCAAAGGGCCCAATCGGGCTAGAAGCAAACGCGCTTGACAATGATTTACGAGCCACTTTCACACATCGAACAATGAGTTGCAATATGAAATGACAAGGACAGTGCCAGTCCGGCCGAATGCCGGACTTTGCCCCGCGGCGGGACAATGGAACGCAGAGGAGATGAGCCAGCGGCAGCTGCCATACGAAACCACAACTCTGGGTTTTTTGCACAATAAGGCGTCTTCCGGGTGGTTTCCATTGCTATGCCCTCTTTGCTATGTAACTCCTTAGGGTTTCTAAAGCACGTTATTGGACGGCGATAGCAGACAGAATCCACCGTAACAACAGTTTGGGGTTCGCACTACAGGTTTAAAATGTGACTACGAAACCCCGAAAAACCAACCCTTTCACAGAAGCCTTTTTATTGTCTTTTGAGCACCCTGTTGTTGCATGTGTTGATTTTAATCATGTGAATCTATGCTCTTTATGACTTTTAGGGTCGATGATGGTGACATTCCGCTGACACCCGCTTTATCACAGTTCTTTCAGCCAGCAAACCATCTCTTGTGAAATAGGGAGCAATCTTGGCAGGCTCAGATTATTCTGTGTTATTATGACTTCCAAAAATCTATGCCACTCGTAAGCACGCGCTGTTATCCAAAGCCGAGAAATATTCCATGTTTCCAGCATGTCCTTTCAAAGAATTTTCTTGGCTCAGAAATTTCAATGCTATAGTATTGTCCCATTACTCAAATTTTATTAAGTTGTATCACGTTCTAACTCCCCTGAAACATTTTCAATTGCTGTCCTATTCGCGCGGTTATAGGTTGAGAAGACAAATTTAACACAGCTGTTATTTTATGTGCCAACAGAAGCAAGCTTCATGTAGCCTGGAAGTTTTGGCCGGGCCTGTGAATGCTTAAGAAAGCTTGCGATATAGCAGTAAGCAATTTTAAGGTTGAATGCATTCACCCCGCCCCCCCACGATAACCCGATACGCTAAATGACCTCACATGTTTGGTACATGACACTGTGACACATGTGATTACTGCCTCCTCATCCCACAGGAAAGGTCAATCACCACTTTGCTCATGAGGAAATTAATGCAGTCACCTACGAACTGACAATCTCATGCAAGGTAAAGACATTTGTGGTCCTAGGTCATATGCGCGTGAGCACTAAATGTGAGCAAATGCCTGAAGTAACAGGAGAACTGTTGACTAGGCCAGCACTGCACAAAACATTTCCATAAGAAATAGTTGAACGT
>JAYGXS010000001.1:103952205-104080682 GCA_036362985.1 Ligula intestinalis | reverse complement strand
CCAACCACCACCGACCGCACCATTAGATGCAGTCGACAATTCGTCCCAAACTGACCGCATAATTGCATGCGGGTAACCACTATTTTCTTCCCTACTAACCGCATAATCACATGTGGGTGACAATTACCAATGTTTAACCTGACCGACTATGTAAGCCCCTGTTAGCGATTATTGTAGATGAACAGTTTCGTACGATTCCCATCCGTCTGATGATGACCTGATGAGCCAGTGTCGAAAATTCACTCAATAAACAACATTTTCCCAAAGAACTTCTTCCTCCAAATTATACTTCTTGGGATGCCGACTTTCCTGTTCATAGTTTATTTTAGTTCTTTGGTTCTCGTCATTACGCTCTTCCTCGGCCAAAGGCCCTAAACAGTTTGCATCGACAGTTCGCAAAAAAACTCTTCCTTAGGCGAATTCAAAAAAACCCAACCGCCTGAAGGGAGTCTGACGACCACAGAACGACAAGAGTGGGAGAAGGGGTGAGAATTGTGCGATATATACGCTCTCCGTTTAAAGTCCTTCAAGGTGAAGAAATGTCCACGCAGAATTGAGTTCCGAAAACGACGAATGATACGCGAATTTCCCCATCTAACTTATTAGCCGTCATCAGTCAGCGAAAAGGTAGCCCTCACCGAAATTGTAACTTTGAGGAGAATTTCCGCGTGTTTTTCTTCCGTCCTATAATAAGTTCCCCCTAGCACAATATGACAGGAAGGAAGACAGCATATTCAATTCTCATGCTCCTTTGAAAAAGCCGCTGCGAAGTAAATTGTTCAAACACAATTCGTCTGTTACTTGATTAGCTTTGCTTGTCGTCAGTAAAGTGGATGACAGATATCATCTATTTGCCAATTCAACAGAAGTAATCCAATTGCTTCTAAGATAACTTATCCTGTCGGTGAGATGTAACTTATTGAAGTCAGGCGTCTTTGATTTTTTTCCTTTTTTCGCCGGGGCCTAACGAAAACCCATTGCAGTTCCAGCTGATAAAGTGGGAAATATTCCATCTCTAGTGAAAATACTGTCCAACCTACGTACAATTTTCCCCCTCTCTCTGAGCCGCTTGTCCATCGAATCTCTCTCTCCATGAATGCTGGCCGCCCGCCCCTATTAACCCTTTTCGCTAGACTACACACGCGTGCCAAAACAGTTACCAGCAAAAGTGCCCCTTTCAAATGCCTCCTCCTCTCAGCAGAAGGCAGGGAAGCGGACTAGAGCCCCAGCTGTTGTGTCTGGTAGACCGGAAGACCATTGACTCAGTTTGGCCTTCGCAGGTAATATAGCCACGACTGCTCCGAGTGCCACTCGAACACTCCAACCTCCCCCTCTCTCGGTCAACACAGGAAGGCTGCCTGTTTTGTGGCTCGCTCACTTGTGATCCATTTGCTTACCGTATTGCGAGTCCTGCAAGTCACTTGCCTAAGTTTGTAAATGTATGATTATTTCTCCCATGCCAGCGAAAACGCATTTAAGAAAGCTTATGAAAAATAATCAGCAGCATTAGGCGTATTAAGTACATAAAAGGACTATAAAAAGTACTAAGTGTACTAAGTGTTTGTTTTCTCGATAATCTCCAGGTTCTGGAGACGTAATAATAGCTATAAATTAGAACAATAAATTTAAATATTTTATTAAGTATAAAAATTAATGCGACCACTTTCTTCATATAAAAATAACTTGCCTTCAGTAAAAATATTGTTTGCTTGTGGTAATTAGTGGATAACAAGTTTTTAAATATCGTGGAATAAGTCTCTCTCCATTGCGCTCATTTTCGGTGTCTTCATTTATAAGTTGATAAATTGCGCTTCTGCTTGACATTTACATCAAAACCTTTAAAATAAGATATAACTTAACAGCATTTACCGAAAAAAACGAGCTTTTGGATATAAGTTGTTACGCAGATGGCCATGTAGGTCAAATGTGGAAATGCTTCAATACAGCAAACCACATTGCAGAGCATACAAAATGTCTGCTAGATAACATGCATATTGTTATTCCTAGGATTAATAAAAAACCTTCCATGATAGGTTATCTCTTTAAAAACTACTTTTATTGGATATTTAGCTGACGAACTTCTGTGTATATTTACTTTTTTCAAGGTAATGTCACAGGGAAATTGGAGACTTTTGTCAATTTCTTAAATTTATCCGAAGAAAAACGATCCAATTTGAATGGAGATGAAAGAACATACCTTTCTCGTTATAGCGGATTATTTTCCACTTAAGAGAATTAATTACACGATCCGTTATAAGCTTGCGCATGCAAAAGAATAGGCCACATATATGATTATTTTTGAAATACTTATTATTCTTCTGTCTGTCCCGTTTCTAAATAACGCTTGATCGGAACGTACTGTTTAAAAAAAACTATATTTCTACATGGCTTACATTCAATAAGTGTACCTTAAATTCGCTTCGCGGCAACATGCATGGTGAAGTTTGCTGATGCGCAAGGTCAGCGGTGAGGTTTCAACAAAAGGCGATGAAACTTTTTGCAACTGCATTTTGTGCAAAAAAAACTTCACTGAGTAGCTTGAAATAATTCTTATAACTTTAATTCTTGCATGTTTCCGAAAATAAATGCGATTCCTTAAACTTCAATTCACTTTCATTGGATCAACTTGGTACAAAATTTTCCAGTTCTAGAAGGATTATTCCACCTTTTTTAATAATTATGGAATTCTTCCACAGAAAAATTTACATTAGAAGAAAGTTTGGTTCTGTCTTTCCTTATAGTATAGGGAATTTCTTAATATAAACTTACTCATTATTTAGCCAAAATGAGTGCTATTTTTCCCAATAACTTAACTAAGAGGGCAGATTTCAAAACCAAAGCCCTTCTTGTCATTAAATCCACGAAGTTGATCAAAATAACCTGTCCAGATATATACTAAACTGCCAAGTTAAATTTCATCATGAAAGTTGTTTGCGGGACTCGCAGGACCCATCCCTGCCCCCCCTGCCGACGCAGCGCTTGTGTGCCAGTTAACCGCGAACCCCTCCGTCACTCCCCTCCCTCGTTTACACATTATGGGCCGCAAAAACTGACTTCTTAAGTCAGGTAAAAGCACCGGTCATCCTCCCTCCCTCCCACCCACACAAGACTGGCTCCGTCCTACACCCGTGTGGTGGTGTTGAACGTGCGTTGTTCCTCTGCCTAGAGTCAGGCGATATTTGGCCGACTCCATCATTTTTGACTGTTAAGGTTTGTACGTTGTTTATTCTTCGTTATTGGTTTTAGAGTACCATACTGTATTACTAATTGTTATCATTGGGTTTTGACATACGCGTTACAGCTGGATACAGAGTCGGGGGGGAAGATATGTTGTAACGGTAGCCAAAGCCGAGATCGCACTGCCTCATTACGTCTTGTGTGAGCCCCCAAGGAAGGACGCAACAAGAAGAGGGCAGAAGCAGAAGTCTTTGAGAGTGATTAGTACAACATATTTAGGACAACAAACGCGTATAAAACAATTTCCATCGGGCCAATCAGCTTCTGTCCTGGCGTGGGTAGCGACATGATTGGCTTGCGAATCAGCGACTAGCTGCACCTTCAATTTTAAGTTATTGATTGACTGACTGCCAGTATGCGTTCGACGCGTGTAGGCAGATCGGTAGCCTGCTGTGAGCGCGGCTCGCTACCTGTATGCTGGCTGTTCGTTAGGGTCTCCTTACAAGAAGCACCCATGTCTACATGAAAAAAACAGACTGACAGCACCTCTTTAGTCATAAGCAACTGTCTTAGCTGATAATTGTGGTTTTCAGAAAGGAATGTATAACATTGAAGAGCAAACTGTGCATTTACCAAAGATCTAATTCGCAGCCACCGGCTATGCAAGGGACAGCTATTCAGACATTCCATCATACTACTGGTGCTAAACGAGTAACCATTGTTATTACTTTTTAGACTGACCAACGACTGCTGTGTTTTCACGCGCAAGCATGCAATTGACGCCCTCTTTTTCAAAATTTACTTCTTTCGCCTATCTTTCCATCAATAAACCGAAACGGCTTTAATGGATGACAGCGATCGCCGCAAATTTTGAGTGCTATATTATCTTGCAAGTATGTCGCGGCGCTATGGCTGGTAGCGACTACTATTAGGCCGGTGCATTTGGGACCAGTCCTAATATTTCAGTCGGTAAGGCGGCATTGGACGCAAACTAAAAGTTATTTCAAATTAATTAATTGGGATGTTGCATAAAAATGGAAGCATTTAAACCACTTGGTGGCTAGCACAACCCAGACAAATATGCAGCACGGTAACCATTGCACAACTGAGTTAAAACCACCTTAAAAGCTGATTGTATTAATTACAGACCCTTACTTTGCAAATATGATATATCAACTTCCGATAGATTGACTTGAACGTTTGCAATATGATTAAAATTATTACGATCGTGACTGGGCCGGCTAAATAATAAACAGCTAGACAGACCTCGAAAGAATATGATAACGCTTGAGAACTGTAAATAAGGTGGCCACGTTGGTTTAGAGAAACTTTTGTTCATGACATAGTCGCCCGTTGTCCTGTCAAGCACTCCGCAAGCGCGTGTGACAACTGACACATGGCGGGGCGCCGAGGACGCCTCATGCTTAGACAGAGACGCCTCGCACTCGTACAAGGAGTAGCTGCGCACAGGCAAACAGCCCAACCTCATACATGCACTACCCTGTCACCCCGGTCTTAACTGGCGATCCAAAGAAAGCGAGCACACCTGCCGGGCATCCGACAGGCTAGGCACTCCATCGAAATATTGTTGGACTGCCATGACCGACAGACCAGATGCATACCACCACATGCAATGCGAGTCTTCAGCCAACCACGGTCCCTGCGACCTGGAAGGCACTGGCACTTTCTCTCACTTCTGATTCCCTGTTGGTGACTGCGCTCGCGCTCCCACTGAGTTTCAGGCCCCACTGCGGGTGTCCGAAAAGCTAGGCGGTCACTATACGGTCGGGGAGAGAATGAGGTCGACCTCGGCGCGTTTCTTCCCTCACTATAATAAATCTGAATGCGTCTGAATCTATCACGGTGCGCTAAAAGCCGTGGCTTGGAGGGTCTGCCGACTGACGGGAAAACTCGGGCCCCCACGTAGCTGCTCCTTCTATACGCGTGTGTCTATGAGTGCGTACGGGAGGAGAGGGAGGACTGAGAGTCAGGCTGCAATGGCTCCCTCTTAATGTGGCCTTTATGGCGCTCCTGCGCAGTCGGCAGCATACCTAGCGAGATGGCTGTGTCAAGTGTGCGCGTGCTGAGTGTTTATCACGCCAGCCATCTACACTTTCCCTCATCCCCGGTCTTATTGACTTTGTCTCTACACCGGAAACGGAGGTGAAGGTGGCGAGCGAGTGGGTAGATACTGCGCGAGTCTGCCTACACTCCTGTTTTCTCTCGTGCCAGTTCTCTGCATTGCTCCCGCTTTCGTGTTGCTTGCCTCTGTGTATGCTGCGGCTTGCTTCAGCGTTTGCTGCGGCTTGTTGGAGCTTGGGTGCCCATCGTCGAAATCGACGAAGGAACTGTCGTCAGGCCCGTGTGACACTCCATAAACGCCGCGCCAGCAATCGATAAGTTTCCCGCTATCGATTGGTTGCAGCCGGGAGAAGCCCAATCGGATGCGCTTCGAATGTCAGTTGCGCGATGAGAGCGCTTGCTGTAACTTCTTGCGTTGCTGCAAGTAAATAAACGGCCTCGGTAAACGCTTGTCTGCTTAACTCTCTTCCCTACCTTCTCAACTGGAAACCCTCAAGATGTTGTCCATTGTACGCTCATAGTAATTCGAAATGGCCGAGGCCTATTTTCCTGCCATTCTGCAAACTCTTAGAAACTCAGAATCTCTATTCCAGGCGAAAAAGACTTCATTCACAAGTCCTTCAGGTAAAAAAATGTGTGCCTTGGTCACACCGTGTAAAATAAATACCACTTGGTTCCTTTTAAACCTCGCACAACCCAATTGATAGCGAAATTTCATTTGTGATCCGAACTTGACAAAACACACGTCCCCTACTTAGATTAAATTATATACTGATTTTCAAATGCATCATCCAAATGCCCTCTTCCATTGCTTGTCTTTTTTGTTTTTTGAATCGCTACCATTAAAGGAAATTTCACAACAGTCAAGCTAATCTCGGATGGAAGTTCGGATGATATAGTCTATCACCTTCAGCAGTAACTAACTGCTGAGAAGTCGTTCCACCCCAAGCGCTAAGGCTAAACATCTATCCCTTGTCGTAAACTGGCATACCATCGTCCGTATTGTCATGGCTAGCAGCACAGTAACTTACGTGTAAAGACCAAAAACTGAAACTCAGACTTGAACTGGCTTTATGCTAATCTATTTACTCCTGCGTCAACTGCTGAATTATATGCCGATCACAGTGAATGGAGTCGTTTTGCCATAAATTTTGCATCTTACGGTGAGTACGAAAGTCAAACAAAATGAGGAGACATGCGCTTAGTAGGAGAAGCATTCAGTTATTCGTAGTAACAGTCCACGTCAATGTTCAAATAGGTAGAAGTAGCCCAGAATATGCTCTATATATGAATATTTTTTAATGATGAGGTCCGCATAATTGTTAAAAAACGCAAAAGCGAAGTAATATTTCTGACAGCTTGAACGCACACAATGAAAAAAAAAGAATTAAGGAACATTGTTTTGTATTCAAATACTATAAATAGCCCAAACTGTAATTTTTAGTTTTTTTTTGGCAAAGAAATGCTTATTTTAGGTTTCCTGGGATTGTTCAAGGAGCTCCTTCAATTCGACATACAACCGCTGCATTCGCAGATTTAAAGCAAAGAGGGCAAGTAACTCCTTCACCAAACTGCGTTTAGAGATGCCCTGAAAAAAAAATTATGCTATTAGACATCAGTACACCCCTTAAAGTCTGAAAAACGACATTTGCAGAAGTAAGAAGTTTATACATGACGGACAGGCAAGTAGCACAACTACTTCTGGTAAATAAGAAATTTAAACGTTTTAAAAAGTAGACGATGAGGTTGGCGTTCGTGATAAACGCATCAAGATAAAAAAGTTATTTATAACGAGGAAACATTTTTCTTTGAACTTAAGGACAGATTTCACCCTAGTTGACATGGAATGAATGAGATTCTAGAGGGTCTCCAAGGAGATCTTTCTTCAGGCATGCAGCAGAGATCTATCAAATCTAGGAACAAGCAGTTTCTCGTCAACTATGTTATTAAGAATTGACCATAAATTTTCAATTTGATTCAACCCAGGACTATTTGCAGGCCACATGTCTTACCCGCAGAAATATGGACTTTTCTCTGACAGCAAGTGCTGGGTCTCCACACGTGTATGAGTTGTGGCTCCGTCCTGCATAAAAACAATTCTTGACATGTACGGAAGAAGTTCATTCTTAAATGTTGACCTGCTCACACGATGCTTTCCTATATGTTAAATGGGGTTTGCTTCACGATGTCCTTTCTATACTAATCACTATTCTCTCTTTGACTCTGTGGTACAATGTGAAGAGCAGAGAGCCCTCCCCACCATGACTGTAGGGCTAAACTTTAGGACTTCAACATGCTCAACCATGTTATGAGATGAGCTTAAATAACGTCATTTTTTGTGGTTGACGGATGGAACAGTTCATACGGCGATTAATCGGAGATGAAGACTTTTTTCTAGCTGTCTAAAGTCTCTTTCCTTACGATTTTACAGAAGGTCATCCTATGTTTGTTTGACTTTTTTTGTTAGCATACGGATTTTACGTCTGTGATAGGTGGTAACAGCTAAACGTTCATGCAAATACGAGCGCACACTGGAGTTATGAACCTCTGCGCATGTCTCACCCTATCCTACGGTTACCTATAATTAAGGATTCTTGATTCATTCTGGTGGATTCTAGATGATTGCTTAGGAAATCCTGCTTGGGCAGTCAACTTGCTCCCGTATTGGTGGATTCCATATGAGCGAAAAGTTGAGCGGGTAATATCGATCCAAGTGTGATTAAACTCATGGCGTGAAGCGGGCGTTTTTAGCTTAGCGGTAGAGCGTTAGCCTCCGGCAAAGGCTTTCTCTGATGCGCGAGTTCAAATCCCGCCAAACGCCTAGAGTTTTTCACACTTGGGTCAACTCAAATTAAGCAAATCTGCCAAACCAACTTAAGAATCCAAAACGTCAGGAAAATAAGATTCTGTTCCAGTGATTGCACCTTCTTCTATAGTGGTAAATGCTGAATAAGTACACGATAAAACGGGCTTACTACAACGAAATACGTAGTTAGTTATGTACAGTAAAGTACGATGTCACTTGTAAGGATACCTTGCCTTCATTCCTAATGGGCTTTTCACGTAGGCACTTTTACAAGTGTTGTACGGAGTTAAGGGCCAGCAAACACCGTAATGACACCTATATTGCTCAATAAGTGTCGCATGTCTTCCACATGAAGTCATTACAACTCCTCTATTACATGAAAACGCCTACACGTATATGCGAGAAAATGAAAGGTTTTGCCATAGTGGCATTTCGACAAACTTATGGTTCTGTACCCCAGATTACGCCTAGGAAGACCCCGTTGTTTTTTAATAAAAGACTGTGAGAACTACCTTTATTGTCGGTTGCCAGGATGTCTTGGAGGCCGAAAGGAAGGGACCAATGAACTCCATGCAAACTTGGCGTATACGTTCGTCCTCACCTATGATAGTAAAGTATAGTAAAACTTTAAAAAACACTCATGAATAAGTGTGCGGGGAGAAGGGGTGGGGGCAAGATTCGTATTCTAAAAAAACATGGATGAGAGAGTATTTTCATTGGTACTTATTGCGCACAGTCAATATTTATATTCGCTTACCTGAAACAATAGAGGCTGAACAATGGTTGCAAGCTCATTGTGGCACGTTGGAAGCTGTTAAAATCGAATGTGGTTCCCAAGCGCGACTTGGTATGCAAATCGTTAGTTTTTATTACTATAAAATGCCCGCTTATTTGATTTAGGTAGGCATATTATATTGGCGTGACATTTCTGGTTAAGCTTAATAAAATGCCTAAGGCGGGAGAAACTCAGCCTTTACAAACAAACGGACCACATGTCAATGTTAACCCGCCGTGGTAATCCCAAGGCTTCAGTTGTACTTAGCATATTCGATGAGTTAAATCCTCCTTTTTCCTTTTCTATACTAAGTCAGCTGCGCAGAGAACCACGACCACGTCTGCGAGAAGAGAGTGTGGTCAGGAGGCCAGAAGCTTTAAGCAATTCTGAGAAATGTAGAAAACGATGTGTAATGTGTGCTTGAAAATAACATAAACAGTAAGTAACAGACCTCATGCACTGTAAATCAAAATTTTGAAGTGCGTTTAAGACTAGGAAGGTAAACTTACGCGGAATTGTAACATTTATTATCTTTAAGCATAATTCTTAAGAAATTAAAAGAGCTGAAATTTTAAAAAAATTTCAGAAACAACAGGATATTGGCTTTTGAAGGAAGTGATATAGCATTCTGTACAAAAACCACTCGACCAAGAACAATCACTTTAACGTGTTTAATTCTAAAGATTTTCGATGCCCTCACAAATTCGATTATATTTTATAGAAAGCGCAAGCAGAAAATATTCATATTTGTACTCGTTTTATAGAAAATCACGTCTTGTTCAAAATTTTCCCGCAAAGAAAGCCTATATTTGGGGTCTAAGACCGTTTAAAATGGTGACATTTGTAAAAGCGAACAATATCCATTTTAATCACATTGCATGTGTTTGTCTATTAACCTTCCTCATTAAGTGTATAGTATAGCTCGAATCCATTACAAAATTGTATGAGCCCTATACGCCATCTTCTTAGAGGTACAAAGGAACGTATGAAGTTTCCTCCACGCAAGAAATATAGCTTGTAGGCTGAAAACCCTGAACAAACATGACGGCAGAACCCGTTCAAGATTATTCCGTAATTGAAGAATTGTTGCAAAACAGAAATATACCTTCTCTTTAAATATAAAATTTGAAGAAGTGATTTGCTTCTAAAGGAGGACCAGAAAAAAAGAGTTTTGATAATTTTTTCTGGCAGTCAGGTTGCTACATCATTATTGGTGGATTCTATAGGTGCAGTAGGCTGGGCAAGCAAGCCGATCCAATTGTGAGTAACTTCAAAACTTAGGCGCGCCTTCGTAGCTCAATTGGTAGGGCGTTGACTGCACTAAACCTTCCCTCCTGCTGATGTGAATTCAAACCCCACTGAGGCCACGAATTTTTCACAATTGAGTCAGTTGAACTATTTGAATATGTATGGGTAGCGAAATTTACGGAAAAAAACGCACACTATTTAAGTAGCCATTTTTATCGAGTGAGGTCTTTTCAGGAAACAGAAAAAAGGTTCCTTCAAGAGTTGACATTTCGATGTGTCTAAATAACTTGTAATTATGCTCCAAGATAATTAATAGTCTAATTGCGCCAAAGCAATCATTCCTAAACTAGAAAACGTTTTAAAATTAGCATCAACATTGCATCGCTGACTGGACAAGCGGACCTCGCAAAGTCAGACAGAGCTAACAGTTCATGAGTCATCCTTGGTATTACAACTCAGGCAAACATTATCGTCTACCGACTGAAAGTTTTAGACGAGTTTCAAACTTCAAGGAAAACGCACCATCCTCTACAAGATGGCGGAACCACCGCAATAGCCAAAATTTGAATTCTGCCGGGGAGCCGACCAGTTCTGCACCCTGCATTTGACACTCTAGGAACTCGCTGAGGCTTTGACGTTGAGCGCTGGAATACTGGCCGATTCTGTCAAAGGGAAAAAGGCTCATAAGCTAGCTCAAAATGCCTTCCGTCAAAATTCCACAGCAAAGGGATAGTGGAGTGGAGGGCGAATAAAAACATCACAAAAATTTTGGATTAAAAACAGACTTTGTTTTGTGTTAGGAGGCTCATATATAAGCCGCAATGGCATCACTTAAATGTAATCCTATAGCGCAACGGGCACGCGGAGCATGTCACGCAGTAATACACGGGAAAGCAGGGTTATAGGTGCAGGAGGTGTTAGCGAAACCATCGGGACGAGAAGTGCGAGTTCAAAAAGCCAAGTTCCGAAAACAGCGGCATGACGTTTCGTTTTTAATTAAAAAGCAAATACTGTTTCATTTAAGTTAGCGGGCAGTACACTGTTTCTCTTTGCGTCACTACCGATCGATAGGTACGGCCAAAACGCACAAATGCTAGCTGCCTTGTCATTCAAATTGTGACTCACTGGACAGCGATCAAAGGGGACGGCTTGGTGAAGGAATATTTTTATGTAGAACTTTGATTATAAAGGAGACATCTCCAGCCACCTACGCACCTCTAGTGCAATGGTGTACCGTACGAGAAATGCGCCCAACCGCAGATAAAATCTTGCTGCATGACGAGCTGAATTTGTTTTTTCGTAATATCTTCATGACCTGCTATATTTTACTAGTAAATTATTGAAAATATCGGTGCCAAACGTGCAGCAAAGTACTAGCTTTGAACGATTTGGGATCACTATTCACCTACCCTTAAATTACTAAGTATCACTGATATAACCCAGTTGTTATAACCGGACCAGCAGGCAGAAGAACGCAACAGAGCAGTTCTGGTGGCAACGGTTTTATTCAATACCAGACACAGACAGCAGTTTCGTGAGCCTGTCCAGCTCTGCGTATTTATAAGGTTGCGGTCTTCCTAGAACATTACCAGGCTATGGTGTGCAGGCTGGCACTCTAAAAACTTCTAGAACGCGGTCATTGCCCACGCTGTGTGAGCGGTCGTTAGGTTTGCTCGAAGCAGGGCGTAGGCGGCTTGTATGCGGGCATGACCCAGTTGGCCCGTTCTTTTCGCCGACGGCCGTGAGTGCCTTGGGCGTCCCGCCTCCTTTTCGTACTGCAGTAGGCCTTGTGTACTGTTCTGTCGGTAGAGCCCGAGCCTATCTTGACACCAAAGTACCAAATTAGTTTTGACCACATCAACAAACCAATCACGAGAAGCTACGCGCGAATTCAGATATGCGAACAGTCACCCGAACTTCACGACCGAACTTCACGCCTGCTGCAGGAAGCCTGGCATTCACGCGCGGGTTCAATTAACAGGCATGTCGAGCTTCCTGAGGCCTACCTCGCGTTGCGCGAGCAGATCGAGGGCAGAGGTCAATCTCAGCGGAACTGACTTAATTACACTGTGAGCTGTACGTTTTTTCATTCCTTGACAATGAGCTCGCGGGAGAGTTCGAAACGTCGGACAAATACACTCCTGGTCCCAGAGAACGACTTTACTTCTTCTATCTGAAATCTTTATGCTCAAAAAGAGACCATACATTTAACTGACTAGGAAGAGTTGCATAGGCAGTTATCTTTAGCGGGTTAGCAGATAAAGCTGTGAGCTGCGGTCTTACTTCTTCCCAAATTCACCATCGACTGTACCGAGGTAAATTTAACACCAGTACTGACATACAGACAATAAAAAACTCACTCTAGGGGCAGAGCAGCAGTTTTTGGTGCAGCTAATTTGGAAATATGCTGAAGGCTGCAGAGTGGACCAGAGGGACAAGAGCGTTGCATGGAGATGGCAGCATGGCATTTCACTGGATCCAAGGCGTCGAAAAGCTCAATCCTGTGGTAGATAAAAAGGATATTAATAGGGGTGTGTGTGAGAGTGTTTCATAAGCAAAGAGACTCCCAAATCTATGACATAAGGTCAGCAATAATTGACGATGTACAAACGACAATTTTCTGGCATGTAGACCTAACAGACAACCGCGAAACATTAAAGCATAACAGAATAAAACGAAGCGTATATAGATAAAATAAGAGTTTAGACAGTGTGCTCTATCTATTTGTGTACAAAAGAGGACAACGGACGCTTGTACGAACCTACTAACCAGGCATCGTATGCACACCCTAGCAGGTTAAACTGGCCTACGGATAGACAAGGTAGGTACAGGTAATAAGATCTTTTTCTGTGCTAAAGAAAGCCAACTCATTCGAACTATGGCGGTGGTAATATAAATTTTATTTTTATTGTCAACATATAATCGCCCTTTACCGTCCTTTAAACTGCTCTATCCCCGCTGCTTGTATTCCCTCATTATACGCCTACCTATCCACTGTGTTCGTCACGATGGTCGCGCAGGAATTCGTTATCACTAACTCCACTAGTGCGCGCACATTCCTGAGAGCATATATATATATATATATATATATATATATATATACGTGTGTGTGTGACGAGTGAGTTCCGCAACCACTCGGTGAGAACCTATTAAACATTGTGCATAATCCTGATCAATCGTGGCTAGGTAACGAGCCTGTAGCGTAGTGGTTAGAGCGCTGGACTTCTAACTAACAAGGTCACAGTTTCGCGACATGACTGGCTAATGACGGCTAATAAGCCAGATATAGGCACTCCAGCTTTTGTCCGTAATGTTTTTCTGCCTATAACATGCGGGCGGTTGAGCGGCTGCTAATTGGGCTTGAGAGCGTGTCCGAAGGCATAAAGGAACGACTGAAATCCCTAGCCAATCGCCAAGCGCGCACCTCAGGTGGTATGTATGATAGGCGGTTGAAAGAAGGGAAAGGTTTTGAAAAAAAGGTAGAATCTTCGGGCGTTTGGTCAGATTCTTACCAGACACGGAGGTCAGTGTTGAAGAGGTAGCAGGAACCACATACTAAGCGGACGACAAGGTGACCCTTGTCGGTGAACTCCATGGAAGAGCATACACCGCTATCACCGGCTAAAGGAGAGAAAAAAGAAAGTTTGAGAAACAAATAAGATGAGACCATTTCGGTACAAACGTCGTCACAAAAATAAACGGAAGGATGTAGGGGGCTCAGGTGAAGTCCGGCACGATAAATTAACGGTGGGCGAAAAGAAGCAAATTGTTGCTCAGCTACTGCGCCTAATCACCTCCTTAGTCCGCTTGAATTAGTTTCGCAAACCACAACGGTGGAAGTGGGAAGACAGTGAAACTGACTTGTGTGTCATTTTCTCTACCTGACGCGTGTTAAAAATGCAGCAGGTTATAGTTCGGTCAACTGTCAGCAGACTTCAACTTTGTAGAAAGTAAGTGCATTTACTGGAACGAGTGAACAGCAATTGTAAAGAGAATGCAAGAAAGGGTTGTGTTAGCGAAGAATTGACGTTTTGGTTTCAAAACTAGGGGGAGGGAGCTCAGGTACAATTGATAAGCGATTGATGCGCTCCACACACAAATGACCAAGGACAACAAGAACGACAGACGATGTGTCCCACACGGTGATCTGTGCTACAAGTATTGTGTATTATGAGACGTAAACAGGACTAGGAAACAGGCACCCGAAGTCTCACAGTATACTTGTGACCCTAAATGCAATACTCCATCTGAAAAAACATCGATGGAAAATACGGGAAAGCTTGAACTTGTCATTTTTGGCCTATCAGCTGTCATTAGCCAATCATACCCAAACCCCGGATGGTTTACCTCCTGAGGCTCGTTGTCTTACTGGTCGAGATTGGTTATATCGACATTGGTTAATGAATTCTTGCTGACCGCCAACGGAACTCACTCGTACCGTTCTGTCTTGGGAAACAAATAACTATTCTAGCGTCACTTGAGGTTCCCCGGCCCGGAGACTTTACCAAAACTTGCAGTTTACAACACATACTAGAGAGACTGGCCGCAACTTCGATATCTAAGGAGCGACCATCGCATACCAAGGAACCCTTGAAAGCAGAAAGACTGACGCTTGAGGCATTGTACTCAGACGCCAACTCTGTCTACAGGCATCTGGACCTGCCCGCGGCCTCGAAAGTCCTACGCCATTAGGCTAGTAAAGGACAGAACAAGGTCAAATCAAACTTGGGATTTGCAAGCACAGACGACCCTGTGACAAAACCACCAGAAGAGGGAGCAGGATTACCAGCATGCCCTACCGTGGGGACGGAACAGAACAGTAACTGCCAATGCGCCAAACCGAAATCCACACGAAAGGCCAAGCAGCGAGGGAGCAAACATCGATCAGTCCATGTTTAACACGTAAAGTCAAAACTTTGAATTGTTGATTGATAGTCAGTTCACGCTTTGACAAAGGACAGCAGGCCTAGCTGTCCAAAACGTCAGCGAACAAACAAACACAGTCCAGTGAGCACAATATGAGCAATGGTTATCTGCCTAAACTAATAGCCACCCTGTGGCCGCTGGCAGGGCTCGAAAGTGAGCTCCAAGGCAGAACGGGCCGACTGAGTTCCCACAGCAATCGGGGAGGCTTCATCAACGCATACTTCATGGTTAGCTTTCCCCAAGGAATACGCCACCTTCTTTCTACAAAGTGTACGGTCCTTGAAATGCCCAAGATCCATAATGAAAGAAAGTCAAGTCAAGCAAGACGTACGCTGGACAATGCCGGCCAGAGTAGACTCCACCAACAGCTGTGGCAGGGTAGTTGAAAGGCGACCGCTAAGCAGCGGAGTCCGATCAGAGCCGATGGACAAGACGCGGAGACAACCGGTGGCGGTGATGGCGGCGAGACGCACTTCGTGGAGATTCGTTGAGGACTGAGACTGCTGTTGCTGAGACTGCTGTGATGAACCGGCAGGGGCGTCAGTGGAGGTCTGGCTGCCTCCAGCCAGTGGATCGAGGTAGGAGGAAAAAGCAGGTCGAGCACCGGGGGGCGCGGGGGCGGATTTGAAGATTTCGCAAGTAGGTTTTAGCGGCTTCTTCTGTGGGTCGAAGGCGGCTAGCTGGAGCAAGCCCGACTCCAGAATGAGGGGTGGGCAGATGGCAGCACCACTGCATTGGAGCAGGCGCAAACGACCACGACAATCACCCAGGGCTATAAGGGTGCTGTACAAGGAACACATACAATCAGAAAAAACGTATAAATATAGAGTATTGCGCGTGCTGCAAAGAAAATGCCGCAATTTGCGAAATACTGGTAATCACTCGCAAAACAACATTAAGTAGGACTGCAATAATGGTTATCGTGCAGTCCATTCTCAATTCTTTTCAGTCACGTCAGGATGCAGGCTTTTAATGTGTTTTTTCTGACCACTTCTACAAAATGTAGATTCGGTAAAACATGGCTACTTAAATAGCATGCATTGTATCATTGATTTTGACTGCCTGCATAAAATCAAATATATATATGATATAAAACATGCACGAAAATATTCTTTTCTGTATGTCGTGATTGGAATATAGACGTGTTATTCAGTACGCACTAGCCAAACAATCGAGGAGAATGAAGAATCGAGTACACTAGAATAGGGCTTTACTCATCGTAAAATTGCCGTACAAGAACTAAAAAGGGATGAAGAGTGCTTAGAATAATATAGACAATCAGAAAGCGTTCTTTCGGAGGCAGAGGTGAACGTTAACCAACCAGTGTGAGAAGGTAGGGATGAATGTTAATCAACGAGGTTGAGAGGGTAGGGGTGAACGAGGGTCAGAGTAGTATTAGCACGACACTTTCTCTGTACTCTTGTTTAAAGTTTATACTTAAGGAAAGGGGAGCTTTCAGTTTTAACCATGTTTTAAAATTGCCGAATAATTTTGTAATTTACCAACCGCTACACCTGAATTCAAGGTTTTCAAACAGCAGGCTGTGTACTTTGTGTTAGAGAAAAAACATTTTTGTCTACGCTTCGAAGAAGACGGGTTACCCGTTAGCCTAGCTGCTGGCTACCCGATGCGTCCACGGGTGGCGGATAGTGGAACGAACTTCAGTGAAGGTTAAGTGTGAAATAAGCAGGCTCCCGGGTCTGACGAATAAGCAGTCGCGGACGCAGCAGCGGCAGTGCTACCAGGGCGCGGCGAGCTGAGGCCTGGCAAGCCAAAAGCCTGTAAGGTGTCGCAAAGCCTGACGACGGCGCTGTGACATGGCGAGGGTGAGCCGCCATTAAATAAGCTTGCCTGTCACCGCTGCCTTGTGATTAGGCTATTGAGCCAAAGCACTCGAGGCGACAACCCCGAACAAACAATCCGTGCAGCTGTTGGGGACCCACTCGTACCCAAAATTCCCAAGTCACCTCAATGAATTTCTCTCAATGAATCTTGACGAAGAGGTTGCACAGTTCTCATAACGTTTTCTAATAGATGCGGATCATGCTGTATGCATTACAGGCAGCATTAATAAATAGACGGATACAATGTATTATGAATGAACAACTTATAGACGAATAAGCTTATAATTAAATAGTTTGGTACAACCGAAGGATACGCTTTCTTCAAGCATAAAATTGAAAGCAGCCTAATATCCTGCCAAACGAGTATAAGAAAAAATATTTTCGTGCATGACTTCTATAAAATATACTGAAATTTATAGTCAGTCAAAATCAATGATAAAAATGCATGCTATTTGAGTAGCCTTGCTTTTTACAAAATCTACATTTTGTAAGCGGTCAGAAAGAAGCTCATTAATGAGCCGGCATCTTGACGTGACTGAAAAGAAATGAGATTCGACTACAAGATGGTACTCTGAACCCCTGAGGCACAAAGAAAAACACCCAGCTGCAATTGTGTAGCTGCTTTCGCTAGAATAGGAATAACAACAGCGACAATATCGCTTTTTCGGGTGTCTGAGTCAAAAAAATACACAAAGACCAGCTAGGCACTAATACGTCTTACTAGCCGAAATTTACGGTGATTGTTTTGCCCTAAAGTATATCACGAGTCTTGTTTATCAAAGGAGCGAATTACTTTAGAGGCTATATGTAACAAAGACGTTAGGGCAACAGAAATTTGCAGCGCGCAATTGCAAATCAGTCGGGCACGTGTGTGCATCTTCTACAAGTTACTCACCCATCCGAACAGACAACAAAAATCAGGAGGCACCCTTCGCTTAAGGCGTTCTCTTCGTGCAACTTAACAAAATTAAAAATGTAAATCCGAAAAAAGCAGCACACTGTAGCCACGAAAATTCCCACGACATGGAGTAGTGTGATAAAAAAGCCCCGGGAGGTTAGCTAGTCTCTCTTTTGGCAACCGAAAGCATCTGTGAAAAGACGCCGATGACAGGCTCACTACACTTACTTCGCATAACCATCTACTTATTACGAAGTAGTAAGCACGTTTTTATCACAATAAATGTACGATACTGTCCACACACTGCAATCGTTAACGTCCGGCGGTTACTTTTAGTTGAAGTAATTTTACTTTATTTTCTTGTTTGTTCTGCTCTACTCTTAGTTTAAATTAATTTCAATTCAGTTTTATTAGGGAAATATAAGTAAATACCTTTGAACTCCCTCTTTGTACATAGCTATGACGCAGAACATGTGGCGTTGCCAGTAATGGAACTGCAGTAGGGAGCAGACGGTAAAAAACTCCTTAGGCATCTTTCATAAGTCTGGTTTTTAATGCCATTTGTGGGATTTTAAGGAGAAAAACTGTCGCCCGGGGGAAGGCGAAGGATATATGTAAATCGGATGTCCTGCTGCTGAAAGGGTTTGAAGCATGTCAGGAGGAGGCCATCGCGGTTGTTCAATATCCTAATGGACACACGAGGAAAAGATTGCGGTGGTCACGAGAACATCACCGAGTGTCGGAGATGCGTCCATCATACACCCTTGCTGGTTACCGGGTCTGCCTACCAGATGACGGAACACGGGATCCATTGCTATTCTAAACAAACATATTACTGAAAAGTAGCGAGCAGTATCATTTTTTGGAAAGGTAATTATTGCAATCCTAAGTTTTGGTTATTTTAGTTGGGTTGAGTTGGTTGGGTTTTAGTTTTGAGTTTATTATTCATGCGCTTACTTCAGTAGAGCTACCAAAAAGCGCGTTTAAACATAAAAGCATACGAGTAATCACACCTACTCAGTGTGCGCATGTGCGGTAAAACGATCTCGATTACTCAGCTCCCAGATCTGTTTGTCACCTCGGGAAGCCATCACTTTGTTCAAACTAGCAGGATGCGCCTTGCTCCCCTCGGCACTTGGCGTGTTGACCACATTAACGATGACCGTGCCCTCCACAGAGTTGCTGCAGACGAACTGGGTCCGCCCGACGGCGGAGATTTGTTTTAAACAGATGCGGCTCGGCGGCATCTTTCCCGAAACAGCGTGAAGCGGTCGTGGTGGAGAAATGGACCTCACGGCTTCCTTGTCGGAAGTGGCTGCATACGAAACATGAATGGTCAATAGGAGTTCAATTTGATAATCCTCCTCAATTAACTCTCCACATCTCGCTTGAGAATGTGGATGAAAGTTAAGTAGGATTGGAATTTTGGGAATTAGGGATTGTGGAGAAACTAGGAGCTACGTTTACTCGGCAAAAAATCGATATGGTGTACAGAAACAAGAAACCGGTCATGAAAGACATCTAAGATGAAAGGGCAGCTGTTGACACAGGAAGATAAAGTGATCGCGGAGTGCGAAGCAACATGCTGTCAAGCTACGCGATAAGAAACAGTGACGAAAGAAATGGTCACACCATTAAAATGAAAATACGAAAAACGATGGCAACTCATCATCACAAATGGGGACACAGTGCAAATCTTGGCTTAAAGGTAAATATGCAAACTAGCGAACTTCAAAAATATCGTCGGGTAGGCTAGGAATAATTATACTGTCCATTAAGGAGATCGGTAAATGAACCAGCGTTTCTTAATTGCTTGGCCCTCGAATCCACTGGGAACTTAAGCATATCACAGGAATTTCGCCAGTGAAAATAACATAGTACTGAATAGGCCGAATGCGTACTTGTGCTTGGACACTAAAATTACGAAGCAGACAACGAAGACAGTGCCAAAACTACCACAGTTCTGATGCTGTTTGCATTTTCGCGTCACTTCTGACCTATCTAGCCAAATGTAACCTTTTGTTCGCGTGGTAGGCTGTCAGACTTCGTGTCGTTGTTTTTTATAGTTTACCCCTTAGATAGACCGCGTTTTAGATGCACTGGGCCAATACGGAGGGAGGCTGGATCAGGGCAGGCTTTATTTGGGTTGCGTCTCCATAAAAAATAACGAACATGGGCAGGAGGCGTGGGGTATGCAGGTATGTAAGCTCATGCCGTGTCAACAAACTGCGCCGAGCCCGCCTCCGGTATTCTTGACCCTAGATAGGGAAGGAGAAGGCGTTGCTATCACCCTTATCATAATTTTACTCGTGTGAGCTTTCGGGCTCTTTCTGGAGTCCATCGTCAGCGATAAAAGGCGTCAACGAAAGACAAGCTACAGTTATAGGAGGCAGGGTCCAATCAACCGTTATGGAGGGGAGGGGGGACTGTAAACCGCCAGTACCATTAGCGCGGAGATGCCTGCGCAGGGCGATGTATGCTCGCGCCAGATCGATAAATCGATTGAGTTCACTTAATTTTCGGCCTGTCTTGTTGCCGGCGTGGGCGATTATCCTGGCAGCTGCGTGACCGGTCTCGAAGGTTGATTGGTCCCTACTTCGTATAGCTGTTGATTGTCTTTCGTTGACGCCTTTTATCTCTGACGATGGACTTCAGAAAGAGCCCGATAGCTCAGGCGAATAAAAGTATGATTCTGGCGATCGAAAGGCCTCCTTCTCTATCTACACACATACATGGAATGCGACCAATTGCCCCAATTCTTGACTCTTTCTTGCCACCGGGCACAGGTGAGTGAAGGAAAAGCGTGGTAAATGCATCACTAGTCTACTATCTCCTAAAAGTAATTCACGTACAAGTCACCGTCCCTGAACCCCCATGTTGCAAGGCACAGGGTAGACCGCGTCCGGTGCGACGGCCGAACTATCATAGGCTACGGTACGGCCAAGAATTAGTGTAACATGCCGACATATATACTTGTTACGGCTGCGATCATGACTGATCTAGCCGGTCTCAATTATGTCCCGAGTGGTGCTTCTCCAAGCTCGACGATCCATGGCCGCAGACATGGACAGTTCGAGCCATTCTCTTCACCAGCGCCGGAGACCAAATACCGAAGGTCCGAGAACCACTTCCATGTCTTGACGGACTGAGTAGAGCCAGGTTTTGAGTTGACCCCCTCTTCGACGTTTCCAAATAGGCGCTTGCGCCAGTACCGCGTCGCCACGGCGTTATTGATTTTCCCACGGACTTTCGCTGTTAGTTGTTAACCCCTTTTTGGCCCATACACTTTTTCTTTACGTCTGAAGACGAAGCAGGGCTACAGCTTCAAAAATTCACCGAATAAAACCATCTTTCCCAAAGCGCTTTCTCTACATAATGATACCCTTTTTTTAAGCATGAAGCTTAAAGGAGGCGTCATTTTCTACCAAACGAGTACAAGAAAGAAATTTTTCGTTTATGTTTTCCATAAAATATGTTCGAATTTATAAAGGTGGTCGAAATCAATGATAAAAATGCATACTACTTAAGCAGTGACTTTTTACCGTACATATGTTTAATTAGCGGTCAGAAATAAGCTCGCTAAAGGGCCAGCATCCTATAGTGACTGAAATGACTTCAGAAAAGACTACATGCTAATCAGTATTATTACAACCATACTTAATGCCGATTAGTGAGAGAGTGTCAATCCCTCGCATATGTCTGCATGTTACATGAATTCTAGGCCATACTGTATGGTTCTAGATTCCATGATTATCTGACGAGTGTACAAGCACAGACTTATTGCATTAACTTTCTTGCCTTCAGAATGCCATCGAGTACTACACCAACGCTGCCTTCCGCGGTTACCTCGCCGATCCCCAGGAAGTTGCCAGCGCTCGCATCTGGCTTGCCGAGAAGTACGGCTACAAGGCCATCCCCGATCTGTCCGCTGGTCCTCTCAAGGATCTGGCTCTTGTTCGCAAACAGCCCTGGCAGATCTTCCATGGATTGGAGCCCGGCTGGTTGGTTAGCCTGACGGATCGTGTAGTCATCAAGCCCAAGTCACCCGAGCACGAGGAGTTCTACAAGGGCTGACATGAATGCAGTTCCCACTCCCCCCAACTCTTGCCCTTGGAAACTGACTAGGTGGTTCCCACTATCATTCGGCGCTAGGTTTTTTTTCTTAGGAACAACCACTATCCTAATGGTCCATGTGTCCTGATGTCGTTTTGGGCCCACTGACTGTCATGGTGCTTCAGCTGTCTCCGGATGATGCAATTCCTTTTTTTTAGAAAAAAAAATATATTTTTACCCGAGCCATTTAACTGGAAGTTTAGTCTTTTGATTTACATCCTTAACCGTGCCAGTCCTTGCCTTATGTCGTTTTTATTGGGCGAAAATTGCTTTCAACGGTGCTATTATCCTCTGGGATGTCCACCCAGAGCGCCCGGACCACCACCCTGGTGTAGTTTAAAAATTAGGCTTACCGTTTTTCCCCATTAGACACCGATTGTTTTAGGGATACCTTTGCATAACTGGCTTGAACCCGATCTGACATGACCAAGTCAAGGCAAGAATGCATTAAAATTATGTGACTGTAGGATGAAGCTATTAATTGTCCTTTACTGATCTTAAACAGACTATAATTTCGATTTCGACCGCACACGGATCTTGGATAAGTTAAGTGGACAGATTTCATACCAGCTGTAGGCCTCGTATTCGACCGACCACTCAACCAGTGGGCATACTGATTGCCTACCTTCTGATGAGGTCCTATGCAAGCAACTTAAGAGTTCGATCGTCGCGAATGCCTATATCCACACTGTACTTCATTACAAAGTGGGCGCAGAGACAGGGCTTTGTCCGTAAATTAGTTTTACTTGATAGTAGGCTTGCCCAGCGTCCGTCGCACTCTCATGCATCACCTACCCACCCGTGGTACTATAACAGAATCAAGAAGACCGGGGTGGGATTGGGCTAAGAACTGACTGTGGTGGTTGGAGACCATTCCCAATAAAGTAATTAAAATACCCACGAAGTAGTATACATAATTACTTTACCCAGTGCCGATGAGCATTTGTGAGATTAAGAAAAAAATAAATGCATATATTAATGATCCCAGACATTTACACGCGCCACTTCACTATTCTAATCAAATGCATAGGTCCGTGATTTTTTTCCGATTTCGAACAAGCTACTCATGCTTCGGTTTCATGGTCTAAAAATGTGACCCAACCTGTCATCTCCATAAAACCAGACGTCCAAACATACAACAGCCGTCAATTTTTGCAGTTATTTATAAACCTGTTACCTTGGAGCTAAATCATCGTAGTCAGAATAGATGATAACTGAGATGTAGAAGGCGACTCGATCGCTGGGACAATATGTTTATTTGCCTGACGTTACGAAATCTGGCGCGGATTTATCATCAGAAACATACTCACAGAACGGTAGCAGAAACAGTTTGTGTGTGTGCATAGGGTTCTGCCCTAAAATTTGAACGTTCAGAAAAAATCGATAAATGCCTTTGTGCGCTGATTCGTTGCGTCAGCAATGACAACCTGGCCTTGTGATGTTGGCATAAGATGATGTGGTGGCCTGTGTGTTCCCCGAGTGGCGGTTTGCTTTGGTGACAAAATTTGGCCAAGGCAAACCGCCGCTCGGGGAACACACAGGACACCACATCATTTTATGCCAACGCCACAAGGCCAGATGTTAGTTGCCGACACAACGAATCAGCGCACAAAGGCATTAATTGATTTTTTCTGTACGTTTAAATTTTCCGGCAGAACCCTGTGCACACGCAAACTGTTTCTGCTACCGTTACGTGAGTATGTTTCTGATGATAAATCCACGACGGATTTCGAAACGTCAGGCGAATAAACATATCGTCCCAGCGATCGAGTCGTTTTCTACTTCTCAATTACTTTTTGGGACTCTTATGTTCATTTTTATTAATAGAGATGATAATGTTATAAGAGAAAGCGTTCCATTCACCCACGGTGAATGGTATGCTTATGACTGCAGTTGTTAACTTCTTAGTTACAAACCGGTTTCTTAAGCTGTGCCTTTATGAAGCTTCCTCCCGTTAAAAGATGAAGTAAGTAAAAATAGGAGTGACTATATACCAACTACTGGAGATATTCAAAGATGAACCGATTTTAATTAACTCGTTTGGACCCTGTTGTCCCAGATAAGCTCCTCTTATCTCACCCCGATGATGCTATATGATTTTTCCCACGGCATGGAGCGTTACGAATCCTCAGTTTCACGATCCCATCTCATTGTATCGTATTGTACCATATAAATCTAACTAACTATTGAGGTAGTTTTTTCTCCTTTATGTTTGTTTGAAATCCTTGGCTCGCTGAACTCTGCCACCGATTTCCATTAGAGGTTTTTTCACTGCCGGTTTCTCAGTTCACCACATTTACTTAATAACGTCGACTGTTATTTTAAATGACGGCCGGCTGTCAAGGAACGAGTCAACAACTTTCATGACCTCCGGAACTCCATTTTTCCAGATATTCAATTCACAATGGAGGCAGAAAACGATGGGCAACTAGCATTCCTAGACGTTTTGGTTCATCGCAAGACTGACGGGAAACTCAAGACGACGGTTTACCGGAAGGCTACCAACACTCGCCAGATCCTGAGTTACCAAAGCAACCATCCATTGTGTCACAAACGCAGCTGTGCACGAAGTCTCTACAAGAGGACTGAGACCCACTGCAGTGAAACAGCCGACAAAGTGGCCGAACTCCGCTATCTACGGCAGATGTTCACCATCAATGGGTACCCCCGGAGCTTCATAGAGCGGAGTAGGCGGACTAACCCGATTAGAAAGCCAACGATCAGCCAACCAAAAGTCTGACGGGTGCTACCGTACATCGCAAACGTGTCTGAAGCAGCTGCTTGACTCCTGCAACCATTGGGTGTCGGTATCGCCCACAGACCCGAGGCAACGATCAGGCGATTCGTAATGAAACCAAAGGCCCTCCTGTCCCGAGGTGAAACTGCCAACGTCGTGTACCGGATCAACTGCAGTTCCTGCGAAACGAACCATGTAGGGGAAACGGGCAAGCGATTGCAGGCGCGTATGACCAAGCACGAGGGAGCGGTGCGCAGACAGGAATAACGCCTTCTAGTGGCAGAACATTGTGCAGCCACTGGGCACAAGTTCGCTTTCAAAGACGCTGAGATCGTAGGGCGTGAATGCGAGAAAACGACGAGGGAGACGCTCGAAGCCTGGCACACCACAAGTAGCTCCATTAATCAGTGTGTGACACTACCAGTTGCGGGAACCACAGCAGACGCGTCTACGAACCGCGTTCCCACCCGCCCTCCCGGCGGCCAAGGTCTGCTACACCCATCTCCCTACGTTGGATCAACTCTCCCCTCCGCCCAATCCGTGTTTTTGATGACGGAACAGCCCCTCCCGGCCACGCTGCTCCGACTCCTCCTCCTCGCCGCCGGAATCGAGGCCAACCCTGGACCTCTCTGGTACTGCTCGTTCTGCCGAGTCCGTCTGGGCCGCCGCGACTGGTCTGTACGTTGCGGCTCCTGCAATGGCTGGTGCCATCTCCGCTGCAGTGGCCTCGCCACGGCAGCCGATTGGTCGCCCGCCTTCGCGTGTCCCAGCTGTCCCGTGCCCCCACCGATCTCCATGCCTCCAGCCCGTCCAGTCCTGAACCCAAATCCTCTGGTCTCTGACCTTGCCTCACCACCTGGTCTTAAGATCTTACAATTCAACGCCAACGGCCTCCTTGGGAAGCTTGACCAGCTCCTGGCCTTCATGCGCTCGCACAGCATAGCTGTGGCGGCTATCCAAGAGACAAAGTGGTCTAACTCCACTAATGTCCCTTCCTGTGCCGATTACACGATTGTCCGTCGCGACCGCGGCCGCAACAAAGGCGGAGGTTTGGCCTTCCTGGTGAACAAATCCATTGCCCATCACCAGCTTCCCCTGCTTGGAGCCGATCCCACGGAAGTACTGGCGATTTCCCTTGACATTGGCCCGGCGCCGCTAACCGTCGTGAACGTGTACATCCCTCCAACTTCCAGTTGTTCTCCCGGTTTCACCGCCTCTATCGCTCCCTACTTACCTTCTGGAGACAGTCTGGTGCTAGGTGACTTCAACGCTCACCATGACCTCTGGTGCTCTAACTTGGCAGCCGACTCCCGAGGAGAAGCTCTGGCTGATGAAATAGAACACGCCCCCTTTGCCGTTCTCAACGAGAACAGCCAAACGCGGCTCCCGACCAACGGCGCCTCCAGCTCGCCCGATGTTTCCCTCGCCAGTCTCAGTCTGGTAGCCTCCACCATGCGGAAGACGGAAATCAGCCTGGGCAGCGACCACCTCCCCATTGTGCTCGAATTGGCCACCGCCGCCGAGCGTATCAAGGCCCCCAACCGGCACTTCATTAATTTCAAGAAAGCCAATTGGGCAGCGTTCACGTCCGAATGCGAAGCCGAGATCGATGGCCTACCGCCTCCCACCTGTGTACACATGGCGGAGCGAGCCCTTCGTCGACTACTCCTGGCAGCAGCAAGTCACCACATCCCTAACGGCCGCATTCCCTTTCTTCGTCCTAAATATCCGCCCGAAGCCTCCCGCCTGGAACGAGAGAGAGACGAAATACGAGCGCGTGATGCCACTGACCCGCGCGTTGGCGAACTGAATGGCTTAATCACTAAGACTATCAACGATGGCAAACGCCAACGCTGGCATGAACTAGTTTCAGATTGTAATTTCAGCGGCAACTCAGCTGCCACTTGGAAGCTTTTACGCAACCTGACCAAACCCCGGGCTGATACATCAAACCAGTCTATTAGCTTTTGGGACGGCAAGTTCATTTCCAACAACGGTAAGATCGCCGCGAAGATGAACAAGCTGTTCTCGCCCCGCTCGGCGCCCAGTCCCAAAAGCCAGCGCCCCCTTCTTCGCCTCCTCCATAAAGCCCCGCCCCCAGATATTTCCTTTTCGGCTGATGCCATCCTCACCGCCGTCAAGAAAATGAGAGCTTCGAAAGCCTTAGGACCAGATGGTCTGGCGCCTATCCATGTGCGCCACATCGGCCCGAAGGTGGCTGCCTACCTTGCCGCCCTCTTCAACCTTTCACTGGGAACTTCAATCATCCCTGATTGCTGGCGCCAGTCGATCATCATCCCCCTGGTCAAAGCGGGTAAGGACCCCTGCCTAGCGACCTCTTATCGTCCAATTGCCCTCCTCAGTCCATTGGCGAAGATCCTGGAACGGCTCATCCACCCAATCCAGACGTCTGCGGCGGAACTATCTTGCCACCAACATGGTTTCCAATCGGGTTGTGGAACTACAACGGCGCTTTTCGAGCTCAGCGACGCTATCCTCGAGGGCTTCAATCAACAGAAGCCCGCTTCGCGGACCGTGGCAGTCTCAATTGACCTGTCACGAGCCTTGGACTGCGTCCGCCACGATCAGCTCCTGCAGGACTTGGTCTCGCTAAACGTCCCGACTGGCCTGGTCCGATGGTTGGCGGCTTACATCCGTGGCCGTCACGATCGTGTCCTCTTCCGGGGCGCTCTCTCCAAGCCCCGTAAGCAGTCCTGTAGCGTCCCTCAAGGCTCTGTGCTCAGCCCGACACTCTTTAACATCTACATGCGAGAGCTCCCACTCCCCCGGGCACCTGTGCAAGTGGTATCCTATGCGGACGATATTACGTTCTTCTGCCGGCACCATGACATCGATCAGGCTGCACAGCTCCTCACGGAGTTCATGCCTGTTGTCGAAAACTTCCTCACCCAGCGCGGAATGACGATCTCGGCAGCCAAGTCGTCCGTAACTGTCTTTACGCTTGATCCGAAGGAGTTCAATCGTCACCCGGTCATCACCGTCAATGGGGCGTCCTTACCGCTCGTCCGCAAGCCCAAACTCCTTGGTGTGCGTTTTGATCCGCTCTTCTCGTTCGCAGACCATGCCAGGGAGACCGCAAGCAAAGTAAGCCGCTGCACCAAGGTCCTCAAGGCTCTAGCAGGCACATCCTGGGGCTGTGCGAAAGAGACTCTGTCGACTGCTTTCAAGGCGCTGGCCAAGCCGCACCTCACTTATGCGGCATCAATCTGGTCTCCTACGATGAGCTCTTCCAGCCTCCACCGCCTCCAGTCAGCCTAAAACGCTGCCCTCCGCACGATCACGGGTTGCTATAAAATGTCGCCTATAGATCATCTTCATGCGGAGGCTTCTGTTCTACCGGTCGCCCATCACAACACTCTCCTTAGCCAGCAGTTCTGGTGGAGTTGTTCGCAACCCGGCCATCCCAATCATCACCGGTGCACCGCTCCCGAGCCCTGCCGCAACGTCCGGCCGTCTATTCGAGCACTCCACAAGGAAGCTGTTGCCTCGTCTCTCGCGGATCTACCTGTTGATAGCTCTGCCACCAAGACAGGCTTCCAGCGTCTCCACCAGAGATTCGTTGTCGAGGAGAAACGAGGTTATCGTCCCCCGGTCCTTTTGGGTGGCTATCCACCTCCGTTTGCGGCCTCGGAACGACATCTCCCGAGGGTCACTCGCTGTACTCTGGCGCAGCTACGCAGTGGCTACTGTATGCTCCTTCGCCAGTACCAGCACCGGCTCGACCCATCCATACCCGACTGCTGTCCCGACTGCGGCGTCTCGCCGCATGACTGCCGTCATCTGTTCGCCTGCAGTTCTCGGCCAGGCACCCACCTCACTCCCGCAGACCTGTGGCTCAAGCCGGTCGAGGTTGCGGCTTTTCTCCGTCTCCCAACTACTCCCAGTTTGGATTCCGGCGGGGATTCCTGATCCAACTATGGGCTACGACACACACACACACACACTACCAGTTGCCTACCAAAATCTACGGGAAAAGCACAGGAAGCAGAACCACAGACAGGAACGCCGACCAGACGCACCAGCCGACAGCACAAACGAGGGCGTAGGATCACCCGACGCAAACACAAATCGGGGACAAGCTGTTTCGACCAGCAGCCTGCGAGATGGCCAACAGGATAGGAACGCGGGTGAACACAAGCCCAAGCCGATAAGAGACGACGGTGACTTTGACGGCTAGGCCGCTAGCAACCGAGACGTCAACGCGAACATGGCAACCGCAATTTTCATCTCAAGGGGAAGGTGTGAAGGCGACATGACGTCGGCCGGGCCCAACCTACGAACGATGCGCAACCGATCAATGGCAATTATCCCACCAATGCCACCATCCCCGGACAAGACGAGCCAGCACCCGCATGACAACAGCCATCCCCATGCCTAGCTAAATTTTAATTAAAAATATTGTGAACGTTAGTGCATTTACCACCTTTGACAACGGAAGCCTGTCTGATTCCGAAACGTCAGGACATTAAATCCTTGGTTCCTGTGATCGCCTCGCCTTCTCATATATATACATATATATTCACTCATAAATGTGCGAACACCGATCGAATAGGCTTCCGAATTAAACAAAGTTCATGTGGTGGTCAGAGGTCCGCAACGGGTGACTGCCTGCCAGGCCGATTCCGGCCAAGTCATAATAGCAGGGGGTATGACAACATTTGGGGGTAATTTGATACCGAACTGTTTCCGGCTTATTAGCCTTCATCAGCCAAGCATAACCCTGAACACTAACTGGTTAGACAACAAAAACAAACGCCCTCACAGACGGCGCAGTTGGTCCACCACTGGTGTCTATCAGATGAGTCACAAGCACTTCATCGAACCGCAGTTCATCAGCGCCTCGCCAGGCCGATTCTGGCCTGTATCAAGTTACCCCCAAATGCTGCTATACCCCCTTTACTGCTATATATATATATATATATATATATATATATATATCGACTATTGCACCGATCTGTCCGTTTACGCATTCACCATTAAGACACGGCTAGAAAAAGGCGACAAAGTGCTCCGAAGAAGAAAATAGAGAGAACAAAGGCAGCATCATCAAACGGCAAGCGGGATCGAGGCAAAGAGCGACTGAGAGCTAGACCCACCGGGTTTCGCAGAGTGACTTCTGCCAACACCAACTCCACCCTCACCGGAGTTAGCAGATGTGGAAGGCGCAGTCTCACTTAAGCTGTCAGTCTGTTCATCCTGCAGGAATAAACGATGACGTCGACGCTTTCGTTTTTGCGCCTTGTCAACGGATTTCTCGGAGCCAACTGCCTGAGTCGGACTGGCAGTCAGTTCGGAGCGCTTCCGTTTTCGACCCGAAAACGGCGATGAAGGGGATTCTGTGGCCGCAGTCGCCAGCGTAGGACTTTGGGCACGCGCAGAGGACGTGCTCGGAACTGCGCCCGGTGTACTGCTCACTACGAGAGCGACGGGAGGGAGGCTGGAGCTGAGTAATTACACAGAAAAAAGGGGAGATCGAAACAAATTGGGCGGTGTTCAAAGATGGCCTGAGAGCAGTCAGTGTAGAGAAGGAAACAGAGTGCCGATCGGCTGGTTAAATAACGAATGTGAAACTCGAAAACTTTGGAGAGTGACGCAAATTGTTGACATGACGATTAACATAACCCCCATCTGTGATTACCCACGTCAGTTCGTCACAAATAAAGAAGAATTGGAATTTAAGCACCTACAGAGGCAAGGAAGACTGAAGGCCGCTTTCCTATCGGCTGCGATCGGTCAGCATAATTACATGTTGCTAAGAGACTGCCTGTGGGGGTTTTAGGGAGGGTCGCAAGGTACCATAGGACGCATATGGCCCGTAACCCGATCGATGAACGTAGTTCCAACATAGTTTACAAAACTGCAAGTGATTAAAATGATCATTTGCTGCTTAAAAGCCGTCGTCATTCAGTCAAGTCCCATCCAAACAGTACTCATATTAGATTGATTTACAAATAAACAAAGAGGAGAATCGTCAGTTTCGCTCAAAACACTAATCATGTCTGCGGTGTTTTCGGCCAAACCATCCTAAAACAGGTCCAGATTATGGATCCGGCCAGTGCCAAGCATAACAAAGCAGAGACTCGAGGCTGTGTAGTCAGAAGATTATGCCCGAAGATATTTTTTCCAACATTCAGATTTCGCTTATTTCATCTGTACACGAAATACTAGGCCAGTTGAAAACTATGTATGCGTAAAGCTCTTGCCTCAAATGCACGTACACACAAAGCGCAGATGATGCACAGATGAGGTCGATCCGCCCTTCATTTCATCCAACCGAAGTTTATAAGTGCCTCACCATCTGGCATACTCTGACCCTGCGGATAGGGAATTTATTCATAGCTTAAAGGGCACACACATTTCTCAATTGGCTCCCTGTAGTAGACGAGTTCTTAGTAGCGTTATGGTTTTCTAAATGAATGCAAAATGATCCCGAAAGAGTTGTATAGCAATCTACCCACGTATCTGCCGACACTTCACCTAGGCAGTTTTGTAAATGGTAAAACGTAAGCCAAAACAAAGGTGGGCGCCTTGGGAGTACTATCAAAGGCAGGAGAGCTAGCAATTTGGTGCCGGAAATGTTGCAGGAAACAACGAAAATTGGATGGAGATCGTCTCCGAAACGTTATGACCCCAAAAACGTCAGTCTAAGTTAAGGAAATCATAGGACTCACTAAGTAAATGTGCCGCAGTGACACACAAAAAACTGCAAGAAATGAGGGGAATAGCAAAAATATTACGAAATTCTCTAACTTTAATTTAGAGGGAAGCAAAAAAGTAACCCGTTTGAATTATACGTCGACTGAAATATTTCTTAAGATTCTTCGCAAATTCATGCATCTCAGTTATAAACACATTCCCTGGAGCACTGGATGACCGGAGCAGTTATGCGTGCATTGAGATTTGTGTCGGCTGACAATTTATAGGGAAGGAGGCCTAAGGTGAACTTACTTATTGTCAGACACCTCCGGGGTAGACGTCTAAAACGCAGAAAAAACCCTAGTCAGCGAACAACAACGAATCTGGGGATGGTAAATAAGAAAACAGTCGGATAGATTTCTTCATCAACCAAAAAATGCGGAATAAAGCAAATACCAGGACATAAATGTGCGAGATACTCTACCTTCAAGCTGGTGGCGACAGTTTCAGAAGCGGCTTGTGGTTGAAGTTGATCCTCGTGTACTTCTTCTGCCTCGACCACTGTGGACGTAGCGGTGGAACCCTGTGCGTTAGACGGACATATAAGGTTGTCTTTGGAATCTGTCGAGCTGAACCGCACCCTCTCTGAAGCAAACTGCGAATTACTGTTGGTCTGGGGTTCCTCATCGAGACTGGAAAAGTAAAAGCCAAGAATGCCAGTGTAAATAGCCGAGTGCGCACTTAGAGCCTATCTAACCCCCACTGTCATCTTAGGGTCATAATACTAAAAGCATATCTTGATTTAAGGTATTTCCCACCAAATATATTGGTTTTCTAGACATCAACTGAATCCAACACTCAGGCTGCAGCTGCATAAAGTTCAGTGACATTTGACAGCACGCATTGGACAAATCAATAGGTAAACTACATATGCATATGTTACTCACTATTTTATAGTAACATATTTTATGTTGGATATAAAATGCACACAAGAGACCACTGAATGCTCTCACTGACACGTTGACAATACCTGTAGCCAAAATTCGTACATATACATATGTTACTCATTATTTTATAGGAGCATATTTTATGTTGGATATTTCATGTATACTGTTTTCAATAGGGTCTTCAAAGGCATTGCCTACTACCTTAAATATACTGGACCAAGTCAAAGCATAAACGCACTACAGCAGATTTTTGTCTCTTAGTTCCCACTAAAACTTGAACAAATGTGCCGAATACTCGTAATAATTCCTTAGGCATTCCTTAAATTATGCAGAAAAGGGTGAGTCTTTCATCCGTTATGAGTAGCAATCAAGGAAAAATCAAAGTAGGAATTTAAAAGTGCAACTACATGCCTCTGCCACGGCAGACGGGGAGAGAAGGAGAGATCGCGGTAAAGGTCGTCTCTAATTATGGTCAAATTGGCACAGTTCAACTTATTACGTGACCACAAAGTGACTGCCACCTTAAAGTATAAATGATGAGGTCAAAAATTTCAATCTCTTGAAACCACACAGTTCTTCACTTTGTCTAGTTCCTTTCTCCGTTGGACAATATAAGGGACATCTTCTGAGGATACTTTCACAATCACACCTCCGCATCTAACTTCATAATTTCTGTGACGGCCTCTGAGATTCCCCCTTCTCACCATGAGAGATTAATCAAAATGGGTAAACTTTAGCAAAATTGGTTGTGAAAAAAGAGACGTTTACGCAATACCATTGAAAGGACTTACTTTGCAGCTGTGCTTGTATTCTGCAACTCGGTGAAGACCCTTCCGATTCCAACTGCGAAGGATGCCTTGCCGTTGTACGCCACTTCTAATGTGGTTTACCAATTAACATGCACTTGCGGATGCAAGTACATAGGACGAACACAACGGCAATTGGCAGCCAGAGCAAAAGAGCACTTGCCGAGTTGGTTATTAAAACAGGAGAATAGGACTCCCCGTTCTTCTATCACTGAACACCTATTGGATACGGGTCATTCTGTTGACCCTCAAACATTCTTCCGAGTACTTGTTCGGGCACGAACAACTCGTATCTTACGCTACCTGGAGGCAGCATACATAAGGCGGTTTAAACTTGACCTAGGTAAACAACTGGAGCATGTTGTGAACCTAACCCTGCCGTGGTAGCACCGGCTCCTTGTTTACCCACCCTCTTCCCATCTTTTTGCCTTAGATGTTTTTGCCTTAGACAGTTTACTGCGTTTTTTGCTGCCCACAATGTTTGAATTCCTACTTTATTGATTGCCTCTTGGCTAACTCAAGTGACCTTGATGTTTTGGATCGATTTTTCTGTATGAATTCAATTCTGTAATTTATCATTCTTTATTCTGTTTATGCAGCGAGTGGAAGCGGCCGATTAGCGCTCGCGAAATTTATGACGCCATTAAATTCTGCTACATACGCTGTCTTCGAATTTGTACCTGGGAAACGATGTTTCAAATTTCTGAAGCTGCACCTTCCTTTGGACACCATCAAATCTTTGGAAAGACTTTTAAAACTACGATGTCGAATAACGAAAGAAAACATACGAATTGAATTTCTACAGAACTGTTTAAATCATAAGGAATACCCTACTACGTTTTACAAAATCCTTCGTCGTGGGAAGTTACGCCCGACATTTAAAAATCTGTACGGGCTGACACAGTTTAAAATAGAAGACTCGCTGCAGTTGTTAGATGACAACAGATCTCGCTTGCACCAGAAGAACCATATTCTGGACAATATAAGTTTATACTGCTGGTCTATATTTTTGAAAGATACTTACATCATACAAAATAAGACTAGAGAATCATACCATCTTAAGTTAATGAAATCACTTTGTAAGAAACCTACAAAGGACATTTTCCTCTCAAACACAGATGAACTTATTTTGAATCTATCTGACATTAAACTTAACAAACTTCAAACATGGGCACTTTCTTTGGGACTTGATTTTCGCGTTCCACCCAAACGAATTAATGCAGTTGAAGTGGAAGCACAATTCGAGGACCTTAACTCCCATCGCACTGACCTAAAACCAAGATCCAAAGACGAATTGGGTTGGCTAAAAGCTAAATTTGTTGATATTGCTTACCAATATCGTCGAGCGCCAAAAACACTACGCTCACCAATAACCAAGGAACATCTAATTGCTCTATCTGCTCTGAAACACCACAAAGACATAGTAATTTCTAAACCTGACAAAGGGAATGATGTTGTCATCCTCAATCGCAAGGATTGTGTAAAGAAAATGGAAAATATCCTAAAGGATTCTAGCAAATTTCGTCTAGAATCACAAGGAAAAGAGGAAACCAAGGCACTGGAAGAGTCCGCCTGGAAGACCATCAAGCTTTTGATGGATAATAATTTGTTAGACACCAAAACAGGACTATATTTAAAACCCAAGGGTTCCTATATTCCGCGACTATACGGATTACCTAAAACTCACAAAAAGGATATCTCTTTACGACCTATCATTTCCATGTCCATTTCACCATTTCACAGACTAGCGCGTTGGCTAGTAAAAGAACTAGAACCAATTCGCAATAAAAAGTATGCATCATCGCGAAATTGCAGCAAAATTGAAGCCCAGATGGGGGACAGATAAGTAAGTCAAAATAAACTACTGAGCGCATTAAAGTAGGCAGATATTATCAATTGACAGGATTCAGTCGGATCTACCTGTCCAGTGTCCCCAAGAAACGCGGAGTGATTCGGCGGCGTCCATCTTTCGTAAGAATTTCTGTCTGATTTGTGGGCTACAAGGGAAAACGAATATATAGCCGACTCAGCAAGCAATTGTTAAAGAGAATAAAATAAAGCAGGATTGGCTTCAGAATGGTGGCAAACAACGACCCTCAAAGAACACAAATGGAGTAGGGTTGTAAGTACATCTACGCACGACAGAGATAGCGGTGACCGGATGAGGACGGAGAATGTCCGGCTATCCAGTAAAATGTTGCAGAATCCTATGATGGTAAGCTTGAACGGCGTGTCATTCTGCTTTCGTTACTTTTCGGTGCCGATCTCCAACTAAGGAGGAGGCAGAGGACCAGGGTACCCAACTAACCATAACCGCCCTCTCCTACCTTCGGATCTCCATTTCCTATCAGCATCATATCACGAATTTCAAATATGGTTCTAGCACTTGTGGTAAATGATACAATAAGGGGTAATTAAAATAGAGTTCATTGCGTTAGCATCGAAAACAACGCAGTAGTCAGTTGGCTAAGCCCACAATTAAAAGGCGAGTACAATTCTTGTCTCAGCGAGGTCATCTACTTCTTCTCAATTACTTCATGGTACTCCCATTTTCACTTGAACTGACAATATACGGGTTCAAAGGTTACGAAAGATCGGTGCGCCAGAAGGGCCATAGTGGGAAAGGGCCATTACAGTCCGACCTTCGACTCAGACGGAGGACCCAGTTAGTTCGCCAACTTGAGGTCCTGCAAGGTTGCGATAGATTCAAGCACGCCAGAGGTAGTGGACTGAGGAATGCGTGGAGATGGATGCCTCTTCAACATTAGACTCAATGGTAGAATCCTACTTTGCTTCTCAGAAATTGTTTAAATAATCTAATGTTTTCGCGACAAAAATAGCGCGCCATAAATAAACCTAGAAATATACATATAAAACTTACTTATAGTTTTTTGGATGTGAAAAATTTGGAGATTGTTTGCTTACTTATACTTCATAGATCATGGAGTTTCCTGATATTTCTGAAAAAAATTGGTCTTTCGTACCCAAAGTCAAACTTAACGTTCTGGAGTTATATTAGTATAGTTCGCGGCGCGTAGCGCCGCACACACCTTCAATTAACATGCGTTATATTATTTGGTTCATTAAAATTATTTATATTTAACTTCAGTTTTCAGTTCATCATTAGGGTTACGTTTTTATTTTATTTTAAGAGTTTTTAGTTAAACAAGTTGAGCTTACTCGATTTTACGTAATATTTGGTTTATTTTTGCTTTGGTAAGTCATTTTTTTAAATTTTTATAGCCCAATATTTACATAATTGCGCATTTTAATTATGGTGCGGTATTTTTTGTTGACAAACATCAGATTATTCAAATAATTCCTCCTGTTTTTTCCAATTTTATAAACTTTTGGCAAAAGTAGCTTGTGTAGCCCCATCCAGGTTTTTAAAACCCCAGCTTACTGTCTAACGGGACTGGTGGGATTTGGGTGTTTATGGGTGGGTAAAGGAGGATGGAGAGTGAATAATGCATAGAGAAATTAGTCTAAAAATTTCCTAAATTACATTAAATGTGTCAATTGCGGGCGCTATATAGCACCGGCATAGAGCGCGTAAAACAAAAATGACATATTTTTAGCGGGATGCCCTACCTCCAGCAAATTAACGGTACTAAACTGTAAACGCAACCCAAACACCGAAATGTAAACAAGCGGAATATTAGTAAAACAAAAGTTCATAAATATTATGACAATGTCAGAATAAGAACTTTTACAGGAATATTTCACAGAAAACAAACGTAAGCCCTATTAAACAAAAAGAGGGCAGCGAATGCAACACGTAAACATATTTACGAGACCCAAAATTCCTACTCCAAAAACGAATCCTAAAACTAACCCATATCACAAACCCTACCCCTTAACCCTTAACCTTACCCTAAATCCTAACCCCAACCCTAAAGCCTAAACCTAAACCCTAACCATAACTCGAACCCTTCCCCTAATCTTAGCCCTAACCCTTACCCTAGCAGTGTAGCAAATGCGTCCTTAATAAAACCAGTGATAAATAAATAACGCAAACCAAAACTTCACACCTACTGAAAAGAATATAGTAGTTATTTTAGCGTTTCGTTCGAAAATGGGGCTACTAAAGCTACGGATACTATTCTTTTTTCATATATACTTCCTTTCTTTTGTATTTACCAGACTGAATAGTCTTAATTACATCCGATCCTGTGTTACAGTTCGCGTGCTGATCTGGGATCCAAAGTAGGATTCTACTGACTCAATTTAATTTTCCTCTTGCATGCAACAACAGAGTTCTCTGAGCCCGTCAGCCAATGGGTGATGAGCATGAGCGCAGTGGGTAACGTGGCAGCTGCTTTCGTAGTCCAAGGCATGTCACACACAAATGCAGTACAAGCAGGTAGGTTACACTCACCTTGAGTGTGTTGTAGGGGAAGGCCAACAATAATTTCCCCCACTTCGTTCTACAATGCTCGCTGCCCCAAAGTCATGCGTCATCACAAGCAACTGTTCCTATGCTTCCTTTCACTGGCGCCTCCGTCCTTCGAGGGTTGATCTCGCGGTGACTTTTGGATAACCAATAACGGCTGCGCCAGTGTTTCCTATCCTTCGGCGTTCCGGCGGTCCCCACGGTTGACCTCAGCTTATTCAGTCACGCACACACTTGCGCACACAACAGCGCATACACGTGTGTCCAAATAAGAACGCCTGTCTTAGGGCCATTTAAATCGACGCAGCATGAGCCTCTACAGGCAACATCGGCTGGGGCAATTGCAATACGCCAATAACAAACCACTTGAACCCGCGTCACAGTCATGTAAAAACAGCTGCCATCATCAAATCCGACACAACACATCAGACACACTCACACACACACACACACCTGAACTGGCTTCTCAACGAGTTTATCGCTGCCGGCGGTAGCCGCAGAGGTTTTCAATCCGTCAAGCTTTACGCGCAACTCGGCCTGAGAGCGCTGAAGAGCCAAGGCCTCGGGAGTCTCTAAAAGGACCGGTGCAGAGGCGACGCCGGTGGCATCCGCCTTGGCCACACCCTGGGGGCCCTCACATGTGAGGGGCCCCAGGGTGGAAAGTCCATCAGAGGAGAGACTATCCAGGAGGGTTTGACCGTAGGTCTTTCGGTGTAAACGTGCCTTCGAAGAGAGGGAAAGATATACATTTGTTGGCAAGTGATCTTTGGGACTAAGAAACGAGTTCTAAGATAAGAGCTATCCCACTGAGTCAAGTCGAAAACCTGTGAGCAAATCAAAACTACGCCTACTGAAATGCATTTAGTAGGCATGTAATTATTTAGTAAAAGCCACCCCCTACCAACGTTACCAATGTTCATATTTTTAAACAGCAAATTCAACCCCAGCAAAGGCAGGTTAATAGGCTGGATGGGCTGTGGCGGTAGCGGACAGACTTACCACTTCAGATACATTTAGCGGTTCCCCAATCTCTTCCGACGTGAAGGCCATGTAAGAGATGGAACCATCAAGAGAGCAAGCCAACAGTTCCTTTCCATCAGAGCTCCTTCAAAACAGAAATCAAAGACAGAAGCATCAGCATGCGCAACTAAAAGGATGGTTTGAACTTAACCTGAAGATATTAACTTTGGGGTTTTTGTTAACAAAATAACTCGAACTAGGCAGATAGTATTGCCCACAAAGACAAAGGAGACTGGAATGGCCATTTCTGGCTCATTAGCCGTCGTCAGCTAGTCAAATACAGACTCTAGTGGTGTCTCACCCAAACCTCGAAATCGCAACCTTTTGATCAGAGTCAAACGGCCTAACCATGAAGCCACGATCTCATTATCTACCCAGTTTAGGTCGGCGTCTATTGACACTCATTGATAAACATTCACCTGACCACCAACGGAACTCATCTGTTCCACTCTTTCAAAATACGTAATCGACTCTTTGACAGCCGTAACAGCTGGAAATAGCTTGATAGTATGGCCAGCAAAGACTAGGGTAATACTATCTGCGTACTTCGGGCTGCTAGGGCGCCTGTCGAGACCCAAAGCAGAGTGGGACAGATAAGTTCTGTTAGTGGTCAGGTGAACGTTCATAAATGACTTGAACTGTAATACATATGGCGTCAGTGCGATTGACACCCTAACAAAGTGATGAGTAAATGCTAGTTCACTGCTTTAAGTTTAAGTTCACTAGCCCAGTGAAAGCACAAAAGAATTGTAGTGGGAGAATACTGAATAATTGTTATATTTCAGCTAGGCAATTTCAGAACGTTTATGAAATCAGTTGGAGTAGACATCACTCACAGCCCTAACTGGGTTCATGCCGCTCCAGCTTCACACAGACAAAAAGCTAGTTACCAAAACACGGCTCTTAAGATGTGCTCCCATTGACCTTTAACTTCGAATTCTGCCAGCTTTCAGCTTAGTCGGCATAGAGCAACTCAGAGATGTCCTCAAGGGCTTATAGGCTTTCACTAGATTGGGCACCGGTCGGACAGTGCATTATGCGAAAATGGCAGCCACTATGGTACCAGACAGGTTATAAGGAACCCTAAGCACAAATACGGACCGGTAGGAGAAAGAACAGTAGCCAGGACAATATGCATTTCATGTGCAAGCAACAAACTGAGTGTATTTAGAATTAAAAGCTGGAAAATGGTCCTGAGGTAGCGTTAGGCATCCTTGTTGAGTCCATGTAAACATATTTAAAATATTTGAACAAAAAACGGACAAATTCGGCTTTTGCCATTAGTATTACAGTGGAGTTCGGTTAATGTGGACAACCGCTTAATGTGGACAGTTGGCCAGGAACGGAATTTCTCCATAGTAAAATCCTTCGGTTAATCTGGACAGCCACCGCTGAATGTGGACAGCACCAAGCTGTCAACCGGTCGTTCGACCCACAGATTTTGTCAAAAATCCAGTCCAAATCGCCCGCGGCGGGAAGTCCCGCGTCCTGTTCGCCACAGTTGGGAGGTGCAGTTGTCTTCGAGAGGCAGCCGACCAGCTTGGAGTTTCCAAGTCGATGTTGGGAAAATTGGTGAAAAAAGAGGAGGAACTTCGTCGTTAGGCTTCAGAAGATGAACAAGGCCCTGCACAGAAACGCAATAGATATGGAAAGGACAAGGATATCGAGACAGCACTTTTGCAGTTTTATCATTGGGCCCACGATCGTAACATCCCTCTCAATGGTCCGCTGCTCATGAAGAAGGCTGCGAAAATCGCAGAAGTAGCGGGCGTCAACTTCACTCCCACCGTAGGGTGGTTTGCGAGGTGGAAGACGAGGAATGGACTCGTCTTTGGGACTCTGCGTGGTGAGGCAGCAGAAGCCGACACCTCGAGAGCTGATGATTTCCTCAAGAAAGATTGGGCTGACCTGTTGAAGCAGTTTCAACCCAAGGATGTCTTCAACACTGACGAGACAGCAATTTATTTTCGGGCACTTCCAGACTCAACGTACCTGACCCAGAAGTCAAAGAAGTCGGCAGAGATTCAAAACGGCGAAGGACAGAGTCACCGCTCTGGTTACGTGCAGTCTGGAAGGAGAAAAACTGCCGCTTCTTGTAATCGGGAAATCAAAGCAGCCAAGGTGCTTAAAAGGAAAGAACATTCCATCGGGAGTGCATTACGCATTCGGGAAGAACGCATGCGTGAGAACTTGACCTCGAAATGGGGCGCCAGAAGCGCAAGATCCTTCTCTTGGCAGATAACTGCAGTGCCCACACTCGAGTCGAAGGACTGAGGAACATCACACTTCGATTTTTGCCACCCAACACAACTTCAGTTCTGCAACCCTGTGATCAGGGCATCATTCGATCTCTTAAAGCCTTCTTTCGGACCGCGATCCGGCGAGAGATTTTGCAGATCATCCAAGACCTAGTGGAAGACGATGAAACTGGCATGCGTTTGGCTCACAACGTTGTGAAGAAGATTGACGTTCTTCAGGCCATGGAGATGTTGAGCACTTCGTGGAAAAAGGTGAAGTCGGCGACAATCGTAAATTGCTGGAGGAAAGAGGGCTTCGTCACCACTGAAGAGGAAGTTGCAGAGAATGAAGTCGCGATTCCGATCCCAGAAGACGTGACAGAGGACAGGATCGAGAGTTTTCTAGAGCGGGTTTTAATCGACGAGGATGCCGAAGTCGCCGAGGAGGCAACACTGGAGGAGGTGACAAGCGAACTCGCCGAAGCAGTTACAGATGCCAAGAAGGTACCAGACGAGCAGGAAGAAGAGTCTGAAGAGGAAGACGAAGAAGTCGAGCCCCCAGTCTCATCAACAGAAATGAGGGCGGCATTGGCCGTACTCGAAACGGGGCATCGACAACAAGGTTTTGATGTGGAGAATTTTGACACTGTGATAAAGAACTTTAGGGGAGCTTTAAGAGAAAAGTTTCCACCAAAGCAATCAAAACTGAGCATGTTCTTTCAATAAAACTTCATTCAGATGCAAAATTCTGTTTTTTATACGTAGAAACGACTGGTTTTAGGTCAGTTCGCTTAATGTGGACAACCGGTTAATATGGACAGTTGGCCTGGAACGGAGGTGTCCACATTAACCGGACTCCACTGTAGTAGTAAAGCAGACGTAATCCCCGTCAAGTTAATTGACATAGCTATTTGCCATTTTCGCGAATTGAAACTACTGTTCACATTATAGGTGCATATAGAGGTAAAGAAGGTTTTTGTCCACCGGAGTCTTGCCTTCATTCGCCTGCTGTCAATCGATGCCCTTAAAGGTAGCCCCAACTATAATTTTGAAAAATGCATGCACTAGAAATTGAAATTCGATTACCACAGTCCGTTCGGTTTCAAACTTCTTTATAAATCTCCAAGGTTGAAGGATTCATTCGGAAGAAATTATGGTCTCTCTTGACGTGACTTCGTTATTCACGTCTACCCCGCTGAGTTTGGCACAAAACGTTTTGTGCAAAAAAACTTGAGGAGTCATACAGGGAACCTCGGAGTTCGTTCAAAATTGAACGCCTTCCGGTGAGGCTGTTCGAATTGTGCCAAAAAATCTACTTCCCCTTTGAAGGAGAAATCTACGACGAGATCAGGGGAGCTCCAATGGGCTCCTCAATCCCCAGTTTGGTGGCAAATGTTCTACAAAAGCTGCCGACTCTACGGGGTCGTTACGTGGACGGCTCTGTTTTTTCTATCGTCAAGAGGAACACACTGTAGAATTCCCACAAAAACTTTAACTTCATGTTCCCGGATATACAATTCACGAGAACTACTGCGGTATAAGCCTCATCGACATTGCTGCGAACATGTTCGCTATTGTTCACTTCAGGCGGTTCCAGTCTGGGCGCGACTCCAGGACGCGAGCCAACCAGACCGGATTTCATGCTGGGCGTGGATGTGTGGATCAGATATTCACTCTGAGACGGATCCTTGAATTCCGCCATAGCTACCAGCAACCAACGGCCATTTGCTTAGTTGACTTCGCCGCTGCGTTCGACTCCGTCCATCGTGATTATCTATGGCGGATAATGGCATTTGATGGTGTACCACCAAAACTGGTCGCCATGATCAAGGCATACTACCGCGGGTTTTAGTCCACAACAACCTCTCAGAACCCTTCGCTTTTCGGTCAGGCGTTCGGCAAGGCTGTGTCCTGTCGCCCATCCTCTTCAACTACGCCATTGACTGGAGTTTCGGGAAGGCCCTACAAGCAAGTGACGGTATTGAGCTTTCACCCGGACGCCAGTTGACTGACCTTGACTATGCCTATGATATCGCCTGACTAGCGTCAAGCTTTGGCTATCTCCAGTCTATGGTGTCGCGGGCGAACGAAGTCGCGAAATCGGTCGGTTTGTCGATAAGCGCTCGGAAGACCAAAGTGATTTAATGTTGCATCCCTGCCGAAGAGAAGGCGCCTCTCGAGATTAGTGGCTGTCAACTTGAAGAATTCGACAGTTTCAAATACCTCGGAGTGAGATTGCTGCCGAATGGACAGATTAAGGATGATATTGTCTCCCGAATTGATGCAGCACGATGAGTGTTCTCCAGCCTTCGGAAGTGCTTATGGACCCGACGCGATATTTCCCTCTCAACAAAGATCCGCGTGTACCGTGCATCTGTGCGGTCCGTTCTTTTAAACGGATGCGAATGTTGGGATATGCGCGTGAAGGATGAACAGAAACTGGAAGACTTTGACGAATACTGACTGCGGAGCATCCTTCGAGTGAAGTACACCGACTTCGTCTCCAATGAGACAGTCCGCACTCGCTGTGAAAAAGTCACAAGGCAATCCCAGACCATTCAGGAAAGACGGCTGAGGTGGTTTGAGCACGTCCTTCGTCGCCAAACTCAAGAGCTCAGTGCGACTGCCCTCGACTTGAAACCGTTGCCTAATTGGAAACGTCGAAGAGGGGGTCAACTCAAAACCTGGCTCGACTCAGTCCGCTAGGACATGGAAGTGATTCTTGGACCTCCAGTATTCGGTCTCCGGCGCTGGCGAATAAAATGGCTCGAACTGTCCATGTCTGCAGCCACGGATCGTCGTGCGTAAAGAAGCACCATTCGGGCCATAATTGAGGCCAGCTAGATCAGTCATGATCGCAGCCGTAACAAGTACAAGCACAAGTAAAATGCAATTCACGAGGGAAGAAAAAAAGGAGCAACAGCAGCCGCCCTTCTCTGATAGGCTCGTAAGGCAAAGTTCCAAGGGAAAAACCGAAACATAAACATCTAAAAGAAGGCAACCAACACCATGCAGCTTTTCAATTCTCACAGCAACCATCCGGTGGCTCAAAAGGGAGGCTGCATGAGAGCATACTCTAAACGAATCCAGACTCATAGCAGCAAATCTGAAGAAAGTGCACGTGAGGTCCGATATCTCTGCGATCAGCTTATGCGAAACGGTTGTTCGAAGGGGTTCATAAACCGATGGCTGTGCGTTCGCAGCCCCAGAGAACCCAACCGGAAGGCACATGTGTGGAATGGTATACTCTGTCATGCCATGTGTCAGAGGCGACAGAGCACATTGCCATGGGGCTAGATGTCGGAATGGCATGCAGGCGCAAAGCTACCATGCAGAGCATGGTCATGAAAATCAGGGACCGATTAAATCCCAGTGAGCACGCGGGTGTAGAGTAAAGTGCCATGTGCTTAAACTTTTTCTTACAACTATACAGGACAGACTGGAGACATAAGTAGATCACGCATACACGAACATATGCTGGGTGGTAGATTAACCCAAGTGGGTGATCTCGCTTGCAAAAAATGGAACGAGTTTAATTTCGAGGCAACAATAGCTTATGCAGTACCACTCATTAATTCCTATTGCCTGCATGTTTTCCTACGAAAATGGTGGTTATCGGGCTTTATGGGCGGCGAATTAGGACACGCAGTGGAATATACTTTAATGAATGCTAAATGCACCTCGATTTTACTTCATTAAGAAATGTTGTTGATTTATATCTGTAGATTTTCCTAATCTGCATTACCATTTAACTTATTGCGGAGAAACCCGATTTTCAAATTGCAAATTTCTTGAATTTTCCAAAAAATTGAAATGGTGGTTAGGAAGTCGTCTACTTGTGGTGCAACTTACCGTTCTGGAGTTAGATTAGTATAGTCCGCGGCGCCAAGCGCCGCGCACACCTTAAATTTACATGCGGAGCAACCTGCTCCCAGCGGCCGCGGGAAGCACGTTCGACTACATTTTTTCACTTTACACTTACTTCTAAAAAATTCCTTCGCTGCCTATCCTATTTCCCCATCCCCCAAAAATCTATAACCACCATTTTTGCAGGACAAATTCCTGGGACTACGGGTATATGAGTGGGGCTACATAAGTTACTTTTGCCAATTTCGCAACCACAAGGATAATCGCCCACACCAGCAGTGAGGCAAACTGGGAATGGATGGAAGCCTAGGCCTCCGATGAGAAGGCAGACAATCGATTTATCGATCTGGCGCCGGCATACAAAGGACATCGCAGTAACCTCCTGACGGACGTTACTAGTATTTGATTGGCCCCCTTCCCACCAATAGGTGTTGCTTGTTTTGTCGCTGAATTTGTCTGTGACGATGGACTGTGATAAGAGTTCGAAGGCTCGGATTAATAAAGACAAGATTCCAACCAACAAACAACCTTTTTTTACTCACATTTCGTATCTTGTTCACCATCTTGCATTTAGGCATATGGTCGGAAGCGAACAAATCATAAATAATGGATGACGTACCAAGTGAGGTCGCTCACGGAGTTGGCGAACAGGTCGCGGACAACTAGAAAGGCGCGGCGACCAAGGGTTGTCTAATGGGTGGTAAAAAATTAAAAAAATTGATGGGGGAGAAACATGTCTAAAATGCGAAGGTCTTCGTAAAAAGGGGTAAGATGTGTCAGTAATGAAGGGTATAACTTACCCATACGGAAACGGATCTATCTTTGCTCCCCAAAGCTAGACAAATCATCACCTGAATGAGGGAGAGAATAAAGGTTGTGGTTAAGTACTGAGGCCGCAAATTATTCCAACGTCGTCAAAAGGCATTTGAACACCTTCAAAGAAACACCTCACTAGTGGAGCAAATGTGAAATCCAAAGCAACCGAGCGAAATTATACGCACCGAGTTGCCCGTAGCCGTTGACTTTCTCAGAAGGTTGGGATTGTATCGCTATATAAAAAATAATAATCAAGCTTAATTAACAATGAAAAAGCAGTGGATACAATAACCACGGAGAATCGTTAACTTGTGTAAATACCCTATACATATGTCCCGCAGAAATCTGAGTAACCTTCACGCAAACACATTAGAGAAGGGGATTTTGAAAAAGAAGACAACAATCAAGTAAAAACATTTGCCATGTGTTTTGAAGACCTTATAAACTATGAAGCAAACCTCAAGCTCATTATGTTTTCATCTTATTCTATGGATGTCACATACTACAGTAAAAGTAGAAAATAAAATTCAAACTAGACGAGAAAGGTCTTGTGCGCACAAAAATTTCTTTGGTCAAATTATAAATTAAACTTCGTTCTATAGAATACCTGGTTTGATCCCACTGAGCAAGCGACTAATAAAGTGCTTCGATTACGCGTGAACGCTTACAGTACATACCCTATCTCATAAAATATCACCCGAAATTCTGAAATGTGTTCTCGATTCGAAAGAAAAATTGCTTAAGTAGGGATTCACTATTGATTATTGGGCAGCACATTGAGCCCGAAACCAGACTGTTACCAAAGTAATTACAAGAAAGGATATGTCAATGCATGTTTTCGATAAAATGTATTAGAATATAAAACAGCACTTAAAATCTATGATAAAAGTGCACCTTACTCTAGTAGTCACTGTGTACAGAGTATGCCTTTTGCCGGCGATAAGAAAGAAGCTCGTTTAAAAGCCAACCTCTGGCCGTGACTGAAATGACCTACGATACGGCTGCATACTTGTTAATATTACACTCATACTTAAGTATTTTTGTTCGAATTGAGAACATATTTCAAAATTTAAGGTGCTATTTCATTCGATAGGCTATCTATTTAATGCATGGAATTCCACGAGCACATGGAAACAATCGACCGGGGTTCGTGATTTTGTCAGATTCTGTAATGCTTAAGATGTTCAGGGGGCAACATCAGTCACGGAGGCTTACGCACATGCATTTTTAAGTTGCAGTTATCGCTGAATTTTGAAACAAACTGGTTCACAGCAAATAAGACACACAGGAACTTTTTGAGACTAAAAAGTATCATTGAAATTGAGCAGACTCAGTGCTAGAGAAGAGCTCATTAAAATTCAACTGAGGTGAAAGGCAGGGGTCTTGGTAAAAACATAAGGTAGAGATTCATCATGGGACGCCTGATGGAAGGTATTAATAATAAACTACTTGCAAATCTTCAATAGGTCGCAGTTCCGCCTACCTAGGAATCATCCTACAGCAGGGGTCGGGAACGTATGACTCGCGAGACACGTGTGGCTCGTTTGATGATTGCATCTGGCTCTTTTAGATAAAATTGGAATTAGAAACTTCAGATTTTGTGATTCTGTTTCCTCCAATGAGGCATATTATACTCACATTAAATTGAGTTCAATCTTAAAATATATTAGATGGCTCGCATTGAAATATATTGCCAAATATTTGCGTTCTTGCTTCTTTGAGTCAAAAAGGTTCCTCTGGTCTATAGGCTTTCTTTTCAGTCTTTTTTGTCGTCTCCGCGACCTTTTCAATTAGGCTTTTAGTTCAGTAAAACAATTACGAGCGGCTTTAGTTTATTTCCAACTGTTCACTTATCACGCATTAATCAAGCAAATTGGGAAGGGAGACTTTTGTTATTGGGTGGCCTTAAGATGGATCCCTACCAAAAATAATTTAGCGGATGAACAGGATACAGTGCAAACAGAACTTTTCGAAACCACAGAAAGTGAGTCTAGCGTGCAGAGTAAATTAGGAGCTAAGTAACCAAGACGTCTTCTCTCAAACAGTGTTCTAACGATTGACAACAGTAGCTCATTCAGACCTTTAATGAAAAATGCATAGTTGTGTTGTCAGATCCTTTTAGATTGGAGTGTCTCTGATGGTCTCTTCGTATGAGTGAGGGTTCAGCAATAAACCAGAGCATATGGCTTACATTTTAACAGGATGTGTGTCACCCTTGGATAAAGTTTTCTAAGTTGACTCGAGCTTATGTGACGAGAAATGCAGTAGAAGCCCTGTTGGCTCTACAGTATGGCAAGTCCTGCAAACAACTTTCATGACGAAATTTAATTTGACAGTTAAGCATATATTTGGGCAGGTTATTTTGATAAACTGAGTGGATTTAATAATTTGAAAGCCTTAAGTTTGGAAAACTGCACTCTCAGTTTAAGTTATTGAGGGAAATAGGAACTCATTTTGGCTAAATCATGAGTAAGTTTATTTTAAAAAAAACTTCTCATGCTATAAGGAAAGACGGAATCAAACTTTTTTCTAATATACATTGTGCTGTGGAAAAATTCCATAATAAGTAAAAAGAGCGAAATAATAATCCCTTCCAGAACTGGAAATATTTGTGCGAAGTTGATCAAATGGAAGCGAGGCAAAGTTTAAGGAATCGCACTTATTTTAAGAAAGAAGCAATAATTTAAGTTTTCAAAATTATGTTAAGCTATCCTGTGAAGTTTTTTTGCACAAAATGCAGCAACAAAAGTTTTTGGTAGGGCATTTTCTTTTACCGCAAGGCTGTCCTTGCGCATAAGCAAAGTGTTCATATGTTACCACGAAGGGAATCTATAGAAAGCCTGATTGGATATAAGTAATGTAGAAATAGTTTTTTGTCATTAATACATTCCGCTCAAGCGTTATTTAGAAACGGAACAGACAGAAGAATAATAAGTATTTCAAAAAATAGTCAGATATGTGGCCTGTTTTTTTGCATTCGCAAGCTTATAACGGATCGTGGAATTAATCCACTTGAGCAGAAAATAATCCGTTATGAAGAAAAAAGTATTTTCTTTCATGTCCAGTCAAATCGAACCATTTATTTTCAGGTAAATTAAAGAAATTGTCAAATGTCTCCAATTACACTGTGACATTACCTCGGAAAAAATTAATATACACAGAAGTTCGTCAGCTAAATATCCAATAAAAGCACTTTTTAAAGAGGTAACCTATTATGGAAGGTTTTTTTCATCAATCGTAGGAATAACAATATGCGTAGTATCTAGCAGACATTTTGTATGCTCGACAATATGGTTAGCTCTTTTGATGCATTTTCACATATGACCTACATGGTCATCTTCATAAAAGCTTATATCCAAAAGCTCGTTTTTTTCGGTAAATGCTGTTTAATTATATCTTATTGAAATGGTTTTGATGTAAACGTCGAACAGAAGCGCAATTTATCAACTTATCAACGAAGACAATGAAAACGAGCGGAATGATGCGAGACTTTATTCCACGATATTCAATAAATAGTTATCCACTAATGGTAATATGTACAAAATATTTTGACTCAAGACAAGTTCTTTTCACATGAAGAAAATGTTTGCTTTAAGTTTTATGCTTCACAAAATATTGAAATTTATGGTTCTAATTCATAGCTATTTTGACGTCTCCACAACCTGGGGATTATCGAGAAAATTTTATTTTTTTAACAAACACTTAGTACTTTTTACACTTATTTTCAGTACTTAATATGCTCAAGGCTGCTCATTATTATTTTTCAGTTTTCGTAAACCCGTTCTTGCCGGTATGAGAGAAATGATAAAACTTTTACAAACTTAGGCAAGTTGCTTGCAGAACTTGCCATACTGTAGGCCTTCAAGTGGCCATGCTGTCAGCACAGTGAGCCCGCCAGCTTACGTGCGAGACACGCAAAAGCCTGTGCTCAAAATGTGAGATTTGCTGTTACAAAGGGGATAGACTTACTGCACAAACCACGTGCTTCTCGTGTCCAACTAGGTCTAGTCCCGGACGCCAGTGGTTACGATTGATGAGCTGGGCTGTGGGGAATCGGTTGTTAATGGCATGAGGAGCGACGATTACCGACCCGTCTGGACTCCAGGATAGTCGAGTCACCTGGCTCTGATCAGATGCCTATGGGGTAGACGGAAAAACGCAAGAGACACAAGAAATCGGGATGACCTTTTGGAGTTGATGGAAAATTGCTGCAAATTAACAAATAATACCAATCCTCCGGTAGCGTTCTGAAAGTTACTCGAGCAAAAAAAGTTTGACGTAGACGACCTTCGAAGGGGGGCAATTATTTTGTTTCAGTTCGCTTTATGCGCAGATTCTTTTAAATTTTCATAGAGAGCAACCGTGAGGTTAGTCATAGAGGTCCTTTTACTTTTGGCCCACCTGCTGGCTCGTGTCATTTGGCATAGCACTTATCCACTTGTAATACACGCAATAAGTGAGTAGTCGTGTACGGTTACATCTTTCCACTAACTGACGGCTGCTCACTTCGCCTGCAATCATATAAGAGACTGCTGTTTGCATTTTCTGCTGTATCGATGCATTTTTCAGTCACTGCGTCACAAATAGGGAGCTCAGGAGCGTTTGCCTACCTTTCTCTGAATAAAACTGGAAAAAAACTCATTGGTCCACATCTGTGAGAAGTTGTTCTGCTCTTCTACTCCTTTCGATTTGAAGCGGATTGGACAGAATATTAGCCAACCTGGAGGGCGGGGGGAGGCTGTTAAATACGCGCGATTTTCCAGCAAAGACGACTTACAGGCTAAGTACAATTTAATGTGGCTAATGGCGTTTTGTTTCTCTGTCGTGTCGAGTATATACACACGGTTCTTTGACACCCGGTGTCAGGCCGAGTCACAGTACAAAATATTGGTAGTATTCTCGTCCAAAGTGGATCCACTTTACCTTTTCTCACGCAAAGAGTGGTCCGTTTTCTGGACCTATGACTAGCTACTGGATATGTGGCAGCAGATTGCTTAGGTTGAGTGAAATATCAAAACACCACACACGATCGGAAAAGACAGCCTACTATTAAAAGTGCAACAAGCACATACTTTAGAACGATAAAAATGAATACGCCCCACAGTTAAGAGGGGTTTCAGAGTACATCAAGATGGTGTTCTTTGACAGTGCACATTGTGAAATTACCTTGACAAACGGTTTGCTGATCTTAGACTCCTCTTGCCAATCGGATACACGCCAGATGCGGACACCTTGGCCTTCGGATTGGGTGGCCAAGTACCGGCCGGCTGGATCCCAGGTGACACCCTTGACTGGTCCCCCGTGGCCACGAAGCGTGGCGATGCACTGAAAGGGCGATGCGGAGGGCGTATTGGAGGTGCTGCTCTGTGAAGGACCCCATATGACGACTGTATTGTCTACGCTGCTGGAGGCTAGACGAAGTCCATCTTGGGCCCAGGCTATATCGATTATATCTGAAAAGTAAGAAGATAACACTGGACAGAGCGAGGTCAGATAGGAATAAATTCACATACTTCATTCAACGAGGCGACTGAGGCACAAGTCTGCCATTAGCAGAGCCGAACTCTTCGAAATCTACTCAACGGTCGTCTAGAGCGGACAGGGCCATGAAAAACCTACCATAATGTCCCAAAATTTTAGAATCCCATGTGAGTAATCAGGCTACCACAAACAAGCAGGACGACTGTGGCGGTCAGGGGTCCGTGAACACCCTTAAACAAAAATAAACTAAGAGCCTAGTCAACATATTCATTCCGTTGACCCAATTGTGAAAAAAACTCGCGGCCTCGGTGGGAGTCGAACCCATACAGCGCAGCCAACGCTCTACTATTGAGCTACGAGGCTCACTGTGAGCCGTGACTTTAATCACACTTGGGTCGAGTTGTTTGCCCACTAAACTTACTGCTCGTATGGAATACACTACTAAGGAACAGCAAGCGTAGTGATGATCAACTGAATTAAGAAAATCTGCCACATCTCCCTAATAATCAAGATATTTACACAAGGCAGACCAGCATCAGTTACAGAGGTAGATGAAGTAACAAGTAAGGACAGTTAAAATGTGATCTTAACGTGCTTTATCGCGACAAAAAGATACCCTCACAACTAGAAGTGCAAATGTGGTCTACTGTTCCAAGTAACAAATGCGGCGTCGTCGATTGAAGTAACAAAAACGGTGCGGAACGCGAGCTGTACACGGGACTAACTAGTCTTTGAAGACTTATGGTCCAGTCGGTGGCTTGAAAAACCGCACTAAAACTTAAAGTCTACTGTTTAACGTATAAGGTGGCCTAACCATCGTAATGCAAGGGAAGTTAGAGGTCTTATATGATTAAGTTAACCGTCTGGTGTCTTTTTCTAAATTAAAGATGCCCGTGGAGCGATTAGGGATGATGCTGAAGGTAGAAGTACGATTACGATAGCTAATCTGGTCATGAAATTCGAAAAAAGTAGGATTTCCCAGCCTCCTTCCCCCCCCCCCCCATTTTGAGACTACAAAGGAAGAAAACAGACCTATTAGAATCGGTAAAAACGGACAAAAGAAGTACCTCCAGTGTGATGACGCAGGACTGTCGAACATCGCCAGTGTTCGGTGAACTTCATTTTCTCAGTGGCTCCAAAAATCGCACTTGCACGCGCACCGGTGCTATATAAAGAAGGTCGGATATGAATACGATAGTAATAATCGAAGGACCCCAGAACAAAATGTCGAACAGTATTCAAATAAAAATTATTATTTTCACCATAAATTGAGATATTTGTATTCAAGCTTGGACTATGAATGAAAAATTTATAATTTTCATGGATACGTGGATGTTTAAACATCACATCTATAAAATGAATTGGAGTCTCTAAGGCATCGAAAATGGGTGGCAAAACAGACATTCAAAGCCGTATTACACGGAATAATTACTGATTTCTGTCCTATCACGGTAACGAAAGTAACAAATAGGCCTCGATGGCTAAAGCCGACGCTAAAGAGAGAAGTAAACCGCAGAGGAAGGATGTGGAAAACCTATCGCAGAGAGAGGACCCCCTAATCGTACAATAGGTATAAGGCGCAGAGAAACAAGATTAAGAACCTGATACGAATTAGCCGCCAAAACTTCGATAGTAATCTAATAAACCGGGCAGTTGGAAATCCAAAGCTTTTCTACAGCTACGTTCGACAATGCACTCGAAATAGAGACCCTATTCCTCTGTTAAAAACAGACGACGGTGTAGAAATTTGCGAGATTAACGAAAAGGTGGAAAATATATCCTGCTTATTTCAGTCGGTCTTTACGAGAGAGGCTGAGTTCACCGCTATAAACTGCAGTGTGGGTGTGATTTAGACCATAGACTCGGTTGCACTCACGGAAGCTACCGTTCTGCGAGAACTTCTACAACTCAAAGAAACGAAATCGTCAGGTCCAGATGAGATACCTGCAAAGCTATTAAAAGAGCTAGCCATAGAGTTGGCGGTACCCCTGTACCTACTCGTCCGAGCTTCTCTTAATACTGGACAAGTGCCACCCGATTGGAAGGCAGCGTGAATCTCACCCATCCACAAAAGTGGGAGTCGGGCGACCGCAAATAACTACAGACCGGTCAGCCTCACCTCAATATCCTGCAAGCTTATGGAACGCATAGTCAAACGCAAGCTGATGCACTTTTTGGAGCAACATCAACTTCTTTCTGATAAGCAGCACGGATTCCGCAGGGGAAGTTCTTGCTTGACCAATCTGCTCTATTATCTAGAACAATGGACCCGAGCGCTCGATGAGGGGAATACGGTGCATACAGTCTTCGTAGACTTCAAGAAGGCGTTGGACACGGTGCCTCATCAACGTCTCTTATACAAGCTCAGCCGCATAGGGGTAAGGGGAAACCTTTTGCAGTGGATCGCAAACTTCTTGACTGGTCATACCCAGACCGTATGCGTTGGCGAACAGCGGTCGGCGGAGGTAGCAGTTGAGAGCGGGGTTCCACAGGGATCTGGTCTTGGCCCTATTCTCTTCCTTATATATATATATATATATATATATATATTGATGACTGCATAAGCGGACTAGACTGCGAAATCGCAATGTTTGCTGACGACATAAAACTTTGGAAGGTCATACGCAACCAAGACGATTAATTAAACCTCCAGGCAAATTTGCATCGACTGTAGCAAGGGTCGACTCTTTGGCTCATGCCATTCAATCTGGCCAAATGCAACTTGATGTGATTCGGTAGAACCAGCACTGCGCCTCGAAGGGTGTATTACCTGAATCACACGCCGCTGCCAGAGGTAGAGGCTCAGAAAGACCTAGGGGTGTGGTTCACGCCTTCACCAAAGCCATCACTCTACTGCCTGAAAGTGGCTAAATCTGCAATGTCGAGCTTGTATATAATCAAGCACACCTTTGCTAAGTTTGATAAAATTGTATTTGGCAAGGTCGTCGGCACGTTCGTGCGACTCCAACTGGAATTTTCCATCCAAGCCTGGAGACCTTCGACAGCCAAAGACCAAAAAACCCTCGAAAGGGTACAACAACGCGCAACAAAATTAGTACGAGGTCAACGGAACCTACCTTATGAGACCTGATTGGTAAATCTTGACTTGTTTCCTCTGGATTACAGGCAGCTACGCGGGGACCTAATCCAGGCATTTCGCATGCTGCGTGGTCAAGATTGCTGCCTCCAAAAAATGACTTCTTTGAGCAGGCCACCACCTCTAGGCTGCGAGGACACCCCCTCAAATTACGCGTGAGTGGGACAAGACTTGACGCAAGAAAATTCTTTTTCTCTAAGAGGGTAATCCAGGCATGGAATGCCCTTCCTGCGGATATTGTCATGTCCCCTTCCGAGGATGTTTTTAAAGCAAAACTTGACAGATTTAATGAGTATCGTCGCGATTGAGTGCTCCAAATCTAACACTGAAGTGTTCGGAATCCAAACATTGAAGTGCTCCGATTCCAAAAACTGAACTGCTCTAAATTCAAACACTGAAATGCTATAAATATATACTAATAGTAATTTTTAAGTAGTATTATCATTGGTATTTAAACAAATGAGTTTCAGCCATTATCTAGCTATGACGTCTCTGCTCAATATGCGCACTGCGCTGATCGCGTCTGAGGTCGCATCTACCGCACCTATGGTCCTAGGCTACGACGCCCTGTCACACCCTTTCTCGTATCGACCGACTGCTGACGACGTTGCGGGCGCCTCTGCTCTTGACACAGCAAATGCGTTTCATGGTCGCATCTCCGGTTCTTCGGGACGTTCTCGTGACTCCGAGGTCTCCTCCTCGTATGGCCCTGCGGATGTAGATATTACTCGCCATGGACGCCATGGCTGCCGCCAACATTCACAGAAGCATCATGCTCCTATCATTCACATACTTTCCCCACGAGCGACAGTTTTTCTCCTAAAAACCACAAATGACATTCGATTTTGAATTATGAGCAAGCCTTAGGAGTTTTTTCACTGTCTGCTCTTCTCCCTCAGTTACACTGCTGGCTCGTGTTAACTGAGTGTGAGTGTATTACTTGAAACAAGCGAGTAGACGTCTACAATTGTGTCAACGACTTCTTTGGAATGATCGGCTGTGCCGATGCATTTCTTCAATCCTATGTACCAAGAGGGAGTTCAAAGGCATTTGACTATATTTCCTTTAATAAACTTGACTTGAATACTTCGATAGCCGTTTCTCCGAGCACAGTGGATGTTAAGGTGCTCAATTAAAAGTCAGCACACTACTAAGTGCGAGTTTCTCTATGTATCAATTGCCCTCTAAAACGGATCAACTTAATTTGTATTCAGAACATATTTAAAAAGGAGGACTACGCATTGGGAGTTTAGGCGCATACAGTGTGCTCGCCTTTATTACCTCAGAGTTCATTTTGTCTCAGACATCATTTGTACACATAAGTCTGATCAGCCGTTCTGTTTGCTGGGGATCAAAGGACATACAGCTGGGGCAGGTGAGAGACCCAGGCTGGGGTGACTTAGCAGGTCGGCGACTTCATTTAGTTTCCCAGTTGTAGATCTATCTGGGTATTTTGCGGCAGCAATAAGACATAGTGAGAGAATCAAGTCTACTAATCAACGTAAGCAAAATCATAATATTCAGCAATTTGCATATGTGTCTACTACATGCTTCGCAATTTGACAGACACTGTAACTCAAAAGAACGCCCACGCATACGTCATTTCCTGGTTCATAGTTCATATGGAATCTAAACCAGCAAGGTTTGATAAATGCCCAGAGATGGCCGCGATTAAAAAAATAGCCTGCTCACAAAGTAATAGAAACCAAAACAGACTAAATTCAAACTGTTTGCCTTTCTGTGCAGGGCGAAGATGAGTTTATAAGTGAAGCAGTGAAAAATGGGTTACAAAATTTTACAAAGGCTCTCAACGAGGATAAATATATGAATATTTGCATTTACTTATCGAGCTTAAAAGGTGGTGGGGATGCAAGGGCACTTACGAAGTTTTGATCCAGATCATGACGACGCGATCCATGCCACCAGAAGCCAGCCATCGACCTGTCGGAGACCAACGGACGCAATTGACACATGCTGAAATAGAAAAAGTTAAACCGATTCTGATTTAAAATAACATAGTTCAGCTAGTAATTATGCATAGGTGATAAGTTATAAGGTAAAAAAGGGCAGGCCTAAGTATCCCATTTAGTGTCGCCATCGACATTAACACTTTTTGGCAATATTTTTGCTCTTCGCTGGTGACCAAAACGAACGCAAGCATTTTTCTGCTGAAAAGCCCTCTAGAGCCCTAAAGTCTGATCATGAGAGTAGGCGTAATTAAACAAAGCCCACATACAAACACGAAAAAGGAACAGTGAGAAAGATGAGGGACGTGGCAGGTCATTAGTTTGACAGGTTGCAAAAGGTCGACTGCTACAACTAACTTAAAAAAAATTAAGAAAAGGAGGAGACACTGACAGCCTAACACTCCTGAAAACATTCTGAGGCTGTACCCTGATGATTATCCATCTGAAAGAGTCGCTGAGATGTGGACGACTTTTCAAGGCAAGGGTTCCGTATAAGGGCCATGTCCCACAGAATTATCAGCCCGCCACCGTCCGTCAGACCACCAGTGGCTAGTCGCTTTCCATCTGGGTGAATATCGAGAGTGTAGATTGGGCGTACTAAAAAGGTTTGGGAAGGGGGTAATTACTGCAGGTTTATAGTTAACCAAACTGGTAAAATGAAAAATATTTGTTGACTTACAGAACGGGCCGGTTTTTGACGTCTTGCCGTGCGTCACCCAATGAGGCTTAAGGAGACGCATCTCTATAAAAAAATAAACCTCGTTTGGGAGTTGCAATTTTGTGTTGTTTAAAAAGCCAGAAAGTGCAACGAAACAAAATACCCTCCTAGGCAGTGACTTGCAAGTCATAGATACATAGAGTTGTACGGTCACCGAGTATCAGTATATTTGATGGAGATGTAGGTGGGTATCCTTTGCATTCCCTATCTGCACATGCGAGTGATGGTATCAGAAAAATAGCATCTCAACTTATTGGTGGGTCTAATTGGCATGAGCGAATGAAATGAAACATAGTTAAAAGGAGCAGACAATGAAAACAACTGCTTGGGATTTTTAGGAGAAAAACAGTTGCCCTTGGGGGAGGGTCAAATGGGGTGGGGTCATCACAGAGATCACCGGGATCATCGCCGAAGGGCGGAAGATGCGGTCACCAAGTTTTCCAAATGGTATTTCTGTTGCAAAGGAAACCAAAGCCAAGATGCCACTGCTTATTACATCTTGTGTGATCCCCCAAGGAATAACACAACAAAAAGAGCGCAAAAGCAGAAGTCTCTGTGTACCTAGCGCAACAAATTTAAGGTAAACAACGCATCTACAGCAATTTCCATTGGACCAATCAGATACTGCTCTGTAGCGAGTAGTGATATAATTGCTTTGTGACTCAGCGGCTGGCTTGTCGGATTCTTAGTCTGGCTGCAGCCTTGGATTTTAAATTATTGGTTGATTGATTGCCAGATGCATTCGCTGCGTGTAGGCCGATCGATAACCTGACATTTTCACGGCTCGCTGCCTGTCTGATTGCGCGTTGACATCAGTTTTGTCGCCAAATGGTTCGAAAAGGATGAGCCCTAACACGTCCAGTTTATTTTTTTTTCAATCTGGCAGTAAAATAATGGACTTAAGCGCGAATGCGGCTCTTTGAAGCAAACTTTCCTATCTCCAAAATTAAAAACTTTAAAAAATGAAAAATCTCATTTATGTCACCCGAAGGAGCCCGAATTATTTCTTTTAAATCAGTTTAGATACTAAAGGATAGAATTAAATGCTTCACACGAGGAACGCTAAAATTCCCCACCAATTATGGACAGAGAATTATCCAGGCCGCCACTATAGTAGCATAATGCATATAGGCATTAGAATGAGTCCGGAAAGACGACCATTGATAAACAATATTAGCTAAATTAATGTTTTTCTCGGCTTTCTTATGGTCCTTCGAATTTTGCGTCAGTAGTTCAGTTTACGCCTCACCTACCTATCTAACTACCTTACGCTGCACCTCAATAAAACATATATTTCGGAGCACAAATTAAAAATGGAACAGATTAAGTGTCCCCTAATGGTATATACCAGCATTATGCAAGCGAATTCTCGGTGTATGCATCCCAGCAACATGCCCACCTGCCGATTGACTAAGATACTTACGTGGTGGGTGCTGTCAAGCTGCCGAATTACACCATGACTGTGATCGGTCTACTAGAATCAAAGAAATCTTTTAGGAAAATTATCGCGTTACAACATAAGAAAATACATCAAGAAATGGATAATGCAAGGGAAAATGATGAGTCAATTTTGTCCTATTATTCATTTTTAACGTCGCAAGCAGAATCAGAATATAATATGGCCAGGGACCAGAGAGGATTTTACAATTCCACAGATAGCTCCAGTGACCTAAATGTGCACGGCTCCCGAGAAGCGGTTAGAGAATATTGAATATTCCAGTAGAGAAGAATAAGGTAACTATGAAGGATAAGGTGGGGTAGTAGGCTGTCCACTCACGTACGCCGCACTGTTGCCTGAGGAGCTTGCTGCATTTATTTAAAAAGTTGGTAGAAGGCAAGCCTTAAGATCAGAGGAAACTACTACAGCCGAAGACGTAAAGTGCAAGCCCGATATCAAGAGATCAGTACGTTCACCTAGGGAGCCTTATCTACTAGGAAGCCGAGAGCAATTCGGTGCGCACCGGTGTAAATTACTCGGACGAGTAAATACGAGTCTATTGAAATAACATGACTATCAGGAAGAGCATAAAGATTCTACATAACGAGACAATATCAAACAATAACATTCAGGTAATCATCCAGCGCAGACTGTCAGTCCAGACACTTGAATATAGATTGATTAATTACCTAAGTTACACGCAGCCTCTAAACCAAAGCTTGATTATACACAACTAAAGCACTTCGGGGTAAAAAAAATATACGACCGTTGCAAACAAAATAAATACAGACAATAAAACTAGCTAAATATAGTAATAAAAATAAACTTTATGACGAATCCTAGATTTTCGTTTGCACTGGATCTTTAAAATGAGTGTCTGTGGATTTAAACTCCCCAAATGGGAGAGAACAAAGTTACTCCTTCGCGTATTAGTATTGCGGTATCTGATAAATTTTGCCACGGCGTAATAGTCCACCGGTATGTCAACCAACAAAATTTTGTTAAATTATACAGTTTTAGCTAAACAAATAACCCCTAAATGTTACTTAACGCATGGGCACAAAAAAATTTTGTATGCTCCGCCCGTTCCTTTTTGTCTGAAAAAATCATTTTGTCCTGGGGAGATTTGTGCCATTATTAAGGCGAAAAAGGAGACAAAAATCTGCTTCCAATCTCCTGATCAAACAGAACCTGAGTTTCGTTAATTGGCATTTATTTGAGTAAGAAGTACTAGAAGCTGTCGGATACAGCAGTTTTTGTGTGAAATTATTTTGAATTTTTTAAATTTTTGAACGGCTTACTTCATTCACGAGACCGAAAAAGGGGCAACAGTATTCTAAGATGGGAAGCACGAACATACGATAAAGTCTTAATTTTATTTCAGGAAGATAGAAATTTTAAGAAATAAAGCCGCAAATCTGTGAAGCTTTGGCTGTAATTCTATCGGCGTGAGGAGAAAGGTCTAATTTATTGGTGTAGCTTAATCCTAGGTCCTTGATACTGGAACATTCATTCATTGGGTAAACCCGAAAAATAACAGGTTTTTGCAGCTTTTCAGGTCCAAAGCACATGTATCGACACTTAGAAGTTGAGACATCAGTCTCTTTTCCCTCTCGAAGATACCAGAATACCATCTGAGCCAGTCAATTGTATGGTGCAAGAGTTGGACGTGATTGCCTGCAAAGCTGAGGAACTCGTCTACGCGTGCTACATAAATATCGTGTTCTCTCGAAACGCAAAGCACTACGGTTCCATAAACGGCCATGAGGTCTAAGATCTAGCACGTCCTTGTGTCAGAGTGGTTATATTAAGAAGGAGCTGTGCTAATGTGATTCTCAGCCAAAAAGTCACAAAACACACACTGGACTGTCCGTGAGGTCTAAGTGCAAACCCTCCGAGAAACAACTTTAACCGCACCATGATATTCTAAAACGAATCAGTCTGTTTGTAGTGGAGAATATGCGCTGAGGGTCGATCCACTCCATCCAACATTTTCTGTGTACTAATACATTGTCAAACCCGATAAATCAACTGATAGCGATCTGCGATGGGGTACTCGGCAGAGCCCAAAACTGACAGCAAACTCACGAGATATAGAATGGTACTCCTGACCACACTAATTCACAGTTGGAGACATTGGCTGTCTACACCAACCAAGCTAGGAATCTCAATGAGTCCTAGCTAAAATAAGGGTGTCTAATTATAAAGAAAGGTGGCAGGGAAATATCCCCGGAATTAAAGTACTATAGGGACCACGATCGTCACTCCCACACCAGAAATGAGGATTGGCTCCAAGCCTGATGTTATTGTAAGCATTCGGTTAACTCACGCCTCGACTGGGAAGTCCATTTGCGAATCCATCGCACCGAGGCCCGCAAACAAGTACCAGCATTGCTTAAACGTACATTCTGTTAGTGTCTTAACTGCCGACACTGACCAAGCGCATCCAATCGCCACACAGACTTTCTTGAATACCTGCGTATCTGCGGCAGTGGAATTCGAGTACTCGCAGACAGGCTAGTGTTCAGGAAACTGACAAATACGATGCAGGCGCTGAAATTAAACACCCAATCCGCCACGAATACAATTGTCTGAGGAAGAACTATCAGCAGGTTGAGGCTCACTGCACCAGAAGACAAAATTGCCGAAACGCAATATATTCGACCGGTGTTCAGAGAAAATGGTCACCTACGCAACTAAGTCAAACAGTGCAAGGGCAAACCATGATGGAAGCAGGACCCCCATGCACTCATTGCAGTCAACGAGAAGACCAGGCCAGCTGGGTCATGCCCGCATTTCAACCACCCACGTCGCGCGCCGAACAAAGGAGACGATCGTCCTCATAGCGTGGACAGTGTCCGCGGTCAAGAAAGTCCTAGAATGCCCAGGCACATGCCATACGCCAGGAATATTCTAGAAAGACCGGAACCATATAAATATACCGGAGTGGACAAGGTGAAGGAATTCGCAAGCCCTGCCGTCTCTGTGTACTGTTGAGTAAAGGTGTTGCTCATTTTCTGCCTGCTAGTCGGGTAAGAACAAACTGGGTTATAACAACCGGCGACGCAAGTGAGATCCAGTTGTTTCCTAAGGAACATAACAACTGACAACACAGAAGAACACACAACATGTTTAGCCCAGAGCACACACTGAAGATGCTGGAGGCAGGGCATGCCAGTTCCATGACACTCATTGCAGGATTACACAGCTGCAGCTGGAACCCGGCAGGCGCTGATGACATATCGAAGTGGCTGCATGACCCGCTAATGGACAGGCTCACAATACTTGTACTTGTTACGGCTGTGATCATGCCTGATCTAGCCGGCCTCGATGATGTCACATCTATTGGGAGAACCTCGAACCTGTTGTATAGTTTGGCGTAATCTGCCTGAATCTGCTGATCTGCAACACCTTACAATGAGACCGCATGCTAGCAGTAAATCCCATGTGGTAGATAATTAGCTAATATTAAATACACGTTCTTTAACCCTTCTGTTTACTTAAATTTTCATATAGGTTACGGCTACATACAAGGTTAAATTTTTCTATATGCCTGTAGAGGCCGCAGTGTAGCTTGCCACGTACTGCCTTTAGCAAGTATGATTATTAGAACTAGCGCTTCCCCACAGAGAATAATTCCGACGCAGCTAGTAAATGGCAGGACGTATCGTCAGCTCAAGTCGTTTCAGGCATAGTTGATAAAAATAGGGTATATGTCATATTTCTGAACTGTCAATTCTGTTAAGGGAATTTAGTAAGCGTTCATGACTGGCTGACTGTTGAAGACAGATGATACTCTGCAATTTCTTATCTAAAACTAAATGTTGTATATTTGTAGAAGTCTGAAATTAGTGAGCGCCAAGCGGTGGGTCAGAGGTCAAAAATTTATGTGGCCTTTCTTACTACAATAGGAAGCCCGTTTGTTGCACAAGGCAAACTCAATACAAATTGAGTAAAAACAGAACTCCCATTTAGTGGACTGTCTCTATTTAACTTGCCCTAAAATATACGTTACAGCTTTAGGTGGGTATGGTAACTAGAATTAGCCGCCTCAGTTTCGCGTATTATGCCCGACAGCAGTTCCTCGTCCTCGTATTCAGAAACCTAGGTTGACATGAATTTCAGCGCTGACTCAAATTAGCATCCACTCTGACTTATACATTGGAGAGATATAGTTTCAGTACTACTAGCACTCCACTAAATTGCCAATTAATAACAGCATAGGAAGACGATACCCTGCAATTATACTTAGTCTATCGAAATTAGGCGTTGTAGTAGGCCTGCAGCCAGCCTATACATGACAAAAGTCACTACGTAATTCAAAAAAAGGTATGGCAAAACATTGTGCTACTTGCTACTACGCTCTGTATAAACCCATAAACTGTTAATCTTCTTTACTTAATACAGACTGGGAGTGCATGCTGGATGCCATCTTCTTGCAGGCGCCTACAGGTCATGCCATAATATACCAGTTACTGGTTTTAGTAACTATGGTTACTAGAATTAGCACTTTAGCATAGGCAATTACTTACAGCAACATTATCTTATTCTTCGTAGTCCAGCTTCTAGTTGAAACGGCGACAACCTGGGAAGATGGAGTTGGGAGGGCGAAATACATGGCAAGCCCTTATGTTACCAGGGTTTCAAACCTGTATTTACTCAAAATAGCACGAACGCAAATTTCCGATTCCTTGCTGAGGACAAAGAAGGCATGGGCTCCAGCGTTAGTTTTCAAATCAGCATCACTTTTGACAAATGTCAGCTTCAGAAATAGTACGAGTACTAATAAGACTAGGCTACACGAATAGTCACTTGTATTAGAAACAGTAGTAAACATAGCAGTCTCAGCCTCATTGGGCCTCTATTCACACCTACTGTTATAACCGAAAGTGTTCTTATGTCCACACTGGTTGTGTCCCCGAGTTACGCGTTAGGAATAGAAGGCAGAACAGGATAACAGATGGTACTTTACTGTCAGTTGTACTAGTACATCTGTAGTGGCCCTAGCAGCCACTTGGAACTCAAGATCTGACGGATGATGCCTTTGGCCTACGCGTCTGATGCCGCCTGCGGTCAGGCGCTAATTGCCAGCACCCTGTTTGTTCTCATTTAATGGCCTGAGTAACTCACGAATACACGCCCACACTGCGCCCAGCTTGCGCAGTCAAATCATCATCAAACTACTTGACACAAAGCGAACTTTCAGCAGCCACCCGAGATTACGGCCGCTAGCCGCCACTTGAGATTCCGTCCCCTGAGGGACGTACGTGACGGTGCCGTGCTCTCTCGGAATCGAACGCCATGCCGAACGGAGCGGTAAATTTTCCCCTAACTCTTCTGCACACAATATATTGTTTCTCCTACTCTAGCCTTCCAATGACTTTTCCCATCTCCTAAGGAACCGGGCGTGGAAGATTGTAGCTGTGAGGGTTAAGCGTCTTAGCCTTAACGCCTATACATCAGCTCTGTTTCCTGTGTGTCAAGCAGCTTGTCTTCGGCGGACGGTCCCGCCTCGACAGCAGAGTCTCAGATCGTCAGCAGCGTCTCCAGCACAGACTGGCCAACTTCAGTGGGTGGCTGTAGTCAGTGTTCAGTAGTCATTGTTCCCTACTGGCTCTCCACGCGTGGACTCTACAGGCAGCGGTCATGTCTTCAAACTCATGTCCTCAGGTGACCGGTCGCGCACTCGGTGACACAAGCACGTGCATGCGCCTTACGTGGTCCTTGTCATGCGTGACCTCAGAACCTGGTCAGCGGCGGTCTCGTGCGTTCCGTCTTTTTTATTCTGCCTCCAGGACGGCGAGAGTGTTGGGCCCTACTAACACACCTACAAAGTGTGAGCTTAGGTTAGATAGTACAGTAGTACCAGCGCAAAAGGCAACTGCAACTTAAGGCTAGGTCACGCAGTGATTCGGCTTGCATTTGATAAAGCAGCCTACGCCAGATCCTGTTTAGTCTTCAAAACTCCGGAAGAAGATGCGGAGCCGCTAACTATATACTCTATCACTTTAAAGCTGACTCCTGAGACCGTCACATTTTTACCAACGTGTTGGTGCACTTGGTGAAAATTCATCGAAATCCATGGTTGAACACTGACTGACCTCTCCATGCATTATAATTAACGGTAGAGAATTGGGAGAGCTCTAACCGGTCTCTTTTCCAATGCCGGAGACCGAATGCCAAAGGTCCGAGAACCCCTACCATGTCCCGACGGACTGAGTCGAACCAGGTTTTGAGTTGACCCCCTCTTCGAAATTTCCAATTAGGTTACGGTTTCAAGTCGAGGGCAATAGCACTGAGCTCCTAACGTTGACGAAGAAGAATGCGTTCAAACCACCTCAGTTGTCTTTCCTGAATGGCCTGGGATATCCTTGTGATTTTGTTGCCACGAAGACGAAGTCAGTTTACTTTGCTCGAAGGATGCTCCTCCAGCAGTAGTGGTAAAAGACTTCTAACTTTCCTTCATCTTCCATACACAAAGCCCAACATGCGCATTCGTATAGACGAACGGACCACACAGATGCACGGTACACGCGGTTCTTTGTGGATATGGAAATATCGCGTCGAGTCCATAGGCACTTCCGAAGGCTGCAGAAATCTCGTCTTGATCTCGTTCACCCATGACACCATAAACTGTAGATCAGCAAAGCCTGAAGCTAGTAAAGCGATATCATCGGCATAGTCGAGGTCAGTCAACTGACACCCGGGCACAAGCTCAATACCGTCATTTTCCTGTACAGCCTTCCTGAGAACCCAGTCAGTGACGTATTTTAATAGGATTTGCACCGGGACACAGCCCTGTCGAACGCCAGACCGAATAGCGAAGGTTTCTGAGAGGTTGTTGTGGACTAGAATCCGTGCAGTGGTGAAGCGGTAGTATGCCTTGATCATGGCGATTCTTTTTGGTGATCCACGATCAGATGCCACTATCCGCCACAGGAAGTCACGATGGATGGGGTCGAACGCAGTGGTTAAGTCAACAAAGCAGATAACGGTTGGTTTTTGGTAGTTATATAGGAGTTAAGGCTAAGGCGGTTAACCCTAACACCTAAAATCCCCCAGGCCCGGTTCCTTCGAAGATGGGAGAAGTCCTGGGAAGGCCAGAGTAAAAGGAAGAGTTTATTGTGTGCACGATAGAACGGAGAAAAGATGGAAAGAGTGTGGACTCGCGGAGTAGTGCGTCTGTTCCCTATTCGGGTGGGCTCCGGAATGATGAGGACATCGAGCGTCCCCAGCGCATGCTTTGTTCCGGCGGCCAATGAGGCGGATGATGTCTAGACTAGCATATGTCAATGATAGCGTGGGCCAATGACAGTTAGCACCTAGCCCCAGGAGGCGGTGGGCACACAGGCAGGCTAGCTGAGTTATGCATGAGCGGCTGGTCTTGGGTTCCAAGTGGCTGCAAAATGGCCACGACAGCTATGGCAGAGTTGAAGGATCCGTCTTAGTGTGAATATCTGATCAACATATCCACATCTAGCCTGGTTGTGTGGCATCCTGGAGTCGCGCACAGACTGGAACCGCCTGAGGAGAACAATGACGAATATCATCGCATCGATATCGGCGTGGCCTTTGCTGTGGTAGTTCTTACATTAAGTCTTATCTCCCTTCTCATGAACTGGCACAAGGATGCCTGAACCTCAGTCATCAGGAATGGCTTCGTCTCTCCGTGCTTGTCAAATAACCTCATGGAGCCAAGGCACCTGAGTGTCAACACAAGACCTGTAGATTTCAACGGGTATGCCATCCTCTCCGGGTGCCTTATTGTTGCGCAAACTTTTTATGGCATCAACCATTTTTCCTTCAGAAGGCGGGTCGTATGACACTGGATAAGTAAGGAATGGAAAAGGCTCTGTTGTAAATGGGAGCAGGAGGATGATGGGCTCCGTATCAAAGTTGAGGAGCTGCTCGGAGTGCTCACACTAGCGTTCGATTTTGGTTGCATTGTCAGCAATAAAGCCACCATTCACATCACGAACTAAATCAGCCAGTGAAGACAGTTTACCACTAGCCTTACGTTGGTAGAGCTTTCGAGTATCACCAACATTCGACGCCTGCTCCATGGAGGTCACTATTTCAACCCAGTATTTCTTACGGTCGTCTCTGGCCGAGTTTGCTGTCATCGTTCTTAGTTGGTGAAAAGAACCATCATTATGGGTCCTAGCTCAGGTTGTCTCTGCAGACAACTGCAGGGTACGTCCTCTGATCCAATCATTGGAGCGCCGCTGGGTGCATACAAGAATTTTCTCGGTTGCCCAATAGACGGAAGTGTTGATTGAGGACCATGGCCTACTCACTACTTCGTTGGCTCGGGTCGTGAAACGGGACCAGATTTCCCTGCTCAGGGCCTCAGCAGTTCTGATTTGCCGAATTTTGGCGACAAAATAGCAGCAATAAAACCAGAGGAAGCAAATGCAAAAACGGCCACAGAAGCAGAAGAATTGACAGCAGAATAAAAAGTCACAGAGGCAACAGAGGCAGAAGAGATAGTAGGGAAAAAAACATATCATTGTCGACCCAAGAAGGAAGAAATGTGAAGCCCATTTTCTAAAAAGGGGAAGTATTACGGAGGCGGAACCCCCCCCAATGCACTCACGGCAGTCGACGAGAAAAGCAGGCCAGCTGGGTCATGTCCGAAGTCAAGCCGCCCACTGTGGGTCATGCCCGCATGCAAGCCGCTTATGCCATGCGTCGAGCAGAGAAGACCACCGTCCACAGTGGGCAGTGGTCGCAGTCAAGAACATTCCAGTATGCCCCAGGCGCAAGCCGTACGCTAGGAATGTTCTAGAAAGCTCAGAACCATATAAGTATACCGGAGTGGACAAGGTGAAGGAACCTGCAAGCTCCACCGTCTCTGTGTTCTGTTGATTAAAGTCGTTGCTCATTTTCTGCTTGTACGTCGGGTTAGAATTAACTCAGTTTTTAATCAACTGATACAAGGGTTAAAATCGCACCAACCTAAAATTTGGCGAGCATTTCCGTACATAACAAAAGTCTCGGAGGCTGTCAGCCGCCTTTCCGCACCAATTGCATTTGGAGACTTACACAGAGCGGAGGCAGCCATTATGAGTCAGGCTGTAAAACCAAAAGAACCACCAACTGGTGTCGTTTCTCTGAGTTGGTGCATTTAAGAACAAAGCAAAAATCTCAGTAGAACTGGGAAAATCATCCGAACGTGAACTGCTGAACCCGCGTCTGCCCTGGAAAGAAATGACGCCAACTCTAAAGAGGTACCTCCTTATTCTAAAAGATCAGACTACCAACCCAAGTTCGGCGAAGCCAAAATTCTTGCAAGCGGCGACAATCACGTAAGCCGCGAGTTACTTGACGCATGGTTTTTGGGCCCCCATCTATTAACAATTGCAAGAAACTGTCAAATCTATATTCGGTGCTGAGACTTTGTTTAGCCAAGGCCAGAAGCCACTCCAGAGGCGTTCAGACAAACACAGTCTTTAACGCCATTGCCGGTGTGCCAGGCGGCTGAACAATAATCACGCCAACCTCTAACAGGGGTGATGAAATTTTAACAGATAATGACCCTCATTTCGGCCATCAAGCAACTAGCGCAATCGTCCTAGATGAAAGGGCAGCCCTTAAATTCATAGGTATGCAGTAGCTTAGCGATGGCATCCTAGAATTTTTTCAATTGCCTGTGAAGGAATTACGCTTATCTGATGCTGTCGCTAAAGCTGGTTCGCGTTAGCATCCGTAGCGTCAGGCGAATAAATATCTTGCACCACGGATCACGTCCACTCCTTCTCAATTCTTTCCTAGTGCTCGTATTTTCGCTTGTATCAGCAAAACTTGGTATTTTATGTAAATGATCTGGTTGCGCATTCTATGCGCAAACAGGATGCGAAGCTCTATCAGCTACCGTGCCCAATGTAAGCTTCAGTTGGCGAACGGGCATGTATGTCAATGAGTGCTTATAAGAGCTTTTTGAGGAGTGATTGGGAGCAGTGACTCCTCCCGAAAAGTCAATATAGCTTCCATTGACACCACAGAATGACCGACACGATCGCCAACGTTCTCCAGCTATAAGAAAAAGTATCTGGGGATGCGAAACCACCTATACAGACCTTCATGGATCTAAAGAATGTCTTTAATGTGGTGAATCGCGATGGGCTGCGGAAAATCATGCAGAAAGTTCGTTGTCTGAGTGGTTCAGGCATATGCTGTGTCAGCTCCACGACGGGCAGGTGTCACTTAAAACGGGTTGGTGTCCGAAGTTTTCGTAGTGACCAACGAAATAAAGTAGGGCTGCGTTATCGCTCCCACCCACTTAAGTCTCTTTTGCTCTGCTATGCTGATAGATGCCTATCGTGTTGAGTGGCCTGGGTTCTGCACCACCTATAGAAATGACAAACAATTTCGCAATAAGAGCTATATATGTAGATGTCAACGCATTTGTCTGCAGCTACAGTCTACAACCTGGTCTTTGCAGAAGACTGCGCCCTCAAAACCATGACAGAGCAAAACATACAAAGGCGCATGTATCTCTTCGCAGCCGGCAGCGTCTATTTTGGGCTAACAGTCAACGAGGCCAAAGTGGTGTTCGCGCACCAACCTGTAGCGGCTCGTGTACTTTTCCAACGGCTCGCCGACGCGGTTTTTGACGTCTCGATCAGCCAATCACGGTCCCCGCATCTACGCGCAAAAACCAGGCGACGAATTGGGAGCTTGCACGCGTGCCCGACGCAAGTTGCCTCTCTGCCCAAAATCTCCAGGCCGACCTAGCCAATGAAAGCTATCTCTCTCTCTGTCTTCTGGCCCGACTACTCAAAGACCTCACTTGGAATTTGGCTCTGAGCGAGACGGGTTGGAGGCCGCGTGCTCATGCGCCCTCCGGCTGTACAGCCATGCCGGATGGACTGGCAACTTTCCCATAACTTTTCTGTAATCGATACACTGTTCCGTCTGCTTTCGCTTTTCCACCGTCTTCTCTCCAATCTCCTAAGGAACCAGGGTCTGGAAGATTATAGGTGTTAAGGCCATAACCGTCGTAGCCTTAGCACCTATAACTGGTGACCCCAACCGGGAGATGAACTCTCAACTAAACTTCTGATGTGGCCGAGGTCAATCATCATCAGTACTCCCTCGCATTTAACTGAATTTCTCCTGTGCCATCTCATTTGGCCACGAAATGGAGAATTTTATTACCGACACCTTGTCGTGAAGCCCGAGGGAGATGCTCAATCGCTCACAGCCTACGGACCTAAGGCTCTGGTTCCTTCCCCATCCCATGGAGCAATTTTTCCACTATGAGTGCCAGTACCCAGACCTCCTTTCTAAACTCAGATCCTTCTTCTACTGCCAGCGGTACCCCTTCCTCCTCTCAGCGAACACTTACACGGCATACTGATTTGCCGCCGAAGTTCAATGCAGCCAACCAACCTCCCTCCTACGTAGTCAAGATGACTAATCTCCTACAAGATGCCGATGCACGCGTAGTCGAGAACTTTCCTCCTACCACAGACCCAGTTGCCCACGCGGACGCGAGATGACATTTCCTCCTCCCAAGCAGCACTACCCACCTCTCGCAAGCCAACCACACGAACACCAGCTGTTCGAACCCTGCCGTTGATTCTTTCAGTGTCCTCGTTACGGTCATCGGGGGGAGTACTTGTAGCGGCTCGTGCAATATCCCAACGGCTCGCTGACGCGGTTTTTGACGTCTCGATCAGCCAATCACGGTCCCCGCATCTACGCTCAAAAACCAGGCGACGAATGGGGAGCTTGCACGCGTGCCCGACGCAAGTTGCCACTCTGCCCAAAATCTCCAGGCCGACTTAGCCAATGAAAGCTATCTCTCTCTCTGTCTTCTGGCCCGACTACTCAAAGACCTCACTTGGAAATCGGCTCTGAGCGAGACGGGTTGGAGGCCGCGCGCTCATGCGCCCTCCAGCCGTACAGCCATGCCGGATGGACTGGCAACTTTCCCATAACTTTTCTGTAAACAATACACTGTTCCGTCTACTCTCGCCTTTCCACCGTCTTCTCTCCAATCTCCTAAGGAACAAGGGTCTGGAAGATTGTAGGTGTTAAGGCCATAACCGTCGTAGCCTTAGCTCCCATAAACCGTTCCACAGCGCAAATGCAACACTCCTCGCGTCAGTGTCAATGGGACACAATTCAAAGATGTGGACAACTTATCTTTGGACGCACATTCTCGCGCATTGTCAGATAAGGTTACGCACTTGGGCCTTTGGTCGGCTGCAAGCCTCCCTGTGGAGTCGCCACGGTCTACAACTGAACAAAATTGAACGCGTAAAAGCCTGTCATCATGAAAACACTCCTATTTGGAGTGGAGATCTGCACAGTCTATGACAACCAATCACGGAAGCTGAATCATTTTTATCTCAGATGGCCCCCACCGAATTCTGAAGATGCAATTCAGCATAGGATCCCGGACACAGACATTCTGGAACGAACCGGAACCCTACATATAAGTTGCTGGGGCAAGTGCAACCGTGATTGACGGCCACCTGACGAGGACAGACGCTGAGCGACTACCTAAACGACTCTTCTACGGAGACGACACTGTGAGGGCCGGCTGACAAGGAGGAAAAAAACGGCGCTACCAAGGCACACTGAGGTGAAGGCAACTCAACCCTTCGAGTTGGTAGGACCTCGCCCGGGACCAACCGGCCCGGAGAAGAACGGTGAGAACCGGTGCCGCAAACTGAGCAGCCAACTGGACGGCCGCTGACAAGGCAAAACCCTAGACGCAACTGCAAACGCTCCAAATTATTCGAAATTTATAAAACTCTAATAGATTCAATATACTTTTCCTTTTAGAATAAAATTTGAAGAAGACGTGTTTTTGTATAAAGTTAGTACAAGAAATCATGTTTGATTACTTTTTCCATAAAATACATGTGCACTTTTAAGTGCATCGAAAAGTCATAGCAGAAATGCATGCTATTGCCAGACAATTGTCGACAACAGAAGGCTCCATCAAGTCAGAAGTCAGGTAAGACTGTTAAGTTTGGACGGTTTGTATTGTAATAACAAAGAGCTCTAGAGATTAAAGTTGCTTGTGTTACTCAGACACGTTGCTCTGTATTATGTTTGCATGTGCGCGCGGCTTACAGAATTCCGGGACATGTACTTCAGCCAATCAGGAAATGGTGCACGCTTATTGGCCGGAGCTCACAGGGCTAGCGTCAAACCGCGCGACAGTGGCCCGACCTTGGACGGACCGCTTCCAGGAAAGATTGCAAGCACGCACGACTGCAAGGCTTGGCAGCCGAAGAAAAGGTGTGTCAACACAGTGGCGCTGATACGGGCTGCTACACTACTACTTAGGAAGTCCTTTTAGCGATTGTGGCGTCTGCAGGTGACTGAAAAGTTCTAAATTAAAAAAATTTAGCCTCTTTTCGCATCCAAAATATTATGGCATTATGTTGCACGCTAATCAACGTTACACGCCCATTACAGATATTTTTACTAGTCGGAAACGCGCTCTGTAATTTGGATAAACATTCCCTGAGATCGATTACTAACGGTAAACTAATTCACCGGTTGTAAACCCATCTTGCTATGGGACACACTGGAGATAACTATAGTGGATCAGTCATCTGCCTTGCTCAAACGTCTTTTACTGAAATATTCTTGCTGTTAATGGTCATCGTACTTCGAGGACGTTTTTTTTCAAGCTAAAACGTATGCTCAGCTGGCATATGCTACTCATGAATTACGATGCGATACCGCCGATCGTCATTGCAACAGATGCCAAGAATCACGAAGTTTGGGCCGTGATCTCGCAATCATTTTCTGACAGGTCTGAGGGGTGATCATTTGATTTATGCACCATGCTAACCCCCTGCGGAGGAAATCTAAGACCAAATGGAAGAGGGCTCATTAGCTTAGGTATTTGCCATCGATAAGTTCCAAAAGCTGTTAGACAGTCATAACTTTATGTTCGTGATTGACAGTAAGCTGCTACTGTCAGTCTTCAGTTCGAAGAATAGTATTTTGGTCTCTTCAACCAACCGACTTCGAAGACGGACAAACATGCCTTGTCGGATCCATTTTATCCTATCCTCATAGTCGCTATGTGACTACCTAAGCGGACTCTAAGTGTGAGCACCTAAACGAAGCAGAACTTACTTGTTCGTCTACCAGATCAGCGTAGCCCATGTATTCAAACATGCTTCTGGATAGCTTTTTCAACATCTGCAATCAGGAGCTTGAAAAGACACTGCTAGTGCTTCCAGTTCAATTCATAATGACATGCGCCATCAATTTTCAGATGCCATACGAGGTTTACTTGTTACTGACCTGTACATCCGTGACTCTATCGTACGAGGCCTTGCCTTCCATCAAACAAGTAACTAAGTGGAGTCCTTTTTTGACGAATGCTCGCCGGCCGCTAAAGAAACTCACTTGTCCCGTTCTGCCTTGAGTTTCGTTTCTCGGGCCTTGACAGTAGCCGTACCGGCTATTGGTCTTAGGCAGACAGTATTGCCGGCCGAGATAAGGGAGACTGGAATGGCCATTTCTCGCTTCTTAGCCATCGTCAGCCAGTCCTACCAAAACGTAAGTTGTGCACGATTCGAGGCTCGAACTCGCGACCTATTTGATCAGAGTCTAGCGCCCTAACCATTAAGCCACGAGTTTGTTGTCGCGCCAGTTTAGGTCAGGAGATATTAATCCCTCGTCGATGAACGTTCACCGACCGCTAACGAAACTCACTTTTGCCGTTCTGCCTTGGGTCTCATTTATCGTGTCTTGACAGTGGTTGGTGAATGTTCATCAACGAGGGGTCAATATTTCCCGATTTAAACCGGTCAGGCAGCCAGCTCGTGGCTCAATGGTTAGAGCGCTAGACCTTGATCGAAAAGATCGCAAAATTGAGCCTCGGGCGGTAACACAACTTGGGGCTGTGTACGACTGGCTAAAGACGGCTAACAAGCCCGAAATGGCCATTCCAGCCTCTCTCGCCTTTGCCAGCAGTACAGTCTGCCTAATTGCAAACCCGTTGGCCAATCAATGCCCTCACTAGCGATCCTCTTCTGCGTCGCAACTTTTCAGTGGACACAACCTACAGCTTTCAATATATTTTGTCGCGGCCGGTTCGCGTCATTACCACATAGAGGCATAGCATACCGCCAAAGGAGACCTGCCTAGCTGGGCGGTCAATCAAAGCACAAAACGCTTATGAACTGGTCAGTTACCGGTCGATGTGCAAGCGACTGCACATAAGATTTGTCCTTCTCGTTTTTACAATCTTACACATGCTGCCGACCTACACCGCACAACATGTCACCTACGCGCAGTCGCAGAAAATTTTGAACAATTCGCTTGCCGTGACACCGATAAAGTTATTAAAGTAAAACACTTGCCGCTGCGATCTTCGGGTCCGGTTTCCGTTGGGAAGACAAGTGAAACGCCAAAGGGTGGGAAATCATTTATTCTGTAAGTAAGAAGTGGAAAATGCGTAGGAGGAATTTGGCTGTCGGACGAACGCACAACCGCAGCCCAGAGGACCGCGTCTGCAGTGTGTGAGCTTAGCAGCCTTTATCGCCGGGGGGTTAAGTGCGTTAAACTCTAGAATCTGCGATCTTCAGACAATGGTTCCTTAGGAGAGAAGAAGTCAGTGGAGGCCAGAATAGTATATTCTGGATACAGAGGCACGGACCATAAGCAAGAATAAGTTTGAATTCGGGGCGCACGACCAACTAGGAGGATAGCAGGGTGCTAAGTGTGGACTGGGCCGCAGGCATCCCAGCGGCCAGCGTGAACGGTCATTGTCTGGGACGGCTTTTAAGGCTTTTTGGCCAGACAGACTGCATTGACCTGGGCATGCGTGCGTCTTATTCACCGCCGGGCGAGACCAGCTTTGCGGCACCTATGATTGGCTGTTCAAGAGACCGCCTTCAATGCAGGCGCACCCGTTAGCAGCGGTAAGCCTTTGCGAATGCTGGCCTATATGGTATGAGTCACCACACATTTATACGAGGCCCTGTGGAAGTCAGTCTCATAAAGGTGATTAGTCAGATCGGGGTAAGCAGACACTAATGCGTGCGAAGTCGTTAGAAGCAGTGAGCGTCTGCGCGGAATAGAGTCATTACGCTTAGGCCAGGAAATTCTGAAACCATTCACCTTACATTGGAAGTTCCCGGTGTGACAATGATGAAGAGCTTTGTGAAAGGAGGTTTGCGCAGTGCGGAGTCTGGTCTGTCAACCCTCAAAAGCCAGGATTCATATCGCTTCGAAATAACAGGAGTCTTCGAAACCTAGCCTGCAGCGGGAATTATATCAGAAACATTCTCAGACAACGTAATAGCTCAAATGCATATTGCAATATAACGGAGAGAGTACGATTAACCCCACTCTGGCTCTACAATTCCGGCCAATATCAATAGCTAAACTAAATCGACACGATTGGCCAAGCGATAAGGCGTAGTAGGAGGACCCATAGTGATCATAAGACAGCTGGCATGGCTCTAATAACTGGACCAGACTATAGTCAATGACACCTGTTATGCAGTCTTAAGCAACATTTTAAAATGCGTTTAAGATTAGGAAAGGAGACTTAGGTGGAATTGAAATGTTTATAACCTTTGGTCATAATTCCAAAAAAATTATAAATTAGGAAGTGGGTTTTTGAATGATCATCTTTTGGCCTCCAAAAAGCCCTTCCGATAGACAACGACTACTTAATTAGTGTGTATTTTTATAGGGAGTTTCGATGTGCCTACCAATTCAAATATATATTTTTTGGGAAACCAAGCAGGTATGTTCTGTCGCCTGCTCATCTTCAAATGGACACTCGAATGAAGGGTAACTTTTGGTTTTAAAAATTTCTAATTCCAAAATTTCGCTTTCAAATGTTTTCCAATTCTTCAACAACTTGGAGCCCGATCTGCGCTAAAGTTTTTGCTTGGGATTTTCTCTCTACGATATATATGCCTTCCATGGAAGGAATACCATACATACCACACATTAAGAAGATAAAATACATTGCTCGCACGATTTAACAGCGGAATATTTACGTGATAAGGGACAATAGTAAACAGGCAGATAAGATTTTGATGATTATTGTACGGTTGCAAATAATATAAAAATTAGAAAAGTTTTAATATTTGGATATGCCCTTATTGCGAGCATTACACTTCAAGAACTCATTTGCTTTCAGATGAGTACAAGAAGTGATATTTTTGCTGACGTTTTCTATGCAGTTTTTGAGAGTTCAAGAGGGCAACGAAAATCTATCGAAAAATGCATAGGTAAATTTCCTTCAGGAGGCCAAAAGAACGCTCGTTCAGAAGCCGTTGTCTTTCGTCATGATAGCAAATACTAAAATTCTGCTTACGTGCTCATCCTGAAGCTAAAAAACCTTTTTAATTTTTGGTTAACTTTGTATATGACCGGCCAATGACTACGTACAAACCCACTGGGTGTGGAGACATTCCTTTAGTGGCCCCTAGGAGCCACTTGTAACCCAAGATCAGCTGCTGACGCATGACGCCTTTGGGCTGCAGGGCCCGCGCCAGCCTTCGCACCATGAACGCAATTCTAGACATTAGCCGTGTGATTGGCTGCCGTAACAAAGCATGCGATGGCATCCCGGCAATTCCCGACGCTCTCGTCACTCCGGAATTGATGCCCTCGCAGTCATCTGAGAGTCAAAACTCTTTCCATCTACCCTCCTATCTTTCTGTGCAGAATACACTTCCTAAAACTCTGGCCTCCCCACAGTCTTCTCTCTTCTTGTCTAAGTAACCATGGTCTGAAGATCGCAGTAACTAGGGTTTAAAATACTTAACCCCCTGCGATATTCTGCCCCCTGCCTGACTAAGACAGACGAGTATGCAGATACGGAACCACGGATCTGAACAATTTCGTAGAGATAGACAAAATGTGGGCGCCAGGCAGAGGGTCCACGTTATGCAGCTGGACACTTTATACAGTTCGCCAAAGTAACTATTACCCCCCACCCCCTGGCTAGCCCAAATACTTCCCCGTACCATAGGCATGTGCTTATAGGCATGTATTTGCGAATCGATTTAATTTCACACAAATAACGTGACCTCGTGAGAGTAAAAAAGAACACGGTCAAACAGGAGAGCGGAGGGGACAGGGCAGAGGGAGGGAGGATAAACAAGATTTGAGGGCAAAAGAGAGACGATGGGCGTGTCTCTGGCGCGGAGCCATGGCCGGATAAAAAGGGGCAGGGGACAATCCGGCACGTGGTTTGCGAGGACATGGCTGCTCGCTGACAGTGCCTCGAAAGTTCCTTACGCCCGTTCCCTCTCCCACGAGTCAGGCGTACGCGTACATAGAGGTTCGTTCTCTCTCTCCTCTCCTCTCCACCGGCTTTACGCACACAAAAATAACTCTGAGGGTGGATTGTCGGAAAAAGTCAATCTTTTGGTGCTCTTCTTTTTTTTCTGTGGTGCGCAGAAAACAGATCCTGCACATGCACACAGAGGAGCACGAACAGTGAATTCCACACTGAAATAAGGGGATGGGCTCTGATGCGGGAGATTATGAGGACATAGGGGGTGAGGGGAGGAGCGGAGCGGAGGCGGAAACTGAAATGCTAAAGGAAGAGCCAGGTTCAATAACCAGAGCTCGTGTTGTGTGGTAAAATGAAGTCTAAGAGGGGATAAATTGGAGAAGGGACAGGGAGGACAAAGCATCAGGTCTATCGGCGGACAGGAATATGCTAGCGACGATACTGCACACCACAAGTAAATCTAAAACGGAGAGCCACGGATGGCTTGATTACAAGAGGGGGGAGGGGGTGGGGGAGGCTAGACGGGTATGCAGAGAGGAATGGGTGCAGGGGTCTCCTACATGGTAATAATATGCTCAAAAACGGACTGAGAAGTCACAAGGTATTTACACGGAGAGAACAGCCCTATGAGGGCGCGGCAGTAGCCAAAACCATCCCTCCCTCTACCGTTTGGAGGGCATGGTAAGCAAGATGTGTATGCCGGGGTAGACCATGGTCAACCATGATATACGCGGCTCAGGTCTTAAACCGGGCTGCGAAGTCGAGATGAATTTACACAAGGCGTTGAGTGAAAAAAAAGTAACCTTGAAACGATTGTTTGGGGGATGGCTTGTACACGGGGACGAAATTAGGCACAAAGATTAGACGGAGGAAAAACGGCGGTCAGGAGTGGTGGCTGCTGACCGGCTGGACGGGCGAGCAGGTGAGGAGCGGTTGGGCAGCTCCACCGACTGCGTCATGGCGTGCAGGCGATGTCATTGAGACCGCGTAGGAACCGCCACCAATTGCTGCGTTCGGGATGTAGCCCATGGGTTGGCAGGTTGAGAGGGTGGAGCTTGGGGGCAAACCAGTCGGGCCGGGTAGAGTTCCGAGATCTAGACTGTGTCTGAAGGAGAAGGAGCATAAGTGAACTCAGCTAACAGCGCAGAAATGTGGGCAAAGCCTAACAAGAGCTAAACAGCAGGCCAGTGATGCCTAGTAGGCAATATCCGCACTTTCCGTGACAGGGCTTTCGCTGACCGGATTAGAAGTACAATTTATCGCCCTATATACTCGTAGCGACCTGTTTCAAGGCAGCAATTGAACCAGGACGCACGATCAATGTATTCAATAAACAACGGGTACACACTGAGGGAAAACAACTTCTTTAGGAACACAAACAACTAGGGAAGGATGTTAGGATATAATAAAAGGGAGCTAGAAAAAACAAATCAAAAAACACATAAACGGAACATCTGTCTACACATAGAGCAACGATAAATGGTGTCCTAACAGATGCATAGAAAACAACTACATATGGTTGTTCCTTCACGCGGGACAAGGAAGACTCAGATTGTATAATTACTCCTAGGAGTACGCAGGGTCGGAGAGGCACCAGTACTACGCGTTCAGTATGTAATTTAATGAGTTACAACTGACTGTTATGCTTACTGGCTTGTTGCAAGAAGTTCACAAGTCTGTCAACTAATTTGGCGGCGTCTGAGCGGTCGTAAATGCTAACATTTTTCACCGTTTTTGTCTGTCTGGCCCACGAGCACCCGTGACAATGTCACCATAGATCATTTTGAAAAGCGCACACTAGGAATCTGCACTATGTATTGACTCTGTTTATAGTTACCGTGGTCAACCACCATCCAGCGCATTCGCTGTTCCCTGGATCTCCTCCTTCACTACTCTCAGCATACTTCAAAGGCTACTTTTACATAAAAAAGTTTTCATCTTTCTCATTTGCTGTGGTAAGCTATCCTGGTTTACGCACTAGGGTGAGCCACGTTGGACAAGGGGGTTGCATCATTTGAACTGGGCAGGATGCGGTTCCAGCGAGTTGAGGACTATAAATTGCATTTATGTCCGCGAAGAATTTATTCGGGTTTACGAGCTACACAGCTGGCAATTCTCCTATTCCCTTCAAATTAAACCGTACTTGGTTTTCGGAACGAAAAAAACTGCGACTCTATGGCAGTTCGTCCTATCCTTATCAAAAATTTTGTGAAACTTATTCTTCTCAAAAAACAAAACGCTGGATTTACCCTTCGTAGTCAAATCAATCTTATCACTACCAGCGTTTTTTTCCATTAGTAGCCAACATCCTCCTTACCATTCAAAAGGAATGGTTTTCATTCCGGAATGATTTTCCGGTGCCTGCTGCAGTCCAGGCGTACCCAGTGACAGTTTAATTGGTGTATTCTTACGACGTGTGCGTGCTCTGCGGGGGCTGGATTTACAGCCCTCGTTTTCTAGGTGAGTGTCAAGCAGCCCGCACCGCCCACAGCCTTTGTCACCAGAATACCACGCTTGCTGTGGGCGCGAATTTGAAAATCCATGGTACTTTTGAGGAAGTTGCTAGCTGTTCAGATTCTCACACTTATTCGTGGAAACAGATACCAACGCGATGAGGATCAAGCACGTCTGCCCAGTGGTGTGATTTACATTATCTAATGCGTTAAATTCACTCAGCACGTTTACTTTGAGTACTTCTAATACAGAAAAGTGGAGAAAGCGCAAGCACCGGTAGAATTTTTCCGCTAATTTTAGTGAGCTGTCATCTGTCCGATGTTTTTAACTCTGTCAGGACACCGGCCATAAGTGGGTGGAACAAGATAGCATGTGGTAGATGCATCGCAAGTCGGAAAGGGATCTCCTCACCAAACTTCATGAAATCTTTGCGCATAAAACTTCATCGTATTAATTAATATAGTACAACCGACGTGTTCGAACTATAATCATGAGCTTTGGAAGTTGTCAGTTATCCAAATACGAGGGTCAGACTGCAGTAGCTCGGTAATGATCCATTGTTGAACAGTTTAAGTCTATGAGGACTAAAATGCATGTACGGCACGCGATAGACTGCGTCCCAATGTCCCCCCGCCTTTTGCCCACACCGCGTCTGGTCTTATTTTCAATTTGCTCGACAGTAATCTCGGCCTGGAAGAGGAAGGAGTGAACTCGTTGCAGTTCGGTTCCGGCGTGTAGTTTCCTAGCATAACCAAACAAGCACGCTTTCTACTATCGCGACGTCTTGGAGGTTTCTCAAGTTACAGACTAACTTGCTTTCCCCGCGAACCGACAATTAGGCTGCAGCAATTCCCTAAGGTGTTCTTTATGGCACTCGCCTGAGTGAAATACTAGGTTCAGTCCCCCCTAGAAAAGATAAATTTGTGTAAAGCCACGTGCTAGATCGTGTGTGACGCGCGTAATCCGGCCGGTTTCGTTTTGTGCTCACGATCACGTTGGATTTTTCGCACGAGGAGAGAAAGTGAGGTATGTGCACGTGGTAGTCTTTTTTGCTCGCTCGCGACGGACAAACTTTAGTAACGAGCAAACATTCCTTAACTGTTTAGAAGTAAAACAGAACTGAAATGAACACTGAAGAAAACTTCTCAACATTGTTCATAATTCTTGAGATTGAATGTGGAAATAGGGAGTTCAAAGGCGCAGGCCTATTTTTCCCTCAAATATACTGAATGACTGGCTGAGAAAATAACAGAATACATGCTAGGCATTAGCGGGTAAACTTACTTGAGTTGGGCTTTTGGCTTTAGGTAGTCATCATTGCACAGCTGGAAAACATCGGGTCGTAATTCCTTTTGGTAGGTACAGCATTTTCGGATAAATTCCTAGAAGAGACAAAAAAGGTAGCCAATAATAGTTAGTCAAATTGGTGATCAAGACAACTGAATGGTAGTCTCTGTGTGTGAGGTCAAATATGAAGTAATGGTTACGGTCGGTCGACAGTAACGGAGACCGAGGAAGTGGGCCATTTTCAATACAAACACGTGGGAACAGCATAGAGACCACTAGACCGGGAAAACGTGTTGCCTGTTAGCCTAGCTGCTAGCTATCTGGCGCACCCACCGGTGGCGGACATGGAAAGGCCTATCAAGGAAGCTAAGCTGTGAAATAAGCACTCTCGGGCCTGACCAATAAGCAATGACAGAGCAGCAGTGACACTACTACCAGGGTGTGAAATGTGGTAGGTTTGGCACACAATATAATTTTTTTTAAATACCCACAAATCCCGATGACGTCGGTGTCACCATGGCTACCGCGAACCGCCCTGCCGATAATTCAAATTTCGAACAACTGCTATCCACTGAACCAAACAGCCAATGGGACGGGCCACTATTTCAGAAGGAAATCTGATTGGCTCAGTGGACATCGTTAACACACGTTTGTTTCCCTTAATTTGTTTTACCTCTAATACTAAAAGACTTCTGCCGTTGCACCCTTCTTATCGTGTTCTCTCTTTGGGGACTCACACAGGACGTCATTGGGCAACAATATTTCAGCCTGGGCATTCGTTACATCAGGCTTAATAACCGGCGACTACTGTACTGGGTTAAAATAGCAGCCTATAGGGTGTAGACGTCAAACGTTTGAGACACTAGCAAGCGCTGCCAAATTATCCGTCAAGTCAGTAGTAAGTCCTGCGCAGCGAGTTACTCAGTTCGCGACGTGAGTAGCGGCTTTATTGCTCACAATTCGGCCAAGGTCGAACGATAGCGTGAACACTTCGGACACTTGGTCAATTTCGACATCCAAATCATAACACCCTTACTGTCCCATGGAGCGAAGTGTTATTCCTCTCCAATCCGTGCAGTGTTATGCGACTCTCTCCCTATGCAGGAGAAGGCTGCACGAAAATGTAGCCAGAAAGGACGGTAGACCTGCTGAAATCTACAAGTCCTGTGCCCACTGTCTGGCGCCCTGGCTTGATAGTATCTGAAGACGCGTGGCAAGACGAGATCGTATTTAATGACTGACGCGCGGGCATACATCAACCTTCCTCAAGAAGGTAGATAAGACGAAATGCGAGAGCCACCGTGGCGTAAGCCTCGTCGAGGTTGCTGCGAAGATCTTCGTTGTTGTCCTACTCAGGCGATTCCAGGATGTGGGCGTCTATAGGACGAAGCATAAAGAAGCCGTTCTTTATGTTGGGCGTGAATGGGTGGACCTCATATTTACAGTGAGGCGCATTCTTGGTTTTCGCTATGATAACCAGCAACCGACAAACATTCGCCTTAATGACTTCACCGTTTCGTTCAATTCCGCTATTCAGCCGAATTAAAAAAGGTTATAGCTGTTAAAAGACGTTAGAAATTGTTGCATGAGTCATAGGGTGGAAGTGGTAGCATTAATTTAATGAAATCCGTTTCTGTTACCGCTTTCTGCTTATGCGACAGATGTCAAAACGTCAGGCGAATAAAATTGTCCCAGCGATCGAGTCGTCTTCTTCTTATTAATTTCATGATTCATACAAAGACCAGCAAGTCGGGTCCAAAGACGTCCCCTTTGAAAAATCCTACAGATAACGAAGATTCGAACCAGTAGGCTGGCTTCAATTAAACTCACTGATTACGTCACATTAGGTTGCGACCTTCTATCTACCGAAGGCTGGTAAGCAACTAAAACAGTGTGATTAGCATTCGTAGACGTGGGCATATCCATACGACCTACTACTACTACTATTACTACTACTACTACTCCTACTACTACTACTACTATTACAACTACTAATTACGATATTGCTGGACAGTATTCAACTGTACAATAACACCACTGCTTGTCATATAGCACAACATTAGAAGGCAGCTGTATAATTCCCAAGGAAGAGGCTTACGTGCTATGGTATGACTGGGCGGGCGATTGAACCCAGAGGATTCCAAAATCATATATACACAGTAGCAGTCCAATAACAAAAAAGAACCTGACTCAATAACAATATTTCCAACATCGGGGAATTTCGCCATAAACAAGTCTGGGTGAGAATTTTCGGGCCTTGCAAGGGGCCAATAAGCTAATTTTGCTGCAAAGACCGAACCGGCTGTTCAAAAAAGCAAATCAAGGTCACGCGCGCCCAAAAGGAGGGGCAGAATGAAGGCAGATCCACGTTGGTCCAATCAAAACCCAGCCAAGCGCTCGCGCATGAATACATGTCAGTGCATCGACCGGACTGAGACGAGTCATGACCCGGTGAACTTTCCCGGCACATCGCTAGTCGTCGTAGCTAGGCGAACATGGAGCCTTCATCGAGGACAAACGCTTGTGTGCGTGCGTGCATGCGCACGGTAAGGTTTTCTTTACTTTACTGTGAGACGGGAGGACTTTTAGGTCTCGACGTGCGCGCATGCGAGTTGTCGACAAGGCCAGGGCAAAGCAACTGCTAGAATCAGAATATCGCACACGTTGGGGGCGGGCATGCGTGCGTGAGAAACCCACAGTGGAGAAATGTGGAAGATTTGACCTTCAGTCACTCACTTTGGCTCCATCGCTGACTTTTGGCACTGAGGGAAAAACAATGGCTTTGGCATGTAGGATGGTATTCTGATGCAGGATGTCAGCCTGTGACATGTTGTGTCCAAACGGCTACAAACACAAGAAGGAACGCTGGTGAGCACAGACGAATAAAACACAGTTAATTACTGCAAAGTAGTTAAGCGTAAAGTAGTGGTTCTATGGTTAGATGATTCCTGGATTACATAGGAATAAATGCTGCATAGCAACTTCTATGACCGAATCAAAAAATAAATAAAACGGCATCGAAGGAATGGACACAGGAAGTGTCTACACTGAATGGGGTAGGTGAGTCAACAGGCGAAAGTTCGACGATAAAACTTTACTATGACCAATGCCTGACCCCACAGAAATCTATTATGATTTCCAGAAGGTGCTTTGACAAACAAGCCCGCGTACACGAAATCCCAATAGGATTAAACAAGACACGTGGAACCGACTAGATAATCGGAGGGAATTCGTAAAGCAGTCAGTTTCTCATAGTTTGAGGGTGATGCAGAACGCGGAGTATGCAAGGGGTGAATACCTGAGAGGGGTAACACTGAATTCATAGGAAGTTTGGCAGATTTGCTTAATTTGGGTCGACCCAATTTTAAAAAAACTCGAGGCGTTCGGCGATATTTGATCGCGCGTATTAGGGAAGGCCTTTACCGGAAGCCAGCGCTCTAACCGCTAAGCTACAAACGCTCCACCTCGTGCCATGAATTAAATCACACTTGGGTTGATATTACCCGCCCAACTTTGCCGTTCGTATGAAATCCACCAATACCGGCCAGCAAGTTGACTGCCCAAGCACGATTTCCTAAGTAGTCATCTAGAATCCACCAGAATGACTACTAGACTGACTTAATTATAAGGATGTTTGGCAGCTTTGCTTTATTTGAGTTGACCCAATTGTGAATTTCTCAAATTTACATTTAGGTAGTCCTGGCAACTCTAGGGTCCATGTGAAAGCACTCTGCACACAGAATTAGTTTGCATGGTTGGATTGTGGTCATCTACTCCCGAGGCACCTGCGAGCTACAACTAAAAAGGCAGTTTTCGCTGACATCCATCCGTTATAAATGGAGGCAGCAAATTTAAGCTTCCATGTTAAAATCTGAATTGCGAAATCGTATTCGAGAGACTGATTTAGGTGTTCACTCAAGGATTTCTGAGAAATTTATAAAGTAGCCAAAACAAGGATGTTTGGAGACTCTTGTTAGGGGGGGGGGCGGGGATAAACCCCTGGGGCACACTGCTACAGACACTGCGACGGGGGGTCTGAGACCATAAAGTGTGCAGCGAGCAGGAGCAAGGTCTACATACGTTAAAGTCGGAAGAAATATGTTGCGAGGGGCAAAAATAGGAAAAGATGTTTGAAAAAAAGGAGCTTACCTTCTTTCCGAAAAGACACTGAAAGAAGATGATTCCAACGGACCAAATGTCCACTTTTGAGGAAATTTTGGGAGGTTCACGACCGGTTTCAAAGCACTCTGGCGGGAGGTACCAGTAAGTGCCGGCACCTTGTGATGTTAGGTCCATTCCTGTGTCGGGATTATACAAGTCCTCGGTCATTAATTTGCTCAGACCAAAGTCCGTTATCTTGATTTCGCCTGCAACTTGGCCTGAACCTAATAGTATATTTCCTAAAGATTGAAAGGAATGGTTGGGAGAGAGAGAGATTCGGATAAGGGATCGAGAAAAGTATCGATATTTCATGAGGCCAAACATATTATGAAAAATGGAACGTTTTTGCGAAAAAATAAGCCTTGACGTATGCTCACATAATTACCTCAGCTAAGAATGAGCCGGTCTAGTGAATAAGTCTTACAAACGCGTTTAGCGCATTCAGTAACCAAGGTGATAGTTCGCGCCAAAAATTAGAAGTGTTGAAGGTCTGGCTAGTGTGAATAGAAAGACTAGCGCATAGGATAGGCATAGTCACAAGAGCTTTATCCCAGGCCAGCCACTGCGTCCACATTTACGCCCCAGTCACCTATAGTTTGGGTCTTGTCAGGATGGGTTGGCAGAGCGCGCTTGGTGATGCGAAAGTCACCCTCAATAAACCGAGGCGCACACAAATCACCCAGGGCGAAGTGGTAGGCATCGTGGCTGTGACGCACGCGCACGATAAGCAGTTCTCGCAGCATAATCGGCGTGTGGGAGCGGTAGGAGCATTTTAAAGGCTGTTTTTTGAGTCACCGGGGTAATTTAAGTGGAAGTCGGATAGGTAAAATAGATCCAGGACTGGTGTCGATAGCCGGTAAAAAAAAAGAACGAAACGGTGAACGGTGTGGATCTACCTACTTTTCGCACCTGCTACAAAAAAAACACTGTGTTCAAAGTTACAGGTCCAAACAGGACACAGGAATAAAAGGTTTGATTACTCGCTCTCGAATTTAAGCGAGTGAAGTACACCGACTTCGTTTTAAATGAGACAGTCCGCAATCGCTGTGACGACATCACAAAGATATGCCAGGCCCTTCAGGAAAGACGGCTGAGGTGGTTTGGACACATTCTTGGTCCTCCGTCTCAAGAGCTCAGTGCTACTGCCTTCGACTTGAAACCGTTGCCTAATTGGAAACCTGGCTCGACTCAGGCCGTCAAGACATGGAAGTGGTTCTTGGGCCTTCGGTATTCGGCCTCCGGCGCTGGCAAAGGTAATGGGTCGAACTATCCAGGTCTGCGGCCACAGATCGTTACTCGTGGATAAGCACCCTACGGGACATAATTGAGGCCGGCTAGATCAGTCATGATTGCAGCCGTAACAAGTACAAGTACAATTCAAGTGGCCGAAGTCATGTTGCTTTAGAGGTGTGAATGTTCGGGGGCTAAGATGACAGGATTGGCCCGAGTTAAGTTGCCCATAAGACGAATATGAAGTGTGCGAACAGGACAATCCAAGCCTAGGACGTGCATTCATAGTGCAGGTAAGCTGTCTTGTTTAATGACAATGCTCGAAACTGTTTAGGAAGTATGCCGTTGAGGGTATTGTGGCTGTTCCGAAGGTACCCCGAAAGCCCCACGCACCTTATTACGATGCGTTGCTATTGCTTTTTTAAAATAAATTACCTCTCACTGTGTCGCTGGCCTTCAAAAAGCCCAACCACCTGCCTCGCAAGCCAACTTATATTACCGTCGATACAGTAATGTTACCCACCTGGAGGCATCGAAGAGAAGATCAACCCAAGACTTGGTTCGACACAGTTCACAAAGACACTGAAGCGGTTAATGGACCTTCTGCATGCGGTCTCCGTTGCTAGAGAAGAGGATGAGTTGGGCTGTCCAGCTCGGCTGTCGCAAGTCGTAACGCGTGGAGAGGTACGATATGTGACATTGTCGAGGCCGGCAGAATCAGGGATGATCACAGTCTGCAAGCATCAACCAGAACCGTAGGCCACTTGTCGTAAAACAGATACCTCAGTCTTAAACTAACGGATAGCGAGTGCTAGAGGGTTTTGGTGGAGACACAGCACTATGCAGTTTTTGTACTCGGGGGTAAAGTTTCGATCTACTCCTTTTACATGCCAGCCCAGGACTGCAAGTTCATGACGAGCCACAGGGGAGCCCTAATTGATGACGGACCGAATTCGCCATACCATAATACAGCTACGGATTATGGGCGTTTCGGTGTCACACCTGTGATCGACTCGTTTTCCGAAATAAGTACTAATTATTTATGCATAAGCAGGTAGGTGATCGCGGTCGAGGTGGCCTTGATTAGACCAAACCTAAACTTTAATCAAGTTCCATTGTACACAATTAATTATACTGCTCAAATGTACGCAGAAACTCCCTGGCAAGAGGCATAAGGAGAGAGCACGCGAGCTGAAAGTTGGCGATTTTAAAAAACGAAGGTAAAGGAACCCGTAAATAAACAAAAGACTAGATGTGTACGCACCAGGTTTGAGATCATAATGGATGACCGGTGGTTTCCGCTCATTCAAGTACTTCAGGGCGGAGATAACTTGACAGATGATGGACTTCGCTTCTCGCTCCGGGATAATTTTGTTCTGCTTCAAGAAGAAGTCCAGATCGTTGCCCTCACAGTACTCAAGGACTGTGCAAAACCTGCGGCGGAGAAAAAAGAGATTGAAACAGACCAAAAATGAGTTTAGGAGGCGAAGAAGCGGGAAAGCGAATAGAGGATAACAATTACAGCTACCCATGTAAACATTAAGGAAGTCAAGTTAAGCGAACGAACGTTTTCGATTAATTCATCATCAGGCAATACAGTAATATAAGGGAGGGTAGAGTTAACGAAAGTTTTAGGCAAGCCAATCAGTAGTAACACGGGGGAGAGAGGTGTAAAAGGATCGAGGGGATCAGATTCTAGTCTTAATTGGGGACAGGGAAATGGGGGTGGGGGGGGGGAGAGGGGAAGAGGAAGGAGTCCGACAATTAGTTAATGTCGTCCCGTGGTCCTCGTCTCGGGTTTTGTTGGGTGGTGTGAGGACGCAAGGTGTCAACGTTTTGAAAATGGGTTCCCCGATAAGTTTATGGAGGAACGTCCGCCAAGACCGGAGGTACCGACGGCTGCGAAGAAAACCGTATTTCTTAAATTGCCTTTTCAAGGTGATCCAGCAAGCGAACTTCTACAGCTTCGTCTGAACGCTGCAATCGCACGTACATATCCAGCAGCAAAGTTAAGATCATTGTTCTCAAGCACTCCACTTCTTCGCCTCGAAGGCAAGGATAGACTGCCGTTCCAGACCACATCAATGTGTATCTACATCTTTACATGCTCCTGTGGGGCAGGTTACATTGGTCGAACGATTACACGTCTATCCAAGCGCATGCGAGAGCATCACCCTGTGTGGCTAAACAGAGGCGAAACTAAGTCGATATCAAGCGCAATTGTGGCTCACTTGGTAGATAGCGGTCATCGGGTAGACGTCAACCAAGCATTTAGAGTCCTCTACAAAATTCCGGTTAAACACTCTAAGTTCCTGCGTCAGCGGATACTTGCGACGGCAGAAGCAGTCACCACTCGCCTCAAAAACCCAATTTTATGTGCGCAGAAGGCATTTGTAGCGGCCCCAAGGCTCCCGTGGCCAAAAGCCTTTTCAACATCCGCCCTCACGCCTCTTAATACGTCGCGAAACAATGATGAGACAGCGGCATCAAGCATCCAAAGGCAACCGACACAGTCTCAAGACGTTGACACCTTGCGTCCTCACACCACCCAACAAAACCCGAGACGAGGACCACTGGATGACATTAACTAATTGTCTGACTCCTTCCCCTTCCCCTTCCCCGCTCCCATCACCCCCTTTCTCTGTCCCCAATTAAGACTAGAATCTGATCCCTTCGATCCTTTTACACCTCTCTCCCCCTTGTTACTACTGCTTGCTTTGCCTAAAACTTTCGTTAACTCTACCCTCCCTTATATTACTGTATTGCCTGATGATGAATTAATCGAAAACGTTCGTTCGCTTAACTTGACTTCCTTAAATACAGTTACACTAATAGCAAAAAGGTAATCATCTCAGGAAAGGCGAAAATAGAACACACTTCAAAAAAAAATGTACACGCATCAGACTGCATGGTCAATGGTCACACAGATGCAAGCACGCCAAGAAGACCCATTGCAAGCCCAATGAGTACAATTCACACGAAAAGAGGTGGCTGTGGTCAAGAGCATCGATAAATCCTCGTCGGAAAGCCCTCATCCCTTTTAATACATAAACATATTGACCGCATAATTCCCGCACCTTCCAGAGCTTTACGCAATTAACGCAAAGAAGGTCATTTCTTCCGCGTTTTTTTCTGCCACGGGAAAGTGCTCCCAGAAGTCTAACTATGGCACCTCTTGTTGAATATCAAGATAGGCAACCACATTAATAAAACAGTTGCCTCAAAAGTGGGATTAACAAATCTTACACTAACCGGCTTGCGGCATAACGTACCAACCAACAGATCAAGGTTAGTTTCCTGGGCTTTTGCACGGCCGATCTTTATTGTGAGTATATAGGTTGGTCGGCGAGAGACAGAACCATTTATGGATTAGCAGTCGCACCACATGCCTAACGGCAGGAGGTGGTTATTCCACTAAGAGTCCATCTGACACTCACAACGCTGGCCTATCATTTCAGGAAACTGTGTGTAGCTTTGTGGCGGTACCCAGGTAACGGCGTTGAGTTGCTGCGAAACCAGATACGCGTAGCTGCAGCATCTCACAAAAAGGAAAAAAACAGTGCGCTAAGCCTGGTCCAGTTAGCGAGGAGAAGATAACAGGCAAGTTACAGTACGTGTAGGCCAGTCCAGGACAGGCCTGTACGGCGTTTTGTCGCATCAATAGTACCGACCCAGTCTTGCCACTGGACAACGAAGGTAGGAAGAGGGGAAGTTCGACTAGGCGTAATCTATCCCACGCACAAGCTGGCTTTAGCACCAGCGTCCAAACACCGCAGAAAAACTTTCAAGCCCTGTGGCAGCACCAGCTTATGTATCCTTTCATGGACTGCCCTGGATAATTCGATCATTTTGCTGAGCATGAAGGCGGAAGCAAAAAAACAAATTCGGCGACAGAGTACATGTTCTAGCAATTCAGTAGCCAGAAAATTATCACTAGCCTCCCTCTGGTGAACTGACTCCGGCGGCCAGGACATAGCCTTCATATAGATACAATAACTGCGGAAAATACCCGATGGACGACTGTTGACCAAGACCGGACAAAATAAGATCAGTTCAACAGAGTAAAAACACGGAGTACTTTGACAGTGAGAAGCATGAAAATGTTGAGAACAACAGGAGTGCACTGCAATACTCGACCTAAGTTATCTTCCCTGGAGTTCCGCAACCCTCGAACCAACGACACTAAAACTGGTTTTGAGTATCTGGGAGGTCATGACCGAAACCACGCGAACGCTAAACAGATTCGGGGCAAAATTCGAAAATAAGTTGGCCTAAGCGAAATGAAATACTTCGTTGGAGCCAACAAAGTTACCTACAGCCTAAAACCCACCCGAACTCGTCGTTACGCACCTCGAAAGAAACAAAACTGCGCCACAGGACCAATCACTTCTCACGGTCAACTTTTAAGTAGCAAATACGTGACTTATAGACGCCATAGAGGCGAAACCGAGGATGATCCTTGTCGATCGCCTAAAGGCAATCGGTAGAGGGCAGATGGTAAAGCTTAGTCCAGAAAAGTGAGGGCACAGCACTCTATGCGGATTTGAATTGCCAACTAATCAACAATCTTAGACATCATAATGTGATGAAGACGGTGAAACAAAGCTGCGTACTTGCTACAACTTACTTGCCCCTATGTTTTCTTAAAGTCCCCTGACCAAAACAAAAAAACACACGAAGGGAAATTTCCCCAGTCTTCGATAGATGCAGCGACTCAGAGCTTAACACTACAACCCCAGCTGACATAAGGCAGATCTTGAGCCTTTACGCTTTCACATACAGAAACTTTACACTAATCAACCGGCAGTAAAGCAGTAACGGGGCAAACTGCAAAATGCACAGAAATTTCAATTTTTGTCGACAACTCCTTCTCACGTAGTAAGGACAGTTTTGCTTGGGAAACATTGCGATCGACTATAAAATAACAGCTAAAATGCAGCGCTGGTGCCAGCTAGGTACTCGATGGCCCATGTAAAAACGTTGTAGAATCCTTCTCAATGAGGTGAACATGTACAGAGCTCCTGTACTAATGACGCCCTTTTAACAGAGGAATGCGGTTTTCACATCACAATCAATGAAGGTGAGTTGATCAGGTGCACCTTAGTCATTTTCGAATCCTGGCTGTAAGGCGGCAGGGAGATAAAGCCAAATGCATCAAAAATGGTAGTAACCGACACGGTCAGCACTTTTAGGGAGCGAAGGTAGACGAAGCAGAGTACCGGGCAAACAGCCTTTCTATGCGACAGGTTACTCATAACGTGTACGAAAGCAAAACCCAGGGAAGATTGTTAAAGTCTCAACCGAACGTTTACGAAAGAGCTACAAACTCTAGAAAACCAGTGCACAGACAGCAGGAATGTTGGACTATCGTATAGAACAGATTTGCAGACTATGAAGTCAACAGAACAGCGCCTGGGTCCACTAAACATGTCAATATTAGGAAAATCTGTAAGGGTTCAATATCGGCCCCATCGAGCACATCTAAACGAACATCACTAGAACAGGAACAATGCAGGACTTTGAGGAGCAGCACTGGCAACAAGCGGACTACGGCCAGACGGAAATCAATGCATGGCCGCCTGCGTTTGATTCCACCACCGCAACACAAAAACCACTCCGTAAACCGCAACTAAGAATCGCCCAAAGGGTTTTATTTAAGACAACACCATATACTAGGAAGGAACATTAAACTAGATCCACCTTGTCCAACCCTCGACCTCCCCGCCGGTGGTTCGCGGGCAATGTGGGGAAACTCACGGCGAACAGAGGGCAATGGCAGGTAACACCGGGGACGTCATCTGTAACAAAATTCCCAAGAAACTTCATGGACATTACGAATATCACGAATCTCAATACTGCTACGGCGTCCCCGGGAAGCGACGCGCTCCGCGGTCGCCTGGTGCCCGGAATGTCAAATATGCAAGCCAGTACTTTAAATTCGCGACACACTTTGAACATCGGTCGCTGGAATGTGCGGACATTGCTTGATCCCGGCCGCCAAGCAATTCTAGCACGCGCATTATGAGACTATAAAGTAGACGTTGCCTGTCTGTCAGGAGTTCGTCTCCCAGACTCTGGAACGAGAGAAATCAAAGTCCCACAAGAGGATGCTGAGTACGTGCTCCTCCACAGCGGACCACAAACGAACACAGGACTGCATGGGGTGGCAATAGACATGACAAAGAAGGTGCATAACACTCTCTTAGCGTTTGAGCCTATCTTAGAGCGGATTGCCACAACCCGCTTCAAAGGCACCATTGCAAATATATCTGTGATTGCCCTTTATGCCCCAACATCGCAAGCAGATGAAGCAGTTAAGACAGAGTTCTATGAACGCCTTCAAGCTACAGTGGTCAGGATACCCGCTAGAGACTTGATCTTCGTCGCCAGAGACTGGAATGCCAGGACTGGCCCGTGCGATGAAACCTCGAGACACGTCATCGGAAAATACGGACTGGGCCAACGTTGCGACAACGGAGAACGATTGGTAACATTGGCTGATTATAACCATACCGTCGTTACAAACACTCGTCTTCAACACCCCCATCGGCAGTTGCTAACATAGTATTCAAACGATGGTCGAACGGCAAATCAGATGAACTACATCTTAGTACGCTCAAGGTGGACCACCTCAGTATCCGACAGCCGATCGTTTCGAGGTGCGGAAGTTGGGTCGGATCACGTACTTGTCCGCGCCCGCTTTAAGCTCCGTTTGCCGAATCGAAGTAAGAAACTGCCCCCAAAACGTGTCAACGTTATGACACTATCACACACAGAAACCCGTGTAGCGTTCAACGAAAGTCTCACAGCATGGATCCGAGATCAATCCACTATTCGCATCGAACTTCCAGATGAAGTCGATAATGAAACTTCGCCCGATACTCAGTGGCCACACTTGAGAGACGCGCTACAAAGTGCGATGAATTCGAGCTTGCAACAACAGGTAGTACCGAGGAAGGACTGGATCTCCACAAGCCCCCTCCATCTATCAGCACAAGCTAGAATCGCTCGGTTGTCAAACTCAGAGAACTACCGCTCATTGAGAAGCCAAACTACGCGATCAGCAAGATGCGACCGTCAGAACCATTGGACCGAGTTATCTGGCTCCATGGAATCAGCTTCAAACTCTGGTAACTTCCACCAGCTCTATTAACTTTTACGTAAAGCATCAGGAAAATATAAACTGCCTTGCACTACTGTCCGGGATAACTCGGGTCAAGTGATAACTGATATGGCTGGCAAAATCGATCGATGGCGAGAGCACTTTAGCGAGCTACTGGATCCGCCTATACGTTCACCTGCGAACCCACAGCTATCAACTGGAATTCCATACGGTAGTGACTGCGAGCCACCTACGAGATTTGAAGTGGGACGAAGCTCCTGACTACGTATCTGGGCACAGCACAACCACTGTTTGTCAGCCATCAACCCATTGAAGAAGTTAGCTGCTTCTGCTCTTTGTGTTCGAATATGCTAGCCAATGGACAGGCCAAAGACGAAATCAAGAACCGAATCGCGCAGGCTAGAAATGCATTTAGGCTGATAGCCAGACCACTCTGGTCTCGCTCAGACATCAGTTTACGTACTAAGCTGCTGATATACAAAGCCTCAATCAGACTGGTAATAGTATATGCCTGCGAAACATGGCCAGTGAGGAAGGCAGACATCCTATCGCTTGAAGTCTTTGACTGTTGGTGTCTTCGACGCCTCTTAAGAGTCTTCGGGCAGGATCGAATCTCTTATGTTGAGCTATACCGCAGATGTTTCAAACTTCTAAGTCTAGCATCGTACATCCAGCATCGCCGATTGCAATGGTTTGGCTATGTTCTGCGCAAACCATCGACAGACCTCTGCAGATTGGTCGTGAACCCTTCTTGTAGTGTAAACTGGAGATACCGACAAGGCGGTCAACTGAAGACATGGCTCAGCACCGTTAAGTCGGACGTTGAACGGATGGGCCTCGTAACCGTTTACGGCTTGCGACATTGGAACAAACAATAGGTTAACATCTGTGAAGAGCTCGCCTCTGACCGCCGCCAATGGGCCCCCGCTATTCGTGACATCCGTGAAGCCGATTCATCCAACAACAGGAGCTAATCGGATCAAGTATCAAGTAAGTAAGTATCTTGTCAAAAGCTATGGAAACGTTGAGTACCCCGCAAGATGTTTGATGACACACTTGGTGGTTCCCACAGGAAATAATTAAAAACATGCTTCCTTTGAGCAGACTCTGAAAACCGCCGTAGGATTAGAACCAACGATAGCAAGGGAAAGGTTTTACTACAGTCAAAACCGTAGCCCGCTTAACTACGAGACGCCCACCGACAGTCCGGAGTTTAATCACATTTGGGCTAAGTTTCCCACAGCCCAATACAATGTTTAGGGTACGGCAACTATGACACAGTAAGCTGGCTGCCCATACAGGATTCTCTGAGCAACTAATCAGGAATTCACCAGACGTCTACTGAGTCCATTTAATTAATTTGGCTCCTCGCGGATTGGAAATAATGTCAGTGACCTGGTGGGTTGGGTGAGTAATTTAACTCAAATGTGACTAAACAATGAAAAGTATAATTGCCATAAACTGGCACCAAAATGAACATTTCATAAACAGGGAGGCGAGGTTTGAATAAAATGAACCAGTTTAACCGTCAATAGAACGGCTATTACAAAGTTTTGAAAGGCCTTACAGTCAGGTACGAAGAAAAAAGACCTAGTTAGGGAGACAACGTTCAACATTATACTTCCATGAGGTACAGAGTAGAATTAAGATTAAGGATCTCGTGCTAGTAGTAAGCGTTTTTGTTTGGTGGGGTTACACTGGATAAACAGAACGTATGCAGCCTCAGTACAAACGTCTACAAGTGAACATTGAAACAGAAAAGGAGCAGCAAAAGGAAACTCACGCATCATGGTCGATGTCGAATACATCAAAGACCTTCACAATGCGCTGATGATTGAGGGTTTTGTGGATCTCGATTTCGCGCAGAGCATGTCTGAGTGAAGATGGTGAGCGAGAGGGCGTAGGGGGGGGGGGGGGGGGGGGGGGGCAAGAGAGACAAACAGTGGCAAGGTTAGACTCGACAACATAAACAGAACAGATGGTGGCAGTTCAGTCGGATCAATAAATGAAGGTGCGATCATACGTGTGCTTACGCAGAGCATATCGACGACAGAGACACGCGAGTGGTGAAATAGGGTCGTACAGTGATGAAAATGGCGGAAAATGATGACCAGATGGTCGGTCTGGTGGTAATTAAGAGCGCTGCAACTTAGCAGCTTAACACGTTAACAAAAGGTCCTTTTCTCGAGTTGAATAGGTTTATATTTACCCTGACAAACAGAGCATTTTGAGGCACAAAACTGACATTTCCGGGCGATTTTCTGCGTATTTGTATGTGTTTCTCTAGCAGGGTACTGAGGATGAGGAGTTGCTCATAGGAACAGAGGTGTCGTGCTATTGAGAGTTCCGAAAACTTGGCTGGCTTTCCGTGCTCAAGTCGTTTAGTACTCTAATTGACCGAATTGCTCCCCACCTCAACCTTTGACAGAGGCTGGAGAGACTTCACAAGAATTTTTGTTACTCACCGTCCCCCCGATGAAGGATGAGTAGGGCCCTGTTTGCCCTTCAGGTGAGCTCATCGCGGCAACGTATCCGTTCGGTTTTCCTTAGTTCGATATGATCATCTTGTTGGTGGTTTTTATTGTCTCTCATGGTTTGGCCGATCGGACCGCTTCGACCGGTTTTTGTTGTGAAGTCCAGTTTCTTAATCAAACGCTTTTATTGGTTAGGTGTACCCAAGCTGTCCCCCGCAGAAGAATATCCAAGAGCTCTTTATGTCGGTACTAAGGTAAAGAATCAGCTTCCTTTGAAAATGTCGACAATTATGAACTGGACAGGGCATTGTAGAAGTATTTGACTGGGGGCGGGGAAAACAGTAAGGAACGCCCTGCTTTTCTGTGGAGGCAAAATTTCCCTTGTACGCGGAACACGAGCGCTTATGCCTAAAATTGCTAACTCTACACCAATTTTATTCACTGACCAGCCTAGGGTCCCGCCTGGCGTCCCCGCCAAAGAAATCAAAAAAACTTTTTACATCAAGGCAAACCCAAATGGAACAATGTAACATTGAAACATTCTGACTCCTAATCTTTCGTGTATTCTGAAAATGATTCGTTACAAATCAAGCACCTAACAGACTGTCACTTTATCTTGCACTAATTTCTGGAGGGTACCTCAGCAGAGGATCAAGCAAAAGGGTCTTTGTGAAGGCTTCTGTGCTTAAGTTGTGAGCAGGCGCACCGCTGCTGCTTAACGGAGTTAAATTGCTAAGTACAGTGTCAAGAAACCATGAAAAGTTCGAAGTCCACAATGAATGACTGAAACTATGTCGCACGAACTTAGGCTATCACTCAAACCTAACCTAGTTGGGGAAGAAATCAAAAGTCAAAAAGAAAGACTTTTACCGTCTTAGTCAGTAGTACTGCGCGGTTGTTTAGAATCAGACGCTATGCAACCCCCTAAGATAGTAAAAGATCAAAATCCCATTAAAACGGAAGCTTTATGTTCAATCATTTAACCAGGGTCTGGAGGTGAAAAGTGACCCGGGGTAACACGCTTCCTACAGAGCAAAATGGCAAGATGAGAAAAAATAAATCTGGGCTTTGAGCTAATACCAGTAATATTAAGGGTACGCACAAAGAAGCAGGAACATGAAGAGTAGGAAATGGACGAACCTTAAGGCTGTCTAGCGCCATAAGAGGGCCAGCGAATTTCAAATACTTAAAACGTCTTAAAGTTACATGTAATTGGGGAAAGGGTTGAAGACTTACTTTATATAGTTGTCCTTTTTGTCCTTTGGCCAGGCTGGATTGAGTTGGTGAATCTTGCAGGCTACGTAGCGGTTTTCCTTAAGATCAAAGCCCTGAAATAGTTCAATAAATATTAGAAAATAGCAAAAACCGAGTGAGATAGAAGCCCTTTTTATCCGAATTTCACACAAAATGACAAAATGCGCATTACTTGCCGTCTTACGAAGGCATTCAACAACACTTCAAGTGGATGGACTACAAAAAGTGTGAGTTTTACCAACCACTACGGAACAAACGGGACAACATTTGTAGATATGTGGTCAACAGGACTAAAATAAAATGAATAATCAAGAAGGAATTTTCCTTCGGTGCTTACCTTGTGAACCTCCGAGAAACCACCTTTGCCCAGTAGGCTGAGCAGCAAGTAGCGATCATTAAGGAGTGGGTGATCCTTAAATCGAGAGGCATCCTCGTTAGCAATCCGTTTTATCTCGCGAATGTGTAGATTGCGTTCACGATCGAGCCGCTCAAGTTCGCCCTGGATCTCCTTGTCTTCCTTCACGAGCATTTGTTTACGCAGATCAAAGATTTCCACCTGCTCATAGAACTCGTCGACGGAGACCCTAGATGTGGACAAATAAGAAAATGGAAATAGCGTCAGAAGATAAGCAGTGTGAAGACATCCACAGTGTGCCCAACGGGGGGATTGCGGGACAGTGGATCGGGCGCAGATTAGTTCGTAGTGAGACAGACTTGCACAGCGCCTGTTCCTTCCGCTCACCCAACTACCTGGCTTCGGTGATAAGACAGTGTCAGGACGACCAAAGGCGGGCCCAAATGCAGGGGCTAACTGAAGTAATTTATCGACATGTACCACTGAAGACTTGGTCTGTCTAGAATGTATCAGGAATTCACAGAAAGAGGGGAGAGTGCTCGGATCTTACATCTGCGTGAGCATAATCAGGGCAACATAAAGAAGGAGTCATTGGGGCTGGCTTAGTGCTAGGAGGATCAGTTGGCAACCTGTTAAACCACGTCGTTTTGTGCAATATTACAGATTCAAGCGCTTTAGATGGTCTATAGTAAGGTGGGCAAAATTCAGCTACTAATAGCAGTTATTGTTGACAGTGTCAATTCATTAAAATTTTCCGTATATGATGGTAATAACGTTGAGATGTAATGCAACAGATTGATTGGAACATTTAGTTACGTTTTTGCTCGATAGCGATCCCCACGGTAACCTGCTAATCCTAAAATATGGAGAAGAAAATGCTCCAGATTTACAGCTAATTGTAAAAAGGCCTTGACTGATTTAATATCTGTCCAATTAAATATGAATATCACTAATAACAAATAAGAGGATTCCTGAAGACAAAACATAATAATGCACTGTGCCGTTAGTTGTCACCGAAATTTTTCACCCGAAGGACCTATAAAGCACATGGAAACGTATCCGAAACCTCTATTGCTATAGCCCTCTATGACTGAGTCTTTCATTGATTATGGAAAGCAGCGTTTGTGCTGTCTGAATGACCGGCGCGTATGCACTGGGTCTTGCATCAGGTCGTTTACGGCAACCATGCTCAGCTTCAGTCATCTCTAACTAAATGGGGGATTGAGATGCGCCAGGTGTGAGAAGACGGCGTGAGTTAGGTAGGTCACAAGTTTATCTTACAGCAATCGGGTTCACGAGTAAGTTACTGCTGCAATAGATTTATGAGTACTCCAAATGGAAGTTCGAAAATTTTTGCTAAACAAATAAACGCATCTCTGAAACCGCGCTTCGAAAACGATGGCGTCAGGCGTCGCACCAAGCGGTTATGGAGTGCCTTCGATGATGACAATAGTCATGCAGACCTATTCGTAGTAGTCAATCAGTCTTTACGCAGTGATAAATTACAAAAGAGATTGGGTTCAAGTCCACTATCTGTCCGCTTCGTGGATACACTTATTCAACCCATTACATAATTTTAACCACTTTGATTTTTGTTATGAAACAAGGATACCTATGGTTTTTCAAACTTGCATATAAATTAATTTAGGGCGAATTTTTTAAAAATGTCATGTGGATTTCAGAGAAATATACGTAATATACAGCATGAAGGTTATATATGCGTATAAACAGACAGATAATTAAGAAAGCTCTTAATTTTTAAGTGATCTCATATGAGATCACCGAGAGGTAATGGGTTAATGACGTTAAATAAACCAGAAATGACAACCACCGTTTTTATCTGAGTATCTCTCCTGCATTATCAAGTCTACTTCGTCATGAGAACGCCTACGAGGGTTCTCAATCGGTTCGCTAAAGCAAACTGGGATGAGCGTATTTCTGCAATTCAATCACAGAAGAGACAGGAGCAAAATAGTAGGTAAACGTCAAGGACGTCACGACGGAAAGTGTCGACTTTCGTCTAACAACTGTTTGGGCGAAACGCGGGTCCTGAAGACCCAAGAGGTTTGAGCAGACATACAGCAAGGAAGCGCACAGCGACGTTTGCGAACAACGACATAGCGTAAATAGAGTTTGAACGACACAAGCGTCAAGTGAAAAGTAATGATGCATCCTATACTTGGTAGAAACCAAGCAGATAAAATCTAATCAGAATTATCAACAGTTCTCTGTCGCTGCTCCTTACCAGGGGCTTTCAACCTCTCAATCTCAACCTAGTCCTAGAACTTTGGGCGTTTTAATGCTAGCCTCGGATGCGCTGACGGCAAGCCTAATTTTGAGAAATGTGGGTGCGAGAGGGGAATGACAACTTACTCCTCCCACCGAGACTTGTTCTTTTTTCCATCGACGCCCGGTTTCCGTTTGTTCCACTGCTTGCGTTTACGTTCAATCTCCTCACGGATGGCTTCAATGTTTTTTCGACGCCTAAAGCCAAAAGACAGAGAGGGCATTAGCCAAAGGGAGGGCGGTTGAAGGAGGGAAAAAGACGATTTGAGAAAAAAAGGCGGGTGACTCACGCGTCCAGCTCCTTAAAACGATATCCTTCAATCCACTTCTCCTCGAAATGAGCTCCCTGGCGTTGGGTCACAAACTGTCCCAGTCGGAGTCTGTTATCCATCACCTTCTGTCGTGTAGTTTTTTTCTCCAAAATGCTCTGAAAAGTTGCAAGGAAATTTTATTTAGACATATGTTGTGGACGCAGAACGAATAAAGGAAAAAACAAAAAACTGTGACAGACTAGGTGAATTAATTGTTGTACTTACTTCTTTATTTTTACAGATAAATTCTATATGCATATAATAGGTGACGTAGTTCGCAAAATGTACGAGACTGTCCCAAAATGCATCAAGTAAAACTTCGCATTATGAAAAAGACCTTGGAATAAATAAAAACGGTAGCTAATACTATTCTGAAAAGAAAGAAGATCTTCGGAAAATCGAGTTGTATTCGTGAATTTTCGAACAAGTGTCATGTGTTCGTCGTCAGACTAAATGAAAAGTGACGGCTGGGAATGTCGCACTGGAGGACATGGGGGCCGAGGTTACAACGAACGTTAGTCTGGTGATAAATAACAATTTTCGTAAGAAAAAAGACATTTTGAAAGCCCAAAAATACATCTCATATCGTCAACTTAAGTTGTGGAACTACATAGGGCGCACCCATGCAAGAAACCCGGTAAGAGATACTGTTTTAGCATAACATTTTCAAAATCTTTTTATATACTGTTCGTTTGAGTAGCTTCCAAGAATGAATGTACATTGAAATATGACAGGTAGCAACTTGATTGTGTACCCTGATAACGTAACGAGAATTAGATGTGATTTTCTTGTTTTTTTTCAGTCTACAAGGTCCGATCGCAAAAGGCAAAGAGTACTTTGCCTAATGTCGCGGACAAGGACAGGAGACAATTTTAGTAAAGTTCACATGATGGGCGACAGGAATATGATGGATAAACACAACTAGGAGCATAGTCTTTTTCTGTTTATTAAGCGAACTTTTTTCATACAATCCCAGTGTTTTTCACGAGGTTTCCGTGTTTTCAAAAGGTTGGTTAATTTTTTCAGCATTTAGTCGATTGTTCAACAATGGTATTACTGGTTTCTGTTCATCAAAACCTTCAAAATAAGACAATTCTCGGAAGCATTTAGCTAGGTAGATGGTTATGACTTATCACCTTTTTTTAAAGAAAAGTGCGATTCGAGTCATACGTGGTCATTCAAGCATGAAGCACTATCACCTAAGAGGGGTGTCCACTAAGAAGGTTTCTCAGAGGCACTTAGGCAGTTGAACAATTTGCAATAAGAAATCTCCTCAGATAGTGCTTTGATGAGATAGTTCGCTGACAAATGTCCACGTGATTTATTATTTTTAAAAGTAAATTAGACGCTAGACACTGCTAACTCTTCTTTCCCTTGCAGTCATTTTCGCCATAACTGCATATTTTACGGTTTCGTTCTGCGATTAAAAATGCACCAGAGTGCATTCATGTGAATAATAAAATATTTCTGAACCGTGTCGTTTCCAGATAACGTTAGCAGAAATGAAACCGCATAAGGTGCATTCTAGCATATGCTCAAAGATTCAAATGGTTGTTTTTGGTGGGCCTTTTCGCAGTTACTCATGGAATATTTAGATGTGCCAAGAAAAAAGAAGAGCGCTAAAGCAAGACTGCCTGTAAGCATTACTGTTGACAGGGTGTGAGCCCATACAGATTTACCATACTTTTGGAAAACAAAATTTAGCCTCGCCTGAATTATTCATACTGGTGAATAAATATGGTCTAGAACCGTTATAAATATAGTAAATTATCCTACTATCAGTGCAATTGTGTAAATGAAATCGCCGGGAAGGATAAAGGAGTTTTCCGGGATGCGATAGGCCATTAAGCACAATGTCTACCAGTTAAGGTGTCGCAAAATGATTGTTTATCGCATGCCGCAGAAATTAACGAACGTATAACTGAAGGAAGAATAAGCCAGACACAACAAAACTGCAACAGATGACTACCATATTCAGGCCATAACACTGTTTTCTAACAAGACCAGACTAACGTCCTTGAGAAAAGTGACGTCCGTAAAACACACAAAAAGAGGGATTAATAAAAAAAAAAGTACCTTTTCTATTAACAATTCCTGGATGAGCTGCCGTGACTTAACATTGTGTTCTTGAGCCAGGGCGATAGTCTGCTGCTGAACTGTCGACTCTAGTTCCAATTCAGCCACTCGCCGTTGGAGATTCTCAATCAGTGTGGCATTGGTGGAGGAGCTTCCGGGTGGGGAGGACGTGGGAGATAGAAGGGGATCGGTCTGGGCTGCGGAATTGCAGAGCCGGTTGAGGGCCGAGCTTGAGGATGAGGAAACAGACTGTTCGATGGAGAGGTAATTAGGCGCACTGGTAGCAGCAACGGCGCCAGCAGTACTGGCAACGACAGCTGAAGACAGAACCCCGTTCTGTATGCTGGTGCTGGGGACGGTAGCTTCAGCCGATGTTCTGTTAAATGCGCTGGGAGCGTCACCAGAGCTGTCGCTTGGGCTAGTAACACTGTTACTGCCACGAAAAGGAGACGACAGACGCTCTGAGTGCTCTCCGCCAGACTCCTGTTTAGAGGGTCCATTAAGCAGGTCAGGAACCGGAGTCTCGGTGAATTGGCATGGCAGGTTGGGGAGGTGAGCCGAGGCCTGGGCACCTGGGCCGCACTGGGGAGCCTGTGTAAGGAACAAAGATTCTCCAAAAACATTGTTCCCTCAAGTTTCCAATAAATAAAGGTAGGCTAGAAAAAGTCGGTTGTAGCTCGCGCGACTTTGAATACTGCAGCGGCCGTCAGACAACGGAGTACAGTTACATAAGATTAACACGCATCAAAGAGGTGAACGAAAAGTGGAGTCTTCAGACACAAGTTTTAAACGGCATTCGTTAAACCGCGAAGCTTGATAGACAAAAAACTAAAGAGTATATAGCGTTAAACTTAAGCTATCAACTACGGCAAACATACGATATGAGAGATAATATACTGGCGAAACGTTGCAGATAGGTAGGACTGCAAAGTCTACCTACCGGGGTGTTATCACAGACGGCTGGTCTACTAACAGCATGAGGCTACCCAAACTAGAATATACTAAGAGTAAATGAAAGCTAACAGCGAGACGTCAATAACAAAAATCGGATTTTCGCGGCAACGCCTAGTGAGAATCTGGATCACTTTTTCACCTAAGGGTCATGCATGCCAAAGGATAGATGAAAAATGTCTCAAATATTTAAAAGTGTCTCTACTATACCCTGTCTTCAATGTGCACGATCGTCTTGTCAGATGAGGTAGGCGATGAGAGGCCCTGTTGAAAAATACAAAGGTGAAAAGTTCAGAACGCAAGGTTACACGCCTTTTTCGTCATGCTGTTTATGTTTGACAGGTCCAGTATGAAGAAAATACTCAGAGGGGCGCTTAATCCTATATCCAGTCTTCGTTAAAATATGATGATAGGGAATGACAGGCATAGATGGAGGGCGTGCAGGTGGTTTCCTGAACAGAAACGACGTCAGGTAATACAAGACAGTCAGTAGCAGATAATATTTTCGATTCTTTCAATAATGCTAACTATTGTTCTCTTCTCTATAAAGTGATTGCTTTGTGCTGGAAAAGTCAAAACGTCTCTGTTTGACGAGATTGAGACCCCTTTAAGAAGACGTTCAAGTCAAAGATAGGTTACGAAGGCGAGATAAGGGAATGATTAGTGGTAAAAAGGCACTGTAGGACCAACAATTCTAGAAAATACGAACATCGCAGGAGCCCATGGAAAGCAGTCAAATTATACTAAACAGCACAAAGATTAGATTTACTCAAATCCTCTTATTACTTCTTGCATAAAAAAGACTTGATTACGCGAACACTTTTGAGACACCAGCAGCAAGTTGGTTAAACAGTGGACATTATGAGGTCTGAATTACCGACTTTTCAAGTACTGGGCCACCCCCGAATCCTTTATAGCTTGCTCCTTCACCTAAAAGTGAGTCAGTCTACCAATTACTTTTTCAGTGAGCAACGAGCAGCCGAAAAAGTTAGAGAACAGTAACCAACTAGGTTAAAACGATCTGTTCACAAATGCTTTTCTGTACCGAGGGGCTGTAAAAACTGTCATCGCCGGCAGGGAAAACAACTTAAGCCGACTCCTTCCAATGTAATAGGGTTGTCGTCAAAGCGACCTTGTTATCCAATTAGATCTAGACTGAGCAAATTGGACCAAAATTAATAAGGTGGAAGGGGACACTGACAAAGTCAGAAGGCAAGTCGTAGTGATGAGTCAGAAGCTGTATGAAACAAACCATTATCCCACTTATCCAAGCAAGTGACTACAGTTCGGATTATAAATTAAGAAAGATGAGCATCACGATGACAGAGGGTGCATTTAGCGGATGTTATGGAAGATTTTGTCGGACGAATTGGTTTGCGATATCCTTACATTTGAATCAAGTTATACAGTATGAGACAAGTGCAAATAACGATCTGAAACACAATTCGCCTCCTTTCTCAGTACAAAATACCTATTTTGACAACAGAAACAGTTTCGGATGCCCTGTGATTCATTCCATTACCCCTCCGACTTTGATGTAATTTTATATAGAAAAATTAAACGCTGAGAGGTGTGGTCAATGATAGCTTGTGGAACCACTAGTCAAGTACTCGAGTGAAAAAACGAGGTCGCTTACAGCATGAACACTGTACAGTTGAAAAGACTTTCGCATACAAATTAAATGCAGGAATCCGAACATATAAACTGGGGGTTGAGAACGCAGACTGCTGGTAGAATATGCATTGCGGACGCGCAGAAACTGAAACACTGCACCTAGACGAGAGGTAGCTAAATATTTGGAGAAATTGTCTGCAAGAAATACTGCAGAAAATAAATGCATACTCCGTCCTTTCAATTTTCCGTACAAGCAGAAACCAGTTATGCGATCGACGGGGCGCAGAAGAGAGGGCTGTTACGGTAGACCGACAAAAGGCTCAACAAGGGTGGCAGGAGACACAATCGGGTTTTACGACCAATTTTTATCCTTATCTGTCTTGGCTTTTTATTGTTAACGGAGAATGATGGATCTCATTGGAGGTGGATGCAACGCAGATCTCCATTACTACTCAATCGAGAGCGTGTATATGGTATAAAGTGCCTGAATGTACGAGTCTTCCTGCACTTGTCACGGATGAGAATCAATGTCCTGGGATCAACTTTCAGTTTACCCAATGTAACAGTAGCTTGCGCAACTTTTCTGAAAGATGCGGTGTGACGATCACTCTATCACAAGAAACGAACCATACATTGCTGGTATATGAACCAACGAATGACCAGCTACCCTACATGTGACTGAGGAGACACTACCAACATCGCTGTCGTCCTGCTGACCAGAGCGCTTAAGAAATCCATCCATTTGTCAATATTGACCAAAGCAGTACCTCGCCAATACCTCCCGATTGTTGCCGAGGATAAAAGTGACCAAAAGTCGCCAGAAGACTCTTCAAGCGATCACTTTAATGCTAACTAAAGGCCTGCCTTGTGACGAAATAAAGATGAGAATGTTGGAATTTGCTGACTAGAACGGGCTAACCGTCACTTACGCTGCTACCCTGGTACACAAACGATAGGCATACGACTAGCCAGGTCCTTGTTTGCAGTCGCCTTAAAGTACACGCTTCATCCGTACCAAACTTGTCACGTGCAAGACGCCTTACTGCCGCAAAACTACAACGCGTGATGGTGAAAGCTCTGAATATAGAAATCCTTTTTCGATTTTAAATTCGAGCCGCAGGAAGAAACAGTAGCAGACAGTCATCTTTAAACTTTTAGGCCAGCGGGCAGCTTGGATAACCTTCGATAAACCTATGAACTTTGTGACCGAATCAGCTCAAGGATATGATAATGGGCTGCCCACATATCTCAAGCCAGGGTCCCATAACGATGGTTTCTCCCACTAATTCCAGATGATGGTAAAATCGGCTAGAAATGACCACATGGATTATCGGGTTGTACAGTGGCCACCTATACAGCGGGAGCGCTGAACGTCGGTCATAGTTGAGAACCCTACAAAATTATTCACCAAGTTAGTTAAGTGCCGTAGGCTTTAAGGAACTGTTAGCGATGTGATCGACGGCTATGATACTGACAACTGGGTCAAGGTAGAGATCTGACGTGGTCACTGAATATAGCAACTCCGATGGCCAATTCACCACCCTCCTCTCTCCAGTGTAACAGTTTTATCATTCCTCAGCCCAGCAGTGTCAGTGAGCCCGCTTAACACGGGTTTAATACTGAGGCTGTTCAAGAGGAAATTCAAACAAAAAGGTACTTCGGCTGGGGGTAATAAGCATTTGTCGACAATGGCAGCCTGGCGCCGTGTCGCACTTAAGTCAACACACAAAGATGAACTAGACTACGCTTGAATTTGTCGTCCAGATGTGAGATCAGACAAAATTCGACAGATTTTTGCCATTGCCATTTTCATGCGATTCACGAGCCAACGTGAATCCAGAACTATTCAACCAAACCGGGTTTCGGCATTAAATTAAATAAATTGAGCAGATAATCACACTGTGGCGTTATCTTGAATTTCGTCCCCACTACTGAGAATAAATACCTGCTTCCTTTTTAGGTTACGTCGTAGCATTCGAATTTATCTCTCGTCAGTATCTGTGGGGTTAGGCAGTATGCATACCAAAATCATCATGAGCAAGCTTACGATCGGTCCACCATTGCGCGAGTTATCGTTCACAACAATCTCTCCCAGTTGGTCGATGTTCGGTACGGCGTTTGAAAAGCCTATATCTCATCGCTCATCCCGCAAAATTACGCTATTTGGCTCTACTGTTCTAACGGTGTCAAATTTGCACCCAATCACAGACTGAGTAATCTCAACTGCACTGAAATTCTCGTCTTGTAGTCCATAAGCCTCGATAACCAACACAAGTTAACATCGTGTGCGTCTGGTATTGGTTTAAGTAGTCCTCGTCTAGGGTTGTGAATACTAAATATGCACATGAAACACGGGTGAAAACTGCAAATAATCCTTCGAATGATGTGCACTGATTGTCTAGAATGAGAGTGCGCTCTTACAGCGACATCAGAATGACTATTATCCAAAAAAAGATCACAGAGTTGGTTTTGGTATATATGTTGTCGTTTAACCTACGGGCTTAGTGATACTTCGTCCAGTCAGATGCCGTTACTCCATTACTCTCTTCAAGGTATCCCGGTTGTCTAATGTTAGTGAAATTCCGCATCAAATTTTAAAAAAAAACAGCTATCAGGTATACATCCAATACGGCTTGTGAAGCAGGCTACGCCAGGAGGACGGTGCTAATTAGACGAGTTTAGGGTTTATACAAAATTTGGCAGTTTGTGCATGTGCCGGTCACAGAAACTACAGATTTAAATCAATGGCAAATAGGTATCTAAGCGAACACCTAATGAATTAAGACCACAATGAGTGGTGTGATGGGCTATGGACACCGGCAGGCAATTCCTTTCTCATGTCGATGAAACAACGAGACGTTGGAGTACCTAAATGGTATGGTAGGATAGATTATTTTAAGGTAAATGCAAAAAACCAAAACAATTTGCATTCCTGTTTCTAACATAACTAGAAGAATAATATTTGACGGAGAATTATGAAACACATGAGAAACTATCATAAAATAAATCAGGGTATGGGACTAAGAAGGCTACTACAATACCGGACTGATATTGCCTTTGAAAAATGTATCAACAGGACCCATAATTTCGCTTGCCTTATCCACGGTCTCACTTGGCCATATTTTTCCCGACTTAAAACTTCAGCGGGGCGCAATCTTATTCAAACAGCAACAAGCCAAAAACTAAAGATGACACATAGTTGAAGACACAGATGAAAACGTAGTTGTCTATGAGAGGAAGCAGGTCTTGTGGCCACTGGGTCAAGTCAAGTGAAATTTATTGAAGGAAATATAGGCAAACGCCTTCATTAGACTGTGTCGGATTGTTCTGTTTCGAAAGAGTCTCATATAAATTTGTTCATCTTAAGGTTAATAATCCTATGTGCAGCACTAACATTATAGCAGGTATGCAAGTAGAGTAAAGTAGAGTCTACAAATGCCATTCACCAACAGCCAGTGCACTGCTTTTCTATTAGACTCAATAATACTGAACAACGGCTTAAGCTATAAGTTATCAGATATTACAATCAAAGTGACAGCACGACCATACACTTCTTCATAATTTATATTTAAAAGCGATGGAGAGGGTAGAGGAAACAAATCCACACGAGATGCCCAAACGAAGGCATCCATGAAATCAAGGACTGACTGAAATACCTTGAGTCGGTAATGCTAATGACTAATGTGACAAGCGGCCCTTAACTATCTGACAAGAAGCAAGGCCTACTAGTTTTGGCCAAGAAGGGATAAGAGTAATTTTAAAAAGATGAATCCTCATGCATGCTTGACCGCAAAACAAAAGATGAAGCTTCAAATAAGTCCTGCACAGGTTGCGTTAGATCAGGTCAGAGGGTATTCACTGGCTTTAAATGGAACCCTGCACAATACGCATTCACAGCTGCCAAAAACAACAACAAATAGACTGACAGACTAATTGGTTCAAATCTCCTAATTTTCCACACACGTTACATCACCTCTACACACCACCAGTGCTTGGTCATTTGAATGTATAATGCTCGAATTTAGCTAATATAAATTAGGCTTAAGGCTATGTGTATGGTACGGACTTCCAAATAAAATGGCCAAACTATTCCAAGCCGTAGGGTAAAGATCAACGGAAGTACCTACTATGAGCGAACTAACGAGGCACAAGTTGACACAATTGCTCAGCGTGGAAAAAGATTCGAATGCAGAATAAGACCTAAACATCAAAGATGTCTTAGCAGTGTGGAACAACAGACCCTTGTATAATCTGTATAACTCGTGTGTGGACCTGCACGCACACTAGCCCTTTAGACATTCAGATTAATTTTCGGAGTCATGAGAGAAGCAACTGTGTTGTAAGTAATTCACTTGACAGTTCTCTAAATCGTTACGATTAACAGAGAAAGGGTCTGGGAATTCATGTGGTTTAGTAAAACTTGTATGTCACAAATATTTTCAACCTTAAGTTTTAGTCCAACAAAAGGCGCTGAAGTTAGAATAACACGATATACAATAAGTTAAGCTTGAAATCGTCCTAGATCATGGTTTAAAACAGCATTATGCATTTAACGTGAGTCACGGTCCAATTGTGGACAATGAGCATTGACGCTCCTCGGTACAAAATTAGCATTGCCCAGACCACCAGTGAGCATTGAAAACTCGACGATAAAGTATAAAACCATCAGTGACACCTAAGAACCCCTTCGGAATGTCAGTTAAAACCACCAAAAATGACTGCGATGTTAAAAAGTCAATAGAAATTTACGGCTGTATTAGTTACCTTGAACATTTCATCTATTCGTTTAGTGCGGTGAGCTGGTCGTTTGGGTTGTATACCTTGTTCATCAAAAAGGGGTCCCCTTCGTTTGCGTTTAACGATACTTCTGGGGGTTGTCGATTCACGAGAGCCCGTATTAACGTTAGACCCATGAAAGCCAGGGGAAGTAATAGAACCCAACCTAGAGGGTGAATTGTTGCCTTGCGTCGAAGCGAAAGTAGCACCAGATAGAGTTCGGATTTTCTTGGGTGAAACAGAATGATTGGGTATGTGGGTTTCGTTGGGGGGCAGCATAGGATTGGATTGGTACCCAATCCGTTCCATGGAAATTGACGGATTCGAAAACGCTCTGCAGCCGGAAAAGGGAAGGACATCTGTCTGCTCAACAAAATTTACTTGATTCGCCGCTCCTGGAAAACAGTTATACAATCCACCAGCGCTTTTGTTAGAAACTACCCCATCCGCACTAGGAAAACTGGTGCTACTTTCCTCAGCATGACAACTGGCACTATCCTGAGGATCCGAATGAGTAAGCTGACCAGGAATTTGCTCCACTCCATGTATTTCTTCGGTTTTATGAGTATCCGTTTCAAAAAGCTCAGACGGCTGGGGTTGTTCTGCAGATGTGTTGTTAGGAGTAGTCTGCGCCGACGGTGCAGTACGATGTTGCTGGGAAATATTAAAAAAGTTTTGAGGAACAACAGGAAAGGAAACTGAAGGAATATTTTGGCTCTCGCTCAGTACAGTAATAGGATCTGTACAGAAGCTAGACGTGACGGTAGAATACGGTATATCCACAGATGCGTTATCAGCTGTTATTTGTGCTGAATCTTGGGACACGCCATACTTCGAGCGATCGTCGGACGACATGTTGTCCGAATTTAAGTCCTGGGCCCTTGTAGAAGATACAGCATTCCCTGGGCTTGAATTTCCTTGAATACGAGCTTCGAGTAGTTCACGCTTTAAAGGATCCACATGCAACGCCATGGAAGCCAGTCAAGAACGAACTAGATAAAAAAACGCCCAGACTGTGAATCTTGCCTAAGATTAAGAATCTCGAAGAGGTATGATGCGCACTTGAAAATGTGTGGGCAGGTAAGGCGTTATCCAACAATAAAGTGCCAAAGTATGGATTGTGAAAAGTCAGATTGCGCAGACGCGAACTCGGAATCTTAGTTAATCTGCAATATGAAAAGCTGTTGCTTGAGCTGAACGGAAGAACCGAAAGCCCAGTCAACTCTAAAAGGGAAAAGGGCAGATCGTCTTCACCAAGCAGCGCGCGGTGAGTTTGTCCCCCATGTTCATAAAAACAAAGCGCGATTATTCAAGAACCTCAAATCGCGAGAGCGCATGTGTATCGGGATTATTTTATATGTCTGCATGAATAATACTTTCGGGTTTATTAGCTCCACCCTTCTTTGGAAATTTCGTAGAGTCGAAAGTGGTCAGCAGATAGAAAAGTATAGCGCAGTTGTGGATCGAATTTGTAGAAGTGTTTACTGAAAACTGTACGAAATATTGGACGGTGATGGTGTCAAGTTTGTGATTCATATCCAAAACTGATAATTCGTATAGAAATGCCTGTCTTTAGGAAGAGCGCTGCTGCTGGACTCTTTCGTCGTTAAGCTTCTGCAAACCGTACTATATGGCGTCTCCGAAATCAAATCAGTTCTTTGGTATGCACAACTCCTACCTGAATATAATAAAACTCCAACAAGCAGAAACTTAAAAGGATTTCATCGTTTCGACGGATTATATTCTGTAGCCTTCAGCAAACTGTTGTAAGGCACCTTAACTTATACACACATGCCAGTAGGCTTTTATTATTTTCGACTCCAGGCTCTCCAGCGACCTTTTAGCTGCATTTGGAATACGCGATCCAAGTCTGATGAGTTCTACAGTAGCAAGAGTACAACCTACACCAAAACTTTCAGAGCTGGACCACTAAATTACACAGATGGCAAGAAGCAATCTCATATGCAACTCGCTTGCCGAAGGTAAATGGATGCCCTTTAAAATGAAATCTATACTTGTCAGCACCAAAAATGCACTGCCCAAAAAAATTAGAGCTCATATAAAATTATGGTAATGGGTGTAGATGAAGTGCAAAAGAGTTATATTGTAGGCCGAATTGTCCTTTTAGAATAATAGTTATCGATCTTTCAAAAATAATTGTAAATGAGGAAATAGAAAGTAAAAAACTCCAAACGCTCAGTACACGTAAAGCCTCAATATATCGGGAGCTAGAATGGAATGCTGATGACGGTGTATTGTTAAAGCAATAGGTCAGCTTAGACTCTGCGCGTTCATATAACATCCACCATTTGAACGGATGCTGGTTCCTGGGGGACACAAGGCAGGGAAAGATACCTTAAGGACGGTTCCTTAAATTTTGGAGGGCCTTCTCTCGGAGCCAAAGAGAAAGCTGATCGTGAATAATGAGGCGAATAAAAGGTTAGTAGAAACAGTTTTAAGATAATTGCACAGTGTTCGCTTGAAAGTAGATGGACTATTTAGCGGCCTTATTTCAACTGTTAATTTATTCCAAAGAAAGTTATACAGTAGTCGCCGGTTATTAAGCCCAGAATTTAATAGGCCCAGCTGCTTATTAAGCCCAATTCGGTCTTGGCCCGAGGTGGGCTTAATAACCGATGACTACTGTATTTAGCCCATGGTTAATAGGCCCAGCCGTTTATTAAGCCCAATTTTGACTGGGTCTGACGTGGGCTTAATAAACGGCGACTACTGTACCTGGAAGCAAAGAATAGAGAGCGTTAGGAGTGAAGAATGTAGGAGGATGAATACTTAGTGCAGAAAAGTAGAAGTTAGTTATTACGAGTAAAGGGGGTAAGCCCAAAAATCCTGGGGAGTTTTGGACATTTTTATAGCGAAACGGGATGCAGTAAACTGCTTCCGGGCTCCCAAACTAAAGAAATGTTAGTTTGTTCAGCTTGCATCGATTTGAGCAAGGAGTATTTGAAGGTGGCGGATATCGGAGTTTTATTGTTAAATGCCTTTTAAAAGTTTCAATTCTTGAACGGCTAGATTCCTTCATTAGACCGACGAATGGGCAGCAGTATTCAAGACAAGGAAGCACAAATATACGATGAAGTCTTCTAAGTGAGAAAGAAGCATTGACGAGCCCCTGCTCAATTTTTTTTATCGTCTTAAGCCTTCAGGCTCTTTTGGGAGTCTATCTTCACAGTTAAAAGCATCCAGGATAAAATGAGCAATGTTTAAAGGGACAGAAGTCAGCCAACTGTCATATTTAAGGTGTCCTTGTAACTATTCATAGCAAACTGTACGCATGCTTGGTTCGCGCATATACGAGCATAATCTGACTGTCAGACAGGATGACACAATATCGCAAGTGGCAGCCCACATGTACGAGACGAGTCATGAGTTAACATTCGCAGCTGCAGCGGTAATCGTCCACGCTGGCAGCAGGACAGGCGAGACCCGGCTTTGGATGGGAATTCGATCAGTCTATCGATCTGGCGCCGGCATATATCGCATCCGCAGGAATATCCGGCCATCTGACACGGGCGATTAGTGAGTTGTCTTCTCCACCCCTGCCCCCTTAAAACGATTTATTTGCTTTTATATTTGACAATGCTCGCCAGCAAGAGCCCGAAAGCATAGGTCAATGCACAAATTGATCCCGCACGCGAGAATTTTTTCTTCCTAATTCATACAAATACCTGGAACGCGAAGGTTTTCAGTCATTCATGTTAGTCTTAATTTAATTTCAGGAATATTTGTATGATAAGAAATGAAGTTGCAAGTCTGGGCAGCCTTGCCGGTTATTCGATCGATGTAAGGTAAGGGATGTGGGTTATTGATATAGCTTTATGTTGGATCACTCAGTCATTGGACAAACTTGAAAACTAGCATGTTGCGGCAGCCTTTCAGGTCCAAAGCACATGTAACGACACCTTGAAGTCCATAAATTCATTAACTTCGTAGAGCTCCACGCAATAATATCGTCTTAATCCGAATGAATTTGTCCTTAGCATGGCTTGGCTTTTGCATTTTTGGAAATTGCATGGGGACCTAATATAAACCTTCCATGTGGTGCAAGATTTATATTGATGGCCCCAGTGTGAGCTACTCGTACATTACGTAGCTATAGTCAGTCTCGAGGCATCCCTCGAAGTTACGTGTGCCCACAATCAGATTGGATAGGGCAAATTATATTTTCTCCAACCGCAGGAACCGTTAAATAACCTGCTAAGGCGATTGCTATGTTTCATTATGTGGAGGCAGGCAAATATCACCATGATTGACACAAGCTGGAGCAATAAATGGATTCTTGACTTTGAAATACTGTGAATTTTTTAAACTAAGTCTTTTTTTAAACAGACTAGATTACTGTCCTTTATTGTTATTAATTTATCCTACCTCTATGTGACAAACAGAAAATTCAATTATATAAGCCTACCACCCTTAAATACACTTAAATAAATAAACTGTATATTTAAGGACCAAGAGGCCTTTTCATTACAAATTTAGTGATATCGTAAAAGGAAAAAAATACAAAATTGGTGATCACAGCTGTGTGCAAGCAACTGTATGACAACAGGAGTTAGTAGTAGGTTACGCGGGGTAAAATGGTAAGTTTGATCCGATTTACAACGAACTCTAATAAAATAATAGTCTGGGCAGTAAAAAACTCCTACGTCGGTGGCTGAGTCCAGCAAGCCATCGATCTCAAATGGGAAAAATCATATAGCATCATGGCATTGATTTAACAAAGGGTCATATGGTACAGCAGGATCGCATCGAGGACGAGGCAGCAGAAGTCAAGGTAGCATCTCCGAGATGCGACCCACCAGACTCCAGACTCCACCGACAATTTGGCGACAACGTAAGAACACGCGATGACAATGATTAGTGACCTCGAAGACCACCGCCAATGTTGCAAAACGGAGAAGAGTTTGCAGCATTTGGAAGTGGACTTGAATCTGCAGAGAAAAATGCTAACATATTAAGAAACCACTCTACTATAGTGGGAAGAGCTTCAAATGCCAGGAGTACCCTTTCATAAATCTACAAGTTGCGTGCTTGGAAAGGAAACAGGCAGTAACGACTCTATTTCCTCCAAATTTAAATGTTATCTTAATTTGCCTTTGAAAATCGGTAATGCAGAAGACAACCTAATTTCGAGTGGACGACTGTTCCAAATAAAAGCATATCTGGAGGCAAAAGCACGAGAACGATTAGATGTGGAGCTAAGGGTTTGTGAAATTATCATGGAGGAGTTGGGAGTGGTGTAAGGTCGGTTTACTGGAATAATTGCGTTAATTTGTGGGAGATTAGGACTACTGTGAACGCGAAACAGAAAGCATATACCATCTTCGAGTCTTCGTACCCAAATAAATTAAATCTACGCTAACTGACGTGTATCTGTATAAGAAATACTGGACCCATGAAGAGAAGATATTTTACGAGTGAAAACTCGCTAAACCTTTTCAATGTAACTACGGCCAGTCGCGTTCATAAGACCAAAACGTTGGCAGCAGTATTCTAGGATAGCGAGAACAAACGTTCAGTATAGTTTTAGCTTTATTTCTGGAAGGAAAACAATTATGCGATATGAGCCCACATATCTGTGTGGCCTTAGCAGCAATTCGATCTGCATTAAGCGATAATACAAGCTTACTCCTGTAAGAAAGATACAAATCCTTAATCGTAGATCGTCCTGACAGTTGACTTTTTTGCAAGATGATGGGTCCAGGAAGCTTTGCTGGACCAAAACACATGAAACTACATTTGGATAGAGAAAAATCCGTCTGCCTTGTGGCGCTCAAACGTTAGAAGGTACGCAAGTCTGCGTTGACTTTATCAGCGCTAATATTGGCAGTGTCCTTAAAAAATGAGTAAATGCAATTAACTGCGAGTGCATGCCACCCTGATGAGTCGTTTGCATGCCAAACAACCAGTCCGACCACAAAAAGTGCACTTGCTGACGCGCGCAGCCATGGCTAGGCGCAAGACTCTAACACGCCAACTGCATGAGTCACAAAGCCAATGAAGTCGCGCCTTACTTTACACCACAATCTCATTGGTCCAATCTTGTCTGCATTCGCTTGCTTATGCTGTACTGTGCTTCCTCTAAAACGTCCACCTTTGCGCTCCTATTTTTCTGTTCTTCCTTGGAGGCTCACACAAGGCGTTACGTAGACGGGGATATCGCAGCTTTGGCTACATTTACAATAAATTGGTGACGCAGATTTCGAACTCACTGTGTCCATACCCACAGAACAATTGCTGAATATCAAACCCCAGCAACGTCATGTGTAGCACCTAGAGAATTTGCTATCTAGCACACAGCAACATCATGCTCATCACTGCGAAACAATTGCTGACTATCGTGCAGCAACAGCAAGAACAACAAGGTCAACCCCGCAAATCGAGGACAGACAAGAAGACGAGGCGTACCGACTGCCCTTCAAATCATTCCGGTCTTCAGTCTTCATTAATTCGAGCTCCTTCGAAGACTGAATTTGAGGCACAGTGGAAGCATCCGTCAAGGTCAAGCGCTAGTTTCGAAATTTCAGCTAAGTCATCAGTTTTATATAAATTGAATTATGTAAGAGAAGATAGTACTATCAGTTTTTCGTTTTCTTATATAAATTATCCGTAAGATCCAGAACTGACGCTTGAAAAATCTGCTTCCATTCCTTTTGTTGGTTTGGTCTCTGCTTGCTTACCTAGCATTCTGTTAACCATCTGTCTTGATTTTAGCCACTTTTATAAGCTTAAACAGTTAGTTTATTCTGAATTCCCGACTGTTTTCGTGATAAATCTACTTGTTGCTTCGAAAAGTATGAAGGCGACACTTTCATTCAGTAGGAAGCCTCAGAATTCCAGACCTAAGCGGTGTCTGCGAAAGGCAAACATAATTACTGATATCAGTCTTCAGCCTGACATCAATATTCAGCCTGAGTTTATGTTGAAATTTCGATCAGTTCTCTAAATCCTTTGGACCTTATTTGAGGAAAACATGTCTGCAGTTTCCTCTTAGGAATGCAAACGTTTAGATACTCTCGTTAAGTTGGTCGCAAGTGAGTCACAGGATAGACAAAAAAGGACGTGCAAATTTATTCTGAAAAACGTTCCGAAATCAATTCGGCCAAAGGACGTTGCAATGCATTTCCTCTACTCTTACGGATTTAACTATAAATTAGCTGAGGCTATTAGACTGTCATCTCGCAGTTAAAACCCACCTATTTTAGTTAAGCTTTTTTCATCCATTGAAATAGACGCCATTTTAAACAACAAGAGCTTGTTTCCAAATATCTGAGAAATACAAAGTATTCCCTCTGTCATGATCTTACTTTAATGGAGCGAAGAATAGCGTCAAGTTCTTTTAATAAAATTGTTAACTTACCGCAACCGACTCAAGTTCCTCGTCGTAGCCCTAGGAAGCCTAGCTAGGCATGTACTCTTATTCCTGCCAAACCTAGATTACTGCTCCCCAGGACAGTAACCATCTCATCCCCCTCAAGTCACCAGAAATCCCCGTCTACTTCCAACTTAGATGCTTCCCTAGTTGTCATAGCTCGTAATTCTGGTAGCCGTCCTAGAAATTCTGAAAAGCCCTCTACGTCAGGTAGACTAACAGCTTCGATACTCAATCAAAGTCCTCCCAAACCTTCGATTAAATCACCCAATTCCGATCGTCGAAAGGGTGGGATCCGGAACTCAACCCCGAGCATTCAGCCTTCCCAAAGACAGTTTAAGCCTATACAACAGGAAGATAACAAACATATAGGTTACCCTACTTACCACAATTATCATACTGGGCCAGGCTTTCCACCGCATAATCCTCATAGTTACCTTACCTCGCCCACCAGCCTCTATTTCCCACCTTGGTTTTCCCAATTTCCCGGTAACTATCAGCAAACTCACCACGTCACTAAAAGCTATCTACCTGGAGCCTTTAGCTATCCCCCTCAGCTTTCTAATGTTAAGTGTCCTGCTCCAGTTGATGGCTATTCTCCAAACTTGCAACCAAAAAACCCACCTCCAAATTTTTATTACTAAATAAAAATAAACCTAGTTCGATTACTCAAGCTACACTAGATATCATCTTGCAAGAGCTATTTTAAATAAAATGGCTCAACTTATAAATAATAAATAAATGAATAAATAAATTTTTTATTTTAAGCCTGGAGGGCCTCGTCATTGCACACTTAGTGCTGTGGAAAAATAAATACAAAGTTGATAAATGCTGCTCTCCATGAAACAACCACATAGACAGCGGGAGCGTTTAGTAGTGTTGGTAGATTAATTCATATTCACCAACATATCGTCATTTTAAAATAGTAATCAACGCATTCTTAAGGCATTTCGAATCGGGAAGGCTCCAACAGCTCCAGAATCAATTTCTCGGCCATGACCTCTAAAAGTTATTTTAGAAACTGAAGCACAGGCGAAACTCTTGCCAGAGCGCAAACCATCCTTACGGAGCCTGCATTCGCAAGTTTTTTTTCAGCCGGATTACGAGTTGAAAGGGCGGAGAAAGATGAGACAGCTAATAATAGAGCTGGAGAAACGGATAACCGATGGCGAGACAAATCTCAAAATAAGAGAGGGACAAATAGTTCAGGTCAAAAGGACATCGCTCTGGTCGAAGCCGGTAACAGTGGCGGCCTAGCTGTCCCGCCACCGAAACCTCAGACATGCCCTCTTAAATTGGTCGTTTTAAATGCCAGATCACTGAGTAATAAAATGCCTCTGCTCCAGACTATGGTTTTCGTCAACCGCCCAGACATTGTTATGGTAACCGAGACATGGACATTGGCCTCTGTATCTGACTCAGAACTCTCTGTTCTTGGCTATTCATGCGTTCGGAACGATCGAAACAATGGCCGTGGCGGAGGAAGCTGCATCTATATTAAGCAGCCACTTGCATTTCTCCCGTTGGACTATCCACAATTCACAGCGGTGGAGGAGAGCTGCTGGCTACGAGTTGTTCTAAAAAACAAATACTCCTTACTTGTTGGCTGTGTTTATCGCCCACCTAATGCCAATGCAGACTACGATCTTTGTCTCTTGCAGGCATTTCATGCCGCACCTGACTTGAATCTTAAGTATTGCTTGATTGCAGGCAATTTTAACCTTCCTGACGTGCAACGGTTTCCACCATCCAGTCCTTCAAAGTTCGAGAACTTACTTGAGGCAGTAGATATCGGCATGTTGGATCAATTAGTCGATTTTCTCACTCGAGGAGCAAACATACTAGACCTTATTTTTTGTAGGGGATGCGAATTACTTTAAGTGTCATCCTAAGACGCACTTGGCAGTTCAGACCATCTTACAGTTGTTAGTGAACTAGAACTCGAGGCGGATAAAACATTTTCCCAAAAGTATAGTCTTTATCATGACTTCCGATCAGCAAACAAGGCTGGCCTACTGGCACATCTAAACGCTCTCGACTGGTCTGAATTTTTCCAATGTTTGGATGAAAATGTTTGTACCGATGCACTGTACTAAGTGTTGGATCCACTCATCCTCCACTTTGTCCCCCGTGAGAAAGTAATCCATGTCAACGATGAAGTGTACCTTCCTCTGTCTTTCCGTCATAGGCTGCGTAAACTATCTCGTCGTTTGCATCGGCAGAACGACACTTCCGTTCTGCCCTTGATCACACGGATATTTGAGCAGGCTAAGAAGCTCTCCGAAGAAAAGCAGATAGCCGATAAGGCCCACTTCGCTGAAAATCCTTCCCTTAATGTTGCGAAACTCTTTTTGTGTACAGTAAAAGCGCAGAGGAAAACGCAACACCCCATACTTCAAGATGCTTTAAGAAACCCCATAGCTGACGCTAAGTTGACCGCCGATAGGTTCAATGCGTTTCTATCCAAAACGCTTAGTGAAATCTCGTTCGCTGCACCTCCGACTATCCAGGCTTGGACGGGTGCCATACTCGAAACCATAAGTTTTACCGTCTGGGATGTGACTGTAGCCATTCGTCGTTATCGTCAATCCTATAGTCCAGGACCAGATGACGTCTCAGTTAGCCTTCTAAAAGCTGAAGCGAATGATATCTTTCCGTCTATTCTTTGTAAGGTATTTAATCTTGCTCTTGAGAGCGAAACATTTCCTTCAATGTGGAAGGAATCGCACATAATGCCTATTCGCAAGCATGGCCGATCGACGTCATTCAACAACTTTAGGCCAATAAATACACTTCCCGCAGCCTCGAAGATCTTTGAGACCTTAATCAAAGAAAAGATGATGCGTCACTTGACACAGAACAACCTGCTCAATACAACTCAACATGGCTTTCTCGAGAAATGATCTTGTGACACCTGTCAGCTCTCTTTCTTTGATTATGTGCTGCAATCTAGCGACAGCGGTTTTGCCACTTAAAGCGTCTATTTTGATTTTAATAAGGCCTATGATCGGGTCGATCATAACCTCCTCCTTCTGAAACTGGCCTCCTTCGGCATAGGTTGCAAGCCTCTGAAGTTCATATCTTCCTATTTGGATGCTTGCACACAACGAGTAAAAATTTCCAATGTTATCTCCAACCCCACGCATGGAAGAGTGGAGTTATACAGGGTAGTGTACTGGGTCCGCTCCTATTTTGCCTGTTTGTCAACGACGTTTCATATTGTTTTCAGTATGGCAGATCCTTCATGTACGCTGATGATTTAAAAGTCGCTTATCGATATAAACCGGCAGATCGCAACATCGTGCTCGAGCTGTCAAAAAAGGATCTTCAGGCCTTCGCCCAGTGGTGTTGTACATGGCGCCTCAACCTTTCATGGCACAAATGTTCCGTTATGGTTGTTGGTGACGATCATCAACCGGAATTAAGCATTGACGGCCACGAACTAAATGTCCCAGGAGTTATCAAGGATTTGGGCATATCCTACTGTAATAGTCTCAATTTGTCAGAGTACTGTGCCCTGATATTCTCGAAAGCACGCCAAACCACTGGATTTATCCTTAGAAATTTTAAGACTATCAAGGTTAGAACTAGCCTTTATAATATGAACGTGAGACCTAGTCTTGAATACTGCTCGCCCCTATTCAGTCTTCTGCGCACTAGTGAACGGAAGAAAATAGAATCGGTGTAGCACTTCTTCACTAGAAGAGTTTTCACCACAGAACACCGTAACTTAACCTACCAACAAAGGTGCGAACTTATAAAGCTGGATCTCCTGTGGCTTCGTCAATTGCAGAAAGGTCTATTTTTACTGTTTAAACTTTTGAATGGTAAAACCTTTAATCCTCTTAGTACACTAAGGCAGCTTAAGCACTCTCGACGCGCCAGTCATCGAGACGTATTTTTATTTCTTCCAATGGCACGTTTGGTTAAGAACCGGCAATTCTTTTCAGTAAATGCCATATCAATCTGGAATAAGCTGCCTAAAATTATGAAAGCCCAGCAAAGCTACCCTATGTTTAAGAGAGCTACAACTAGTTTTCTACATTCAGGACAACTTTCACGAATTTTGGGTGCTGACTCGGTGGAATCTCTCGTTCACTTTGATGGCTTTCGTGGACTTTGAACCCCGCCAGGCTTCATGCTGAAGATAATGCTGCTGAAGCAGCAGCCCGCAGTCTGCTAACCCTTCAGCCGATAGCGCGCAACTTTTGCCGACAACCATTGAAGGAAGACTGAGAAAACTGTGTACGTGTGCCTACCCTCTCCGTCTGGAACTAATGTCCTTAAACGATATGAAACATTTCTCCTGCTGATGAGTCAACTCAGCTAACAACTGTACATTTATTCCGTTTGTATCATACTTTTGAAGGCAGGTTTTTTTCACTTGAAACAAACTCCTTATCTCGCCCAGTATTGAAAAAACAAAAAAACCTAAAACAAAACCAACACTGGTTGCAACATAGGGAGTTTGTTTTCGGTGTTTTCCGGTCTTCGAGGTGTTGGAAGGCGCCCAAGAGGTGCATTACCAACTCTTTACAATTGCCTGTTAACTGGCATAATACACATATTATCATTATAGTGAACTAAGGAGGAAGCAGTGAAAAAAAACTCCTACCATTTAAGCTGGGGCGGAGTTCAGCGAACCCCCGCTGCAAAAAACAAAACGTAGGAGAAAAAACTGCTTCAACAAAATTAAGGGGGTTTGGTTGAGAGAATTGATTGTAGTGCAAATGAGACAGGACTGTTGATGAGAACGAATGAGGGTTGGAAACGCTTCTTGTAATTGGAGAAATCATATAACAGCAGAGACTGTCATTCGCCATTGCTTCACCGCCCGACTGGCTTCATGATCAACCATCAGGGAGGTGAGACCGGAGGAGGCCATCGCGGATAACAGGGTCGACAAGAGAGTGAACGGCAGAGGTCACCTGATCATTAACGAAACGCCGGAGATGTGACCTCGTAGACTGCGGAGTTTAGTGACGAGCTGGCGAAAATAGCAGAACCGCCACGAGCATGACTAAAGACAATGAAGCTTATCGTCAGGGTTGTAAAACGGAGAATTGAGAAAACGGCAATGATGACTGGACAGAGAAGTGGACGAAACATCGTTGCAAATATTACTCAAAAGAGGAAGAAAAAGACATGTATGATATGTTATGATGTTATGATGTAAACATAACCACCTCAGATACCAGGGGTACCCTTTTCAAAGTCCAAAAGTTGTGTGTTTGTGAAGGAGACGGATAACAAGGACTTTATAGCTTCCGAAGTTCAGTAATTACGTAATTTGACATTAAAAACTGCTTAGTAAGACGACAGCCTAATTTTGAGGGGAATATTATTCCAGAGGAAGGCATATTTGGAGGCAAAGAAGTGAGAATGGTTCGAAGTGTAGCTTAAGGGGGGCGCAATAATCCTGGGGGAATTACTAGTGGCGTAAGGTCTATCTGCGGGAATGAGAGCGTTGATTCGTGGAAGGTTAGGGGTAGAGTTAACGCGAAAGAGGAAACAGAGACCCGCTTCGAGTCTTCTGACCCAAAGAAATGTCATGTTCGCTAACTGACACCTCTCCGTATAAGAAATAGTGGATCGAGGAAGAGCGAATATTTTGCGAGACAATACCCTCTGTAAATTTTCAATCTTACCGCAGTCAGAAGCATTCATTAGACCAACGAAAGGACAGCAGCATTCTAGGATGGGTAGAGCATACATGCGAAGAAATTGTGTGATATAAAACCACATATCTGTGCATCCTTCGCAGATATTCGATCCGCATGAGGCGACAATGCTAGTTTATTTGTGTAGCTTACACCTAAGTCTTTTATAGTGGATCGTTCTAAAAGTGGAGTATTTTGAAAGACTAGGGGACGAGGAAGCTTGGCGGGACCAAAACACATGAAACTACACTTGGATGGAGAGAATTCCATCTGCCAGGTAGCACTCCAATGTGAGAGTGTAAGTAGGTCCGCATTTATTTTATCAACGCATATACTTGCCGTGTCCTTAGAAAATGAGCATATGCATTTGAGATCATCTGCATAAATGAGATTGTGTGAATTTTTTAGAACAATCGACATTTCGTTTATGTATAGAATGAAGAGTAAAGAACCCAAGACAGTGCCTTGAAAAACGCCACTCGTGATCAGCTGAGAAGTGGAGTAACTATTAGCTACTAAAACCTTCTGGCTGCGGTAAGACAAGTAGGAACCGATGAAGTCGAGGACAGGAGGACGGATGCCAATGGCTTCCAATTTTACCAGAAGCCGTCTATGCGGTTCCTTGTCGAAGGCTTTGCTCAGGTCAAAGTAGATAACTACCACGGATTGCTGCTCGTTACGGAGGGAAGTGACGTGGTTAAAAAAAGCTAAGTGACATTTCTCGCATGATCTTCCGGGTAGAAAACCAAGCTGCGAGTCACTTATAAGCTTATTTTTTAGGCAAAAATCGAGAACTTGATTAAAAATTATCTTCTCCAGAAGTTTAGCTAAGGCCGGATTTTTATGAACACCGCAATAGTTATTTATGTCTGAACGAGACCATGATTTAAATACCGGAAGAATAATGGATGTCTTCCAAGTGTCAGGAAAGTAACCATTTAAGAGATAGACTGAAAATATATGGCTAAGTAATTTGGAAAGGTCGACACTCTTTTGATAACTGAATTGGGGATACCATCAGTTCCTGAAGAGTGCGAGATTTTTAGACAAATTAACTGCTTACGAATTAATTCTATGGATAAATCAATGTTTCCGAGAGTATTGTCTGAGTATGGTTGAAACGACGGGACTGGTTTGGATTCTGTCGTAAAATGCTTCGCAAAGAAAGCATTGAATAATTCAGCCTTATCAGAATCATCTAGTACAAATGTTTTATTTTCATTAAGCAATGGGGGCATTTCAATTCCTCGTTTTGCGGAGGACCTAAGACGAAACAGTTGTGCAACCGATTTTGCTAAGTTTGACTTGCTCAGGGCGCAAGATTCCCTGTGCTGGTCACGTGCAAGACGAATCTTTGACGCTAATTCGAAGATCTCTGCGATCCTTAGATGCACAGACAGCGAACTAGTAGATCTATCTTTCAGCTGCCTCCTCAATTTCTTTAGTCTGGGCAAAAGAAAATGAGTGACGGTCGATTCTGGTGTGTAGGGTTTCGCAATTTTAGTGGGCACAAATTCTAGCATTTTATAAGAAACGACCGAAATGAGTTTGGAAAGATATGCAGCGTCGTTAATGGAGGAGAGGCTCTGCCAATGTAATGAGTCGAGAAAATTGTTGATTGAGCTAATATCTGCGAGGTCATACGCATGATAGGTACGACTAGCCCTAGCCTTTTCCATAGAATGAAGCGGAAGGCAACAGTGAATTAATCTGTGATCACTTTGAAAGATGTCCTGCTCAAAATCAACGAAGAGAGGGGCAATACCATTTGTGAAAATCAGATCTAAGATATGATTCTGTCTTGTTGGGGAACTAACCAGTTGAGAACAGTTAGAAAAATTAATAGTATCTAGGAAAGGCTGAAATCTAGGTGGACAATAGTTTGAAAGCCAGTACATTTCCGGAAAATTAAAATCTCCAGCAATCAGTTTAACTTCAAAAGTGGATTCTGAAATAAACTTGAATATTGCACACAAATTTGCATCTTCTTCAGATGAAGAGTTAGGAGGATTATATACACGTCCGATAATCGCCTTTTGCCGGGGCGACAGGAGAATAGAAGCGAAACAGTAATTTCCAGCGAATGACGTGCTATTTAGATAAAACAGAAAGTGCCTAAATGACGTTCTAATATAGAGCAGACAACCACCACCACGCTTATTAATGCGATCGTGACGAAAGAAATCTTACTCGTCTATGATGAGGGAGGAGTCAGAAATGATTGGATGGGTCCAAGATTCTGTTATTCATATAACATCGGACATCATCTCGAAAGCGATAGCTCGAAGTTGAGCCATTTTACTTATACCGGACCTGGCATTAAGCACTATGATATCTAGTGTGTTTAGAGTGACAGGACTATGGCTATTGCGTTTGAGCTGAAGCCTGTAGAGGCTATATCACTACAAATATACAAAACTTCTTGGCAAATACATAAAAGAAAACTTTCTAAGGTAGGCTAACTGCTAGCAAATGATTTACTAGACTATTCTTATGGAAAAATTGTCAAAACCGGTATATGAGGATGACGATGAAGATTAGAAATGATACAACTCACTTAGATCCTTCACGGTCCTAGCCGGCAGAAGTCAAGCCGTCGACTTGCCAGAGGATGACTCCATGAAGACCAGGATCCAAGTTCGTTGGGCCGCGCTTGTGAAAATTGAGAAAATTTTCGTTTGCAAATTGTTGCTGGATTCTCCTGAGCCCGAGAATGATCATCAGAGAGGTGTCGTTGAAGGGCAAAGTAAACAGCGGCAGGTGAGGAGAGAATTGAGCTGTGGAGAGCGTTTAGCAAGTCAGTTGCTGGCACGCGTCAAAACCGAAAGTGTGATTGTATGGTATATTTTAGTTTAAACAAAATTGGTTATTGATAAGTTTAAACAACGCACAAGTTGAGCCAAGAGCCCACATAACTCCCTCACCAGAGCGTTGGTGGGTTAAAAACGCTCGACAAAAGAGGATGTACAAAAAGGTTAAACAAAAAGTCTCGCAAGTTGGTAGGTAAACGAACATGTCTACCAGAACGAGTGGAAGGTGGGGAAGGAGTGGGAGAGGGGGTTCGAGGGGTGGGGGTAGGTTCGGGTGGGGAGGGTGGTGGTGGGCTGGGGGCAACAGGTGGAGTGCAGAGCGAAGGTGTCGTGGCAGTGGACGGACCAGGTGGTGGTGTCATGCATTCAACGAAGGCCGGCTTCAGTCTGTCGATGGAGACCGTATCAGTAGCATCAGCCTTTTGAATGACAAAATATTTGTCTTTACGTTCAAGCACTTTGAAGGGACCATCGTATGGTGGGCAAAGGGGCCTGCGAACTGCTTCGTGCCGAACAAACTCGAATGGGGTTGTGTGCAATACGTCGTGCACGAAAACGCGTTGAGGTGTCGTGCGTGTGGGGGTTGGGCGCAGTGCGTCCATGCGTTGCTGCAGTTGTTGCACGAAGTTGGTCGTGGCGTCAGGGGTGACGGAGGAAGACTGCATGAGCTCACCAGGTAAACGGAGAGATGTGCCGTAAACGAGATCGGCGACAGTGCATTGAATGTCTTCCTTGACAGCTGAACGAATGCCGAGGAGAACGAACGGCAGGTTGTCGCTCCAGTTGTGCGGGGCAGGTTGAGAAATCAGCGCGGAATTCAACTGATGGTGAAGGCGTTCCACGAGGCCGTTTGATGCTAGGTGATAGGCAGTGGTGGTGATATGTGAGCACCCGAGCAGTTTGCTGAACTCACGCAAGAGTGCAGATGTAAACTGACTTCTGCGGTCAGTCGTGAGTGTTTCTGGAACACCGAAGTTGGCTATCCAGTGCGAAAGGAAAACCATGGCAATATTCTCTGCCGAGGTATCCGAGATGGGAACGGCGATAGGCCATCGTGTGAAACGATCAACAGCGGTCAGAATGTGTGTGAAACCGTGAGATGTGGGTAACGGTCCGACTAAATCCATGTGGACGTGTTGAAAACAGGTGTCGGGAACCGCGAACGTGCTGGGAGGTAATACGGTGTGTCGTTGGACCTTGTTCTTTTGACAGGCTAAGCACTGCATGGTCCAGGTAGCAATGTCGGTGTTCACCTTTGGTCAGACAAACGGGCTGCGATGAGTTTGCGGCCGGCACGAACACCGGGGTGGGATAGCGAGTGAAAGTGGTCGAAAACAACCTTCCAGTAGGATTGGGGTACTACAGGACGAAAGGTACCTGTAGAAAAAACACACACGATAGAGCCTGGATCCGCGGGGAGGGGAGCCTCACGCAGCTGAAGCACAGAAGACGCAAGCATTTCAATGATGGAGTCATCAAGCGCCTGCGCTTCCGCAAGCTTCACCAGGTCTAACGTGGTGATAAGAGCGTTGACCTCTGGACGGGACAAGGCATCAGCAACGACATTCTCATTACCGCGGGCATAGCGTATGTCTGAGGTGAATTGAGAGATGTAGTCAAGGTGACGTACTTCACGTGTTGAATATCGATCTGGCTTAGCTTTGAGGGCGTAAGTGAGAGGTTTGTGATCCGTGTGGACCTGTAAATCTCTCCCCTCGAGCAGGTGGTGAAAATGTCCGATGGCTAGGTAAATGGCGAAACGTTCACGCGAGAAATTACTATAGCGAGTCTGTGCAGGCTGAAGCTTCTGGGAGAAGAAGGCTAGCGGCTGCAACTGTCCGTGGACCTGTTGCTGCAGAACTGCGCCGACGGCAATTTTTGAGGCATCGGTGGTCAAAATAAGCTGTGTATCAGCATCGGTGCTCAGATGATGAAGCAGGGTGACATCCCGAGTGCTTTCTTGGCTGCCTCGAATGCTTCAAGAGCACTGGGTGAAAGTTGAAGTGACTTGGTCTTTGACTTCAAAAGATCCGTCAAAGGTGCCAGGGTGGCGGCGCAATTTGTTATGAAACACCGGTAGTAATTTATTAGGCCGATGAAACGGCGTAGCTGAGTTATGGAATTCGAGGCTGGAAAAAACAACACGCTTTGCACCTTCTCTGGGAGGGGTGTGATCCCATGTTGGTCAAGGTGATGGCCAAGAAAATCCAGAAAAGTGACGCCAAAAAGACACTTATCGATGTTTAGCTGTAGACCATTTTGCTGAAAACGATCGAAAACTGGGCGTAAGTGTTCAACGTGTTCCTCGGGTGACGAGCTCGCGACAAGGATGTCGTCGATGCACACGAACGGAAGGAGCGACCGCGTAAAATGTCATTGACAAAACACTGAAACGTTTGGGCCGCGTTCCGCAAACCGAAAGGCATGCGAAGGAATTCAAACAGGCTGAATGGGGTCGTGACGGCGTTTTTAGGGATATCCTCCTCCGCGACCGGTATTTGATGATATGCTGGCACGAGGTCAATCTTGGAAAAAATCGTCTTTCCAGCCAACATGTGGGCAAAGTCATGATTATGGGGAATTGGGTACCGGTCCGCGACTGTAGCTCGATTGAGAGCGTGGTAATCACCGCATGGCCGCCAATCATCGGATGACTTTTTGGGGACCATGTGCAGTGGTGAAGCCCATGGACTGGACGAAGGACGGATAATCCCCAAATTCAACATTTGCTCGAATTCATTCTCCGCGATTTGCAGCTTCTCAGGATGAAGCCTACGCAGATGAGCATGAACCGGTCTGCCGGTGGTAGTGATATGGTGGCAAACGGCGGGTTGAACCTGTTCCGTGAACTGAGAGGGCTTATAAAGGGAAGGATAATCCCTCAAGATGTCAGAAAATGGCGGGCTTGGCACGACCAAGTCAATGCCAGTGGAAGACTCAAGCGAAACTACCCCGACAGTAAACAGCTGAGTGGTAGGATCTAGCAACTTCTGATGTTAAAGGTCAACTGTGAGACCGAAGTGTGACAGGAAATCCACTCTAATGATAGGCAAATGGACGTTGGCCTGGATGAAGACCCATTAAAAGCAGCGACGAAGCCCGAGGTCTAACGTCAGGGACCGTTGACCGAACGTGGTGATAGAAGTGTTGTTCGCAGCCAGCAGTGTAAACTGCGATGGATGGAGATGATGACAACGAGGGGGTGGTAAAACGCTAACCTCTGCGCCTGTATCGATCAAGAAACGGAACCCTGTGGACTTGTTGGTCACGTAAAACAGGCGATAGTGCAGCGAGTAGCCAGCACCAGTCGTCGCCATTACTGGCTGGCGGCGCTATTCTTCGAACGTGAACGTCTAGCATAAGAACAAGGCGGGACGCATTTAATAGCATCCGAACCGAATGTTCGGTGGTACCAGCAGACCTTGTCGTCTGCACGCTCTTTTGAGTTAGAACGACTGCGGCTTGCAGAGGGACGACTGGTTTGAAGCCGGTTGAGTGTGGAAAACATCGTGGTCACTTGAGAGCACAATAACCTGATAGCATCTTTAAGATCCTACAGGTCATCATCTCTATTGTCTGTAAAGTCTCGAATCGGTTGAGAGGGTGAAGAGACCGTGGGGATGAGGTATCAAGCGATTTGGTGGACTTTCGCTGTGTATGGCTGTCAGGTTTACGGTCGGATCGTGAGACCAAAACATGGGAGACGGCATGCTGAGGTACTGTGGTCGAGGCTAGATGTACGGCGTACGAACTAGTACCGGGGTAACATTGATGGATGCGGTCTGCGTGATCCGCGAGTTTGGTCAGCGGAACATCGTCGTCAAGCATGGCGAGTACCTGTTGCATTGGATGGGGTAATTTATCCATCCAAATGCGACCGAAAATAGAATCATCTAAGGTGCGACCGGCAAGCAGGTGACACATGTGGTGCATTAGAGCAGAGGGGTTTGGCCGCAAGGATTGACGCT
>JAYGXS010000001.1:103908132-103934212 GCA_036362985.1 Ligula intestinalis | reverse complement strand
AGAAAATCAATCACCACTCGCTAAACGCGCACTGGGTTGGCCCAGCACTTCTCAGTAAGCAATACTAATTTAACTTATTTCAGTAGGCTCTCCGATGTAAATTCTCCCACCACTGTTGCTCCTTCGACGCCACAGTCCACTGAGTTGCTACCTGCAACAATGCTGGCATGGCTGAAGGCGATATAGGACCGTCTTGAAGCCCGTTTTGAAGCCCGTATGGAAGCGCTAGAGGCTGTTGCTAGACAAAGCAATGAATTGCATAGGCGGGCCTATGATAAGATTACATAAGACCGCTTGATATTGCTCATTTCTTTTCCCTTAGTAAAAGGTTAGATGACTTTGAGGCAGTCAGTAGACAAGACAACGACTATGTACGGTAAGGATTCTTCCTTTCCCTTGTGATGGTTTACCATAGTACAAAACTTGATATGCTTGTGAAGCGAGTGGATCGCATTGCTTCGAAGCATAGTGTTCTTCTCGTCAAAGTTGAGAAAGTCGGTGCTGCTCTCCTTGAAAGCCAGCGTTCTATACCTACAGGGTCGATGGCAGCAGTGGGGCGTTTGCCATTCTACCCTCAAGAGAGCGTCTCACATTTCCTCGATTGCGCTTTAAGTCAGACAAAGACTGTCTGCAGCAAACGGTTCGCTTGTGTTCAGATTCACTTCTAACTGATTACTCACAAGTCGATGGCTTAGTAAAGATTGGCGGACGAAATGAAAAGGACATTTTTGGGAATGCATATTTTTCAGCGCCGGTACGGCACTATCTGTACAAAGTTAATTTCGAAAAAATAAAAATTCAAAAAAGAATTTGACAATGTGTGCAAGTAGACGTAGAAAGTCGTAATAATTTCAGCAGAAATTGTCCTTTTGGCGCAACAGTTAGCAATGTTTTGCAGGTAATTTTGAAATTAAAACGAAAACTTATGGCAGTTAAAAAAAAACTCTTAGAGTGAAAATGGAGACAGTGTTTAACGGGCCTCCATGTTCAAAAAGTGTGTAAGAGAAAAAACTGCTTAGGAGGATAGCTGTAGGACCATAGTAGTAAAGCAGAAATAGGTGTGGGTGGTCTGATGAATGAGTAGTCAACGAAACTGCAGCATTTTAGACTGAGTACATCCGCGTGGCTTCGTTTGATTCAGCGGTGGTTAATGGAAACATCTAGGTTCTCGGGGGACGCGAGGCAGAGGCAGAAAAGGCACCTAAATTACGTGTATTTTATACAGTATTTCTTTACGTATCTAATATTGCGTTTTTTGTTATTGTAGGAACCCGGCAATATCGATGGATGCGAGGCAAGTACTTCGCAATATCGCGACCAATTTACATTTGAAGGACCATGTTCACAATATGATGAAAATTCACTGAATGAACAATGATCATTGTCCGAACGATACAAATAGTTTTTTCAATGAATTATCCATTTTCAATACTACACGCCTTTTACTTTCAAGAAATAACCTATTGGGATGCTTGGGGGGGGGGGGGGGGGGGGAAAGGGGGTTAAAAAAAAATTAGGATAGGGCGGCATGCCGCCCGATTTTTTTTCAGTACGGGGGTAAACGGGTTGAAATCCCCGTCAGAAGCCCCATCCTAGGTGGGGGTATAGCCCCGCCCTATGTGGGGCTAAACAGGGATTGTGCTGGAAGGGTACTGTTTTAAGTGGCTGTACTTTGTGAATCGGATAGGACTTGATATGAATAACACAACACTCAGTTCTGTTAATACATTTACTCACACGCAGCTTTGATTAGCAACTTTTCATTGATTTTTACCAGAATATTAGGTTGGTAATGATGCCTCTTGGGCCTTAAATATAGAACTATTAGTATTAGGACTCCGTGGGCATTTAAATATACATCAGGAATTACCGCATCATGCTCTCTTTTTGTTGGTAGTTGTTTATACGCAGATGAAGGTTGGTATAATGTTGTACATTTAAACTCACCAGGCCTTGCGGAGCCCAGATCTGCAGTCAGTATAAAGTATGCTGAAGAGCTCTCTTGTAATTTGTGTCTTTCAAAACTTTCCATGGCTTCGCGTAATCGGTCACCAGGATTCTGCCGCAGTCAAGCTCATGAAAGCCGTCGTTGAAATAAAGAATGCAGAGTAGGGCACCAGAAGTATGTTTTCATGTCAAAGACACATATTTTATGCAAAAAAAGCGTTCGAGTGAGAAAGAATTTAAATTTTTCTGGAAATCGATATGCAGAGCGTCTGTAGTCTGAGCCAAAAATAAATAGATTTTATAGTAGAGGTAAGTAGAAGGCCATGTCATAACAAATTGAGTGCTGTGATAGAATAATGATAACTATAATAATGATGAGGTTTATTGGTAAGGCACCTCGTGGGCACCGTAAAATGCGGACAATCGGTGCTCTGTCTGAACAGCTAGATAAATAACAGTAATGAGTACTGTGACAAACAAGGCGTTTCATATCAGCCAACGATTCGTCATTCAAAAAATAGTAACGAATCTTTAGAAAATATGGTGATCTAAGAAAGGAGCAGCGGAAAATTCCTACACTGAAATCGGGGCAGACTTCAGCGAGCGCCCACTTTCAAAAAATCTGTAGGAGAAAAATCTGCACCGCGAATAGATATGGACGTGGGTAGATTGATACGATCAACTTAAATAGGACTGTGCTGTTGATGAGAAAGCGTGATAATTCGAAACGCGCTTTGTCGTAGGAGAACGCATATAACAGCACGAGCTTCCGTTCGTCAACTCCGGGTTAAAAACAGAAAAGCATAATCTGAGGTGCAGACTTCTTGTTGAGATTGAGGGAATATGAATCGAGCGCTGACTTTAATCAGCTCCACTTCTGACAAATGGTAGTGACAGTGTTAGTACCAGAAGTGCTAAATACCGCAACAGAAGTGGACATGCAAAGAAGTATGAACCTATTTGCCAACTGCTGCGCCAACTTTGGACTTACCATCAGCACAACTAAAACGGTGGTAATTCATCAACTGCCACCCGGTGTTATTTGTATTGCTCCACGAATAGAGGCGAAAAACACTGAACTAAAAGTTATGGAACGCTTCGCCCACCTAGGCAGCACGCTATCCAGCAATTGCAAAACCGACGACGAGACTGCTCACCGAATCTGCAAAGCTAGTCAAACATTTGGTTGGCTTAAAGCCTCCGTCTGGAATCGCCACGGGCTGCAACTATCTACGAAACCAAAGATGTACAGGGCTGTCGTCCTCACAACACTCCTATATGGATCAGAGACCTGGACCATCTACGCAAAACAAGCTCAAATGTTGAACCATTTCCACGTGAGCTGTATCCGCAGAATACTAAATTTGCGATGGCAGGACAGGATTCCGGACACAGAGGTGCTGGAGAGGGCAAAAACTGCCAGCATCCACGCCACGCTGATACAGATACAACTGAGCTGGAGTGGCCATCTGGCGCGAATAGACGACAAAAGACTACCAAAGCGATTGCTATACGGTGATGTCGCTGAGGGGGCTCGTCTGCAGGGAGGACAAAAGAAGCGCTACAAGGACACCCTCAAAAACTCGTTGAAGTACCTTCAAATCAACACGAAGACCTGGGAACAACTCGCACAGGATCGACCTGCTTGGCGACGTACAGTAAAAAGTAACACAGCTACCTATGAGACCAGTAGGATCGCTACCGCAAAGGCAAAAAGGTCGGCCCGAAAAGGCCCTACCCAACAGACGAACGGTGCCAACACACAAGCCCCTCAAACCAGCTCGCGTACAAGCACAAATCTGCCTACTCCCTCCGTCGCGTCACACTCGTCTATCGCACAGATCACGCAGTTAAACTCCTTCACCAGCTGGTCGATGGATGGGTCGATCACCGCCTCGCCTTTCCCGATATGAGGAAACGGCTTCCACCGCGAAGAAAGGCCCAAAGGCAAGCTATTCCCCCTGAGGTCAATATGGAAGAGTTAAGTTGTAGTGGCCTCTTTGCAGCCACTTTGAACCCAAGACCAGCGACTGATGCAGGACTCATCTAGCCTGCCTGTGTGCCCACCGACTCCTGGGGCTAAGCGCTAACTGCCCTTGGCCGACGCGCACGTACGCCACAGCGTGACCGCGCGTACACGCTAGCCAATCGCAGTCCATCTCAAGGTCGCGTGTCCATGCGAGGCTAGACAGCGCCCGCCTTATTGGCCGCCGGAACAAAGCATTCGCCGGCGACGCTCAATGTTCTCAACACTCCGGAGCCCACCCGAATAGGGAACGGGCGCACAACTCCGCGAGTCAACACTATTTCCATCGTATTCTCCTTCCTGTGTACACAATAAACCCTTCCTTCTACTCTGACCTTCCAAGACTTCTGCAATATCCTAAGGAACCGGGACTCGAAGATTTTAGGTGTTAGGGTTAACGGTCTTAAACTGAACTCCTATAAAGTCTCACCCTATATTCTTCCTATCTGCAATACTTAAAGCTCTTTACACTGTCAGTCTATAATATCTACAGACAAGCTCGATAGGATACTTCAGTAAGCTATAGCAGTAGCAGCTGGCGGGCAATATAAAATACACCAAGCCTTGTGCGGAAAATATTATTCAGATGACTTGTGGACTAGCAGCCAGGTCATGGCAATGGACGTGGCTTGCACTCCGCATCTTAAATACATCGTGACCACTAGAAATGGAAGTGCTCGCAGGACGGTGCTACTACTGGAGCATGCTATTGGGTAATTATTTCACTGAACTAACCACATTGTGCCCCCTAAACGACTCGCGCGAACTTCGCGCGTGAGAAAAAATGGGCTACTTCAAGATATGCAAAAATTACTCGGGGTACGAGTCGACAAAATAAAGGTCACGTTTCCCCATAAACAACCTTGAAGTTACTACACCAAATAACCTACCTACCTCTCTGTGCTCTCACTACTTACTGCTAGCCAAAAGAGTAGGTTAAATGAGACAGTAGACGCATCTTAACTCAGATCTTGAATGGCTCTGTTCTAGTTCAGTCTGGTCCTCCTTGCTGAGTTTACGATTTGGACTCCTACGCTAGGTAAATTAAAACTTAAAAAAGAAGATTCCACATAAAGCTCTGTTTCAAGCTGCTTGGCTAATAACTCATTACTTAGTTGAGACGCTAGTGCATATACTAGTATATGCAGTTGATCCTCTTATTTCATGATTGTTCAGTTATATTAGTTTAGACTTTTCCCATTATCATAGTTTCTAATCTTTAGCTCACTGCAGACCTTGCAGGTATTTCTTAGCAGCTAAACATAACAATAAGCCTATTTAAATCTCAATCTAGTTGACTTACTTCGATGGTGTTAAAGGGGACCCAAAAACATAAATGCCGAACATGATGATGATGACGATGTCACTGGTGAAGATTTTAGAGGTATTATTTTAAGCGACTTTAACATCATCGCGCAAAGTAGCTTGATGTTTACGATCGAAATTAAGGCGCCTGCGCGTTAAGTCGGACACATGCTCACCTGCAAAAGGGATATACATAGGCATCTCGCAAGTCAATCATAGCGCTCGATCGACAACAGCCGTCTGACCGTGCTGACAGCTAGCCAACGGAGACCCCGCTCGAGATAGTCGCACAATTGTCATCACAATGCCAGATCTACACGCATCTGCTGACCTACGTTCCTTTGCGCGCAGTGGACGTACTCGACAAAACGCCGAAAGGAAAACACGGGTTCCTTACCTAGTCATCTATGGCAAACAAACGGGCGATTGTAAGCACATATTCCCATCTGGTGTGGTTATATTGCAATGTTGGATGATTGCTTTCTTACCCAGGTATTAAAACAATATGGGAAACACTTTGTTAACCTACTGCGCTAAAATCTAGAGTAAGAGGGGCCTCCATTTAGAATTGTAGGGCCTACTCGGACACAGGCTCATCTGCAAAGGGGATAGCCATTGGCCTCTCGCAAGCCAATCACGGTGCCCGATCGGCAATAGCCGTCAAAAACGCGCTAACAGCTACCAAACAGACAGCCCGCTCGGGATAACCGCACAACTGCCATCAAAGGGAAAATCTGCACACACCTGCTGATTTGTGCCTCCTATACGGTGGAGGAACGACGTACTAGACACAACCAGTAAAAGAAAAATACCCGGGTGTACTGCACATGCATCTCGGGCGAAAAGGAGGACGATCGTAGGCTCATGTTCCCACCTTATATGCTTATTGCAAAATATTGGATGCTTGTTTTCTCATCCAGCTTCGATAATTTCTAGAGCAAGATGCGCCCCTACTGAACAGAAGTTACGCCGAGCTAGATATCTGGGGGTTAACCACATTCAAACTAGACCATTGCTACAAGGGTGGTTCCATTGGCCTTACATATGGAAAACCAAACAAGCACGTTCAACGTGTTCAAGGAGTCTAGGGGCCTTTAAGTGGGCGCACTCGCTAACCTACAAATCTGGCAGTCATTGGCCATTCAAAACCCAATCAGGGCGCTCTATCGACGCAAACGACTACATAGCTCGTAAAACAACCAAATCTGCTAGATGTCCGGCAAAATCACCTTGCCTAAATCTGCAAACTCACACAGAGGACGCATGCTTTCAAGACAACACGGGTGTCTCACACAGTCACCAGATGAAGGCGAGAAAACATGTGCCCGCATGAAGCCTAGGATGCGCGTATGCTTGCAATTCTTTAATTTTTTTAGTATAGTCTAGCTGTCCTCACCACAGCAGTAAATTCGCTTTATTTAATACACATAATTATAATCTAGCAGGTTGCAACTTCATTATAAAGTTTTTACACAAATGTACCTCTTAGCGTACGCAGTCAAGCCTCTCAGCTAGATTTCCTAAGCTTTGGTAGTGCAGTCTAGTCCTCAAAGCCTAGTCAAACCTTACGCCTATTGCAATCTCAGCAACACTGTAGTCCTCTAGTACCGTACTTGTATCGCGGTAAGCTCATACCTCCACCTGTTATAATAAATTGATAAAATAGGATGCATGTCTAACTACTGAACTTTGAATACTTTTATAGGAATTACCACTATCACTATTGCTACCAGTATCGCTACTATTTCCTTATTCCTGCTGCACTGACTTAGACTGTCATGGCAACTATTGATACAATTTTAAGAATATATTACTACCCAACTATGATTACTAGAATTAACAGTCTTAGCAGTGGCATATTACCTCTAGCAGCAGTATCCTGGTCCAAACTTTGTAAAATGTGACAGCAGCAGTTAAATTGCCTTATTAGTTACACCAAATTCAAATCTAGCTCACTTTAAAGTCTAGCTGGCTATAACTTCATGCAGTCAAAAAAAGTACCAGAAATGCTTCCAACCAGCTGCACCCCGACTTAGTGGTAATAGAAATATCAGTAGCAGTACCAGCCTTGGTTTCCAGCACTCTGGTTTAACAGTTACTGAAGTTGGGTTTCTACTCGGAATACCCAAAACCCCCATTCGCACAATGTGCTGAGATCAACGGGATACGAGCAGAGGTTCTGAAAAATCCACGCTATAGTTGGATACTGCGGTAGGTCTGTAGTCGGACTATAGACGGCAAACTGCATGACATAAGCACGTGGTAGAACTAGTTCATTACTAAACAAACCCCTATCATTATCCAAATGCTAATCACTATAACCTCACACAGATTGCGAGTACATATTGGGTGCAAATTCCTAAAAAGCACACACAAGAAGTACTTATAGTATACTATCTCCTGGTCTTTTAAAACGTGAGTAAGAGAAACTAGCACTCGTAGTATAGGCACGTACCTATAGCAGCAGTATTTTAGTATCGAAGCAGACACAGCCTGATGGATAGAGTTGAGAGGGCGGAAACAAAGGCAAACGCTATTCTGCTCAGGATCAACGCATGTGCTTACACGAAATAGTTCTAACCCAGAGTCAAACTCCTTGTTGAGACAACGGGGTATGTGCCCCAGAGCTTACTCAAACCAGCGTCACTTCTGACAAATTTTAGCGTCAAATATAGTACTGATTCTGAGACTCGGCTACGTCTTTAGCCAGTAGTGGTAGATACAGTAGCAGCCGTATCAGTCTCGGCCTCCTTGGGCCTGTGTTCACACCTACTTTGGGTGAGTGAGGATAGATAGTACATTAGTACCAGCGCAAAAGGCTACTGTCACTTAAGACTAGGTTAGGCGGTGTATTGGCTTGCATTTGATACAGCAGCCCACGCCTGACCCGTCTAGTCTCTTTGAGACTCATGGGAGAAGGTGAAGAGTGCGGAGCCGCTAACTACGTCATCTATCACTTAAAACTAAGCCCTGAGGCCGCTACCTACTGTACCAATCTGTTGGTTCACTTGGTGGACTTCATCGAAACCGATGGTCGAACACACACACCAGTAGTACTAACGCGCAGCTAGCTAGCTAGCTGGCTCGTAGTAGTAGATGTAGGAGTAACCCTACCCATCTTGGCCTTCTTGAGCCTGTCTTGACGCTTACTGAAAAGGAGTGAAGTAAGCTAGTGGGGTAGTACCCGCGCAAAGTCTACTGTCACTTATCGCTTAGTTAGACGGTGTTTTCCGGCTTGCATTGGAGAAAGTGGCCAACGCCATATCCAATCTGGTCTTCTTGACCTATGGTGAAGGTGGAGGGCGTGGTTGGCGCTAACTACGTCTGCTATAACTTTAAGCTACCACCTGTAGCCAGTCACCACCACTGTACTAACCTGTGCGTGCGTATAGTGGAATTCAACGTAATCGAGGGTCGAACAATCACCCACAGAAGGAGCGTCGCAAAATAACGACCAAGTACGAATGCAATGAAAATTTGGCAACTACAGGGTGCCCCACGAAAAATCCCTAAATTTATGATAATGTTTATACTGTTATAAAAATAAAAATTATTGATTACAATTATAACTAACAACTTTATTGTGTAATTAACAAACTGTTACCTCATAAAAAGTTACAGATACCTCTCAAAATGCTGTCCATTAACTGCAGAACAGCGACGTAAGCGATTCATCCAGCTCTGAGCTGCTCGACGAATGACATCAAGAGGGATGTTGTTCCATGTGTCCATCAACACATGTTTTATTGACTCAATAACAGTGATTCCTATTCCTCGTCTCTGAACCTCCTGTAAGAGTACACTCCAAATGCAAAAGTCCATTACCTTCAGGTCAGGGCTCTTGGATGGCCATTGCTGGGGTGTGATGAAATCTGGAGTGTTAACTCGGAGCCAGGTGACAGTGTCATTGGCAGTGTGTGGCTTTGCACCATCTTGCTGCCACGTCCAGGGTTCTCCCTGAATTATTTGATCAATATCTGTAAACATCTGCGGGCACATCTCCTCTTTGTAAACAACTTGATTTACAGTTTTTTTCGTTCTCCGACTCGGTGCAACACCTTCCTGCCCAGCAGCATCTCGTTCAATAAAATAGAGGTCTGTTTTGCCTTGCCAGGAAACAGCACCATAGCACATGATAGATTTTTGCTGCTTGTCTATCTCCACCAGCAAATCTTCATCAGGAATATCAGTTTTGACTTCCACTGCACGATATATGCGTTCATTTTGCCTATTCAGTGGTGCAGACAAGCAGAATGATGATTCATCTGAGAACCACACTTGTTTCAATTTTTCTCCTTCACCGAAGCGCTGAAGCATGGCATCACACTTTGTCTTTCGAACTTGCTGGTGTGCTTCAGTTAAAACATGGCATTGAATACGTTGAAAACATTTTAAATTGGATTTTGCAATTGTTCTGTGCACATACCCTTTTGACAATCCCAGTTCTTTACAAATTTCACGCTGACTTGAATGTCTTCTGTGATGATCTGGTGGAGTTACGGCAAGTTCCAAGACTGCTCGCCTTGTTGGGGAATCGTGCCTGCAAGAAGTGCCACTACAAGGCTTACGCACCTTTGCTACAGGTGATCCACCTTGTTTGAATGCAGCCGCGACACCTCTAAACTGGTCAGTTGTAATGACACCAAAAAATTTAGGCAAAATGTTCCGACATTTCTGCAACCCCCATGTTGGATGTTCTTTCCGGAATAGGACGATAACCTCGCGCTGGAAATTGCTTAGCTGTGGCATGGGTCTACACGTCTTTCCAGAATATTCCTGGCATATGGTGCGCAGGTGGGCATCTTAGAACCTTCTCCTCTGCGACCACCACTTACGTTGTGTGGGTGCTCCTCACCACTGAGCGGAACATGGCGTGGGCGACATGAATGCGGGTGCGAACCAACGGGGGCGGCTTCACTTTGGATGTGGCCCAGGTGTTCTGTTTTCTCCGCCATCGATCGTGACGGCATGGGCGGTCCGGCCGCCGTTACAATCACAAACTTAGGGGTTTTTTGTGGGGCACCCTGTAGATAGCCATTACCTCCAATAAGTTGCTTTTCCATGAAACGTTATGATGGAAATCTAGATTCTCATTCCGAGACATTTCAAACCTTGTATATTTTACTTATTGATTTAATCCGGTTTGAAAAGTTTTGTTTTTTTGTCTAAACCTACATTAACATACACCCAGGCAATTTCCTATGTTCATAATTCCCTAGAATAGTTGTATGTATAGGTTCGTGTAGCAAATATTTTCCAGTTTTAACGAAAGAAACCTGGCGCACTTTAAAAACATATTTTGTCCACACGAGTCCCGTGAAGCGGAACTTGAAAAAGTGCTTTATTTTCAGAAAACTAGACGTGTTTTTAATGTGACAATTTAGATTTTATGCCCAGAAAAAGCAGTAATAGCACTTACTATCAGTTCTATGCTTTGTAATACTCATATTTTCCCGCTCGAATACTCACTACTTCGGAAACAACCTTTAATAAATATCTGCTTTTAAAGGTTCTAATAGACACAAACTACAGGGCCTTTCCTATCCGGCAGTCGATTGAAAACTCTTAAACCCACAGAGTACTCATTAGGTTTACAAGAACAATCAGGAACTCAACCGATGATACCTTGAGTTAGAGCTACGTAAAAAAATGGAGGATTTAAGATTGCATCGGCTAATTCTACTCACATTTACTTGCCACTGACGGGCCCTACTTAGAACTTTATTCTTGTGAAGATGTCAATGAACAGCCTTATTACTTTATTCAGCTACAATACGACGAAGTACTACGCACTTTAGGATCAAAATAACTTGGCCAAACGTATGCTAAACTATCAAGTTAATTTTCATCATAACGTTTGCATGCAGCACTCGCCATACAATAACCTATTATTAAGGATTCTCGACAGAATGCGAAATGTCCGGAAAATAGAACTCTTGTTCCAGTGACCGCATCTTCTTCTTCTTCTTCTTCTTCTTCTTCTTCTTCTTCTGAACTGGTTTCTGGAACTCGCATATTCTCCTCTTTCGGCAATCGCCATACTCTATGCATGTCCATGGTGACCTGTGAGTAGGATAAGCCTAGCATCGACATTTACCGCGCGCATGACGGACTGGAGGCAGCACCACAGAGGTGTGCATAGATTCATTTATAGCGGGGCGCAATCCACAGCAACCCCGCATTTACTCCCCCCTCCCCTCCCCTCGTATGCATTTTACGACATGGTCTCCACTCCTAGTGGCTTGCAGCCCATGTGCATGAGAATGTCATGGTCGTGGGCTGAATCTCAGTTCTGAGTAGCACTTCGTTATCCCATCACTGGGGAACCGGTCGAGTTGCGATCGCTTATGCATCATTGAACCCTCGGGAAACGAGCTGGCCCATCTACGAGCATTTCAGGTAACGAGTGAACTAATCGCAGCAAATTTGTTTGGATTGACGAACTTCAGCTCAGCCAACCAGTTGTCAGGGCGTGTGTGTGTGTGTTCGTCCGCTTGAAGGTAAGTTGCATTCTTGTTTCTGTTCTCGTTCCCTTTCTTTCCTTTCGCTCTTCTCTTTCCTTCCTTTCACGCTCCTCCTCTCTTTCTTATCTTCTTTCACTATGCTCTTTCTTTCTCTTTATCCCTTCATTACCTGCCCTTTTATCTTATCCTCTCTATCTTTCTCGGTCTAATTTCGATCCTCCCCTCCCTCCCTCCCTCCCTCTCTCTCTCTCTCTCTCTCTCTCTCTCTCTCTCTCCTCTTATTCTTTTGCGCACCCACAATTACAAGATTCACCAGCTTGTTTCCCCCACTTTTATTTTAGTCCTGCCCACGGACACCAACCGACAACGGAGTTTGGGTAGTGCCTATAAGTCGATGACTGTATGGTCACCCCATCTCAGAAGGGTGTTGGCCCGGGCTGCTCTCACCCTGCTGAGATCCAACGTCCGTAGACATACGCAATGCCAGATTTCGGCCAACCACGGTCCCTGCGGCCTGGTAGGCGCTGGCACTTTCTATCGGTCCTGATTCGCAGTCGGTGCATGCGTTCGTGCACCCACTGGCCTTCAGACCCCACCTCAGATGTCCGAGCAACTAGGCGGTCGCTACACGGTGGGGGCAGAGAGTGGGGTCGACCCTCAGCACGCTGATCGCCTCACTGTAATAAGTATGAATGTGTTTAAATCTAGCACGGTGCGCTTAAAGCCGTGACTTGGAGGGTTTGCCAACTGACAGGATAACTCGGACCACCTACGTTGCTGCTCCTCTAGTACATGTGTATTTGTGTATGTGTATGTGAGGAGGTGGAGGGCTGAATTCAGGCCGCCATTGCTCCCTCTTAATGTGGCCTTTATGGTGCTCATGCGCACGCGGGAGCCTATTTAGCGAGTTGACTGAGTCAAGTGTGCGCGTGTTGAGTGTCTATTGCGCCACCCTCCTACACCCTCCCTCATCCCCGGTCTTATTGACTTTGCCTTTACGTTGGAAACGAAGGTGGGAGCGGCGAGCGAGTGGGTAGGTTCCCCGCGAGGCTGCTTTAACTCCTGTTTTCATTCGCGGTTGTTCGCTGCGTTGCTCCAGCTTGCTGTAGCCTTCGTGCAGCTTGCCTCAGTGCCTCTTTCGGCTTGCTTCAGCGTTTGGTGCGGCTCGTTGGAGCACGTGGCTGCCCATCGTCGTCATCGACGGGGGAACTATCGTGTGTGTGCCTGTATACGCCGTGAAATGTTGCTCAAAGGGCATCGGTCCTCGGTCGCCTGCAGCCAATCAGTGAACTGATGCATTTTGATTGGCTAAGTTTCGCAAGATGAAGTTTCACATTACCATTTCAGTGCCGGAACGGATTAAACTCGTTACTCGAGGTTCCTCTGTACTCAGAAATGCCCTGATGCACCAGGGATAGACATCGGGCCCGCTCAGGCTACTCTCTAATGCACCAGTCGACTGTGAAGGCCTGTCAGCCAGCTGGTGTCGGGATAGGCACGGCATTAACGCCTGCATCTAAGGCCTGCCAATGGCAGGAATTCCGGGCGGGCGTGGATTCAGCACAACCCGATAAGCGCGCGCTGTGTCAACCGGTCCTTCGTTTGTTACCTCCAGTGCATCTACAAACAGGCAACGAAGTATCAGATTGCAATTGTTCTCTTAAAAATTTTCGTATATACAAACGCATCCCAGTCTATATTCTTAGTGTGTTATGTTGCTGAAAAAGTGCTGCTGTTAGAAATAATCCTGTCGAAAGAACTACGAGCAGGCTCCGATTAAGTACCCAAAGCAGATTCGATGGAAAAATTCCCAGCGTTTTCCAAACGGTAATAGTAACGCAAGGCTGGAGTGACTGTCACACATCTAGAGATCACTAGGCAAGGTCTCATACCCTGACGAGAAGTCGACTTGCAACGTGGCTGAAATCTTGTCAGCTTTTATCCACCGAGCACCTTAAGACTTGACTTATTCCATCATGAGCAGCTTTGGAAATGTAGGCAACTCTACGGGATTATCCTGTGGCAGCAATTTCAGCTGCAACACCGGAGTTTGGTATCTCTAGATGACGACGGCTAATGAGCCAGAAACGGCCATTCTAGAGTCCCATGTTTTGTCGGAATAGATAACATAAAAATATATTACTGAAACTTGAACAGTAACGTTATTGTTCGCCTTGCGACATACGCTTAAACGATGTCGAAGCTCGCAATGGCATCAGCTAGGATGGGTACGTCCTAAAAAACAGATCGGTGTACAATTAACCACTACAATTTCTAATTGTATTTAGAGGAACATTTCAAAGTCCTTACCATAACACACTTAATCGGACTGAGGAAAGGTGCGTTTTTTTAGATAGAAGTTGGACACTGCGTTGTTGGCCACCTTTAAGCAGTGGAGCGATGACTTGGGTGAAGGCCCTCTGAGCATTTACCTGTATGAGAGGTGCGAAATTCAGGCAGTAGACTGTCCAAAATGCAGTGCTGGTTTTGCCGATTTGCAGAATGTTGCATTTAGCAACAGTAAATGGGAGGAGGTAATGGTTCAACCATTTTCCGCGTCGATGCAAGTTTGCTTGTAGATTTGCTTCATCGTCTTTGCGAATGACCTTCAAAAACTTTATGGCGTCAGCAGACATGGCGATGTCACAGTCTAATCCGCATATGCAGTCATCAACGCCTTGATGGCAATAGATTGCTTTGTTTAAATTAAATCCAACACAGTTGAATATGGCGATATCACAGTCTAAGGGACGGTCTGCACCCCTTCCTACCTTCCGAGAGGAGCGTCCAACAACAAGGTAATCACTGAGTACGCCGGACAGGTTGGTTGAAGCGAAAAGCCGATAACTAGAGCCAAATAAATGCAATTTGTGCCCTGGTGAGGGGTTTGGCGACTGAAGGATGTTCACTGGGGACAGTTTTCTAATGCCAGCTCTACTTCTTTCGGCTCATCAGGTTCCGCACTAGGACCCCTACAGAGATGGCAGGTGGACTACAGTGTACTTGAAGGAGGCAATGGCGAAATCAAATGACTATCTGGAAAGCTCCCCAGCCGACGGAGAAACTGATTAAATAACAGACATGACATCCGCGCCCCAGACAATTAACAATCACTTCAACCACGCAGACCAGAAGAGAGCTATGAGAGGTCACACTTTGTTGTGCAGCTCGGTTTTGAGTGATGGGCACTGACCCTGGTTGTTCTAAATGTCTGACAGTTCGGGCAGCAATCTTACCGATAAAAGCGAATGCGCCAGTCTCAGGAAGCAGTTCAGAAGAAGACGATGCGATCGCTGGAACAATAATTTTTATTTGCCTGAGGTTTTGGATCATGTCGAGAATCCTTAATCATCAGAAACCGTGGAGCAGTATGAGGCATGCATAGATTGGGGTTCGCCACAATGCCCGATCAAACTAGATTTTAACTGAGGAGGTGGAAGCTTAGAGCTGGCCCTGTAATTTTTGTCTCAGCATCGCAACCACAGTTTAACTTTGACGAGGATGCTACATCTTAGAAGTGTCCTTAACTCCTCTCCCTCCACAAGCCATCAGTTACTCATTCGTTTGCTCCTTAAGAAGGCCGAAAATAATTGGCAAAACTTTAATAAATTTCTTATGAAAAGACAAGAATTATGTGCACCCAGAATTGAAAAGGTTTAAGAAAAAGGCCTGGAATAAAGATGTAGCCGGGCCACCGATAAATTTACACGAAACTAGAATTCATCGTTAAATGGGTACTCCGGGTGACCTGCATATGAAAGATTCTTGAAGAGACGACAGTTGCGACTGTTTGCTTTGAGAGTTTCCATCTCTGCAGTCGTCAAGGAAAAGTCGAATACCTGAAGGGAATATGAGTAACAGAAAGGGGATGCGGAAAAGAGAAAGGACGAGTGGATAAAAACCGGATGAAGGATAAAAGCAGCACCAGTCTAGAAATACAGATCGGTGTACAATTAACTATTACTACATACTTCCGATCTAAAACTGATAAGACAGCGAACTTGTGGCTCAATGGTTAGGACGTTTGCCTCTGACAGGAGAGACGCGAGTTCGAAACTGGAGTGTGGTATCAATTTCAGCTGCAACACTGGGGTTGGGTATCTCTAGCTGACGACGGCTAATGAGCCAGAAATGGCCATTCTAGAGTCCCATGTCCTGTCGGAATACATAGACTACAAGTTGTTGATAAAACGCCCCTGTTGAGAGGAACTGTCGAATGGCTACGGATGGATAAATGTGGCCTAAAAGTTGGCCCAACAACGCAGGGCACATATGGAACTAGAAATGCCCATATCCAAAAGAACACAAGTGGCAGAAGCTATATAGTGTTACTCAATGCTCCTTCTCCAGTACCAACACCGGCTCGACCTGTCCACACCGACAGCTGTCCCGACTGCAGCGTTTCTCCGCACGACTGTCAGCATCTATTCGCTTGCAGATCCCGGCCCAGCACCCAACTCTTCTCCCGCGGACCTTTGGCTCAAGCCGTTCGAGGTCTCGGCATTCCTCCGTCTTCCAACTACAAACAGTTTGGATTTCGGCGGGGACTCCTCATCCAACGAGAGCTACGACACGCACTACACAGTGTGCGTAAACCCATGAAATACTGACCTAATTGTTGGCAGTTTTACTTCCGGGCGATACAATACCCAGTAGAGACTCTTTTCTGATAATCACAAAACGATAGATATATCTCAAGAAGTCGAATATACTAAGAATATTCTAAACCACGCCATTGATCCCAAACTGCGCAGGTGTTATTCTTGAAAAAGCCTATAAAAGTAGTCGACATTCTACAAGTTCCTAACTTTTGTTCACAGAGGAGACAAGTACTGCACACTTCTAGTCCACATGATAGCAGTGAGTACTTGAAATCGGATATGAAGCCAGCAAGGAAGAAGTACGTTACAGCACTCCGACAACTATTGTAGCGTTAACTGTCTCTAATGCACTTACGTTGACCACTTAAGTGAGCTTTTTTGTCACATGTAATGGTTATCATAATACAATCACTAAGTAATGCAAACTGCAGTATGAGCGCACTCAAAATCGAAGCCGATAGTAAATATCGTCCACTTGCCGAACCCATCAGGGAGCCCGTTTTGCATTCCTCCCCGAATGTTTTTAGAAAGTTTACGCTAGGTTTACAACAGATACTGACAGTCACTCACTTCGCTTTCAATCAGGAAGCTTCAGTCGATATGGCCGCGTGGGATAACTTCAGATTCAACAATGTTCCACCTGTTCATTCTACAAAGTGAGGTCTGGCAGTACCGCGTACAAAATAGTAAATTGCGCTTCCTAGGACGTTTCGAAAAAATATTCCTTGTGGGGATGCAAGGAAGTTTCCAGCTAATAACGTGCTTTTGAAACATGAAACATCACAGTGGTGGCTTGTAGGTAGAGGTAATTGTTTAACATTGGAAAGCCCGGTTCTTCATTGCGACGTCACTGTCATTCAAAAACTTTTAGACCACACTAAAATTGTTCATAGTCACAGACAGATACATCTCGCAGCCACAAGTGACTGTAGTAAACTGTGACTGATTCCATGCAACCACTAAATCATTAGTTTTGTTGGCAAATCATCCGCCGTAGACTGGAAGTTACAAATCCTTCCTCTAAACGCACGGCCAATGCAAGAGCTTCTTTGCTAAAGCGTTGTAAGATGGCGTTGTTTCGGAATTAACTAATTCATAAAGTGTGAAGTCAAAATTCATGAGCCGATCGAGATAACATCTCACCACACTCGCTGTAAACGCATCCTCTTTTACCGTATTAAATATTTTGCATGTCATCCCAAACAGGCTTATTTGCAGTCGTAACATCTGAAGGTTTTCAGGAGATAATCCCATTACCATTGCAAAACCGAAGGGAAATGTCCTCATGGTATACAAGGTATTCGAATTACCCTTATAAAGCCCTAGCATGTAGACCTGTAGGAAGTGATCAAAATTCTTGGAGGAAACACATATCAGAATAATGGTTGTAACAACGTCAAAGCGGTTGGTTTGACAACTTTCAACGTGAACGTAACAGGGTTAATGTTTCCTGTCATTAACCAGAACCATTTTGTGGAATTAAACGGATCTGACTTCAGTAGAAGACTTCTGCTCCTTTGCTCTACCTCAGCGAGTCAGTAACGTCTGATTTCAGTGTTAAAGTATTCCCAACTTAAGATGGCCGGAGGCTATTATATTCGACATTTTTGATTTTCGATAAGCAATTTATGGAAAAATCGGACACTGTGTGGTCTCTACCAACCATGGAAAGTTAACCCGAATGGTAAAATGGAAAAATCCCAGGAAGTACAAGCGGCGATGAACTTACATTAAAGTTGGCTTCAATCCTCTTCCCGTTTGTACTCTTAGGTATGACTATGAGATTGCGTTGCATTGCATGTCTGATGAGGACCTGGGCCGGGGTCTTCCCATGAGCACTGGCAATTTTCTTCACAAATTTTTCTTCCAAAAGAGGTGGAGCATGCCTGTTGTAACCGACGGCAACGATAAAACACAAAAGTTACAAACGGCGACAGCCGGTACCTTTTACTCATTAAACTATCATGAACACCGGTGTGTGAAGGGTCCGGTTTAGGCTACAGTTTGCAAAGATGGGGCTCAATTTAATTGGTTAGAGCAAAACTTTTTTCGTAGTGACTGCTTGGACTTGTGGGATAACCGACTGTCAACGGCGGCTACAAACAAAAAGGGCCTGTGAAATGCAGACTAAAATGTTCCTAGTTCTGTATTTACTTTCGCATCTACCAGCCGAATACATCCCTATCTTGATTTTAAAGCTTTAACGTATACACTTGAATTCTCCTAAGTTTCACGAAGAATGACACGAAAAATTTGTAAACCGGATCTGAATGACTGTATAGTTGGTAAAGAAGATAATCGATAACTTGTGCCCTACCCATACGACCACTCCGACGACCAATCCATGTGCTCCAGAAAATACACTGCAGTCAGTTCGCTTGGATGAAGATGGTTAAAGTAGGCCACTGATTCACCCCTAACCCGAATACATAGAGTTTGGATTGCCAATGAGCAGATGGGGAAGTTTTGTGCGGGAGTCTACTGACAGCAGACAGTAGGAAAAGATATCTATTTTAGAGAGCTGCCGTGTGACTTGAAATGGACGGAATCAGTCACAATGAAGGTTTTCTGGATAAAAAATGAAATTGGTGAGTTCAAAGACGTACTTCGTGAATGCCAGTAATGATAAAAATGACGCCAATATCGTAGATGTGCATTACCTAATTGTGCACCAAGAGGTGACGGTATAAACAGCAATATTAACCCGAGAACTGTTTTAATTTAATTTGTTAGCAAAATAATTTGAGCAACGCTTTCCAAAATTCTGGTAGCATTATGCGAAGAGGCGTCCAGGGATAAGTCGAGAAATGTGAACATAATAGGAGTTTGGGTTCGCAAAGTTAAATAACTGCCCAATACAAGAAATTGCGAGAAAATTCCAGATAAAATATTCCTTTCATTATCCCCGGAAGAGGAAGAAGAGACGATTTCTGGCACCGAGGGGTATTGTGGCTGACGTTTCAAACGCATGCTCGCTTCGATTATCAGAGCGTTGTTTTTGTACTCCTGTTCGCGTCAGATGAATGTGTCCAATCAGCAGTGTTGCCTAATGTCCATGTGTTAATCTACGGCACCGATCGATTTCTGTGGCTGTTTGAAGTGCTCGTGCCCTCATGGGCGTCTTCATGAGCAGTGTGAAGTCGTTTTTGTGTTTCATGGGCGTTTCCACCCTCTTTTTCTCGCGGCAGTCGGCCCCACTTATCTCTCTCTGCCAGACCTATTGGTCCGTTCTGAGCCGATGTTAGCCTTCTGCGGAGCGCTTGTTAGACGGGATGAAGGTCCATGCCTCCTTTTATTGCGCTAGTCGAGGACCAAATTTCTAGCAGCAATCTGGCCATCTTTTCGTTAGCTCAGTCTATTACCCTTGTTTTTTCAAAGACGAATGTGTGGCTCTTCTGCTGTACTTGGTCATAAACCAAAGATAACTTATCCTCGCGATTGATTGCGAGCTGATGCTCATGCAACCTTGTACCTAGACGTCTGCCCGTTTCACCGACATACCTTGCAGTGCAGTCTTGACATGATATGCTATAGACCACAGCTGATTGTTCTGTCAAAAGAAGTGGATCTTTGGGCCTCGTGATCTGTTGTCTGATGGTTGACTCCGGCCTATGAGCCAGACCGATCCCGAATGGTTTTAGAAGTCTTGCAGCCGCCTCTGATACATTCTTCGCGCAAGAGATTACGAGCTAAAACTTAAAATCCTCTCCTTTTGACCGCTCATGGCTGGGCTTCTTAAGACACTTGCGTAAAAAGGGCTTTTCATAGCCGTTGACGTGACAGTAATCGCAATTAACTATTGCATACGATTGACGCTAAACGTAAGGCGTTGCCACATAAACTAAGATTCATTATCTTATTCGAACACTCGAATTTTTTCCATAAATATACTATGAAACGCTTAAAAGGTGAATGTTTATTCAATAAGACAGCCAAGTAAGGAATTCTTAAAGGAGACAGTATGAAAACGCACGTCATGAGACCGGGAGAGCCGAATGGGGAGAAAGCAGTGATCTGAATGCCATTAGCGTGGGCGTACTCGATCATTTTCTCATTAAGCCAGTTCACCGAAACCTCAATTTGATTTACCGCGGGAGGAATTTTGCAAATGGCCAGAATTCTTTCAATCTGAGCCTTGTTGAAGTTAGAAACACCAATCGACCTAACGAGACCAGCTTCAACGAGGGCCTCCATACCCTATACAGATATCAACAAAAATTATGGGAAAAGTATAGAACCATCAGAGGAATCATCGGAACACTAGCAAGTATCTAACTAAAGGGCTGAGGAGACACGTATAACAAGAAAACTGATTTAATAAGTATGCGGCAGTGTACAAGTTTGAGGATTGCAATGGTACTATTCGAAAAAGCTAACACACGCAATCCGTAGTTAACATGCAGCCGACAACTGACCGTAATACATCAACTACAAAAGGGTATTTTTAAGACAACAAACTGTTATCGAAATATAACTTTGAAACTTTATAGGCAAACTGACCTTCCAAGTCTCGTCCAAGGGTACCTCTTCATATTCCAATGCATCTGGATCGTCTCTAGAGAATTCCCTGCCCTCTTTGACCTAAGAATATATAACCGCGACGAGGTAAACTAACATGGAAGGACACGGGCCAATGGACAAGATAAAGATCTAAATATTTCAGTCCCAGCATGCGTAAGCTTTTTTCGCATGCTGGACGCACATCTTTCAAGCGATGGGCATCACACCATAACTATAGTTATGGATATATGCATCCATATTAAATTCGCGATCGGTTACTTTTGATGTGATGAAGACATCCTGACGTTTTATCGTTCCATCATCAAATTTTTTCTTCAGGGCATTTCCGACCTCACATTCATTTCCATATATATAGGCACAATCGATGTGGCGGTAGCCCGTATCAATCGCAGTTAGAACAGCATTTTCCACTTCGTTAGGGGGTGCCTAAAAATGGTTAAATATATTTAAACCAAAAACCATAAATGTCCCCAAGCCAACCTGGGGAATTTTATAACCGCTATTCAGGATCAAGAACGGCTGCTGGACCGTCATAACCGAGGATTAACAAAAAGTTGTCAGCAGAAAATAGCGCGCAGAAACTCCACAGGAAGAATGTGCCGATGAACTAATGATCCTGTAACGGGCCAATCCGAACCACTGGGTCGAAGATTGTTTGAACGTTTCAAGGTCATGTTTTTTTTGGTTTCACTTTTCAGAGCTTACTGAGTCAGATCTCGTATCCGTGAGTTGACCTATCTCAATTCGCGGACCAGATCGCTCCCGTGTTCACGTGGTCTCGTTGCTGCGCTCTTATCGTCCTGAGTGGATGAACATTCACATTCCGGTTTGATCGTTCCAACCAGTGTTGGTTTTGTATCATTAGAGACTAGTATCTTCGGATATTTTCACACTCGTTTTGTTATAATAGTTTTCCATACATTTCTTCGATATTGTTCTACATTATTAAACCAAAAATCTACACCTAAACCTTCTTGCCTCTTACTTTGTGTGTGACACTATGCCTGTTAATAAGAAGAGGTTGTCTGAGGTTCACTCTGAGGTTAACCGACTTTTCAAAGAGATCTCCGTGTTATCTGCTGTGACTCGTTGTCCACCTTCTTTATCAAATCAAATACATGACCAATCAAGGCCACGAGTAGTATGGAATGCTAAAATCCTATTTTGCGTAAACGTTTGTTGGTTTTTGTGGTTACGCAATGCCATGTGATTGGATGATACACAACCTCTGTTTCCCACTTATGATTGGTGGATTTGGTCAGCAGTTTTCCTTTTGCGCGTTATTAGAGCACTTTCACGTGTGTCATGATGGCGTCCGCTCCTGCTGTTAAGCTTAAATTCAGTTAGGTCCTCTGCGGTCGACACTTCCAGTCGCTGCATGTCCTGGAGGAAGCGATTAAGGAGTTGAGTAAAGTGAGAAAAGAAGTTAGATATATATCTGTAGACAACCAGCTATTATTTCAAGGCAGGGACGTCCCATAAATATCCCATGGAGTCCATATATGCCAAGAATGTTGCGTATTCTAGCCGAAAGTATCATTGCGTCATTGCTCCGGCAAAAAGTATGGTGCTTTGTAATTGCATTTGATTTCCGCTAGCAGGCGTGGTAGATGTGACGCCTATTTCAATGTCTCTCACAGGAAGAAGGAAGGCCTCGCAGTCATCAACGTTAAAATGGAGCACAACTATGATTCTGTGCCACCTGAGTGAATGGACACCACGGATATTTTTAAGGAGAATCCCTTAGAGTATTTTCGAACGCTGAGTACGTCTTCCCTAAAATGTTGAATTTTGCCCCCTATGCTTATTGCCCGATCTTAGCTCGTGAGGAAGGTTTGGTTGTCATGGCATGTGTCCGTGAGTGCACATGGTAAACTAAGCATGGCACCGCTAACAGTCCATATGTACCATATTAAATAAAGAAATAAATATATATTTTAGGCCCGGAGGGCCTCGTTATTGCAAACTTAGTGCTGTGGAAAAATAAATACAAAGTTGATGCATGCTGCTCTCCATGAAACAACTATATGGACAGCGGAAGCGTTTAGTAGTGTTGGTAGATTAATTCATATTCAGCAACATATCGTCGTTTTACAATAGAAGTCAAAGCATGGTGAACTAAGGAGGAAGCAGTGAAAAAACTCCTACCATTTAAGCTGGGGCGGAGTTAAGCGAACCTCCGCTTAAAAAAAACAAAACGTAGGAGACAAAACTGCTTCAACAAAATTAAGGGGGTTAATTGAGAGGATTGATGGTAGTGCAAATGAGATAGGACTGTTGATGAGAACGGATGAGGGTTGGAAACGCTTCTTGTAATTGGAGAAATCATATAGCAGCAGAGGCTGTCGTTCACCATTGTTACACCGCCCGACTGGCTTCATGATCAACCATCAGGGAGGTGAGACCGGAGGAGGACATCGCAGACAACAGGGTCGACAAGAGAGTGAACGGCAGAGGTCACCTGATCATCAACGAAACGCTGGTGATATGACCTTGTAAGTTACCTGAATTTACCTACGGCTGGCATGGTATGTGTCCATGAGTGCACAACCTGAAGTAAGCATGGCAACGCTTACAGTCCATATTGACCGTACTAAGTTACAAACGGCAGTCAAGGTTGGTATACATGAGTGCACATGGTGAAGTTAGCACGGCAGAGCTAACAGTCCATATTGAACGTACTAAGTGACATACCATGGTCATGTTATGTATCCATGAGTGCACATGGTGAAGTAAGCACGACACAGCTTGTAGTCCATATTGACCTTTCTACGTAACATACCCAGGTCCTGATAGGTATACGTAAGTGTACATGCTAAAATACGCACGGCACCACTATCAGGCCATATTTACCGTGCTAAGTTACCTGTGGCTGTCATGGCATATATCTGTGAGTGCACATGGTTAAGTAAGCACGGCACCACTAACAGTCCATATTCACCGTACTAAGTTACATACGGTGGTCATGGTATGTATCCGTGAGCGCACACGCTGAAATAAGCACGGCACCGCTAACTGTCAATAGTTAACATACTAAGTTACCTACGGCGGTCAAAAAATGTATTCATGAGTGCAGGTACTGAAGTAAGCACGGCACCGTTAACAGTCCATATACACCGTACTACGCTGCCGACGGCTGTCAAGGCATGTGTCCGTAAGTGCACATCGTAAAGTAAGCTCGGCACCGCTTACAGTTCATATTGACCATGCTAAGTTACATTCTGCGGTCATGTTATGTATCCATGAGTGCACATGCTGAAGTATGCACGGCACCACTGACTGGCCATATTTACCGTACTAAGTTACCTACGGCTGTCATGGCATGTGTCCGTGAGTGCACATCGTGAAGTAAGCTCGACACCTCTAACAGTCCATATTGACCGTACTTATTTACATATGGCTGTCATGGCATGTGTCCGTGAGAGCAAAGCATAAAGTAAGCACGGCAACGATAACAGTGCATGTTGACCGTACTAAATTACATACGGCTGCCATGGAATTTTTCCTTGAGTGCACATCGTTAAGTATGCACGGCACCGCTAAAAGTCATTATTGAACGTACTGAGGTGCAAACGGCGGTCATGGCATGTATCCATGAGTGCAGATGCTGAAGTAAGCAAGGCACGTTAACAGTCCATATACACCGTACTATGTTGCTAAAGGCTGTCATGGCCTGTGTCTGCTAGTGCACATCGTGAAGTTAGCACGGCATCGCTAACAGGCCATATTGACCGTGCTTAGTTACATACTGCGGTCATGTCATGTATCCATGAGTGCACATCGTGAATTAAGCCCGGCACATCTAACAGTCCATATTGACTGTACTGAGTGGCCTACGGCGGTCATGCTTTGTATCCGGCACCGCTAACAGTCTATATCTTTCGCACTAAGTTACGTTCGGCGGCCAAGGTTTTTATATATGAGTGCACATGGTTAAGTAAGCACGGCACCACTAACAGTCCCTATCGACCGTACTAAGTTACATACGGTGGCCATGGTATGTATCCATGAGTGTACATGCTGAAGTTAGCTCGGCACCGCTAACAGTCCATAGTTACCATAAGAAGTTACCTACGGCGGTCAGGGCATGTGTCCGTAAGTGCACATCGTAAAGTAAGCACGGCACCGCTAACAGTCCATATTGACCGTGCTAAGTTACATACTGCAGTCATGTTATGTATCCATGATTGCACATTCGGAAGTATGCACAGCACCGCTAGCAATCTATATTTACCGTACTAAGTTACTTTTGGCTGTCATGGCATGTGTTCGTGAGTGCACATCGTGAATTAAGCCCGGCACATCTAACAGTCCATATTGACCATACTTAGTTACATATGGCTGTCATGGCATGTGTCCGTGAGAGCACATCATAAGGTAGGCACGGCAACGTTAACAGTCCATTTTCACCGTACTAAGTTACATACGGCGGTCAAGGTTTTTATATATGAGTGCACATGGTTAAGTAAGCACGGCACCTTTAACAGTCCATATAACCCATTCTAAGTTGCTAACGGCTGTCATGGCTTTTGTCCGTAAGTGCATATTGTAAATTAAGCCCGGCACCGCTAACAGTCCATATAGAACGTACTAGGTTGCCTACGGCACTCATGGCATGTGTCCGTGAGTGCACATAGTAAAGTAAGCACGGCACCGCTTACAATCCATATGGAACGTGGTAAGTTAAATATGTCTGCCATGGCATGTGTCCGTGAGTGCATATCGTTAAGTATGCATGGCACCGCTAAAGGTCCATATTGGACGTTCTTAGATGCATACGGCAGTCATGGCATGTACCCATGAGTGCACGTGCTGAAGTAAGCACGGCACCATTAACTGTCCATAATGACCGTACTAATATACGTACGGCGGTTATGGTATGTGTACATGAGTGCACATGGTGAAGTTAGCATGGCACCTCACGGATTCTTCATTGTCCGTTGTTATTTACATATATATTCACGGACACATTTTTCTTACTGATGTTTGCCAGTAAGTATCGCAAACACTTACCAGTGCTCACTGGCACAGAGAATTCACTTAGTTTAGTCACCTGCACATGCCAGTAAGGGCATATTTTTCTTCGAACCACCTTGATCTACAGACTTTATTGGCTATTTTCAATCAATTAATTAATAAACGCTTCGGTTGAGCAGTTAGCTCCGCAATAATTTGGAATTTTATGGGTCACGAGGCCAATGCCCTTAATGGAAACA
>JAYGXS010000001.1:103888794-103908122 GCA_036362985.1 Ligula intestinalis | reverse complement strand
CAGTCGCTGCATGTCCTGGAGGAAGCGATTAAGGAGTTGAGTAAAGTCGGAAAAGCAGTTAGATGTATATTTGTAGACAACCAGCTATTATTTCAAGGCAGGGGCGTCCCATAAATATCCCATGGAGTCCATATATGCCAAGAAATTCGTGTATTCTAGCCGAAAGTATCAGTGCGTCATGGCCCCAACAAAAAACCTGGTGCTTTTTATTTGCATTTGATCTCCGCTGGTAGTCGTGCTGGGTGTGACGCATTTTTCGATGTATCTCACAGTAAAGAGGAAGGCCTCGCGGTCACCACATTTAAAATGGAGTACAACAAGGATTACGTGCCTCCTGAGAGGATTGACACCACAGCCTTTTTTTAAGGAGCATCCCTTACAGGATTTTTGAACGCTGATTCCATCTTCCCCAGGAAGTTAGTTTTTGCGTACCATGCTTATTGCCCGATCTTTGCTCGCGAGGAAGGTTTGGCTGTCATGGCATGTGTCCATGAGTGCACGTCGTCAAATAAGCACGGCACCGCTTACAGTCCACATTGACCGTACTACGTTACCTACGGTGGTCATGGTATGTATCCATGAGTGCACATCTTTAAGTAAGCAGGGAACCGCTAATTGTCCATATTGACCGTATTAAGTTGCCTATGGCTGTCGTGGTATGTATCAATGAATGCACATGCTGAAGTAAGCACGGAATCTAACAGATTCCCGATTGTCTGTACTTATTTACATTTATAATCACGGACACCTTTTTATTACTGATTCATGCCAGTAAGTACCGTTAACACCTACCAATGAGCACTGCCACAGAGAAACCACTTTGTTTAGTCAACTGCACCTGCCATGAAGGGCATATTTTTCTAAGTACCACCTTGATCTACTGATTTTATTTGCTATTTTTAATCAATTAATTACTAAACTCTTCGGTTGGGTAGTTAGCTCCGCAATAATTTGGAATTTTATGGGTAACCTAGGAAATGCCCGTAATTAGAACATATGGCATGCCTTGTACACATTTATTTTCCATAAAATCCCTTCACCCACACATCAAATGTCTTAAGGATTCACTTTAGTGCCTAACCATTAACTATTACTCATTTCTCTTTATTCTCTGCTTCGTTTGTTTTACTTCTTAAAACTTGCTTAAGTTTTGGTTATTTTTGGTTGCGTATTTTTCACGCTGAGGCAGCTACTTAGCGCAGAATGTGTGGGATGTAACCTCTGAGCGGGGAAAGCCAAACGAATTGCTGCCAGCCAGAATCGGGACCAGGGGAGCTTGCACGGTTTTGGGTCTTTCGCAGAAGATGCTCCCTAAAAGATTATCCATCTCATCAAAAGGAGAAGTATAATTATCTCCGAAAGAGTAAATGTGGGAATATAAGATTGTCGAGAATTGATAAACGTTTATTGAACGAACGATCGAATAGAAAATAAAGAAGGAAAGGGTCGTAGGAAAAAAGTGTTAGACTTAACGTGTGAGAGGAGAAAGGGCGATGACGTGGGAAAAAGCCGACAATGGAACGATGACCGCGAGCCGCGACTTCTCCTGCAATACCAAAAATTGAAACTAGACAACCAAGGAAACCAATTCAAACAAACGAGGGTCAGGGTGGTTCGTTACAGGGGCGCGTTTTTAGAGGGCGGTCACGGCCGCGTTGATTCCTATTGTTCGTTAATAGCTTTTCGGTGATTGGTTAATTTACACCAAGCTGTGACAGCAGCTAAGACAATTTTATCAAGGAAACGGTAGGCAAATTCCGATGAAATCTCTCTTGGTTAGAATAACATGGCAAACGAAAAACAGCGAGACATACAGAGCATTTGACTAAACAATTAGAAAAGTAAAATTAATCGAGAATACAGAGTAGAGAGGCGCGTATTACTTTCTGTTCGTTTGGTGAAATTAATGTCTGTACTGGTCCAAATTCCTATTAAAAGGCTCCACTGTTAGGGGCTTGACGATGTCCACCGACAAAAATTCCATGCTTCAATCACTATAATATTAATAAGACATTTTCTGTGTTCAGTCCCTGCCAGCCAAATCCCCGGATAAACTCGTCAAAATTCTGGGGAGATAGGTAGTGATCTGGGGTTGACGACGGGGATTCGAAGGGGTTGAGGACGGGGTTTTCAATCCACATATCCCCGTCTTCACCTCCGTCGCAACCCTCGCATCTCCCCGTTAAAATAACGAGGTGGATATACATATTAACAAATTATCCGTAAAAATAATATTTAATGGTACCTAAAACGCCGTAAATGTTTAAAAATAGTCAAAAAATGAGTTAGATTGTCTTTCAGGTCTGACTACAGCATTCTCGAAATTTGAAGATTGCGGAATAAAACAGGGTGTCCCAAAAATGTATGGACATTTTAAGTAGCTGTAGACTTGGTCTTTATTATTTCAAAAATGTTAAAATATTTAAAAGTATCTTTTTTATTATCTTTTTTCAATATATTTTGACTATTGCAACAGTGGCTGAATTGAGAAAAGCCATTGAACGTGAATGCACCCCAATACCAAGGAAATTGTTTCATCGTATGTGCGCTGCCATTGCTTCGCGTTTTCAGCAGTGTCATGATCAAAATGGACGTCATTTTGAAAAAAAAATCAGTGAAAAGCAATCAAATGATCATTGTAAGTGTATCTACATTTATTCATCAATAAAATTCTGATAAAAACCAATTTAACAAATAGGTAAAATGTGTATACATTTTTGGGACACCCTATACATACGCCTTAGCCATCAACTTTGGATCCGTCAATCGTCATTTCCGCCCAGTTTTGGGTGTGTGCTGGCAGGGAGGACGGGGATTTCGGGGTTGAAAACCCCGTTCTCACCCCTATCGTCACTTCCGGATCCCCCCTCGAAATTCCGGTAGGGTATGCATATTATCAATTTATACGTAAAAATCATATTAAATGTCATCTAAAAAATGCACTTCAAGTTCAAAATGGTGAAAAAAAGGGTTTAATAAATGAAAATAAATTGTATATTTAAGGCCGAAGGAGCCCTTTCATTACTTGCCTTATCCTTCTGTCTACAACATGCTGAAAATTTCGGGTTGCAAAATAATACATATTCCGTCAACATCAACCCCGGATACACCAGCATACCCTCGTCGTCACCCCCGCCCAGTTTTGGGCGTGTGCTGTCACGGGTATTGCCGCAGTCACATGAAGTTTATTTATTTACCGTTTAAAGGTAAAGTCAAAAGAGATATACAGTAAAGGATCGAGCTGATAAGTTAAAAAATTCCTGATAATTCTTATTTTTGTTTATCAACAGAAAAATGTGCAGCTCGTTGAATGATTTAAGTTTGGGACGGAAAATGGTTAGTCCTGGTATACGATATTGTCAGTCTCCCTTCAGTGTTATGGAGCCAGTATTTTACACCAGACAAAGTGTGCTGGAGAACGGTTGCTGGCTGTAGGCTGCAGAATTGGCCAACTGCGAGCTGCAGAATGAGCATCGCCTTCAGAGCGGAAGAGAGAATCTATTGAGTTAACACTCACATTCGTAAAAGGTTTCCTCAGTGTAGGTAGGAAGTGATGGCCCTCTTAAGCAAAGGATAGCTCTTTCTGTCAATGCCAATGAATGTTTTCCAAATTCGAAGATAAGTGAAGGATTTGTGTCAATCGCTTTAGCTTAGAGAAGAAAGACTTCTAGTATTGTTCTTTTTGTTGTGTACGTTACCCGAAAGCATCATTACACCCGTATGTTTAACACGATCTGTTGGTTTGAAAAGATTTTGTCTGCTGACTGCTCATATGGGGTTCTGCAATTAATTGATGTTGTGCTTTCCATGGTTTTCATTTCTTTAAACAGTTAAATTTTCACTGACTTTCAGAGAAGGTCCGACTGCTTGTGCTGCAAAACCCGTGGCTTTTCTTGTCCTTAAGTTAATCGCCCCGCAGTGATATTTAACAAATACGAAATCAAAAGTTTGGGGTCACCGAAAACTCCAAACTTATCGACCCTAGTGGTATTTGAGAACATCTAGTAATCTCAGCATGCTTCACACTAATGTGACAACTTATGTAGCATGAAATTTACTTTATCTGCCTATTACGATTTATGCAACACATTTTTTAAAATGATGTTTTAGGCAGCTTGTGGACACTTACCCCAGGCCACTGTTACTGTGTAAATAGTATGATGTTTAATTGAAGTATCTAGTAGGACTTTGTCAGCACATAATTTATTTAAGCATTAAGAATGGCTTGTGTGCTCTTATAGGGACCCAACGACGAAACAAAAGGCCGACAGTCATCTAGAGCGGAGTCCCTCAAGGTTCAGTACTTGAACCGAGCCTCCTTCTCTTGTTTGTTAATGATTGTGTATATGAATTGTACTGTGAGTGTGCCATATTTGCAGATGATGTAAAAATGTGAAAGGTCATCAAGAGTGCTGCCGATGAAGATAACTTCCAGGAAAATCATTTTCGGTTAAACGATTGGTCACACAGATGGCTACTGTTATTCAATTCAAACAAATGCACTCTGCTGCGTCTGGGAAATCGAAATGCGGTCCCTGATGCGCGACCCTACCATCTGAACGGAATTCCACTCCAAGAATTATAAAAAAAGAAAAGCTCGGCATCTGAAGGACAGACAACCTCAAACCTTCTACACAATGTTGTAAGGCGGATAAAACTACAACTTCACTGATGTACGGACATTCATGGTTTTTAATGAAGACTGTTTCTCGAAAATACCTTCGTAAGGTCATATATCATAAGGTCATATCTTGAATACACGATTCAAGCCTGGAGACCGTGGATGTGGCAGAATTATAACAAACTTTAAAGGGTCCAGCGGCGGACCACAAAATTAGTAAGAGACGAAGGTGCACTACCATATGAAGTCTGCTTAAATAACCTCAATCTGTATCCTCTGAGTTATAAGCAGTTATAGGCAGTTACAAACCTTCCGTATTGTGCGTGCCATAGACTGTGCTCTCATGCATGATGAATTTTTCCAATTGGCCACTACAACTAATCTCCAGGGATATCCCTTCAAACTATAGGTGCCCCAAAGGCTATTGGATGTGTGGATGTATTTTTTTTCCTAATCGGGTTGTGTACTCGTGGAAATTTGCGAATTTCAAGTCTCTCGAGCTTACGTGTTTTAAGTCTCTATCTCAGTATAGAAGACACGCTTCTTGGAAATTATTCAAGAGTTGACTACATATTTCCAAAGTTTGGAATTTTCTACGTGGAAATCTCAATCCGGTCGCTCTGAAAAATTCCTCCGCTGTGAATTATTTCCAAAGTTTGGAAATTGCTTCTTGGACGTGTCGATTTAATGAAAAACTTTTCTTTGCCACAAAAATCTGCACATCTCCGAATTTCACGCCGAGGCTGAGTCCTTATATCACTGTGTTGCTATATTCCCTTATCCTAATACTGTCATAATATTTAGGATAAAAGTGACTCACACGTTAGGATAAAAGTGATTCTCACGTTATAACCAAACACATTTCATTGTATCTGTCAGGAACTCAATATTTTACTGTGACTTGCTGTAACCTGCTTGTCTCAGTAAACTTGCACTATCTGGCCAATCGATCTTCTCTCCGCCTCACTCCTACGGGCTCTAGGGTTTGGCTTCCGACTTAATTGGCAGTATCAGACGCAGGTCGTAACACAAAAAAATCTTACATAGCAGGAGAGTTTAGATGCTACAAGTCCGTTAGCACAAAACGTTTCGCCTCCACCGGATCTCGAACCCGGGTCGCCAAATCTGGTTATTGGCGGTGTTAGCACCTCAGGCAGCCCGGCCACTTCGACACGGGCCCTTGACAACCATGTTAAGATACGACCAGAAAGTAACTGCCGATATGGCTACTTAGATAATTTTATAAATTCTCCACCTCCCGCCAAATGGCCAAGATGTCTACTACGTTTACCGAAGTTAGACTGTGAGGACTTCGTCCTCCGCCAGGAGTTTTCGGAGACGAAGCAGGAACTTTACCACGAAGTAAATAATCTGAAACAAGAGATAGCCTATCTAAAAAAGCATATTTCTTATACAGCAGTTAAACCAGCCCTTGTCGGCCAAAAACCGGGGGTAAATAAAATTACATATGCTCAGATAGCCTCAGCCGGTAGACCTGAAACTCGCATATCATCTGCCGAACCAAGTAAACAAGCGGGCGTCTCACTCGATCGTAAAGAAACTTAAATAAATCTGTAGTCTTCGCCATCGTTACTCGGCTCAGGCAGCACTAACAATGATCTGCATTTGCATCCTAGCGTCACATCGTTGCTTGATGCTGCACTAGAAAGTGATGATACAGAGGTCGATAAGATCATGAAGCCAAAAAAGCATAGGGTTAGAAAGGCTCGAAAGTCTAAATGGGCCAGGAATGCGCAGTCAGCTAACTCAAAAACCGGCACATCAGGACCCATCAAACCTTTAGTACCGGATACAGATGGCCGCTTGGTCGGAACTCGTGAGCTCGCAACAGATGCACCAGTGATTCACAAGCAGAATATAGTTGTAAAAGGGGCTCCAGAGATAGCGTCAGCAATTGCACAAGAACGAGTTGACGCTGATATTGACTAAGATTTGGACATGTCTGTCGACAAGCCTGAAACCTGCATATCGGATCATGTGTCAAGCTCATGGGCTATAACATCGCACTCGGCTTAAGCGACACTAGCAATTATCGAGATTTGCATCCTAGCACCACATCGTTGCTTGACTCTGCACAAGAAAGCGATGACCAAGAGTTTGACAAGATCATAACTCAAAAGAGGCATAAGCCTAAGAAAGCCAAATGGTTCACGGGTTTGCACTCAGCTTACCCAATAGTCAGTACATCAGAACCGCATGTACCGGATATAATTGCTCCCTCGGCCGAAACACGTGAGCTTGCAACATATGCCCCATTGAGTCGCAAGCAGAAAATAGTTGTAAAGGGGGCCCCAGAGTCAGAGTCGTCAATTGCACAAGAACGAATTGACCATGGCGTGGGTCTTATGCGAGTGTAAGCCAAAGCGTTGCTAAAACCAGGTGAGTCTTTCCGCAATCTTAAGGCATTTCGAATAGGGAAGGCTCCAACAGCTCCAGAATCAATTTCTCGGCCACGACCTCTAAAAGTTATTTTAGAAACTGAAGCACAGGCGAAACTCTTGCTAGAGCACAAACCATCCTCTTGGAGTCTGCATTTGCAAGTTTTTTCAGCCGGATTACGAGTTTAAAGAGCGGAGAAAGATGAGACAGCTAATAATAGAGCTGGAGAAACGGAGAACCAATGGCGAGACAAATCTCAAAATAAGAGAGGGAAAAATAGTTCAGGTCAAAAGGACATCGCTCTGGTCGAAGCCAGTAACAGTGACGGCCTAGCTGTCCCGCCACCGAAACCTAAGACATGCCCTCTTAAATTGGTCGTTTTAAATGCCAGATCACTGATTAATAAAATGCCTCTGCTCCAGACTATTGTTTTCGTCAACACTGTTATGGTAACTGAGACATGGGCATCGGCCTGTGTAGCTGACTCAGAACTCTATGTTATAGGCTATTCATGCGTTCGGAACGATCGAAAAAATGGCCGTGGCGGAGGAAGCTGCATCTATATTAAGCAGCCACTTGCATTTCTCCCGTTGGACTATCCACAATTCACGGCGGTGGAGGAGAGCTGCTGGCTACGAGTTGTTCTAAAAAACAAATACTCCTTACTTGTTGGCTGTGTTTATCGCCCACCTTAAGCTAATGCAGACTACGATCTTTGTCTCTCGCAGGCATTTCATGCCGCAGCTGACTTAAATCTTAAGTATTTCTTGATTGCAGGCGATTTTAACCTTCCTGACGTGCAATGGTTTCCACCATCCGGTCCTTCAAAGTTCGGGAACTTACTTGAGGCAATAGATATCGGCATGTGGGATCAGGTAGTCGATTTTCCCACTCGAGGAGCAAAAATACTAGACCTAATTTTTTGTAGGGGATGCGAACCACTTTCAGTGTCATACTTAGACGCACTTGAGAGTTCAGGCCATCTTACAGTTTTAAGTGAACTAGAACTGGAGGCGGATAAAACATTTTCTTAGAAGTATAGTCTTTATTATGACTTCCGATCAGAAAAACACGGCGGACCTAATGGCACATCTAAACGCTCTCGACTGGTCTGAATTTTTCCAATGTTTGGATGTAAATGTTTGTACCGATGCAGTGTACAAAGTGTTGGATCCACTCATCCTCCACTTTGTCTCCCGTAAGAAAGTAATACATGTCAAGGATGAAGTGTACCTTCCTCTGTCTTTCCGTCGTAGGCTGCGTAAACTCTCTCGTCGTTTGCATCGGCGGAATGACACTTCCGTTCTGCCCTTGATCACACTGATCTTTGAGCAGGCCAAGAAAATCTCCAAAAAACAGCAGATAGCCGATGAGGCTCACTTCGCTGAAAATCCTTCCCTTAATGTTGCGAAACTCTTTTCGCGTACAGTAAAAGCGCAGAGGAAAACGCAACACCCCATACTTCAAGATGCTTTAGGAAACCCCATAGCTGACGCTAAGTTGACCACCGATAGTTTCAATGCGTTTCCATCCAAAACGCTAAGTGAAAGCTCGTTCGCTGCACCTCCGGTTATCCGGGCTTGGACGGGTGCCGTTCTCGAAACCATAAGTTTTACCCACTGGGACGTGACTGTAGCCATTCGTCGTTATCGTCAATCTTATAGTCCAGGACCAGATGGCGTCCCAGTTAGCCTTCTAAAAGCTGAAGTGAATGATATCTTTCCGTCTATTCTGTGTAAGGTATTTAATCTTGCTCTTGAGAGCGTAACCTTTCCTTCGTTGTGGAAGGAATCGCACATAATGCCTATTCGTAAGCATGGCCGATCGACGTCATTCAACAACTTTAGGCCAATAAATACACTTCCCGCAGCCTCGAAGATCTTGGAGACCTTAATCAAAGAAAAGATGATGCGTCACTTGACAGAGAACAACCTGCTCAATACAGCTCAACATGGCTTTCTCGAGAAACGATCTTGTGACACCTCTCAGCTCTCTTTCTTTGATTATGTGCTGCAAGCTAGAGACAGCGGTTTTGCCACTTATAGCGTCTATTTTTATTTTACTAAGGCCTTTGGTTGGGTCAATTATAACCTCCTCCTTCTGAAACTGCCCTCGATCAGAACAGGTAGCAAGCCTCTGACCTTCATATCTTCCTATTTGGCTGCTCGCACACAATGAGTAAAAATTTCCAATGTTATCTCCAACCCCACGCATGTGAGGAGTGGAGTTATACAGGGTAGTGAACTGGGTCTGCTCCTATTTTGCCTGTTTGTCAATGACCTAGTCTTGAATACTGCTCACCCCTATTCAGTTTTCTGCGCACTTGTGAACGAAAGAAAATAGAATCGGTGCAGCACTTCTTCACTAGAAGAGTTTTCACTACAGAACACCGTAACTTAACCTACCAGCAAAGGTGCGAACTTATATAGCTGGATCCCCTATGGCTTCGTCAAATGCAGTGGGGTCTATTTTTACTGTTTAAACTTTTGAATTGTCAAACCTTTGATCCTTTAAGTACAATAAGGCAGCTTGAGCACTCTCGACGTGCCAGTCATCGAGACGTATTTTTATTTCTTCCTATGGCACGTACAGTAAAGAACCGGCAATTCTTTTCAGTAAATGCCATTTCAATCTGGAATAAAATGCCCAAAAGTATTAAAGCCCAGCAAAACTACCCTATGTTTAAGAGAGCTGTAACTAGTTTTCTACATTCAGGACAACTTTTACGAATTTTGGGTGCTGACTCGGTGGAATCTCTCTCTTTCACTCTGATGGCGTTCGTGGACTTTGAACCCCGCCAGGCTTCATGCTGAAGATAATGCTGCTGAAGCAGCAATCCGCAGTCTGCTAACCCTTCAGCCGATAGCGCGCAACTTTTGCCGACAACCATTGAAGGAAAACTGAGAACACTGTTCTTGTGCCAACCCTCTCCGTCTGGAACTTATGTCCTTAAACGATATGAAACATTTCTCCTGCTGATGAGTCAACTCAGCTTACAACTGTGCATTTATTCCGTTTTTATCATCCCTTTGAAGGCAGGATTTTTTCACTTGAAACAAACTCCCTATCTCGCCCAGTATTGACAAAACTAAAAACCTAAAACAAAACCAATACTGGCTGCAGCAAAGGGAGTTTTTAGGTTTTTTCTGGTCTTCGAGGTGTTGGAAGGCGCCCAAGAGGTGCATTACCAACTCTTTACAATTGCCTGTAAACTGGCATAATAAACATATTATTATCATTATTATAACCTTCCCGAAGCGGTTTTTATGTCCCAATTTGTAAAAACATTCAAACACCGATGTGATATTCACATGTTACAGCACAACGTGAACTATGTGACAAATTAACCTCGAAACACCACTGCACCATTTGGTGGTCTATGTTTACCTGACTGAAAACTTGTTAAGATTTTTCATCATTCCTGAGATTTTGATGTGACAACTAGGGAGTTCAAAGGCGCAAGCCTATTTTTTCCTCAAATATACTGACTGACTGTAGTCAAATGTCACTACTGAAATAGCGTACATTTAAATAATCTAATTTTTAAGATTGATTTATGTATTTTTTAAGTACCTATACCACTGCCTGCTGGCACTCGCCCGGTCCACATGCTACTAAAGTACACTTTAGTAACCTCAACTTAATTCAGGTGCTTTTCAGATTTTCTGCAGCACTTCTTTACCTATATAATACTGTGGTTTCTTATTCTGTTAGAAGTCGACACCGATGGTCAATCAGAAGCATCTGGTTCAAAATACCAGCAATTGCCAATCAATGAGCAATGAAAAATTATATAATATCTGTACATATTCGTCGAAAACTAATAATTATACAATAAATTACCTATATCCCTCACTGCGCGCTTTGTCGTTTCAATAAACAACCAGTTGGGGTGGGCGTTGGCGGGTAGTCGGGAATTGAGCTAAGACGGATTAGAAGTAGACCTCCTGCTGCGCAATTTTTTTCAGGACTGCGTAAAACGGGTTGAACTTCCTGCCCTGAGCCCCGTCCAATCTGGGGGTATAGTCACGTAATCCCCCGTTTTACTCCGTAGAAGGGCGGGAAAAACGAGGATTGTTCTGGTAGGGCAAGGACACCAGTCGTTAACCTGTTGTTGAAGTTATGCGAATTGATTTTTGAATTTGGAATTTATGTATGTCGGCCTCAGGAAGGCACTATCTAGACTAACTTGGCTTCGGAAAAGAATATGAAGATACGTAGGATGCAGAGTAGGCTTATACTACAATTCCTGTTCAAATGTGATCGTGAAATGTGTGCATGATTCGCTGGTGGTCGCTAATTATCAAAAAATGAAAAATTTTTGAAAAAGCATTAGTTCACATAGAGCCTCGACTTGTCACGCGCCAAAATGGAATTCTGGTTGTGGTTAGTAGCTAACGAAACAGGAGCAATTCTATTGTTTGAATGAAGCGTGGTTTATGGAGATATGTAGGTTCCCGAGGACATGAGACAGCGAAAATAGTTTGAAGAGGATCTTCTAAATTTTCGATGGCATTTTCCTTGAGTCATGCGGAAAGCTGCTCATAGAAGATGGGGGAATAAAGAAAAATTAAATCAGTGTTAAAATAAATGTGCAGTCTTCGCTTGTAGTTAGAGACCTTATTTCAATTGGCAACTTATTCCAAAAATAGTTATATCTGGAAGCAAAGACCAGAGATGGTTTATATGAGGAGGATGCAGGCGGAGGTATAAAACGCCAGGATTTCTTTATTACAGGTTTTGTCACCAGCCAGCTGCCAGGTATATCTGAACGCCAAGTGTGCCTTACAAGTTGTGTGGGTGAGTGAAGCTTTGGCTCGGTGATGGTAACTCTGTCGGCTGCCACCAATAAGATGAGGCGGAAGTATCGATTAACATCAAATGTACGCGCGTTTGAAGCTGCGAGTCAATCGATGCCGTTGGAAAGATAGTCGCGAATCAAGTAACCATGCGGGCCGCAAATTATGGCAGCCAAAGACAGGATGACTCACACGCAGTCAGCTTAGGCGGCAAACTTCTATAGAAACACCCGGCAAGACCGAAGGTGGCGTGTGGCGACGCCGAAGGCACAATTGATGCCTAAAATGTGAGCAAGGAAGCCGCCAGGAAATTGAACATGACGTTCACTCCGGGTGATATATACAGTTGTCTAAGAAGGGACGTTGGTGTGGGCAGTGTCAGAAGTGTTAGAGTGTAAGCCAGTAGCAGGTTGAGGTTGCGGACAAGGGTGAAGATTTAATAGAGAGGACGATGAAATAGCGAGTTATGGGAGGACATGAGGCGTAAGACCACAGTGCTCATCCGGCGAAGAGTCAGGGACAGCACCCTTGAGTCAGTCAGCGTCACGACCTCCTCGCGAGTGCCATGCTAGATATGGTAGGTGTTTGTCTCTCGTGAATTGACAGGTAAGGGACCCTCCTAGGGTGGTTCCAAGGGCTTCCGAACTCAGCCACATCGTATCAAGACGTTAGAGCACGTCGCCGACTATTTCTAGAGATAAGACTCAGAGGCAGTGAGCCTGGGTGGAACCGGGGAAAGCGTCCACAAAAACTTTCGAAGGCGATTCTGGTAGAATCCTCGACCAAAACTTAAGATGATGGCGAGATAATATCACTGGGAATTCTGATGGGGGCGCTGAACAAAAATTCAGCGGTAGAGCATTTAAGTTGAGACTGGAGGGAGGAGCCCAGAAGGAGATGTTCTGTAGAGTTCTCCGGATCGGCCGCGGCGCGTAGGAAGGCTTTCAACTGGCGATGAAACCACTCGACCACCCTATGCAACCGGGGGTATTCTGCAGTGTGGATACGGGTTCAGCCTAAAACGAGTGAAGAGACTGGAAGAGGGTAAACTCGACCTGAGCAGCGGAATTAGTGATGATTGTGGAGAGAGAGCAGAAGATGGCGACCAAACGACTGAAGTAGGCCTTGACCACCGTAAAAGCCCTGGGAGAGAGGGAAAGCCTACGGTCACCCGCTGAACCCATGCATGTATGTGAGGAGGTAGAAACAGCTGCTATACAGAGACAGGGGGCCTTAGATGTCCAGGTGGATTTGAACGAACCTACAAGCAGGGCCGGGAAAGGTACCAATGAGTGCGTTGTTTTGCTAGCGGGCCTTGCTTTATTGTCAGCTTAGGCAAGCGCGTATCAAAAATTTGACGTCCTTGTGCATCACAGGCCAGATCAAGCAATCAGAGACTCTCTTCTCGGTTGCTCGAATTCTAGAATGAGGTAGATTGTGCAGGGAGGAGAAAACAGTGCGACGAAAGGATGGCGGCGCGAAGGGGGCAGTGGGAGGGGGTTGGAGACTTCAAACAGGATGGTGTTGTTGACAGTAGTAAGTGGCAGTTCCTGGAGTTGGAGTCTGGAAACGTCCTCGTCACAGCGTGGACTAACACGGCGTTGTTTGGCAACCATTGCAGTCAGGTGAACTTCGGGAGTTACTTACAAATGGGCAATTGAGGCTCTGAACAGTGTTTCAGTCACCTCATTGCGTGACCCACTGATGTGGTGGATGTCTGAGGTAAACTGCGAAATGTACAGTAGGTTGCATATCTGATGAAAGGTTGGAGGTCCTATGCTGTTAGACGTTGCGGAAAAGAACTTCTTGTTGGTGCATGTTAATCTATAAAAGAACACTCATGAAGAGCAGGAACTTTTTAGTTATATCTGTTTGCAAAACGGAAAATTTTGTTTTCCGTCCTTGAATTTTAGGTAAGTGTTATTGTGAGATAACGCATTATTTTTGGTAATTGGAGAACGAAATAAGTTCAAAAATTCTATTTTGTAAATCTACCAAGTGTTATGCCATAAAATTGAGTAAAAAACTTTCAGAGCTGTCTAATTAAAAAAAATTATTGTATATTTGAAGGGTTGCAGGCAAGGAATGCGAATGGGGACTTTATGAGTATCTAGTAATTAAGCCGATTGTGAAGTCATTAAAAGGTTGAAGACAGTTAAGATAACATACACTTGAGTGAGTTGTGACGGGATATTGCAATTCAATTTTCTCAAAAATCACCGTTGATTTTATTGCCACTCTGCTTTTTATTTGTTATTGTAGGAATAAACCTAGAAGTAACCAAATATACTGAAAACTGTTCCGATTTATAAAGAATGATTAGTTCTTTCATTTACAACGGAAGCTTTTTCCATAATTTTAGGGGAATCATTAAACTGGCAAAAATGTCCCATAATGATCTTGACTTAATCATCAAGAAAATTAAAATACGCAGATAACAAACACCAAAATAGATAAGAAAAGCTTGTTTTCAAGAGGTTACTTTTTGTAAATATTTTCTTAATCACTGTTGAGCATATTCATTTGCGACTTTTGCACTGGACTTTCATTTTTCTCGGCAATGAGTTCACATGGTTGGGTGGTTCTGAAACTATGACACACAAAGACAACTGCATAAGAAAAATGTTAAAAAGCTGGTAATTTATGTAAATGCTTTCAAGATGTATGTTATTTTGAAGGTTTTGGTAAGCAAATAGAATATACTCATTATTTATGGTCAATTGACAAAAGCCAGTGAAAATCGTAAAGTCTTAATTCGAATTTCATGGAAGATCTGAAACTCTTCATGATATATGTCAAAATAATTGCGGAAAAATATGGCGGAAGGCAATAACTCTTAGTGTTCAAAAAATGGTACGTTTACAATCGTTCCCGACAATTCTATTTAAATTTATTATTCACTGACCGGCATGTCCGCAAGTGAGCTTAAGCAATATATTGCTCCTGTGATATCCCAATGAGGCCTATCAAGCGAAAACGTGGTTGCCTTAGTCCAACATAAGCCAAGCGATGCATGAACGGAAGAAAAAAACTAGCTATTCTCGTGAAAACATGTTAGGATACATACTCGAAATGGAGGCTCTTCGGTAACAGCCATACACTATATTGCACGTAATATCGAAGCATATGCATTCGAAACCTTCACAAAACGATAATTTTTCAACGTAAATGTACTTTTGCTGCCTTATTTACTCGGTGGTTTTGTATGAACGGGCTTTCTCTATATATAAAACTTAAGTTTACCTAGTACGCCCGATTTCCACTTTTTCGGAATTTTCCACTTTCTTAAAGAAGCTGGTGTTTCTAGAAAACGTTATATTCTTTCATAAATCATAATATGCCCTATTGTGCAGAAAGACCATTTATTTATGTCTGAAAGACTTTGGGGGCCACAGCTTGGGCTGCGTTTGAGTAGGAGGGAGTTACTTGAAAAAATCGTTGGATTTCATGAGATAGTACACCTACTGTAGTTCAATTGTCAAAACTCCCGTGGGTTCAACTTGTCAGAGTTTAACTACAAGACGTAAGCTCGGATTTTGTGGTCAAAGAATTTGGCTATGTCTCCGTTGAACGACTCTTTGAGAGAAAAGGGATGAATGTTGAGTTGTGCAGCCCGGGTGCTACTTCAACTGGGACCACCTTAGTAGCACGCCGTTGGATACCTTCCAGAATCCCCATATATTTCTGAAGCCAAGGCCACCAAGCCTTACCGCACAGTCCAGTTGCGGCCGCATGAATACTCCACATACTTTTCCGAAGATAGCTGTATTCAATTTAAAAAAAATGTTTTTCGTATGGTGCTCAAAATCGAAATTGCTCTCGCGGCGACTTTAGAGCACTTTGTTGTCACACTTACGTCGTCTTTGATCAATATACTAAGGCCTCTTTGCACACTCGCGGTTTCAAGTAGTTAGTTTCCCACTCGTCGGTTGCTTGAGATGGATACGGAAATGACAATGTCCACAGGCGGAACAGGAGAAACGTTGGGGAAGAAAAACCTCCTTGCGTTCAGTTTTGCCCGAGTCACATGTAATTTGAAAGGATGCCCCTTTATTTTAGTGTCAGTGGTCACCTCAAAGTATGAGGCAGCAATCAGTCAGTGCATTCGAAGTAAATGAGAGAAACCCTTAAAAATCTATTGAAACGGTACACAAATGCATAAAAAGTAGTGAATATGCAAAAATGGTTACAGGTCGCTTTTTCGTGTGAAAATAAATAAGAATATTTAGAAAATATGAATGGTTAAAAGGGTGAAGCATTGGCGAAATAGCACCGTAAAACATGTTCACTGCATTTCTACTATAAAATGTTCACCCAGCGAACTTAATTTGCATAAACAGTCTAGTGAAATCAAGCAAGTATGATGTTTGTAGTAATATATTTTATCTGTAATACGGAGGTTTGAATGCTTGAGTTGACTTTTATGAGGTGATTTTCAAGGCGTCTCTTGAGCACGCTCACAGTAGGGAAATGCACAACAGACATTCGTGATCCCGTAGCATGCAAAACGCTCGCGTTGTGTTGCTGTGTAAATGTGTGTAGTCCACAGGAAACAGATCGAGTTTGGACAATAATTTCTCTTAAGGTTACTAGCCTCGGCCTCGAACAAGCTTGGTTGTATGTTGGTGGACTTTCACAAGGGTGTCGCGGTCTCCTGAAAGTCCACTATCTCCAGGTTGCAATAGCAAATTCTTATTGCGCTCACAAGAACATCCTTGAGACCTTACCAAGGCACTTAATCGAACTTCGCAAAGGCGCACTTGATTAGATACCACACTGATATTGTGGATTTGACTGCTTTCAAACAGTTGAACGCTACCTTTAACGAGAGCGTAATCCACGCTTCTAGATGCTTCCCAGTGCCTACCTCTGGTAGCAATGTGTGATTTAGCTATTTCATCGTCAGATGGCTAAGGTTGGCTCTGCCGATTTGTAGACTCTTGCATTTGGTAAAACTGAGTGCGAAGAGCCAGTGGTTCGACAATCCTTTGAGTCAATGCCAGTTTGACTTTCAGCCTACTTCATGCTTTCCGATGCGGATCACAGTCAACATGTAGTGAAAGTCTCCTGAGGAATACCTGCAGCATGCTTACAACAGTCATCATAAGCAATGAAATCACGTCTGGCAGTGAAGCCATGGTGCTCCTAGCCCCAAGCTCAGCCACGTGCTCCGTCACTGTACGAAACCTTTCATCCATTGCCTGAGGGGGGCTGCGGTACCTCATATTTTACAATGTGCTTTCAGAATATAAACCACAGATAGGTGTGAATCGAATACGTGCCGCAGACGCAACCGGGGAGGGACATGGTAGCGCCATTTAGAGTCACCTAAGATGAAACCTCCAAAGAAGCGGAGCGTTTTGACACGAGTTGACGGGGTTTTGTAAATTTATCAGTAAACTCTCAATACCAATGAAGTTTGTCGGTCGTGACAAACATTTAAGTGGCGGTCGGAGGTCACGCGGCCAGCACCAATCACAGTCTCATCGAAGCATTCGCGAAGCGGAGAGCAACTCACGCGAACAACAACGGGTGACTATTCCGCCGATTTACGTGGGGAGGCTGGCGAGCATATTGCCTCGCCTGCAACTAATCTGACCCCAAAAGGGACAAATATCACGCAAGCCCGCCAGCAGCCAACTTCCGGGAGACCAAATGAATTTGGCAACGAAAAGACAAGCCAAATTTGGCGCGTTCAGCATGGGTATAATGCAACGCTGGCTGACTCAATACCCTCAGCTGCAGCAACTACAATACTTTGACGATGGAAATGAAAAGGGTTTCGAAACGTCAGTTTCAATAGAATTTGGTCTAGAAACCCACTCCCGCCCCCTTCTTTTACTTCTCCTACTTCTTTGAGCGATGGTGAACACAATAAAATTTTAACATATATCTCATTTTATATGAAACACACAATTCAAAAGTTTGACTGATGGCATTTTTTAAATTAAGGTTAATTAAATCTACCAGTAAAAAATTATTGCTTTCAGTTTTTCTTCCTGTGTCATGATCCCGTGCCAGTGTCCTTCTACCTAGTTATTGTCCTACTTAAGGCAGTCATTTTAGCGAATGAGCAGCAAAGTGGATGACGGACAAAGACTCTCCCTTCGATTACCATTTCTACTTGCTTTGACATTTACTGCTTCCAATCACACAGGGGCAACTGATATGTCAATCGGGGTAGGTGCGGTAGCAGAAAACCTACTTCAATTTGCAACTGACTACATTTCCAACTATCGTCAGCAGCTAGAGTTTGACCGTCGCTCTCGACGATGTCCACCAGGATCTTCAGCAAACTCAAGCATCGCGGTGACTCCCGCAGGATCCTAGTGAGAGTACACCTACGGACAATCAACCCCACTGGTTCACATATCCCACATCGGACTCGATGTCTAGATAAAAGTCGAGGAGACCGGAGATGAGGGGGGGGGGTGCAGGTGGCTGGCGCGAACAACAGTTAATGCGCGTACGAACAGCACAACTCACTATGTAGGCTCCCACCTGAGAGCGCCATAAAGGCCACATTTAAAACGAACCATTGAGTTCAAGTTAGCCCGTCAATTGAAAACCCGCCAACTCAAAGCTTTTCGAATTACTGTAGTGAGTGAAGGATACGTGGTCTCGCGTCAAGTTTGGGCAACCCGCAAAGTTCTCCCAACTTTGCCTTTAAAAATTTGGTAAGATATGAGAGACTGGTTAGCAGGTAAGGTCAGCGTAGACGCCAACTGCAAAGCGCCAGTATACAGTGCCTAATGAGCCTTCTACGTATTATGTGTGGTATTTGACCTATATAACGACTGGCCAACGGACAGAATAGGATCGACAAAAATTCTAAACACAACGAATAACTGACACACATGCCTTCTCCATTGAAAAATTTACAGACCTCACTTCGGAAAGACTAAAATGGGCTAGTACATAACGTACTGGCGATCAGTTATGAACTCGAAACAGGCTTCTATGCGTTAGTACCTTAGTGAAATTTCTATGAACCAGGGCTGCTTAATACTTGATAGTCGGTGGACTTTGTTACATTGAATAGTCACACCATCACATCACACTTTCCTTGTCTCCATCCGTCCGTCCTCCCTATCCCCACCCCACTCTCTATAAATGCCACAAAAAATTCATGTAGGTACTGCATGCTGAGACAATTAAGTGATGACCATGGCAACGGAAGAATAGGAATGGTCCTCCGGAGTTGCCATGGGCACATTTTTAAGGATTTTGAAGTAGGCACACGTTTATAACAGAGAGGGTGCACGGCTGGACAGTAGATTGGTGTGCGGGATGCTTGCTGCAACGAACAACTACGACTTCACCTTCGAGGCGAATATCACGAGCGGGGTGCTTGATGCGGATGGCAAGTTAATTGATACGTCGATAGAGGACAACTACTCGCGTAACATCACTAGGTGCTGCCAGAAGTTCATCAGAGTTCTGTTCTCAGTGCTGGGCACGCTGATCCTCCTCTGCCTGTACCTGGGCGTCGGAGCGTGGATGTTCCA
>JAYGXS010000001.1:103817832-103873794 GCA_036362985.1 Ligula intestinalis | reverse complement strand
CGGACGCACGTTCCCTGGTCAGTACTTAGGGGCCTCTCGAAGCCTTCCTGTCAGTGTCTAGGGCTCTTTACTGAATGGAGTTTGTTTTGGGCGGATACATTGAATGTGCATACATAACGTTAGCTCCTTCAAAGGGGACGTCAGCGAGCTCTTGCAGAGTAGGGCGTTGTCCAACTTTACGCCAGTGCAGCAAACTCTTGCCTGTTTAATAATTTGAACAGAATGACTTCTCATTTATAAAGGCTCACCCTAACACTAACGGAATTCATCTGCCCCGATCTGCCTGGGATCAGGACAGATGCCCTGACAGCCTAAGCAGCTAGAAAGTTAGTATTAACGTCAAATACAGTATTCGCTGGTTATTAAGCCAACGTTTAATAGGCCCAGTCGCGTATTAAGCCCAAATCAGTTTGGGACAGAATGTTATGTAGCAAAATCCGCCAGCTAATAAGCCTAGTCACCGGCTACAAAGTCTAGTTTGCAAATAGGATAGAGTGAGATTCTCATATCTCTGCGTACACTCTGCAACGCGGTCTACAGGCATCAGATTTCACAAAATTCGACGACCTCTGGTGCCTGGAGAAGGACATCAAATAGCACTTGGGAATGAAGTTCCTGCCAAAACAACTGACACTAGGCCGCTTTTTTTAAACGTGTCGCAAATCATTTTGTTCGCTTCTGTTATTACGTAAAATACAGATAAACAGCATTCTTTTCTTGTACATAACCAAGCTCTTCACATAATACAGTACGTATGTAATGTATAGTGCCTATCCTGCCATTACTAATCAAGAACTAGAACTCTCCGGTTAGTGCGCCCACCGCGTATCAAGCCTAATTTGGTCTGGGCCCGAGGTGGGCTTAATAGCCGGCGACTACTGTATAAGGGAGACTAGAATGGCCATTTCTGGCTTATTGGCCGTCATCAGCCAGCCATACCCCATCCACAGTGGTGCGCCATCCGAGCTTCGAACTGGCGATAACTTTGATCACAGTGACGAGCCACGAGCTCGTTGTCTTGTCGGGTCACATCGAGGGGTATTGACACTCAGTGATAAACGATCACCCGACCGCTAGCGGATCTCAACCGTCCCGCTTTGCTTAGGGTCTCGACAGGGCGCCTGACAGCCTTAGGAGCTGGTATTACAGGCAGTAGTGTAGGCATAGAATTGCCTCTATGAAATGTGGCAATATCACCTCAAGAGTGCATTGAAATTCACTTCCATTCAGTGTGGACCTATTCCGGATGACTCAAAATTTCGCCCGTTATTGCATCTTTCTAGCCAAGCACTGGCAAGTTCCTTTTCATTTTGAAGCCCGAGATATGTTATCACTGTCGCATGTCGCCAACCGGACGCCCTTTATGCCCACAAACTACAGTCACGACTACATAAATGTGACTTTGTTTCATGTGACCAGGTGACTCTTCCTCAACTGGGCGTTCAAATTATTTCTGAATATCTATTTGCAGTGATCATGAAGCAAAACAATATCAATATCATTCTTGGCTTGAATGCTGAAATGCCGCTTGACTATTGCATGCATCTTTTATTATGCACCTTCCGCTATAGCATATTTTTTGTGTGAAATTACTCCCTTTTCTGCTATCAAGTCATGACAGGGCGGGTTTCACCGGACCAGCAGGATAGCAGCCTGTTAAAACAAGTATCATAAATATGATATCGTATTATTGTTTATACTTTGAAGAGAGTGTTGATCGCCACGACTTCCGGTCGCATAGAGATAACTTTTACGCAATTTACCTGCCTTATTGATTACACCTTCGATCTTCATTAAAGTTACCATATGTTTTTACGAATTATCCAATACAAAACTTATGATTCAACATATATTTTGTGAGAAACGACTTTCTTTTTTGATATCTTCTTGAACCGCACAGGAAACGGCCATAGTTTTATAAAAAAACTGTATTACGCGGAGAATAATTTCTGTCTTCATTTTTGTTACAGCAACGGACTAGTTCTGACCGCATCTTTTTCAACCCTGGTTCGATAATATTTTTTCCAATTGACGGTGAACTAGTTTTCCTCGGGCAGTTGTTTTTCAGAGCCTCGCGAGACAGTGAGGTCACTGCACTTCACCAAGTGATTTTTTGGCCTTCCAGCCTAAATAACCATGGCCCCAGAAATCTGTCTTACAGGGCCGGTGGTATTAGTATAGTTTCGTTCTAAGTTTATTATTTTAGTCAAGTGTAGTTTGGTTTAGTTAGTTTTTGAAGTTAAGCGTAGTTCAATTTAGTCTGTAGCAGTTATTTAAGTATATCAGTCTATTTTTGGCGGTATCTTACTTAACTTCACTAAAATTTAACTTACAAACTAAAAACCTAAAATAAAAAACTAAACGTAACCACAGAGCTAGAGGTTAGTGGAATCTAAGATGTAAGAATAACTTTATTTTAACCGAATGTTTCATTTTAAACACAAATTGCGCCAGTGTCTTCAAGAGTGCATATTGTGACTCAGCAAGTATCAATAAAAAAAACCGTAAAGGATCGAGCGAAATGCTTTAAAAACGCAGATGATATAAAGCCGATTAAACATGATAATGACTTTAATTCCAACCAGGGAGCTAGTGAAACCAAGCATTCGTGTGATTTCCGTCCTTTCGCGATTTGATCGGGGTTTTTCCCGTTTATCTACTCCTACAGGCTACGGTCACATCGCACCCAAAACCCAATATGGTCGTATGGTATGCATGTTCTACTGCATCCTCGGGATTCCTCTGATGCTGATTTATCTAAGCAGCATTGGCCAGATGCTGGCTCACAGCTTCCGCTTCGTGTACATGAACTTTTGCTGCTGCCGATGCTTTCGTGACATCGAGATACGTCGTAGAAACCGCCAGAAGTTTCGCCTACGGCGTCTGCAGGAGGATCTCCGCCGACACGTTGAGCTGCAGGCAAGGATACGCGGTGAAATGCTGCCGGCGCCAAAGGCAAGTTTTCTGAACAAATGGAAAATTCGAGCTCTTTTTTTCGTCTTCGTCACTCCTCGTCTTCACCTTGTCCTCTTCGTCTTCACTTTATTAGTACAGTATGGCCTTAAATTTTTGAACCTTGCGGACATATGCAAAAGATTGATATTCGCTCGCTAATCAGCATTGAGTACAGTATAGCAAGTGCTGCAAGCAGCATTACGCCATTTGAAAAAGACCGGTTATCCCTCACAAACCAAAATTGAATAGGGTTGCAGTACTGTTTATCCTGCAGTTAAATTTCAACTCTTTTCAGTCATGCTAGGATGCCGACTCTGTGATGAGTTTTTTTCTGACCGCTGCGAAAAAGTTTATTCTGTAAAAATAGCTACTTGAATAGCATGCATTTTTATCATTCATTTTGACTGCCTTTATAAATTCAAATATATGTTATGAAAAGAATGCACAAAGAATAATTTCTTGTACTCTTTTGGTAGTAAATTACGCCTTTTTCAAACTTTATTCTTAAAGAAAAGGTTTCCTTCGGTTTTCAAAACCTTTCTAAATTGCCGAATGATTTTGAAACCTACCGACTGCTAGAACTGAATTCAAGTTTTACAAACTGAATGCTGTGTTCATCCTGTTTAGGGAAAAGTACGCTCTTGCCTACGGTTTAAGGAAGCGGTCGTGTAGATCTCATAGAATTTCACAATACACTTAAATCATGCTCTATGTATCAGAGGCAGCATGAGTAAATTCACGGATACGATGTTTTATAAATGAGCACCACACAGTCGTAAAAAACCTCAAAATTAGAAACATTTTTAACCCGAAGAAAAGCTTTTCTTTAAGAATAAAATTTAAAGAAGGCGTAATTTCTTATCAAATAAGTACATAAGAGGATTTTTTATGCATGCCTTCCATAAAATATATTTAAGTTTATAAAGGCAGTCAAAATAAATTATAAAATGCATACTATTCAAGTAGCCATTTTTACAGAATAAACTTTTTCGCAGTGGTCAAAAAAGCCTATCACAGAGTCGGCATCCTAGCATGACTGAAAAGAGTTGAAATTGAACTGCAGGATAAACAGTACTGCAACCCTATTCAATGTTGGTTTGTGAGGGATAACCGGTCTTTTTCAAATGGCGGAATGTTGCTTGCAGCGCTCGCCATACGGTAAGTTTGTAAGATTGATAATCGTGTTGTCTATTCTGATGTCATTTCACTCACGATAGGAGGTAGGCTTTTTAACGAGCTTTCGTCTGACCGCTTACAAAACACATGTACTGTAAAAGTGGCTACTTACGAAGCATGTATTGTTTTCATTGATTTTGACTGCCTTTGTGATTTCAAAAATATTTTATAGAAAAATATAAACGGAAAAACCTTTTAATTCACTCATTTGGTAGCAAATTACACCTAACTTGCATCTTATGTTTAAAGAAAGTGTAAAGGAAAAGTACATCATTACTTCGGTTTAAGGATTACGTCACAGTTCTCAGACAATTGTGCAGTACATTTGAATAATGCAGTATACATCATAGGCAGCATTAATAAATTGACGGATACGGTGTCCTATGAATGAACACCTCACAATTGCAACAAGGCTCCTAATGAGAAACTTTTTAAAACCAAGAGATACCCTTTCTCGAAGTAAAAAGTTTAAAAAAGGCGTAATTTCCTACCAAAAGAGAAAAAAAATTTTTCGTGCATGTTTTTATAAATATATTTGAGTTCAGCGATGATACCCATGTAAGCATTAAGGAAGTCAAGTTAAGCGAACGAACGTTTTCGATTAATTCATCATCAGGCAATACAGTAATATAAGGGAGGGTAGAGTTAACGAAAGTTTTAGGCAAACCAATCAGTAGTAACAAGGGGGAGAGAAGGGAGAGAGGGGGGAGAGGTGTAAAAGGATCAAGGGGGGATCAAGGGGATCAGATTCTAGTCTTAATTGGGGACAGAGAAATGGGGGTGGGGGGAGAGGGGAAGGGGAAGGAGTCAGACAATTAGTTAATGACATCCAGTGGTCCTCGTCTCGGGTTTTGTTGGGTTGTGTGACGACGCAAGGTGTCAACGTCTTGAGACTGTGTCGGTGACCTTTGGATGCTTGATGCCGCTGTCTCATCATTGTTTCGCGACGTAGTAAGAGGCGTGAGGGCGGATGTCGAAAGGGCTTTTGGCCACGGGAGCCTTAGAGCCGCTACAAATGCTTTCTGTGCACATAAAACTGGGTTTGTGAGGCGAATGGCGACTGCTTCTGCCGTCGCAAGTATCCGCTGACGCAGGAACTTAGAGTGTTTAGCCGGAACTTTATAGACGACTCTAAATGCTTGGTTGACGTCTACCCGATGACCGCTGTCTACCAAGTGAGCCAGAATTGCGCTTGATATCGACTTAGTTTCGCCTCTGTTTAACCACGCAGGGTGATGCTCTCGCATGCGCTTGGATAGACGTCTAATCGTTCGACCAATGTAACTTGCCCCACCGGAGCATGTAAAGTTGTAGATACACATTGATGTGGTCTGGAACGGCAGTCTATCCTTGCCATCAAGGCGAAGAAGTGGAGTGCTCGAGAACAATAATCTTAACTTTGCTGCTGGATATGTACGCGCGATTGCAGCGTTCAGACGAAGCTGTAGAAGTTCGCTTGCTGGATCACCTTGAAAAGGCAATGTAAGAAATACGGTTTTCTTCTCAGCCGTCGGTACCTCCGGTCTTAGTGGACGTTCCTCCATAAACTTATCAATGAACTTATCGGGAAACCCATTATCTTGTAAGGTATTTTTAAGCAGTGTGAGTTCATCCTCCAGTGTCTCTGGAGAACATATTCGCCTAGCTCGGTTCGTGAGGCAGCGGACGAGGCCTCGTTTCTGACTTAGTGGCACAAAACTGTAGAAGTTAGTGTATTGCCCTGTCCAGGTCTTCTTACGAAATACACTTCTAATTATTGATCCATCAGATCCTCTACTAAGGAGGACTTCCAGAAAGGGGAGGCACTGTCTGTCCTCTTTTTCCAAAGTGAAGGTTAACGCTGAGTGCACCTGATTCACTTTATCTAAGAATGTGTCAAACTCAAGTCTTCTATCTGCTATTATAAATATATCATCCACATAGCGAGCATAGGCTGGAAGGTCTTTTATAATAGGGGAAAGTTTGTTGCTCTCCATTTTGCCCATGAAAGTATCCGCTAAAAGAGGTCCAAGCGGTGATCCCATCGCTACCCCCATCTATTTGGCGGTAAAATTGGCCATTAAAGCTGAATTGCACGTTTAAAGTGCGGCTTAAGAGTAATTGCTTCATGTCTCCGATCGGCATGCCGATTGGGAACTCTTTTTTAACAATCTCGTCACACAAAAATTCTATGGTTTCTGTGAGGGGAATGTTGGTGAACAGTGACGCGACATCTAGGGATAACATCGTTTTACCGCTGATATTAGTGTTTCTTATGGATTCGACGAATTCAAACGTGTCCCGTAGGCTATGCGGTGCTATTTGGTGCCGAATCGGTTTCAACTTTTCTGCCAGCCACTTTGCAATTGCATGATAGGGTGAGTTGCACATGTCCATTATTGGCCGTATTGGAACGTCTGGTTTGTGAATCTTTGGCAAACCATAAAGCCTTGGGGGAGCTGTGCCTGTGGGTTTCAGCGCTTCTAACTCTTGTTCACTAAGAAAACCTCGGTCTTTCAGTTTCCGAAGACAAGTAGTGAGTTGAGTTTCTATGTACTCCGTTTGATCCTTATTCTGTCTTTCCCTTTTGAACTAAGTTTCGTCAGCCAGGATTGATTCAATCTTTGAGACTTAAATACTTTTACTCATAAGAACGAGACCAGAACCTTTATCCGGTTTTTTTATGAATATATCAGTATTTTGGCGTAAAACTTTGAGCTTCTCCAAATGCTCTTTCGTGATGTGTCCAATACTTAAAGGTTTAGTTCTAAGATATTGATAGCAACAATTAACGAGTGTAGATTTGAAATACTCTACATCCTCTGGCGTTGTAGGTACTAAGTCGTGTGTCTGACTCAAAAGATTTTCGAATTGCACTTCTGCCCCTAATCTGTTCGGTCTTCTATTAGGAAAACAAAATGTGTGGCCTAGGGATAGTATTTCAAGCAGGTGTTTGTCAAGCGTTATGTTGGTAAAATTATGTACGTACCGCTCCGGATCACTTGGGAATGAGCATTGAGCCTTCGTTGGATTAATACTGCGGATGAGTTTTGTCCGTTTTACTTTCATACGTCTTTGATTCACAGTCTGTACGTAGCTGCTGTAGTTCATTCTTTCTTCATCGTTTAAGTCATCCAGGACTGCCATTCGTTGGTGTAGATATCGGTTAAGCTCATTGATCTTCATAGCGACACCTTCCAGGCGATTCTCGGCATATCTCTACCCTCCCTTATATAACTGTATTGCCTGATGATGAATTAATCGAAAACGTTCGTTCGCTTAACTTGACTTCCTTAAAATATATTTGAATTTATAAAGACAGTCAAAATCAAATGCCTACTATTTAAGTGGCCACTTTTACAGTACATACTGTTTGATTGCGGGCAGAACGAAGCTCGTTAAAAAGCCGACATCCTATCGGGACGGAAATTACTTCAGGGTAGATTACATCACAATCAGTATTATAACCGTACTTAATAATGCCGATTAGCCAGTGAATATCAATCTTTTGCATCTGTCCGTATGTAACATGAATTGTATGCTATAATGTACTTACTTTACTCATTCAATCCATTCTTTTTTGCAACCGATTTAGATATGGATCAATTTGATTGAGATACTAAGAAATGCATAATCTAGTTACTATCCAAATTAAAAAAGTAGTATTGCCTGAAATCTTACTTTGGCCACTTTTTACTCACTTCATGTTCTCCTATCGCCTCCCCTATCCTCCTCGCCACATCCTACCTCTTGCCACTTCGACTTGTTATCACAAAGTATTTCAAGACCTTGACGTAAAAGTTGCTTTCTTCAGTCACATTGTACTCAGTATATTAGAACTTCTGCTGATGAGCAGCTCCATCTTCGGGCATTTCAGGTTAGGTGTGAGCCATTCTCGGAAAATTTGTTTCGATTGATGAGCTTCCGCTCGGTTAGCGAGTCGTCAGCACATGTGTGTGTGTCTTTCTTTGCCCGTCGTCAAGACTTGCTCTTGGGACGTGGACCCTCGGTCAGTTTGATTGGCTACATTTCGTAAAACGAGCGTTTCAGTTGACAAGAGCGGTGCTGGAACGGATTAAACTCGTCACCCAAGGTTCCCCTGTATCCAAAATATGGATGATACTAACGGACTCAGAAAAAGATTTAGTAAATGCCATGAAAGCAATGTTGACCCGAGAAATAAAAGTGAGGTACTTAGTTAGATATTAGCTATGTAGGCCTTAGAATCTAACACCATCGGGAAAGCTTGTTAGCATTACAGGACAATTAACTATTATTTGTGTGACAGAGGCTTTTGACAGAAGAATCAGGGGAAAAAAACAGATGATGGTTTCATATGCAGCTGCACCTAAGGCGTCGTTGTAAAACCTGTCTACTTATTTCATTCACGTAGGTGCTTTTCGTTACCTTTAGCATAATCTTGACGGTAATATGAGCGGTTAAGGGTGTATTTGCATTTTTTTAGGTTTCCTGGTTGCGTGTGATCAGGCTTATCAACCAATTTCGTTCTTTCACATTTTTTTAAAATTCACGTGCTCGATTTTTCACTAATAGTTGATATTGTTAAATATTATAATGGTATAGGTGTCATTTTGGAATTTCTTCACGATGTATTAAATTTACCACCTCTTATTACACAAATTCACGTATAAAAGGCGTCCTTGCCTCTCGTTTAATGAGTTGAGGGTACACATAGCTTATATAACTACGTTCTCTATTGGATGACATCTGCAAATTTTCACTAGTCCTTGACGTATGAGTGGGTGTAATTTTTGGCTTTTCTTCGCGGAGTACCGCCTCATGTAGCCCCGCTAATAAAACCCCTATTACTCTGATTCGCGTAAAAAATGCGCCCCTGCCTCTCTTTGTATGAGTTGAGGCTACATATGATACCGTTGCAAAACTTAATTCACGAGAAAACGAGGGTAACCTTCATTACTCGATCACCCATTTGATTATGTTCGCTTTCATCCTTCTTTGTAGTTTAATCCTTTCATGGTGGATGACAGCTCCGATGATGACGAAGAAATTCGACAGATAGACAAGGAATTCCAGGAGACTGAAGACGCGGGCATTCCGATCTGTATCGTAATGGCAGTCATTGTGGGCTACGTTGCCCTTGGCACCTATCTGTTCCGAATCTGGGAGACAGACTGGACCGTCATTGACGGCGCATACTTCTCAGTCATCACCATCTCAACCATTGGATTCGGCGACCTCGTCCCGGGCCAGGGGCGTTACGAGAAGGTAACTTGACGTTTGTCACAAGAACCCGCATATAATTCGGCGTGTAGAACTCCGTACAATGGCATTCCGATCGGTTTTGTGCGCACAACTAATGTTCGAAGAATTAAGGAACTTGTGCGTGTATATATATATATATATGGAGTGGATCCGACAAAGACAAGGGAGACCGGAATGGCCATTTCTGGCTTGTTAGCCGCCATCAGCCCGTCATACCCAATCTCAGGGGTCGGAACCCCTGAGATTCGAACCCGGGCCTTTTGGTCATTGGGTTTACCAACCTACCTTGGCACCACGGGCTCGTCACTTTGTCGGTTGTGATCGGGGATATGATGGAACAAAGGTGCTCATCCGATCTATCTGGTAAGGGCACATACTTGTCTCGGAAGTGCCTTAAGGCTCGTACTTGAGCGATATCAGGCTTGCCGCTTAGCGACCTCAGAATATGATGGAGTGGATCCGACAAAGACCAGATAGATCGGATGAGCACCTTTGTTCCATCATATTCCCGATCACAACCGACAAAGCGACGAGCCCGTGGTGCAGAGGTAGGGTGGTAAACCCAATTACCAAAGGGCCCGGGTTCGAATCTCGGGGATTCCGACCCCTGAGATTGGGTATGACTGGCTGATGACGGCTAACAAGCCCGAAATGGCCATTCCGGTCTCCCTTGTCTTTGTCGGATCCACTTCATCATATTCTGAGGTCGCTAAGCGACAAGCCTGATATCGCTCAAGTACGATCCTTAAGGCACTTCCGGGACAATTATGTGCCCTTACCAGATAGATCGGATGAGCACCATTGTTCCATATATATATATTCACTCAGAAATGTGCGAACACCGATCAAATAGGCTTCCGAACTAAACAAAGTTCATGTGGTGGTCAGAGGTCCCCAACGGGTGACCGCCTGCCAGGCCGATTCCGGCCAAGTCATAATAGCCGTAAGGGGGTAGGACGGCATTTGGGGGTAACTTGATACAGAACTGTTTCGGGCTTATTAACCTTCATCAGCGGTTCGATGAAGTGCTTATGATCCATCTGATAGACACCAGTCGTGTACCAACTGCGCCGTTTGTGAGTACGTTTGTTTGTGTTGTCCGACCAGCTGGTGTTCAAGGTTATGCTTGGCTGATTAAGGCTTCTACAATTCTCAGATCGTTATGATATCAACATCCGGCGAGTTTCCGGCCAAAAGCAATTTTTTTAAATAACATACAGGCATAGGTCGATCAAAGAAGATTGACTGAGTAGTCATAATTTAGTGTGCATGCAGGATAATATATGTAAAACTCCGTTGGATTTCCTCACTCTTTCATTCGTGAATTTACAGCTGACTTTTGCAGTTTCCCGTAATTTGTCATATAATACTTTGCAAACGACGCTTCGGCACATTCAATTATCAGTCAGTAAATTTGGAGTGAATGTCAGAATCTCTTTAAATCTCCACTTAAACGGAACAGGTATGTATTAAAAGTAGTTGAGCTAAACCATTTATGAGAGGCAGTTATAGTATGCAAAATACATAAAACTAATGATGAAACATAAAAAATACGAGTTTTGGCACTTGCAAAATGACAGCGGAAAACACTTTCACTGCATTCGCACTGTAAAATATTTTGCCAGACCTCAAGTTAACGTAAAAAAAATGACCTACTGAACCCGAGGAAGCAATAGGTTGACACTCGTTTGAAGAACGTTCAGCGTCCGCTAACGGAGCCCACTGGTGCCGCCCTTCTAGGCCCTGGGCCTCATTCCTTGGCCCCTGATCTATTCTTGACGACATGTCATTTACTGTCATTGATGAGTAGTATACTTAGACAGTAATGGTAGCACATATATTTCTCGAATTCCCACGCGAACCTTCTCAGCCGAGGCCTCGAGCAGAAAACCTCAGTCAGACTCACGGCTGCCAGCAGACATAAGCCGCAGTGAGATCGTCATGGTCGACGCGAGTCAGGTTATTGAGCACAGCTTCAATACAATTCTGCTGTAATTCAGTCAGGTGTATTTCAGTCTACTACCGAAGATCACATAAACAAATCTGTACGGGCATATAGAATATATAGTCCAGACATCGAATCTCTCAGGCGGATCAAAGGGCACCATCTCGCATCGAATAAAATGACTGAACGTCTACCCGGCCGTGACGATAGTTGCCGATGGTTGAATTAGTCATAGCTATATAATGGCAATCCAACATGGCAGAAAACGCTTATATATGGACACTGGCCGGCCATGAGATCAGGAGTCGCCTGTAATGCAGGTGTCTTTGCGCTTATTTCCAGGGAAATAAAAGTTTAAGTTAAGGGCCGGCTAAGGCCTGCAGTTGAAAGTGGCGAAATTCCCATCGGAGAATTCAAAAGAGCAGTTGGCGAGCATACGCAAACCCTCGATAAATTCTCATCGGACCATTACACGTTCATGGCAATGGGGTCAAAAGTAAACCATGCAGTCAATTAGAGCTTTAGTGTCCTGACGTTTCGGATTCCGTCTGAGTCATGCGCATGCCACCATTACCCATGATTAAGGATTCCCGCCGAAATCCGAAACGTCAGGAAATTAAATCTCTCGTTCCAGTGGTCGTGTCCTCTTCTTCTGAACTGCTTCCTGAAACTCACATCTTCACCTCTATTGGAAAGAATAAAATGTTTGACCATAAATTACATAAAAGAGTTGGGTGGGGTGAATAGATATTTAGGCGGCCCTAAAAGACAGTTTAGCCGCAGATAATTTATCACAATATCCTTCATTTGAATACCGACTTAAAAAACTTCAGTTAATTTTACGTGGCTTCGCCCGCGTTTCTCCATTCCTAGAGATCAATTTTAAGTTGTGCCTGTTGCCCAAGTTCATATGAGTACCTGTATTTCTCTCCCCCCCACCTATGTGAACTAAGCCTTCAACAATAGCAGAGCTGCTTTTTGGCGCTGTTTACTGCATCGTGGGCTTGGCACTCCTCTCCATGTGCTTCGAGCTCATAAAGGAGGGCCTGGTGGGCAAGTTCCGCTGGATTGGCTCCCTGCTGCGTATCGTGCATAGCGGCCCGGAGCAAACGTCGGAGTATCAGGAGGCGACCACCTTCATGCCAGTCTCGTCTCCCGGCCAGCAGCAGCAGCAGCAACCACAGCAGGCCGGCGAGGGGGAGAAACGCTGCGCGGACTCGATTGCCACAGCCTCACCGCAACCAGGAAAGTCCCCATTGAGTCTGCGACCGCGTAGCGCCAGTGATAAGCCTGCTGACAAGCATGGAGGAGGAGCAACGAGGAGTCCGTCTGCCCAGTCGATTGAGGAGCCGGGCAGCATGGGCGAGGAGAATGCAGCCTTTGAGAATGAGGCTGAGGGCTACATTGAAGCAGACGAGGAGCAGTTTCCAACGGAGGTCGAGGAGGATTAGAAGGGGAGCAGCAAACAATAGTCGTTAGCCGCGGGTCTACTTTGTAACATGTCGCTGTTGAATGAAAATGACAGATGTCTACACCTCAGCCTCCCCCCCCCTCTGTGTTACACAATCACCTTGCGTTTGGTACAGAGAGAACAATAACCTGCTCATCGTGTTGTATTGTGTTTCATGCAGCAGAATTTTTTTGCACATTTTCACGCGCTTGACGGTTAAAAGTTGCATCAGTCACATGCGTATCCTCCTTCCGTGACAGCGTAAAAAAGTCACTTCATTTTCAATACAAACTACGCTGAAGCAAGAATATGCAGGTTTTAAATAACACACAACCGCAAAATTCTACACAACGTAGCAGTTTAGGCACGTACATATTTGGATATTGTTATTACTTTCAAACGTTTGGACTCTGAGAAACGCGTATTTCTGGGTCATTACCCTTCATCGGTCAGAGTTACCTGACTCGAGTATAGCCGCAGAAACTGCCGCTACACTCGAGTTTTGAACCCGGGACCAGTGAGCTAGAGACGATCGTTCTATCCACTGAGCCACCAGGCCCACGTCTTGCCACTTTTTTCGATCGGGATGTAAATTAGTACATGGGTGTACTCCGATCTCACCCAGGATTCACCAACTCTGGCTTGTTTCGTCTGGCGAATTTGTAGACACTTCCACTTTTTTACTCAACGAAACAATTATGTTACTCGCCAACTTTAAGTAACCAACTTTTATTACTTTCAAACGTTAGGACTCTGAGATACGCGTAATTATGGGTCATTACCCTTCATCGGTCAGAGTTACCTTAAAAATTCGCCAGACGAAACAAGCCAAGGTTGGTGAATCCTGGGCGAGATCGGAGTACACCCATGTTCTAATTTACATCCCGATCGAAAAAATTGGCAAGACGTGGGCCTGGTGGCTCAGTGGATAGGACGATCGTCTCTAGCTCACTGGTCCCGGGTTCAAAACTCGAGTGTAGCGGCAGTTTCTGCGGCTATACTCGAGTCAGGTAACTCTGACCGATGAAGGGTAATGACCCAGAAATACGCGTTTCTCAGAGTCCTAACGTTTGAAAGTAATAAAAATTGGTTACTTAAAGTTGGCTAGTAACATGATTGTTTCGTTGAGTAAAAAAGTGGAAGTGTCTACAAATTCGCCAGATAAAACAAGCCAGGGTTGGTGAATCCTGGGTGAGATCGGAGTACACCCATGTACTAATAGTTGGATATACATCCGATATAAGAGCATGACCTTTAGAAGTGTGCTAGAATCGATTGCCACTCTCCTCAAATTAAAAGAATCGCACATCAGAGACCCTCTTTACTCGTTACTTTGGGGATACACACAATTGCGCGGAAGGGGGCTCATTTGGGAAGCTTAAAAATCTGACACGACTTAAATCGTGCAAAAAGATTACTGAACGATATAACTGATATTTAAAGGTAGGTGAAATCGCTGCTGGCGGATAGTGTGAACTAATAGAAGGAAGCATTTGGACCATTTCAACCTAATTACTTCAATACAGAGGTAAATACAGATTGAGAGTAATCCGCAGAAATAAGAACATCATATGGTGCCACGAGCTTTCAAGGATAAACATTAAGTTGGTCGCTCACATTAGATAGCCTTTTCTCAGAAGTCTGTCTTACGGAACAGATAACTACAAAAAGTAACCAATGCGCAACAAGAACTCCGCAAATAGGACCTGCGAATTGGATGCAATCCTATATCGACTCTATATGGAGTTTTACAGATTGAAGTAAAACCGCGGAAAATAGGCTTTTTCTCCATTTTAAAAATTCAAAATAGGTTCGTATGCATTTGGGCAATTAGTGTAGGACGTAGGACTGCATGTAATTTAAAAAATCAAATTAAATTTAAACTACTCTAAACTGAATCAAACTAAAATGGAGCTTAATTTAAAAGTAAACCAACCTAAAACTAAAGAGGCTAAACTTAGGTTAACTAAATTAAAACAAAATAATACTCTGAAAAGTAAACTAAAACTAAACTAACTATGCTAAGCTAAGCTACGCTTAACAAAACTAACTAAACTGGGATTGAAATAACAAATTAACAATAAACTAAGGTGAGACTAAGAAAGCTAAAAGTAACCGCAGGACGCTTACGATTTCAGTGTTTTGGGGTCGCAATTTTGCAATAAATAGTTACAGCAGCTAACGGATTCTGTACAGTAGTTAAGCATAACTAGGCCTACTTAGATGCTTATAGTAGTTATCTATGCATATACTTATCTAACGTTAGTGACCAGCTTAACGCTTACCGTTTTAGAAGCCTATAAGACTATGATTGTGAACCAACATCACTGAACAAATTACCGATATTCAGAAGTAGGTGAAACTTCTCCTGACAGAAGATTTGAACCAAAGGAAGGTGGCATAGAGAACATGTTCACCAAATGACTTAGATAAGGAGATTTAGCTATAACGAGACTTAAATATATAGTAGTAGGGGGTAATTGTACACCAATCTGTTTCAGGATGTACCCATCCTGGTTGATACATTTGCGAATCTTGGTACCCCAAGTGTATATGGTGCAAGGCAAATAGTAATGGTACTGATTAAGTTTTTTTAACAAGAGTTTAATATTAAAGGCCGCCTCAAAATGCATATCCAAAGAATAAGAAGGAGATGTATTCACTGAATAAGAAGTTCATTGTTTCGAGGTTTCGGATTCTCACTGGAACCCAGCATCAGATACAGTCGAAGACAAGGGTAGCAGAGGCACAAAAGTGCAGCCTTTATAGGACCACGTGCGCGATCACGGCGCTGGGAGTCTTAGTTGATGCGATGATTGCTCGCCAGGCTGCGGCTTATTCGAAGAGACTTGGCCATGTTTTTAAGTTTAACGAGGCCAAATCCTCACGAGAGGAGACAATTATGTGGGGCTCGATGTGCTCGTGCCCTGACTCTCAGAGCCGCAGTACAGCAACAAGCGCAATGACCCCCGCATCCATATACTGTACTGAACAGGGGAAACAGTCATGTGGAGAGGGCGCAGGCAACCAGCAATTTCGTTGATGAACTTTCACCCTACCGCTGAAGGAACTCATCCGTCCCGCTCTGACTTGGATCTTGACAGAAGCCCTGACAGCCGTAGCAGCTCGTAGTATAGGTAAATAATTTGCCTGCAAAGGCAAGGGAGGCTAGAATGGTCATTTTTGGCTAATAATCTGTCGTTAGCCAATCGTACCCAAGCCCACGTGGTGTCCCACCCGATGCTCGAACTCGTGAAATTTGATCAGAGTTCGAATGGGTCACCACTTGGGTCTGGGTATGACTGGCTGACGATGGCTAATAAGCTAGAAATGGGCATTCCAGTCTCACTTGTCTTCGCCAGCAATATTATCCACCAGCAGTTTCGATTACAGGGAGCGAAATCATGGCAATTAACGACACGCACGCGGACTGAGAAGCCATCATCCCATCGAGTACGACCCATAGCGGTGATTGCGAGAGCTGCTAATTATCGTACGCATGAGGTCATAGACACTGCCGTCCTATCTATAACTACACTCGAGTGAAAATCCGAAATTTCAGGTAAACAAATTACATCTTATGGCGATGAACAATTCCTCTTCGGGACGACTTCCTGGAGGTTGCCTTTTCCATTCTATTGACAACGCTGACTAAGCAAATCTTTGTATGGTACAGTAATCACCGGTTATTAAGCCCACCTCGGGCCCAGACCAAATTGGGCTTAATAAGCGGCGGGCGCAATAACCGGCGAGTTCTAATTCTTGATCAGCAAACGCAGAATAGGCACTATATATTATATAAGAACTGTATTATGCGTAGAGCTTGGTTATGTACAAGAAAAGAATGCTGTTTATCTGTATTTTACGTAATAACAGAAGCGAACAAAATGATTTGCGACAGGTAAAAAAAATCGGCCTAGTGTCAGTTGTTTTGGAAGGAACTTCACTCCCAAGTGCTCTTTAATGTCCTTCTCCAGGCACCAGAAGTCGTCGAATTTCGTGAAATCTGATGCCTGTAGACCGCATTGCAGAGTGTACGCAGGGATAGGAAAATCTCACTCTATCCTGTTGGCAAACTAGCCGGCGACTGGGCTTATTAGCCGGCGAATTTTTCTATTTAAAATTCCGTCCCAAGCTGATTTGGGCTTAATACGCAGCTGGGCCTATTAACCGTTGGCTTAATAACCGGCGACTACTGTATCATCTGTCGACAATGACCTTTCAGGACTGTTCGAGGCATTCCTAATTTGCATTGTACATGCAGGACAGAAAAGCAAACATTTCGTGGAAAGTTCCAAACGACCTTCAGAATATAAGCTGGTGTGTCTGTGTCATCTACATTCATCCTCAAACTGCTGCGGGAAGTTAGTTAAACTAAAGTATGACTGGAATAAACTCCAGCGGATGCCATCGCTTTAACTAAAATATGAATGTTAAAACAGTCTAAAATCCCCACAAGAGGTGACAACCGCGTGAGCTGCAAGCTGCTCAAGTCATGTTTCTTAGGCCCCCATTCCATCAACAAGCACAACGATTTTACATTACCATCCGACATACTGAGAAATTTCCTGAGAAAGCGAATCAGCCACGTGGGAAGGGCCGGGCGCAGCAACAACTCGGACGGCAGCAGGCATAATTTTCCCGCCATTATCAGGCCTGCATCCGACACTGACAAGGCAATTCTGGCAATTAGTGGGTCAAACGGGAAGTGTCAAGCCAGTACCGCATCAACTACGACCCAAGCGGTGGCTACAGAAGAAAGCAATTATCGCACACATGCGGATGACCACTATGAACTCTAAATACCATGCAACCTGTGCATGTTTCAACCCTATCTGCGCATGACTCAGAGTATGCTACCAGTACCTATGATTAAAGGTTTCCGACAGAATCCGAAACGTCAGGAAATTAAAACTCTCGTTCCAGTGCTCGCATCCTCTTCTTCTTCTGAATGTGATAAAAAGTGAAAAGGACGATCAATAATCCAACATGGTGAGCATGCTCACCTTCAGGAAAGGCACTGAGTCGCTTGTGAGAATAAAAATTGCCGCGCTAGAACACGTGGTTTTCCTTTATATCCTTCTAAGAATCGTATGTCAATCAAAAATGAAATTGGACTGATTTCCTGACAAGTTCCAAGCTACCCAAATAAACGAAGATCCCGAAGTACACAAGAAGGTTGCTCGAGTTCAAAGGCTCTTGTTATTACAGATACACCAATAATAAACTGGAATAACCCGATTTTCATTAGCTTACCAAACTTATCTAACCGTAGGAACTTCGACACTCTATCGTGCGAAGTGTATTTTTTTAGCGAAGAGCAGGACAGCTCGACCGGTGTTTTCGACCAGGTCCACTGTGTACTCCATAGCGGAATAGTGCGCGGAAAGGGACTTTCACTGCATCTGTCTCACTTTCGGTCCGATTCCCACCTGAGTCCGGTATCTAGACAGGTTCAAGATCACAGATGGGGGAGGACGCAGGCCACCAAAATCAGACAGCCACAGCAAAGTTGGGGGCGATTTGGATCCCAAAAGAATGGAATTGCCACATTATGAAGAAGCCAGAGCAGGCTGACTGTCAGTCCGCCGCTCCAGAGAAATGCACATTTGGTTGACCGCGCGGTCCAAGGTCACCAGTCAGTTGACAACCTTCCAAGCTGCGTATTTTAGCGCACCATTATAGTTTACAGTGCGTGAAATTACTTGTAGTGAGTAAAGAGCACTGAGCTCTCGACCTCACTCTCCCTCACCTCCAGCATCAGGTCGTCGTCCGAGCCGGTCACTTATCTGATGCGGACTTGGCGCAGTGGTTGAGAGAGCCGACGAACGCGTTTGCGTACGCCACAGCACTACCTGGTCGCCCTGACGCACACCGCAATCACCAAAAACCAGGGAGTAAGAAGCTGCCACCATCTGACTCCCAGTCCATTGGTCAGGCATTCTGTAGCACCGGCGCCAAGCCCGCAAATCGTCACGTGACTGCGCTCCTCTATCTGCTTCTGGGACAGCCAATCACAGGTGCCGTAGGCTCTCATTGGCCAAGCGGCCAGTGACTCACTCTCGAGTGACATTTATGCATTCACGTCCACACCACGCCAGCAGACTGACACGCGTGCAAGGCCCGGGTCTGCCATGCGTACGGGCTTCAGACCACTACTGGGTTTCTGCATATAATAAAAAAACTCCTACTTGTCTTATCCCTTCTCGTCCTGAACAGAACTAGGCGCGATGATTGTAGTGTTCTAAGTACACTCACGGCTTAGACTCCTACAGTTCAACACACAAAACACACTGGAATGATGGCTTGGTCTGGTGTAAAGCACCAATGGTCAGCCTATCAAGACATGGTTTTCAGTAAACCATGATATTCTCGGCCTGTGATCACGCATGCAGCGGAGGGGCACTCAAATACTTACTTCCTTACTTAAAACTTGAAAATTTCCTTAGGAATTCAGATGTACTTACAATGCTTCCTTAAAGTCGGTGCTATGGATCGCATTACCATGAAGGACAACTCGTATAAATTGCGCATTTACGAAAGAACTTGCCGTGAATAACGAAATTCGTTCCATGGTAACCCTGCGGTCTGACAACGGGTTGAATTAAAAATTTTACGAGGAAAAGTAGCTTGTTCCAACGAGCCCTTTTTTCTTCAACATAGCATCTCACAATGCACATTACAGAGCACTTTCCTCATCTAACATACATTACGCCATCACGATGTACATAAAGCCGTGGCTTGGTTGTTAGGTAGCTCAAAGGATAACTCGGGCCTCGGAGGAAGCCCAATCGGCAAGCGGACTTTGCCGGCAAATGGCCATTTCAGACTCCCTCGTTTTTACCGACAATGTTCACCTCCTTAAACAATTAGCTGCTGGCGGGCCTCGAGAGTGAGCCCTGAAGCAGAGCAGGACGAGTGAAATCCGTTATTGATCGCTGAACATACACCAACGATTAGTACACAGGTGTACACCGATCTGGCCCAGGATACACCACCCCTGGCTGTTTCGTCTGGCGAGGGACTTGAAACTTCAAGTATATTTCTCTCAAGGACGAAACAATTATGTTACTCGCTAAGTTTAAGTAACCAATGTATTACCGGCAAACGTTGGGACTGCAGCATACGCGTATTTCTAGCTTATTAGCTGTCGACAGCTGCAGGTACCCAACTCCAGTATAGCCAGAGAGACTGCCACTACACTCGAGTTTCGAACCCGCGACTACCCACTGAGCCATTGGATCGGGCCATCGGATAGGACGTTCGTCTCTAGCTCACTGGTCGCGGGTTCGAGTGTATCGGCAGTTTCTGTGGCTATACTGGAGTTGGGTATCTGCAGCTGACCACAGCTAATAAGCTATAAATACGCGTATACTGCAGTCCTAATGTTTGCCGGTAATAAATTTGAGATACCAACGAGTCTAGTAGGTACTTCTGTGGAGTGCCCGACTTGGGGACTGAGAGTCAGGCTGCAATGGCTTTTTTAATTTGGCATCTATGGCATTCCTACTCTGTGGGATCCACGCCAGGTGCGGCGTCCCGCTTAGGAGCAGATCCAGCCACGCCAGTGACATGCGCACTCTCCCACCTCCGATCTTAGAAGAAGTTATGTCTGTGTTAATTGCCCCCGGGTAACGATCGCACCGCATAAAACACAAAGAACCAACTGAATTCAACAGGAAACAATTTTATGTCCGCAACAGCGGCTGAAACATCCAGTCTGTGCAAAGGGGTGGGGGATAGCGAGCGGAGACACCTAGAAAAAGTCTGTACTGTTCTTGATGGTCAGAGTTGTACGGAAGACAGCCAAAGCGGCGGACTCGAGAGTTTTCTGAGCCCTCCACTCGAGGGCGGGTAGCCGAGTACAGTCGCCCCACTTGCGTTCAAACTCCATAAACAGTCGCCAAAAGTCTGCAAGAAGGAAACAAAACGGCGACTGTGAGAAGACGAAAAATGCATGGGTGGAAGCTGACTGCTCCTACAAACATTGTTAAAGAAAGGGTTGATATTAAATGCCGAGCGATATGTGTGGCCGGCCATGACAACAGCTTGCCTCTGTGTGCTTCTGTCTTTAAGGCAAGCCAATGGGGAACTGAAAAAATTCGTCGTTAATTTCATTATATTACCCGAACCCAGTATATAATACAAAACTCGGCCACTGAGGTAGATGCTTACACGTAAGGAATATCGATCGAAACCACAAACGTACGAGACAGTTGCATACTTATATAGTAGTATTCGTATACCATATACATTCCCACAACTTCATAAGTACGTCAAATTAGACCTGCTGGAGTATGAGAGCATCGTTCACGTCAAAACGGTCTAGTACGCTGGGCGACAAATGACCCCATAAAATTATTCATGAAACTCCACAGTTATACTATTCGGTGTTTTAAGAAGTTGCCGGGTCCCCAGAAAATTCCTACGATTTAAAAACAAGTAGCTTTTACGCTCTGGTAGAGCCTTGGTCGCGTAAAGGCCTTCCCTACTACGCGGGTTCAAATACCGCCGAATACCGCGAGTTTTTTCACAATTGGGTCGGCTAAATTAGGCAAGTCTGCTAAACCTAAATAATTAAGTCAGCCTAGTCAAGTCAACTCAAATTTATTAAAGGAAATATAGGCAAACGCCTTTGAACTCCCTCTTGGTACATAGGATTTCAGAAATGCATTGGCATAGCCGAACATTCCAAAGAAGTCGTTGACACAATTTCAGACGACTACTCGCTTGTTTCAAGTAATACACTCACATTCAGTTTACACGAGCCAGCAGTGTAACTGAGGAAGAAGAGCAGACAGTGAAAAATCTCCTAAGGCTTTCTCATAATTCAAAAGTGGAATTTCATTTGTGGTTTTTAGGAGAAAAACTGTCACTCGTGGGGGAAGTATGTGAATGATAGGGGGATGATGCTTCTGTGAATTTTGACGGCAGCCATGGCGTCCATGACGAGTAATATCTACATCCAAAGGACCATACGAGGAGGAGACCACGGAGTCACGAGGACGTCTTGAAGAACCGGAGATGCGACCATGAGAAGCCTTTGCTGTGCCAAGAGCCGAGGAACCCGCCACGTCGTCAGCAGCCGGTCGATACGAGAAAGGGTGTGACAGGGCCGCGTAGCCTAGGACCATAGGTGCGCTAGATGCGACCTCAGATGCGATCAGCCCAGTTCACATAGTGAGCAGAAACGTCGGAGCTAGGCGATGTCTTAGCGCATTTGGTTAAATACTAATAATAATACTACTTAAAATTTACTAATAGTATATATTTATATCATTTCAGTGTTTGGGTTTAGAGCGCTTTAATTTTTGGATTCGGAACACTTCAGTGATTGGATTTAGAGTACTTAATCGCGATGATACTCATTAAATTGGTCTAGGTTTGCTTTAAAAACATCCACGGAAGGGGACATGACAATATCCGCAGGAAGGGCATTCCATGGCTGGATTACCCTCTTAGAGAAAAAGAATTTTCTTGAGTTAAGTCTTGCCCCAGTCACACGTAATTTGAGGGGGTGTCCTCGCAGCCTAGAGGTGGTGGCCCGCTCAAAAAAGTCCTTTGTTTGGAGGCAGCAATCCTGACCACGCAACATGCGAAATGCCTGGATTAGGTCCCCACGTAGCTGCCTGCAATCCAGAGGAAACAAATCAAGATTTACCAATCGGGTCTCATAAGGGAGGTTCCGTTGGCCTCGTGCTAATTTTGTCGCGCGGCTTTGTACCCTTTCAAGGTTTCTTTTGTCTTTGGCTGTCCAAGGTCTCCAGGCTTGGATGGCAAATTCCAGTTCAGGTAGCACGAACGTGCCGAATACCTTGCCAAATACAACTTTGTCAAACTTAGCAAAGGCGCGCTTTATTAGATACAAGCTCGACATTGCGGATTTAGCCACTTTCAGGCAGTAAAGTGATGGCTTCAGTGAAGGTGTGAAACACACCCCCAGGTCTTTCTGAGCCTCTACCTCTGGCAGCGGCGTGTGATTCAGGTAATATACCCTCCGAGGCGTAGTGCTGGTTCTACCAATGCGCATTAGGTTGCATTTGGCCACATTGAATGGCATGAGCCAAAGGGTCGACCATTGCTCCAGTCTATGCAAATTGGCCTGGAGGTTTAATTCGTCGTCTTGGTTGCGTATGACCTTCCAAAGTTTTAGGTCATCAGCAAACATTGCGATTTAGCAGTCTGGTCCGCTTATGCAGTCACCAATTTATATAAGGAAGAGAATAGGGCCAAGAACAGATCCCTGTGGAACCCCGCTCTCAACTGCTACCTCTGCCGACCGCTGTTCGCCAATACATACGGTCTGGGAACGACCAGTCAAGAAGTTTGCTATCCACTGCAAAAGGTTTCCCCTTACCCCTATGCGGTTGAGCTTGTATACGAGACGTTGATGAGGCACCGTGTCAAACGCCTTCTTGAAGTCTACAAAGACTGTATGCACCGCATTCCCTTCATCGATCGCTCGGGTCCATTGTTCTATACAATAGAGCAGATTGGTCAAGCAGGACCTTTCCCTGCGGAATCCGTGCTGCTTATCAGAAAGAAGTTGATGTTGCTCCAAAAAGTGCATCAGCTTGCGTTTGACTATGCGTTCCATAAGCTTGCAGGATATTGAGGTGAGGCTGACCGGTCTATAAATATTTGCGGTCGCCCGACTCCCACTTTTGTGGATGGGTGAGATCCACGCTGCCTTCCAATAGGGTGGCACTTGTCCAGTATAAAGAGAAGCTCGGTGGATTCTACATGATTGCTTAGGAAATACTGCTTGGAAAGTCACCTTGCTTTTCTGTATTGGTGGGTTCCATAAAAGCAGTAAAATTGGGCGAGTAAAATCGATCCAAGTATGACTAAACTGACGGTGCAAAGCGTTGCACTTGTAGTTCAACTGTTGGAGCGTTGGTTGCGTAAAGACATTCTCTACTATGCGGGTTTAAAGCCCGCCAAATGCCGCGAGTTTTTTTAAAGTTGGTTCAACTAAATTAAGCAAATCTGCCAAAATTCTTAAGTAATTAGCATACTTCGTCGTACATACTAGGTCGGCCAGTCTCAGAGCCACATGATATTCACGGTGGCGAGTCCGAGTTTGTAGATGCCGCATGAGTTATAGTGAATACACAAGGCTGGGAAAACAATAATAGGCGTCCCAAGTTCAATTATAATCCTGCTAACGAAGACGATCATGGGAATCTCAAACCGCAGAGTAGGCGGAAACAAAGGACAACAGTGAGGCTGCGCTAACCTGCCAGTTTTTTTCCCCAGTTAGAGGTGGCCAGGGCATCGAGGAGGTCCCGAGTGCTCGTAACTAACCGGTCGTGCTTCATCCGGTATTCGTTATAGGCCTTCAGGGCAGCTGACACATCGGAGGAGTCCGCAGTTCGGAGTGGTGGTCTGTTTAGATGTGAGACATAAACAATCTCTACCCGGGCGCGAAGCAGAGCGAAAGCCTCAGTAGTTTGGGGATCAAGCGTTCGCAGGGTCGTATCATTGGAAAGGGGAAACCAGGTTGTCCAGAGCCCAAGAGCCTGATCCACGCCATTATTTGTGCCTAACAGGGTGCGGAGTTTGTTTGTGCGTTCACTTAACAGTAGGAGGGACGCCATGTCATTAATCTTTTTGGAAGATGTCATCTAAATGAGAGAGAGATAGGGAGCAATGGTGACTTCTCTGTAGTAATGTGGCAATACAGTCCGTATACAGAAAAGGTCATGAATATAAATGCACAGGGGGACTTTGCTTCAGATTGCGATAAACTTGATACTTCGGGTGTCACAAACGTACGGTGAGGAAAGTTCACGGTAGCAAGAGGAAAACTTTAGACAGAGGAAAGGAAATGTTTTTAACTAAAAATTGAGCAAAAGAAGGCGACAGTTTGACTAGGGAAACGCATAGAACGACCGGTTCTACGGTGACAGAATTTTGAGAGCCTAGTAAATTGCGTCACCTAAGCTAAAACGAGGAGGACGCGCTAGCAGACGGCCCTCGAGGCATAAAGTGTGGTTGTATGTTCGTCGTCCAGATACGCATAATAATGATCACAAATAGTACAGGCGGTGAGAAGCGTCAAATCATGCCTCGGAATTACAAGGGGCCAGATAGTCGCCCGTACGGTATGTCGCTAAGGCCGTTCGCGGCTGATGGGAGCAGGCCGACAATAAAGTACAGACTTCTGGCCGCATTCTGGTAGTGAATCTAAGCCCTAAGTGATGCTAGTACACGACTTCAAGCACAAGTCGACCATGGCGAGCCATGAGGTTCACCACAGCTAGTGGCTTTCGCCCGAAATTGTTAGTAGAACCAGGCTTCAATGCTGAAGTCGTTGCATCAGTTAAACTTCCATAAATGCCACAAGCGGAAGGAGTCGTTATAGTCTGACCTATAGTGCAAGGGAGGACCGGAGTAACTTTTCCGCTGGCCATGACCTCCCTGCACGTCCGGATGGTTTGAAGTGCGTCAAATATACCATAGAAAGAAACCCCAGGTTACAAGAGTAAAGGGAGATAAGGTTGATGGTGTCCACGAGCTACAAGCAACTCGTAGATGGCTTAATTAGCAGCACTGTCCTCCGTTAGTAGGGTAAGCAGTGATCTATTGAGTACAGCTTTTTATACATTCTGGTCGACGTTATGCGAAAGCAACCGGTATATAAGCGTACAGAAGAGCGGAATTACATGTTGCATAGGGATTCAAGGTGTTTGCCTGCACTTGCCACTTCACAGCAGTCTGAATCAGAACTTTCATACACGGCAGTAACATATAGGGAAAAATCCACCGAATACTTACACCTGGTTCAACCCACTCGTCGGGCGGTTGCCAAGGCGGCAGTTGAGGCGCAGAATACAGATCGATGGAACCAAAAGTGTAAGGTACTGGCCATGCGGATAACCACAATGTTAACAAAACTAAGCGGACAAAATACGCAGTTTATTGAATTGTACGACCATTCTGCCCCTTAACCCTGCGCACTCGCATATCCTTGGTGAACCTTCACCCACCCGCTCTGCCTTGGGCCTCGACAGAAGCCCTGACAGCTGTAGCCGTTCATCAACGAGTGTCAAGATCCCTCGACCACACTCAGCAAGACAAAGAGCCCTTGAATAGGGTGCTTCACTCTGATCAAGAGGGTTGCGAATTCGAGGATCGGATGGGACACCACTTTGGTCTGGATATAACTGGCTGACGACAGCTAATAAGTCAGAAATGGTCATCCTAGTCTCCCCTGTCTTTGTCGGCAATATTATCAGTTTATGCTCTATTTACCTATCACGTTTTATCCCTCCTATAGGTCGATATTTAATTGAAAAGCTTGTTTTGACTTATGGCTGTATGCAAGTGAACAAGAGATCGCGAAATTTTATGAGGCCGATCAATCCTGTGCATTTCGTTGTCCTTGTTTTCTTCACATGTATTGTGGTAAAACAGTACTTCAAACACAATTTCCCCCAAGCCCATGGAGTACTTGTCGCTCATACATCGTATGAGCCATGCAATGAGTAAATAACAGGATTCGAAAAAAGTCCAGTTGGTTTAGAGACTCTTCTAGTGGATCCCCTCCAACAGACTTTATTTTACGGAGGAAAGATTAAACGACTGAATGAGGATGAGTCAATAACGGTAACACTAGCTTTGCTGGTCTGGACGTGTTTTGAAAACCTCCTCAAAGGCGATAATGTGCGTGCAAAGGACCATGGTGCTCACTTGTGACGCACTTGTTAAACGTATGTTCGACAGTCGATTCCGACGAGGTCCGCCGTGTGCTCTACAGGATGGTGATGCAAAGACGGTGGCTTGCGCGTGGATTAATTTAAGTAGTGGGTAATTGTACACCGATCTATTTCAGTATGTACCCATCCTGGTTGATGCCTTGTTTGCGAGCTAACTGGAACCCCAATCATACCTGTTCAAGTTATGTTACTCGCTAGTTTTTAGTAACAATGTTCTTTACCGACAAACACCGAGCACATCTCGAAGCGCTTTTCTGCCTTTTTGGGCGTCATCAGGTGGTAGAAGGTCATCTCCAGCATAGCAGCTGAAATTTCCGCCACACTCGAGTTTCGAACTCGCGTCTCTCCGGCCAGAGGCGAACGCTCTGACCATTGAGCCACGGGTCCGCTGTGTTGTCGGTTTGTGATCGGGACTATACAGTAGTGGGTAATTGTACACCGATCTGTTTCAGGATGTTTCCGGTGCACAATTGAGCTACCACCACCTGATGACGCCCAATGGGGCAGAAAAGCGCTTCATGGATGTGCTCTGTGTTTGTAGGTAAATACCATTCTTGTTGATTTAAAAGACTGTAGACTTTCGCTGCATCCCCCGCACTCTCTCTTCTCTCACCCACCTGATCGCACAGCTTCAAGAAGACCGGAGGCGGGAACAGGCGCAGGTGGTTGGCGCGGCTTGAGCCTGCACGCACGCGTGCCATTACACAGTCCCTCCCCCATGTTCGGCACTGATCCACAACCCGAATAAATCCTGTTGTGTCCTGATACAGCCCCCTGCTAGGCCGGCGTATCTACTAGGCAGCCCCTGCCGCATAGAGTGACTTGCTGACTGATCAGGTACTCCCGCGTCAGTCCTCGGCGGACCTTCTTCGACAATGGCCGGCAACAGTGACTGTCAATGATGAAAACTACAGTGGCGTTCACTCGCATGGCCTTTTCATCAACAGCTGACACGTGAGGGACGAAGTCGGGGTCATTGCGCCCGCTAACGAAGAATGGGGGGACGCAAAAGCCGTCGATAAGGGATTCCAACTGACGGTTAGAATGAAATCAATATGAGCCATATTTTCTGTCCTGGGACGAAGTTTCAGCTAGGCAAATTATCTCATAAATGGCAAAACTGATTTGTAGAGCCCAACCGCTTAAGGTATTTTGTGGTAAAACATTTAATTCTTGGCTACTGAGGTTAAATTAATGTGTAATTGAGGCGGAAGTTATCGAAAAACATGAACTTCTGTTGCGCAGGTTACGAATGCCAATTAACGAAGAATTTCAAATTCGGGCTACTGAATATGTAAAAGTAGTTTTTTTATCATAAGTCGACGGGATTTTTGAGGCCTCTATAATTAGTCCTGCCTCATGAATTAACTGTACCCGATGGTAGGCTTCACAAGAGCAGTCCAAACGGTTGGGCTGTGATTGCGCGGAGTCGACCTAGAAATGTGGCAGGAAAGGGCGATACTACTAAAAACTGCGATTTTTTAAATAGATGTGAGCACTTAGCACACACGCACTATGATTTTATTGATTCTAAATAATGCGAGTGGGCTTTCAAAAAAGATTGCATAACAGATAAAAATCAACTTTGACGGCTTTAGTATAAAACGATCGATACTTGAGTAAATATTAATTTAGGCTCAATTATCGGATGTTAATTTCAAGCAGAAATATACAGAGCAGATAACGTTGGTTAGGAAAACATATTTGCTCCAGAACAGCCAATCTTTTTATAGGCATTCAGCAGGTCATTATCCTCGTTGATGAACGCTCACCAACCACTAACGGAACTCACCTGTCTTGCCCTGCCTTGGGTATCATTTCTCAGGCCGTGACATCAGCCGTAGTGGTTAGTGGTCTAAGCAGATATTATTGCCGGCAAATACAAGGGAGACTGGAATGGCCACTCCCGGCTTATTAGCCATCATCAGCCAGTCATATCCAACCCCAAGTGATGCACCAATCGAGGATCAAACTCGCAATCTTTTCGATCAGCTTTTAGGTCAGGAGATATTGATACTCGTTGAGGAACGCTCCCTAACCGCTAACGGAACTCATTTTGCCCGCCCTACCTTGCGCATCATTTATCGTGCCCTGATAGCAGCCGTAGGGGCCAAAAGTCTAGGCGAACATCCGTGTCCCAGGAAGCAATTGAGAAGAAGAAGAAGACTCGATCGCTGGGACAATATGTTTATTCGCCTGACGTTTCGATATCCCTCGCGGATTCGTCATCAGAGACATGAGTAGCATGAGTAACTTTCTGTTACTCATGTCTCTGATGACGAATCCACGACGGATATCGAAACGTCAGGCGAATAAACATACTGTCCCAGAAATCGAGTCTTCTTTTTCTTTTCAATTAAATTAGCTCTCATTTAATGATTGTTGACGCTCCGAAACAAGTGTTGTTTCCTCCTTTTTAGATACACTTGGAAAGGCTATTAACAAACCTATTCAAACCCGTCAATTATACTGTCAAACCGACAGAAACGGTCATTCGCTGCAGTGCGTCTCAACATGCCAATAGAGTGCTTTTACGCAACTGTGTTTGTGGCTGATTGGGTCGTCGTCATCGAACGGGATCAGGTGCTCACTTTCAAGGAACGTCTCAACAGCGTCCTCCCAGACATCCAATTTACGATGGAGGAAGAAGAGAACAACCAGCTGGCTTTTCTTGATGTCCTCGTTTGTCGAAAAGATTGTGGTGGTCTAAAGACTAAAGTATTCAGGAAAGCGACAAACACGATGCAAGTACTGAATTACAACAGCAACCACCTAATCAGCCACAAACGCAGTTGCGTGAAAACACTATCGGCGTGTTGAGACGCACTGCAGCGAAGAAGAAGACAAAGTTGCCGAGGTAGAATACCTCCGACGAGTGTTCAGAGAAAATGGCTACCCGCGCAACTTCGTCAACCGGTGCTTGTGCAAACGAGCTGGCCAACAAAAGCGCACCGACCCCAATATTTGGCGTTCGATCCCGTATGTCAAAAACGTATCTAAAGCAGTCGGCCGCCTTCTCGCACCACTTGGAGTTGGAGTCGCACACAGGCCGGAGGAAACCATAAGGCGTCAGATAATGAAGCCAAAAGACCTACTGCCACGGCAAGAAACATCTGGGGTCGTCTGCAGGATCTGGTGCAGTTGCGGTCAAAGCAACTATGTCGGAGAAACTGGCAGACTTCTCAGGACGCGAATTGCCGAACACGCGGCTGCAGTGCGGCGAAATGATGCCGATTCTCAAGTTGCGGCTCATTCGACGAGACCCGGCCACACCTTCAAATTTGATGAGGCCGAAATTCTCGCAAGAGGTGACAATCGGGTGAGCCGAAAACTACTTGAGTCATGGTTCACGGGCCCCCAATCCATCAACAAGTGCAACGATTTGCCCAATCCATATTCAATCCTGAGATTCAATGTGGCCAAAGCAAGCCGTCACTTGAGGAATGGGCAGGCCACCGCCTCATCGTACGCCAACACCGGGGAGCCAGACGGCAGGGCAATCATCATGCCCGAGCTCACCGCCCGTGACGAAAGTTCAACAGGTCAGAGCCCGCGTGCCGTCCAACAAGCAGTCCACGCACAAGAAGGCAATTAACGTTAATTGTCGCTGTATGCTTGCAGTAATGACTAAGTCCTATAAATACTGCAAACGTCTGTGCATACTTAACCTTTCTGCTACTCATGTTTCTGATGACGAATCCGCGACGGATATCGAAACGTCAGGCGAATAAACCTATTGTCCCAGCGATCGAGTCTTCTTCTTGTTCTCTAGGTCATTATAGTTAGTTGGGCTTTAACACACAGAAGGATTGACAAAAAGGGAAGCAGCAGTCAGAGTCAATAATGTGCAATTGGAGCAAAATGCACTTACCTGTTCCTCTTGCTGTTGTTTAGCTCTGCTTTGTTCGGCTTCTTCCTGCTCTTTCAGTTCGTCCAGGCTGAATTGGGGGGGATGAAAATATGCTGCCATAGGTATTATTTCGGGGTTTAAATAACAGGGAGGATTAGATCTTTAGCACTATCCTTTTTGGAATTTTCAGCCGTGTAAATATTAGCGCTTATAAGGGCACAGGCCTGATAGAGCACAAAAGGGCGCTTAATGCATTGTGTTACTGTTGTGCGAAAAAGGCATTAATAATAACATGGATTAATTGGACTCTGTTAGCTTGAAAGGAAAATTAAACCACAGAGATTGAATCGATGGAGAGTGTGATGGATTGGTTATGAAGCTAAGAGTGGAGGTGAAGTCTGGTCTCGATGAGTTCAATTCAAACCACAAACCACAACTTCTACATGCCAGATTCTGAGTACGTCTACTGTCGCCATAAACTTATCAAGAAGGAAAGGATAAGATTTAATACGAACCGGGAAGATATCTTTGTGATCAGATCCTTGCCAACTAGGTTAGCAATCGACTTGACCACTTGAAGGGCTGATGACAGAGTCTCCGAGTTCATGTTCGAAAGCGTGAGAAACTGTTCTGCGACCAACTTGACAGCTCCACCCTCAACGATGAAGTCGATGTCCTCAGTTAGTTCAGAAAGCTGCCAAAGAGAAATTGGCATGTTATCCGTGGTGATTATTGCATGTTGTATTTGTAGAAATAGCAAAAAACTCCAATAGTAGTATTGATACTGTTAGATAGGCTGTCAGTATAAAAATTATAGGTTGGCAATGAACGTGCCACTTCGTTTAAGGTTAATCGAAACTCTGAAGAGTGTGTTCAATTAGAAAATATTACTTAAGTAGAGTTGTGATATTAATTATCGTCCGACAGAATGCCAACCTATTTCAGTCACGACAGCATACAGGCTCGTGGACGAGCGCCCTTTTGTTCGCTTGTAGCAAGCACCCTGTACAAAAACTACTTGAGTAGTATGTACTGTTCGATTGATTTTTAATACCCCCATAAATTAGAATGTGTCTGATGGAAAACACGAGAAGGACTGTCTTTAGAAGTCCCATTTACCCTTGACTTAAAACAATAACTTACTTTCCCATTTTCAATAGCCCGACGTTCCCTTTTTCGTTATATTCCGCCAATAATAGGTCGAATTTCCATCAATAGACATCAGTTGCCTGAATAATAGGAGTTCGTGTTGATGGAGTTTATTATATTTAGCTCATTGCAACCACTATAAGTGACTTTAATTTGATACTCTTTGATCACTTTCAACACCAATAAATATTCAAATACACTCGTTAACCAAGAAATAAATGTTGAACCACCAATTCCGTAAGACAGTTGGGCGGGGGGTGGGTTAGATATTGAGGCGGCCTTACAAGACGGTTTTGCCAAAACATCCATAAAAATATCCTTTTTGTGCTCGTTTGGCAGAAAATTAAGTAATCTTAATCTTTTTTCTCGAAGAAAGGATAAATTACAATTCTAAAAGAAAACTCTTTAAACATGTCTGAATGCTTTAGAATCCAATTAAACCGTTTATTCAGTGTTTCTAAATCACAAGCTGTGGAAGAATAAGCTTGCATCTATATATATATATATATATGCTTTTTAGAAGAATCAATATGGGGCTCGTAAACAGTTGCTGTGAATGTGGACCATATAATATACTTTACAAGTAGTACTAGTAAATAGAAGGATGCGACACTTTATGAGAAGGCATTTTACGGTCGTAAAAGTCTCCTAATTTGGATCGTTTAAAACCAAAGCCCTTCTTCAAGTAAAATGTTTTATGAAGACATTATCCGTTGCCAAATGAGTACACGAAAGAACATTTTTGCACAAGATATATTCGGATTTATAAGCGCATGAAAAATCTAATGGAACAAATAGGCAGTCATTTTTTTACAGCGTACTTGCAGCAGGCGGCTTGTTTAAAAGCCGGCCACTTAACGTGATTTAAATATCTTGTGAGTATGGTTTAAGACAACAAATGCTGCACTATTCTTCAACTGAAAACGAACTCCGAAAGTTCAGATATCAGTTCATGAGATGGCACACCTAACATGTAGGCCAAAAATAGTGTGTTTATTTCTCTAAAAGGAAACGATATGAAAAAGAGTTAAACGGGCCTAGGGAGGGGAGAGCGTGACTTACAAAGGCAATGGCGTCATCTCTGTCCGTCTGCTCTGACCGAATAGCACTCCCACCTTTCCGGGAGGAGGACTTTTCCACCGCGGGTTCAGCGCTGGCCTGCTGGCGTCGCAGAAGGACACGCTCTCGGAAAAAGTCTGCGGCAGAGGCTTCACACTTGAGCAGCTCCAGCAAGAGAAAGGCGGAATTCTCGTTGAAAGCGAGGCCCTGAGTGAGCAGACGTCGCGCCTCGCGGAGACCACGAAGGAGGGCTCGGTCCCAGGTTATACGAGTCGCACGACCAAGAGACTCCTGCAGACTCTGAAGGTGTTTAGTCTCAAGTCCTAACAAGAGAAAGGGGGCAAGGCGGAGCAATGCGTACAGATGCGTTAATAGCAGTATAGGAAGACGGCACCCTGCGATTATGCTCAGACTATAGCAAGCTAGGCGTTGTAGTAGGTCTGCAGACGGCCTATAGACGGCAAAAGGCACTACGTAAGACATAAAGGTATGGTAGCACTTTGTGCTATTAGTTATTAACGCTTTATCTTAACCCATAAACTATTGATCTACTTTACTCCGTACACATTGGGAGTGAATACTGGGTGCCGGCTTCCTACAGGCCATATCATAATATCCTAGTTACTGATCTTAGTAATTATGGTTACTAAAATTAGCACTTTAGCATAGGCAAGCACTTATAGCAGCAGTATCCTAGTCCTCGTAACCTAATTCCTAGTAGAAATGGACACCATCTGGGAGGAAAGAGTTGAGAAACCAAGACAAGCCCTCTTCTACTCGAAATAACATGAACCCAAATTTCACAATCCTTGTTGAGAACAAAGGAGCTATGAGCCCCAGTGTTGATTTAAAATCAACGTCCCCTCTGACTAATTTTAGCGTCGGAAATAGCACCAGTACTACTAAAACTCGGCTACATTGATAGTCAGTACTAGTACAAAATAGTATTGACCGTGTCGGTTTCGGCCTCCTTGAGCCTGTCTTGACACCTACTAGGGGTGAGTGAGGGTAGGTAGTGCAGTAGTACCAGCGCAGAAAGCTACTGTCACGTAAGACTAAGTTAGGCGGTGTTTCTGGCTTGCACTAGAGAAAGCAGCCTACGCCGAATCCCGTTTAGTCTCCTTGACTCCGACTGAAGGTGAGGAGCGCGGTTGGCGGTAAATACGTCTGCGATCATTATAATCTACCTTTTGAAGCTGTCACTATCTGTACCAACCTGTTGGTGCACTTGGTGTACTTCATCGAAACTGACGGTCGAACACACACAGAGATGTGTACAGAGAAACGAATGCACCACCCGCCAATACTGGCCGCATCAAAAGGCATCTAGGACTAGATAGTAATGCTTGCCAACCCTTAATAATATCAGGCAACCATGAGGAGGAAGCCCAACATACCAGGCGAGATCAGGGGGAAGGGAGGAAGGGTCGGATTATCAAGGCAAACATCCCGCTCAAATTATAGCGACAGGCAGAGGGGGTGGGGTGTCAAAACTCACGCAGTGCAGCGCTTTCGGCCGAGCATGAGGGTAGTTTACGCAGACGAGCGACCTTTCGCTTGGCTTGGGCCAGTGCCCTGCGCTCAGCGGAGAGCTTCCCCAGGGCAGAACGAGCCTGTGCGCGGGCGCCCTGATCCAGATGAAAGGCCGCCGCGGCAGCCCAGAGGCGGGGATCTGTGCGTCCGTGAACCTGCAACAGCCGGTCCCACAGACGCACCACGGACATGTGACGACCCAGTAGACGACTGAACCAGATGAAACGCATCCACACATCCACCCGCGATTGGAAACGATAGCAGACTTGCTGTGGTCCGGTGAGTGTGTGTCGTAAGGAAAGTATTCAGTAACATCAATAAAAAAGCATATAAAGGTAGGGGATTTTAAAGTATAAAAGATAATTTGCTAGGCAAAAGTAGCTTATGTAGCCAAACTCATATACCCCTAGTTCCAGCATTTTACCCTGCAAAAACGGTGCATATAGAGTTTTGTGGGGTGAGGAAATAGGATAAGCAGAGAAGGAAATTTTTAGAAGTGTAAAGTGAAAAACATTAAGTCGAAGTTGCTTAACCGCGGACGCTGGGAGCAGGTTGTTCAGCATGTAAATTGAAGCCGTGCGTGTCGCTTCGCGCCGCGAACTATACTAATCTAACTCCAGAACGGTAAGTTGAACCACAGGTAAGTTGAAGTAGACGACCTCCTAACCACCATTTCAATTTTTCGGGAAAATCAAGAAACCTGCAATTTGATAATCGGGTTTTTCTGCAATAAGTTTAATTAATATACAGATTAGGAAAATCTACAGATATAAATCAATAACATTTCTAAATACAGTAAAAAGTGCATTTAGCATTTATTAAAGTAAATTCCACTGCGTGTCCTAATTTCCCGCCCATAAAACCCTATGACCACCATTTTCGTAGGAAAACATGCAGGGAGTAGGGATTAATGAGTGGGCCTACATAAGCTACGGTTACCATTTGCTGCGACGGCAGCAGCAGGCAAAATGTGCTCCATTGATACAGAGTACACTGCGAACATTATGAAACCTTGATTGAACTTTTAAAATGCGAGGCACTTGAGTCGAGTTGAATCGATGCGTAATGTTTAACTAATTATTACAAGACTGGATGCTGCATTTCAGATGAACGTCCACCCAGTTTTCCGCGAAAGGAACTACGCAAATTGAGTACATTTTTTCCAATTAATTTGGATCATTATTTGAAGTAAATGACACTTTATAAGACAAGGCCTCACTTTTGCCTCTAACATCCGCCGCCTAATCATTAGCAATTAAAAGTCCACATGACTGCAGGTGGGCAAGGCTAGACCATCATCAGCGCTTGACACGCGCAATATGATCCGTAAATGCGTACGCATCAGTTTGGTGTGAAGAGGTTTCATAAAGGTCGCATTAAGGGACCGTTGCAGCTCAGTAAGGCACAAATATTTATTCAATTAATGGCCCTTCAAGCCACAACCGCCAGTGCATCAAATCTATGTTAGTAAGACAAGAAGTTCTGCATCTAGCCCATTCCCTCTTTCTCGTCGCGTGTTCTAGTGTCCTGTCCGAAACGTCCGGCCAATTTATGATGATATTGGGCGTTGCGGCAGACGTAATGCGAAGCCTATGGTACACGCGTGCAACAATCTAAAGTTCTTCCCTAACAGAGTGTCCGAAGTTGGGAATGCTCTGCCTGTGAATTTCGTTATGACCACATCGGTAGAGGTCTTTAAGCGGAAGCTGTCCCGATATAGACATGCGCACTCTAGTATCACCGAACAATTTCACCTTGGCGCTAATGCAAACAACTGATTATTGCTATAATGCTACTTACTATATTTCAGTAACATTGTATTTGGATTTCGTGACTGTCCAATTCATCGCCCATGCTTACTGACGTTCACCTTTACATTCACAGAGACTTGTTTCTCTAGATAAGGCAACTGTTACACTACATGTGAAAAAGTGTATATATCAACTTGTGTCACTACCAATAGAGATCATTCGTCTATCCGTACAGGATTGACACATTCCCTCTCAGTTTTTATGTTACATTTTTCACATTTCTGATATACTTACCCACCTAAATTTACCTCGAATAAACTGTACTGAACACGCATGTACAGCAAAAGGTACAGGCCTAAGCTAATTAAACGTCTTCGTTAGGGCCCTAGGCACCAAAAATAGAAGTAATTAATAAAGTTAGGAACAGGACAGGAAATGAAGAGAAATAGACAGCTGCCGTGAACACATACCCGATGCAGCCTGACTAGTCTAGCCACAATGGACTTTTCGATTTTGTCCTGAAACCTGAAATCTTCAAGTTTCTAAATTTGCAATTGATGTTTCAGAATTGGAAAAAAGAATACCTGTCGTTTGATCGACAGCAGACGAAGGATCCCGATTTCTGTGCTGATGTAGGACTCATAGTCTGTTATTCGCTTGACTCTCTTTTGCAGGCTATATTCTAGTTGTCGTCGACGTCGCACGATATCTCTTAAAACAAAAAAGGATCAAAAAAGGCAGACAAAAACAACAAGATTGTTTGCATCAGCAAATCAGCTCAAATATGAGTTCCTGTAGTGTTCTTAAACAATTTAGCTACTGCGACTAGGTAAAAGGAAAAGGTCCTTGAAGTTATAAGCACGTTTACGAGCAGCGCCGCTACAAACTAGCTTTCCTTTTAGTCTGTCGTGGGTCGATTCGCTGCGATTTTATTAAATACACATAAAAGGCAATAATTGCCCTTCTCACGTGAATGTGACAAGCAAGCACATGAAATTGTTAGATACCTCTTCATAAAAATGCCATCTATTGTGAATGCAAATTTTAAAATCTAAGCCAATTGCCTAATCCATGTGTTCTCAAGACTAACCGTCCCATTACCGAACAAGTTAAACATCAGGCAACTGAAGTGGAGACTTTCTGGTACTCAGGTCTTACCGCTATATCAACGTAGTTGCAAAAACTAAAACAAGACGCTAACAGAGCTAACTGCTATACTTGCACTGCTTATCATAAGATCTCCGCCGTGTACTGGAACTGAGATGGGGTCACCAACAACCCACTGTTCTATGCTTCATCGACTTTGCTGCCGCATTTGACTCTGTTGATCGCAGTTCGCTGTGGAACATAATGAGGACGGACGGCCTACCACCTAAGCTTCTCAATCTCATGCAGGCATACTATCGTGGCACTTCCACACGGGTGAGGACGCAGAACGGTGACACGGAAGCCTTTAGCGTCAGGACGGGCGTCCGCCAAGGTTGTGCCCTTTCACCAACCCTGTTCAACTATGCGGTGGACTGGATCATGACCAAAGCACTGGATGACTTCCCGGGAGTGCAGTTTGATCGCTCGAAATGGGTGACTGACTTGGCGTATGCTGATGACGTCGTCCTCTTTGGCGACAACTGTAATGCAGTTCAGCAGGCGTTGGACAAGGTTAATGAGCGTGCCCGATCCATCGGATTACGCCTAAACGCGACTAAGACCCAAGTCATGCTCTCCTGTGTGCCCCCTACATCTGTCACTCCTATTGTTCTCGACGGCGCTCCTCTCGAAAAGGTCGACTCGTTTAGATACTTGGGCTCTTTGGTCACGGAAACGGGTCAAGGTGTCGACGAGGTTGTATCACGCGTCAACCGTGCCCGATCTGCCTTCTACCGACTGTGCGCTCCTCTATGGAATAGAAGGGAAATATCACTACGCACAAAGTCCCGTGTTTACCAAGCAGTGGTTCGATCTATCCTGCTCTATGGCGGAGAGACATGGCCTATGCGTGTTGAGGACATGAGGCGCCTTGAGGTGTTTGACAATGACTGCCTACGCCGCATCCTTCGTCACCGACGTGTCGACCGAATTCGCTGCTCCGATCTCCGCCGACGCTGTCACCTGGACGCTCTCCCTCCACTCCTGCTTCAGAGACGACTTCGGTGGTTCGGGCATGCGTCCCGGCGTGATGATGGTGAGCTGATTCGTGACCTGCTTGTGGCGACGCCTCCCCCCACCTGGCGCAAACGTCGCGGCTGGCAGCTGAAAACTTGGGCAGCAACGGTCAAGCAGGATCTGTCGTCAGTTTCCGGCCCATGCGTCTACGGCCTACGCCAGTGGAACCGTGAATGGATGGTGCTCTCGTGTAAACAGGCGCAAGATCGACGCGCCTGGACAGCTGTGATTCATGATGCAGTCAACGTCAAAACTGATGCCGGCTCAACCCGCCCGAGGTGAATGCCGTTACAAGTACAAGTAAGTAAGTTATCATAAGATGAGATTCTGACGCATTGACTACAAGTTGAAGAGGGCAAAGGAAAACCAGCTGCTAAACCTGGACACACTCATACGTAACCAATAATAGAGTTCGGAGAGTATCACCGACAAGGGCAAGAGCAACTGGGACGGTCATTTCTGGGTTGTTAGCCACCAATAGCCAACATTACACAACCCCAGGTTTGGGAGCATCTGATGCTCGGACCCGCGTAATTTGGGTTATTGTATGTTAATAAGTTCAAAGCTCGAAGTACGTTGGAAGTGCCTTCATCGATGGATTACAGGAGGTCAAGCCCGATGGAGCGAATAGCTTCCGGAACCGATCGCAGCCCACAAGATAATGGGCTCGTGGATCAACTGTTAAAGCGTCGGACATAATAAGAAGTCTGCATCTTAAGCGTCCCCTAACACGGGAGCTGGCTGATGATGGTTAATAAGCCACAAATGACCATTCCAGTCTCCCTCGGCTTTGTCTGTAATCTCATTTGGCCTATACTACTGGCCGCTGTGCTATGGCCGCCTATGGTGCTCCCAAAAGCACAACGGGATTAGTCAGATCTACAACAAATGCGGTTAGGTTGGGTGGACAGTTTTCTGCAATATAAATTAGGAGACTTAGTTACCACATATCATGCATTCTATGACGAAGAAAACTTCTTGTCTTTAGTCTGCACGCAAAAGAATAACTTTTGGAAAATGCTGCTGCCCTGAGAACTTTGTGTCTGAAGCCGACAATCTACGGACCGAAACAAAAGGGGCCTTAGACAACGAAAAAGGGCGTAGACAGCAGTGCTATTCCAGAAACGCAATACAGGCGATCAATATACATACAAATATAACTAAATGTTGTCCAAACGTGGCAAACCGCTTCAAGTCATGTTTTAGGACTTATGAACACTTGCGTTTTATGATGATAGATAGACTTAAAACTACCAAAAAAGCTCACCTTATTTCGTCTTCATTGAATAGTTTTGCTTTGCGGATGTGGGACAACTCATCCAAGCTTTCCTCAATATGTCTTTCAACGACTTCTGCCATCAGAAACCAAAAGGACGGACTTTTCGGCCACCGAACGGATTAACTGTAAAATAAAACGCCAAAGGGATAAAATAAGCAGAATACGAATACAAAGATTTTCTAGAACATACAATAGATATGCTATCTAATGTTTACCAAATTCTAAAATTTGGTTTCAATCCGAAAAAATTACTGAAGTAGTTTTGCATTGCTACCTATCCTACAGCATAATTACTCAGGTATTTTAGCCCCTCCATGATCCTCGCTTTTGGACGAGCGTCTTTTCAGCTGCCTACATAAACGCTAAAATCTGTGAGGCATAATTCTTTAATTAATATTCATTTTTCTACTGCTTTTGATGCCCTTATAGATTCCGATAGTTTTTATTGTTAACATGCAAATGGCGTCTTTTTCAAATGTTAGACTAAAAGAAAGAGTACCTTAGTTTTAAAGAAGTAACTAATTATAGGATTTCTACGACTGCAATTTAATATACTTATCTAATAGTTATGCTGATAACTTATACAACGTGGTCCAAATCCCCCGCAAAATTATATGACGTCCTAACAGAGAGGGGGGGTTAATGACTTCTTAGACGGGATGGATATAGCATGTAGTTTGCGGGTCTTGCAAGTGTAACGGCAAGAAGGGTCCAAAATTATTCAGAAATTGAATTTTTAAATTGAAGGATACCCCTTTTTCAAACAGAATTCGATAGCATGTAATTTGCTACCAGATCACAAAAGAAAAAATGATTCGTGTGTTTTCTATAAAAAATATTTGAATTTAAAAGGCACCGAAAAGAAATTCGTCTAAATACCAGCATCCTGACGTAACTGAAATATCTGGGATGTATTCTGCTTATATAATCGAAAACACATTTCAGAATCTCGATTAACATCTGCTGCAGTTTAGTACACGAAGTGGGCACGGTTGACTTTTGATAACAGATACTTGGAAGAGAATAAGAACACACCTAGGAGACACCGAATCTTTGAGAACTTTCTTTCTCCATAGCTCTCTTTACCCTCCCCTACGAAGGCTTTTCCCTGCGGTTCTGCAAATTTTTTTCGATGCTCACTTTGGATTCCGCTCTAGCAATCTCTAATGCAGAAATTCCTCCTAATAAGTAAGGTAACTAGCAAACGATCAAACACTCCTCTAGCTGCTGCCCAAATTTTCTGATGGATTTCTAGACCAATTGTACTTATGAAAGGGAACATCTAAGGAAATTGAAGGATAAACAGAGCTGCACCTATTCTAAATGATTCCACAGATCCGGAGGGTATAAGGATAACTTTTATTTTTATTTAAACAACACACAAGGCGATTCCTTGTCGTATTGCTTTAGTATCAACGATGATGTACGAACGGTTGACGCTTTAAAGTGGCAATTGCGGAGGATTATGACCACCCATACGAAAAAGGATGCAATAAGAAATAACCAACAGAAGTAAAACCGGTAGAGGCTGACTTATCATTGACCCCTTGGGAAACATATTTCTCTAATGTATATCACTGATCTTAAATATCTAGTCCCGCACTCAAGGCCGTCTATGGTTAGATTTTTTCTTAGTGGTAGCAATTTTGTAAACCTAATGAAATTTCGACTTTTTTTAAGAGAGGTATCGCATATAGTTCTGGGGTTCTTTCAGACAGCTAACAGCCAACATACAGTCGCTGAGCTGTCCAATAAAATGTTAACCGAAATGACAATTCAGATAGGAAAGATTCCTTAAATCGGGTTCAAAAACGAATTATTGTTGAGCATTACCTTTAAATAGTTTAGTCACGTCAGTATGTCGGCCATTGAAGGAATCTATTTTCGGTCGCATGCAAAAACTGCAACAATGAGTGCTTAAGTGTACATTTTCCATGGATATTCGATGCCCCTTGGTATTATTAAGACGGCAAACAGTGCTGTGAATGTACAACGTGTAGTATACTTGGCGAATAACATTAATAAATGGACAGATAAGATAATTTTATAAATGAAAAGTACGCGGTCTTAAAAACTCTCAAATGCAAATTTGATAAAAAAAAATACGATCATATCACTTCAAGAAAGAATATTTTATACATATTTTAATACCCAATATAGTTGAGCTCTTAAGGAACCGAAAATTAATGAGTAAATACACACTAGTTAAGTTGGCATTTTTATAGTATGCAGTCTTTACATGCGGGTTAAAAAGAAGTTCGTTCAAAAGTCAACATATGTTGTTACTGAAATATATGGAGATTATACTGCACCAAAATTAATATTGCAACTCTAAATACTTTTTAATCAAAACATATTTTACTATTTTTATTAAAAGGTCATGAAGAAGCATAGTTACTCAATAGTTAAGGGGAAATTTTTAAACTAAAAAACCGGGTAGGAAACTCAATGCTACTAGTATTCTCGGCGATCTAGCGTCGAGGCACTTTGTCTGTTTGAGATTGTAGAAGGCTCATATGAGAAACGCTCATGCGTGAAAATCTCCGTTTTAGATCAGAATCGACAATTACCAAAAAAGACTGAATGCAGCCATTGCTTAAGACATTAAGCAACCTACGCGAGCCGTCAGGTCTCCGAGTCCGAAAGTTAACCGTTTGCGACAGATGAGTGCGCGTGTAACTGTGTAATGGAGACCGTTGATGGTATTCACATTGTTCCGCGACGAAAATGACTTTGGCGCCACTAGCGCAGAACAACCATTTTCAGCAAAAATGCTACCCCGATAGCATTGCCCAGGACCATTTGGACTCTGCTGCGTCAGTGCAACACTGGGCGGTATTCCGTACCGAGGCTGCCTAGAACCCGTTGTAACTTCCGCCAATTAGGTCACGATTGGGGGACCACCTTAGTGGCCTAGCGCACTGGACCCAGCAGGGACGTTTAGACTTTGTGCAGCGCTAAGGCATTGCTATCAGGGCATCGCTATGTACAATTTCAAAGTGTTCGTAACGAAAACGACAAAGAAGAAGATCGTACTCAAATATACTTTAAAGAACGCACAGTGGTCTACTTTTTATACAGCTAAATTGCTTTCCAGTGACCACCTAACACGACAAATGCATATAAACATATTCATGTTTGATATCGTGAGAGTAGGTATACGATGTCAAAAATAACGATGACAGCACTCACCAGGAAAAGCAATTAACCGCTGCAAAATTCAGTGCCCAAAATATATGAGAGGGAATATATCCGCGAGTTCACAATGTCCCTTGACGATCAATCAACTTGCAAACTCAAAAAATGTGCTTGCCACTTCTATTTTGTCTTTTCCGCCCAAATTACAATTTAGTAAAATCCAACACTATTGATTTCGTACTTCTTTTCCTTAAGCTTTAGTCAACATAATCAACCATCCTACGTTTATTGTAAACGACATTAAAAAATTCTGCTGTCTCTTTCCTCAATAGCCTATTTCGATTTTTGTCCACATCAAAAGTGCTGACACAATCGCGTAGATTCTTACCCATCTCTCTGACCTTTTAGCGGAAAATGCGTGCTTTTTTCGAGTTTGTGAAGACCACCATAGTTTACTTGTCCGCTGGTAGATGAAGCAGAGTCTGAGTTGCTTTCATCCGATGTCTGTACCTATTCAATATAATCTGCCACTTTTCGGCATACTTCCTATAGCCCGTAAAAGCCCTAACTTTTCTGACTTATTATCGCTTAATCAGGATAATTTATGACCATTTTGTAATTTTTTGTGGTTTTTATTTCTTTGAACCTAGTTTGGGAAGTTGTGGCTTTCCTCGTGACGAAAAACGGTGTCATATCTCGAGGATACGCCTCCATATCCGAAGACACCACCTCCTTCATATATGACAATCGAAAACTCAATCGTAGATGATAATAATCGAAAATACAATCTAGGCGTTTGACGAATATCTTACAATAAGCTGTAAGCATTACATGATACAACTGCGTTTGCAAATTCGATATTCATGCGGGACTGTGGCAAATAAATGATCAAAAAACATTGGTCATCCACAGAATGCGCAAGAACGAAACAAATAACCTAATTATAATTCATCTGAGCTACATGATACACCATATCGATAACACACAGGTACTAGCTTAATGCTCGATCGTGTGTTTGGCACTGGCTCATTAATTCGCCGGTTATAAACAGATCGCAGAACCGGCGGCGTTTAACCAGACGAAAAAATAGTAAAGGAATGAATCTAGCGATTGAAAAACTTGACATGACCTTATGCATGAAATATCTTTCTTGTAAATAGTAAGGTTTACGATACAATTAATTGTCTCGTAGCTGAAAAATAGCGTAATTTCAGAGTAGCATTTGAGAAATTGTATTTATTGGCTGGGAATTTTCGTATTCCAGGTGTTTTTTGAGTAAATAAGGTTGGCCGAATAACAGAGCACTTGGAGCATTATCCTGGGCTTCCAAACTCATGCAGGATTACATTGTCAGAAAAAGCAGCAGAAAATAAGACTACACTTCACGGTGTCACAAATAAACCATTAATTAATTACGCAAGTGTGCAAGTGACCTCGCAGGGCTCTGTGTACTGGCGTCACATTTATGCATCGATTGGTTAAGTTCCCATAAAATGACCAGGCTTTACTTGATTACCAACCTCTTTGTCTCCAGTTTAAATGACTAGCTGAACGCGTGTGAAAATGAACTCATGGTCTGTTTATTAATTGTGGGCAACTGCTTGCAACAATTCGTCACTAAATCAAAACGCCAGCATCAGCTCACATATACGCGATCTGAGCATGCGTTCAGTCTTACTTATGTAGGTGCAAGGACAATTTAGTTGACATGAGATAATATACTCCAGGTGTTTTGGGGATTTAGTCGGCCTTCTACTTTTATCATCCAGCTGCGCATCGCAGCTTTAGGCCAGTTTGTATTTCAAAGACCTAGTCCTGTAACAATACGTTCCGTCGCTTCTGACACATCCTCGATTTTTGACACATTGTGCCACATCCTTCGCAGTGTTTCTATTTGTGCCCCCTAGATCTGAATGTGTAGGCACCCGATAAGTCTTCGGGAGCCCCGTCTTTCCGCACAAAACTTGTTCGCTCCAGTCCGAATACGCTGGATATGAACAACTAAAAAAGACCTTTTCTGTTGTTCACTTTGGGTATATCTAGACTTTTAATTGATTTATCCATGCGCACTAGATTACTAATAGAATTAATACTGTATATATCGACCTCACTTTTCTACGTGATTAACGTATCTGTCAACACTGCCATGTCGTATATGTCACGTGTGAATACATAAGCCTACTCCGACCTCTTTCACGCTGTAATTCGCTAACGAAATTAATAAGACCGAAAAGTAGTCACAACCTCTATTTGCGCAGTTTCCAAGAACCGTCGTCATTCCGCGCATAAATAAGCAGACCGATCAAACAGAGCTCGCTGATGAAGAGAGCTTCATTCAGGTATCTCGTTATTTGGCAGTTGTAGTAAAACGTGTCTTTTGGTGTAAAACATGCATATCAGTGCCGTATTTATGTAATAAATTAAACATAATGGTACATTTTCTGAGCGCTATGGTTGGGTATCCCATGTTTGGCTCGTCCAAAATTTATATTAAATTGGCCTCGTTCAGTTTTTTGGACCCTTTTGGACTCTCCATTGGGCTCTATTAGTCACTTTCGGAGTTGAGTGGACAGATGCATTTCCTACATCTTTTTGGTTTATTTTAGTTCGAATTTTACTCGCTATAGCCTACGATTGCCCTGTTTTCAAAGGTAACATTCCCCGAATCCACTGGAATTTCCCCGTAGTAAAGACTGCAACTACACTATTCGATTCCTAACTACTCACCCAGACTAAGTGAAGGCCAAACTGTCTAGATATCGTTCTCAGTAAGTAAGAAGGAGCAATAAGTGAAGGGAACGCAAAATCACCAAATAAATTAAGTGGTCATATTGTCCTCATCCACGTATGTTCTCTTGCATCTGTACAATCGCAAATAATGAGGCGCAGGCTTATTGTGAAAAGGGATTTCGGGCCATCGAGACAGAGCGCTTTGGAAAAGTTGATAATGTCCTCATTTCCAAGAAAACTCAACACTACAGAAAAATACAGAGCGCGTTTTCCACGCTGCATGTTATAAATGTACGCCGGACACAATGGTCCCCCCCAGATTTGATCAGTCCATATCTGCGAAACTTTACTTCACTCCTCTTGGACCTTCTATTAAAGTGGATTGTGCAGAACATAACCAAAATAAATGGGATTTTATAAATACTCGCAATTTTTAACGGAGAAATTGCGATTTTTCAATAAATTTTCTCGTGCCCGGTAATTTTTTCTTCCTCTGCCATACTGGCATTGTGAATAAAGATCTTGTAAATGCCACGTAGCAGTGAAGCCCATAGCAGGAGGAAACAGGATTGACATGAGCTACAGTGGTGCATTCTGACATTTCTAATGGATCATTGAGCGCCAAGGAAAATAACCACACACTTTTATCGACAAAAATAACAAAAAATAAGCAGTTGAGAAATTACTTGCATTTTTAAGGTCGCATATCATTTTCCGAGTTTAACGGGCAACGAAAGGTATGTCGTCAGAAAATACGGATGGCTAAAACTGCCATCGGACGTCAACTTGCAGCAGAGGCCATAATATTTCCGATGAATATTTATGAGTGCAGTAGGAGGACACACTGAGACGAAGTTGCACGTCTGTAAGGATAGGTTATATAAGCTCCCTGGATTTATAACATATAGCATAATCTGCTTTATCATTTCATAAGTATGAGAGGAAAATCTGTGTGTGTATTAACTACTACCCTCGTGTTTTGTAAATTTTGCCCATATTCGTTGCTATATATAGAACTAGATGAATAAATTTGGCGGAAACTTACTAGTTTTTCATGTTTTCTTGCACAGTTTTTACTGCTTGTCCGCGGTGAGTCTCTACCCTTAAAAGCCTCATTACCAACTCTCCAGTTTTGCATGAGTTTTGGGCCAGTAGTGGTTAAGTGGACTTACACAACCTAGCGTTACCTATGCGTCTAAAGGATGGTCTCGGGAATGTATTAAGTGAAGGGCCTCAGATAGTCCAATTATTGCTCCAGTATTAATGAATCCTCCGAAAGGTATCCGAAATTTGCAATTTGACAAATTTCGTCCATAATTACAACAGTTGCCTTTTTCCTCGAATATACCTGAAAGATCCTCATTCAAATTAACTCAGAGGATTCTCCTGGACCAAGTGGGTTTCCCGGGTGTATAGTAAGGAATTTTTGACTGAACTGACATTGGCTTTTTCACCGCTGTTCGAAATGTCAGCCAGAACAGGGCGCTTCCCGTTGCAGTGACCGATAGCTAACATAGTTTGCATATATAAGGCGATTCCCAGAATTGAAGCAAAGAGCTTTAGGCCTATAAGCTTGAATTGCAGTGCAAGAAATTCAAGCCATTGTAATGCATGCTAAAGTACAATTTTCTGATGAAAATGAAGTTTTGCAGAAGTTTCAGCAGAGGGCGTTTCTAGCTCTCAGATCTGCTAACTTCTCGTGAGGCATAGACTAGTGTTTCAGAAGAGGGCTTCGAATTAAATTGAACGTAAGCATATTTCCACAAAGCCTTTGACAGTGTGGTCCGTCAACGTCTTTCCATATGCTGAGTGCCCTTGGCATCAGAGAAATGTTTCTGAACCGAATAAGGGCATCTCTGATTCTTCAAAGACGACACGGCCGTATTGGGGAGGATAAATCGGACTAAGTTAACGAGACTACTGGTGTTCCCCAGGGTTCCATTCTCGGGCCCTTAATTTTCATCCTTTAAGTTAATAAAAGCTTTCGGGAAATGGACTGCGGTAACATCCTGCTTGCCGATGACGTTAAATTCCGGTAAGCCAGTAAGATCCCGAAAGACTAGAAAGCTCTTCAAAATAAACTGTATAGAGTGCAAACATGGTCCGAGATATGGCTCCTGGACTTCAGCGTGAAAAAGTGTGCCCCCTCCATCTGCGTATAACTAATTGCAATCCAACCGACAGCACAATGTCATGTTCCCTGAAGGACCTTAATGTTCCCATAGAATCTTCAAAAAGAGTGCAGCGTTTGGATACAGAGCAATATCGAGCCCACATTGCAGTATATCAAGGCTGCAAACAATACCACGGGAGAATTGCAGACTATCGAAAGGGCGTTAGTAGCTTTAAATAAAGGCCTAAAGTGGATTCTTGGCGAAGAGCAGCCCCATCTACGAGCATTTCAGGTAAGGAGCAGAAATGTTGTTTTGATTGACGAGTTTGCGCGCAGTTAAAGCCTTGTCAGTGTGTCTGCGCGCCTGTGTCCACCGTTGAGCCTTGCTTCCAGGGCGTACGCGCTCGGTCGCCTGCTGTCAGTCGGTGAACTGATGCGGGTTGATTGGCTAGGTTTCACAAGACGAGCATTTGGTGCGGGAATGGATTAAATTCACTAACCGAGGTTAAACTGTATTTAAACAGTATATGGCACTTTCGTTCCACCTCAGCTATAATAGAGCATAAGGGTGTGGCGCCCAAGGCTTGCCAAAGGCAAAACATATCTCGAAATATTTAAACTTCCTGCAGCAAAACCAATAAGAGGATTTAAGTACCATTCTCATATGGAAAGCGTTATACAGACAATCATAAAATCGTTTTGAAGATAATGTGTGGTCTTGCGCAAGGGCTACTCTATGAGGACATTATTTAATGGCACTTCCTGCCTCATCATCATGCACACTCAATGAAACTGCCTACGAAGTTGTCCAACATGAACGTCCGAACTGACTTCTTCACGTGACAGGTAGTAGGACAACAGAGTGGTTGCTTTCAAACAGGCTTGGCAGTGACGTCCCCACAGATCTTCAAGTAACGCCATCTGCGCATGACGACGACCATGTTATCATCACCAATTATTAAGGATTTCCGTGGGAATCCGAAACATCAGGAAAATAAAGCCCTTGTTCCTGTGATCGCAACTAATTCTCCTGAACTGCTGCCTGGAAGTCGCATATTCTCCTCTATTGACAATGCTTGGATAGTTTTATGTACCCCTGGTGTTCCACGATAATTTAGCCTCGACGAAATCGCACGCCAATCCCAAGCAAGTTTGTTGAAAAGCATGCTACTTAAATATGGTTAGTAGTGTTTTGATAGGGGTAATTTTAAGATGTCGTGTACAGAGGACGATGCTCAATTTTCTACATATGCGCATAAAGCACCGGCATATAAAAAATACAGTTTACAGAGGCATCGCTCATTACTTTTACGAAATAAATCAAAAAATAAACCGAACGTGTTCTTGATGCGTCAAGATGTTGATTGAGTGCAATCCTCCATTCTGAAGGTGTAGTTATGTCTACGATGTGGTCCTATTTTTGAATAAGTCTGCAAAGTCGGCACAGGTGTTCAGGCGTGGAAAGAACCTTCAGGCAGCACGCTGCACCCACGGCAACCTCCACGAAAAGTCAACGACTAAAAGTTAAGATAGCCATCAAAATTTGAGTGTGGCCAATTTTATGGTCATCTACGGACACCATCATTAGCAAAGTTGGCAAAAGTAGCTTATGTAGCCCTACTCATTAATCCGTACAACATGCACGTTTTCCTACGAAAACGGTGTTTATTGGGTTTTATGGTCGGGGGATTAGGACACGCAGTGGAATATGTTTTAATAAATGCGAAATGCATTTTTATTTGACTGTATTTAGAAGTGCTGTTGACCTATATCCGTAGATTTTCCTAATCTGCATTATAATTTAACTTAGTGTGGAAAAATCCGATTATCAAACTGCAGGTTTCTTGAATTTCCCGAAAAATTAAAGTGGTGGTACGGAGTTCGTTTACTTCAACTTACCTGCGGTCCAACTTACCGTTCTGGAGTTAGATTAGTATACCTCACAGCGCGAAGCGCCGTGCACTTCTTCAATTAACATGTGGAACAACCTGCTCTCAGTGGCCGCGTGAAGCAACTTCAACTACATTTTTTCACTTTACACTTACTTCTAAAAATTTCTTTCGCTGTCTATCCTATTCCCCCACTCCACAAAACTCTATAACCACCGTGTTTGCAGGACAAAATGCTGGAACTACGGGTATATGTGAGGGGCTACGTAAGCTACTTTTGCCGTAAAGTTTTCATAAATATTGTGAAGAATGGCTTCGGCTACGTCCACCTTTATAGACGCAGCATGGATACTATACTTTAACACGATAATGCTACTGTTCCTCGCTCTAATAGGATGTAAATATGATAGCGCCCACAACTCACCGCATGCGGTTTCCATTTTAATCGTATTCCCATCAACGGCTCTGGTCTTAATTATATCAAAAATGAGATTTAATATATCAAAATAAAGTGACACAACACAAAACAGAACCTTTCCATGTAATAAAAAGATGGTTTTACGCTAAATATTCACGTCCAAAAGATTATTTTAAACAATTTGGTTATCCTTATATCTGTCAGGCTATTTCAATGCAAAATAGACCGTCAAAAAATTTTTGTATGGCTTATCATTTTTAGCATTTTACCTATTTAATGCATCCTCGTACGTTGTTAGTTAACATTTGTGGTGGTCAAGGATATGAGAAAGACTTAAACGACACTAACTAAATAAGCTCCGGTTAGAAGGGGTAACATTTGGAAAGACGTGAACGTTTTTATCGCACCTTAATCCGTAATATAACCGAATAGGTGAGTTCTAAGTATCAGTTCGGAAGATGCGATGGCTGGAACAAGAAGTTTTTTGGCCTGATGTTTCGACAGCCCCTTCCTACAAATACTGCACTCCCTGTACCTCCGTCACGCCTACCTAAAATTGTCTTCGATAATGGATTCTATAGAAAAACCGAAACGTCTGATCAGTAATCCTGTTGCGCCCGTAATAAGATTCTCTTAACCTTCAATGCCAGTTCTATACCTTCAGGAGGGTTTTCATAATGGTTTATGAAATCTGCTTCAATAAAGTCGTCGAAACTCCTATGCGACAAGAAATTGAGGTCACTCCCAAAGCCTGCATATACCGGATGGCTAAACGCTGCAGCGATTTCGAAAAAGTTCTAAAGTTTGCGACCAAAATAGTTAAAGGATAGGGACCACTACCCAATGAGACACGGCCATCAACACTCAATCTTTTTGAGTTGAAAACAGCTATGAGAAGAACTGGTGCAAATATACCACATTGCACGTAATCAGCACTGCTGCTTTGTACCCGATGATTTCTTCCACTTGGAAATTATACCAAACATGTGAGCTCAAACTGGGTGGGTTTGGGGCCAAGCTTCACATACGTACATCCTTATTCGCCAACAGAACGGTTGGATGTTTTGTCTACAGGCCTCGTTAAATCTACACCTGTGGATGGTTTTACGAGGAAAATGGACTAGTATAACACTGTGTCTCCGCAAATAAATAATCTAGTCTGGTTAGGACGTTTGCCTCTGACCGGCGAGACGCGAGTTCGAAACTCGAGTGTAGCAGCAATTTCATCGGCTACACCATAGTTGGCTACCCCTAGCTGGTCACGGTCAATAAGCCAGAAAGAGCTATTTTAGGGTTGCCTGCCTTTGCCGGAATACTACTACTAGTCCTACTTTCCACCCATCGTTGTCTGAACGCATTCAGCCAATCTTTAATTGCTATTTAAAATACTAATGCATATATTTCAGTTGCATCTGTTTATTTAAACATTTGCACCTCCACTCACTGCACAACATCGTCGACAGCTGGCCCGGAGCTTGGCGAACACCGACATTGCGCTACTTTTTCAGTAGCATACTTGTGTGTTAACTGTCTTGTATGCCACACACTAACTAATGTACATATACTTATCGGCGCTAAGGACGTGTGGAATCGTTTATGTTTTACGCTCCTTTTTCCATCTATTTTTTTTCGCATAACTAATTATTTGTAGCAAATATGGAAGTAAAAGCCTCAGTCAAATAAACTGAAATAAACTCAGGTGTAAGTCCTCCTCAGAAACCAAGAAAATATTCTATTAAGTCCCGCAAGATGTGACCCGTCAGTGCAGGATGTCGTAATCACACTAAAGTAATGAGCGCTGCTCTCGCCACAGGTGCATCCCGCCACTGGCTCTTTCAGTCAGTAATGGCACCGTCACTTGCCAGTCCAAAATCATTGGCGAGGTGAATGTAGGCAGACGAGCTTTGTTCTGCAAATATTCCCATTCTTAAGTTGAGAAGTCAAGTTGGCAAACACATGTTTTCAGCAAATATTCGTCAGGCCAAAAGATTTGCAGGGGTAATAAAAACTGTACAGTCGGGCAGGGTTTATAAGGGTAGTCTGATTAAAATTAATCGTTTACACGTCGTCCGCATGGCGAGGTCGGCGTGTAGAGGTTCTTGTGTTGAGGGAGGGGAAGAGAGAGGGAGGGGTAATTGGGTTAGGTCGCGGGCGTCGATCAGAAGAGTGGTAATTGCTGCTATTTGAACTAAGCGAGCGACTGTCACTGGAGGGTGGGGGCGAAATGCGATCGTCATCTGTCGTCGGATTCGGCCACGGAAGTGCAAGGGCTTGTGTCAGCGTCTTCTGACAACAGAGCACTTGATTCGCTAGCCATATAGCCACCGCTTCGGTTGTTGCAAGCACCCGTTGGCGCAGGCCCTTGGAAAAGTTAGCTCGTGTTCGGTAGACAACCTGAAAGGCTTCGTTAGTATCGACTCGATGATCCGTATCGACAAGATGTGCGAGACTAGAACTCGAGATCGATCTAGTTTCACCCTTACTTAACCAGGCCGGTGTATGCTCACGTACCCTCTTTACCAGGCACCTTGTTGTTCGGCCAATGTATCCTGTTCCACAGGAGCAAGTAAAAGAGTGGCCTTTAACGTGAGTCGGCCTTTACCTCCCAATCGTAGGAGTGGAGAGCTCGTGAAGAACGCCCGTAAGTTCGCCGCGGGAAAGCGCTTGCGGTCCTTAGACGTCGTCTGACCAGTTCGTTTGTTGCAGCACCTAAGAAAGGCAGTCTTGATGTTTAACCTAGTGTGTTCCTGTGTCAACGCCAGTTATGTTCCCCCAGTGCGTGTTAGGAAGAGAAGACAGGATACGATAACTGATGCTGCTTTACCGTCACTTGTACAAGTACATCAACACTGTTTCGGGTGTCCAGTAGTCTCGTCTGGTCGGCAGCGTGTCCAGCAGTAGTCTCCATTTTGCTAGTGCTTCGCTATTTAAGGGGCAGTTGTCAGTGGGCCCCATTGGCTGTCCATTGTCATCGTGCACAAGCTCGTTTACGCACGTCTGTGCGTCTGTCCTCGCGTGGCCTCACTGGCAGCAGCAGTCCGGGTCCTGGGGCAGTCTGACTCCACATGCCTTCTTTGTCCTGGCATAGTGTCCACCCTTTGACGGTCGCGCGATATGGTCTGTTGAGTATGCGCCGGACTGGCCTCACGTGACCTCGTACTGCCTGACTTCTGGGTGACGTGCTCAGCCACCCTAATACTTCCCACTGTTATAAGGTTGACTTTTCCGGCGGGCGTTTAATTCTAGTTGGCCTCCTCCAGTCCTGGTAATCGTCTACTTGAATGTACTGCCTTTCTGCGCTCGTCAGTGATCTCGTGGCAGATATTACTGCTGAATCTTCTCCACCAACGGCAGCGGGTGTTCACCATCTTCCCCAGCAGCACTCAGCGTCACGGAGTAGTCTGCATACCGTCTTGATTTGCAGCTCGGTGATGTCTGCACCTCGGCCTGGACTGACAGCAGCAGTCCGGCTCATGAGGCAGTCTGACTCCGCATGCCTTCTTTGTCCTGGCATAATGTCCACCCTTTGACGGCTGCGGGCAGCCAACTCTAGTGTAGCCGCTGAAATTGCCGCCACACCCAAGTTTCGGACTCGCGCCTCGCCGGTCAGGGGCAGACTTCCTAATCATTGAGCCATCGAATTCGATGTCTAGCCGGTTGTTGATCGGGAGTATATTGCATTTGTTTGCACACCGATCTATCTCTCAAGATGTGCTCACCCTAGACTGATGCTTCTCCGAGTCGGTCCAACCGATTGTATTGTCGCAAAGCTACTAATAATCAATATGTTACTAGTCAATTTTCAGTAACACACATTTTTTATGTTTTAGTGCAAACAAATACAATATACTCCCGATCAACAACCGGTTAGACATCGAATTCGATGGCTCAATGGTTAGGAAGTCTGCCCCTGATCGGCGAGGCGCGAGTTCGAAACTCGGGTGTGGCGGCAATTTCAGTGGCTACACTAGAGTTGGCTGCCCGTAGCTGATGAGGACCAATACCTCGAAATATCTATCCTGCGGTTTGCCTTGTCTATGCTGGCATACTAAAGACATAAAAAGATGTGTTTCTGACACTTGACTAGTAACATATCAATTATTAGTAGCTTTGCGACAGTACAATCGGTTGGACCGACTCGCAAAAGCATCAATCCAGGGTGGACACATCCTGAGAGATAGATCGGTGTGCAAACAAATACAGAACACTTTTTTTCTGCAGGTAAGGTATCAGGCTTTTTGGTTCACTCGCCGATATTACTGATGATGAACCTCTCCGGGTATCCATTTTCAATTAGCGTCTGCTGCAGCTATTGGAGTTCTGCTTCGACAATTTCGGGAGAGCAGATGTGTCGTACCGCAGCTGCTAATCCCTGGACTAGATTTTGTTTTATATTTAGGGGGACAAAATTGTGAAAGTTGCTGCAGTGTCCCGTCCAGGTTTGATTTTGTAAGACCTTACGCAGGGTGGATCCATCCTCTTGCCTTCGCAGAAGGACATCAAGAAACGCAATTTCGTCGTCTTTCTCCGTCTCTGCAGTAAAATTGAGAGATGGATGCGCGTTGTTTAAACCTCGCGACCAGAGCGTCAGTTTCCGCGTTACAGTCGGTCAAACAGACCAGCTTTGGTCAGACTTTGCCTTCCTGTACCCCGGACTCCTTTTGGTTTTCTGTCATAGCCCAACATAGAAATCCTTTTCATCCCTTTTGCAGACTTCTCCTTCAGTTCGTTCCCCTGGTTGTGTAGATCCAAGTGTTTCCAGTGGCTTGATGCTGTTGGCGGGGGAGAGAGTGAGGTCAACCCTCAGCACACTTCTTTCATCACCATAAACAAGCTGGTGCGCATGAAGCTATCACGGTGCACTAAAATCCGTGGCCGGGAGGATTGCACTTCTTTTCTCACCATAAACAAGCTGGTGCGCATGAAGCTATCACTGAGAGCTAAAATTCGTGGCTTGGGGGGTTGTTAGCTGATGGGAAAACTCAAGCCACGCAGTCAGTTCAGTGTGTGTTTCATTGTGTGGAGTAACTGACTGGCAGCCTGAGAGTCAGTCTCCTTCTTAATGTGGCCTTTATGGCACTCCCAACTACACGGGAGCTTGCCAAGCAAGGTGGTGTTGCTGTGGAGTTGCTGTATTGGAGTATTGACCGCGTCCCCTCACATCTCCGGTCTTCTTAACTTTATCATGACGCCGGGAATCGGGTGAATTCTGTGCCAGTCTACTTCCACTATATCCCCGCGTGAGTCAGCGCGTTTACCTTTAGCTTGCTTAAGCTTGTGGTGAACATAGTTGAAACCGATGGTAGAACTCTCGCGTTTCGCGCCCTTATGACCAGTTTCGGTTTATTCAGTGAGGATAATAGACAATGCCTTTGAAAACCTTTTTGATTAAATGCCGGTGCGTCATATACATATATACACGCATGCGTAAAAAATTGCAACTACTAACATACTATTGACAAGCAGTGAGTGGCATTGTTTTAACAAGTAAATCTGGGGTTTAGAGCTCAGACTTCGAGGGACAAGATGGGACACATGTAATTATCCAAGCGTTGTTTGTACAGCTGTAGGGGAGTGGCCTCCACGACTGACTGCGGGAGGTTATTCCACTGTTGTATGGCCCGTTTCGTGAAGAATTCAGAGCGGAGGTTTACCTTGGACATCTTCCTGCGCAGCTTCATTGTGTGCCCACGGAGATGAGGCGATAGGTGCCATTGAAACATGTCCTCAAAGTGCTATCTTTTTTCGAAGTCGTGTATTATCTCGTAAACTAAGAAAAAATCCCCTCTTTGCTACCTGCAATACAGCCATTCGTTGAAAATTCCCGCCTCTTTTAGGCTTGTACGTTTGCCAGTGGCCGTGTGTTTACTGTTTCAGATGTCATTCTTACATTGTACAACAAAAGCATCAACCCGTATATTGATTAGTACAAAGGGCCCGTACCCACTATTTGGTATTTCTTGAGTCCTCCGACTCTGTATCCGGCATTAACGCGTACCTCAAACCCCAATGATAACAACTAGTAATGCGGTACGGTACTTTTAAACAACTTGTAAAGGGTAAACGAAGTACAAACTTAAACAATGGATACACACAGTCAAGAGCACAAAGAGTCGGCCAAATCGCCTGACTTTAGACAAGGGAACAACACAAACTCAACACCGCAACGCAGGGCTAAACCAGTTTTAAGAGAACGCATGTGCGTTCTTGGGAGAGGGGCGACCGCTGACTTTATGTGACTTCAGGAGGCAGCTCATGTGCGCGGGAAGGGATGAACGGAGGGTTTCGTGCACAGAGGCAATATAAAGATGTCAGCGGCGGGGGATGTTGAAGTGGCTTTCGGAATGCGTCGGACCGGAAAAGGGACGTTCAAGTGGCTCTTGCCGCAGTCTCATTTATATCACATGCGAAGGGACAACT
>JAYGXS010000001.1:103804580-103817822 GCA_036362985.1 Ligula intestinalis | reverse complement strand
ACGGTGCAGCTGGCGTATTCAAGTGCCACTCGAAACAGTTGTCCCTTGAGGCAGCGAGAGGCCGACAACATCGAGGGGAAAAAATGACTAGAGGCAAGGGACAGTATTAAAGTGGCAATTTGTTGGAGGCTGTTTTTGCCCTCGGGCACTGGAAGAAAGGGAAAGGGTGGACAGCATTCGAGGGAGGAAGAGGACACGGGCATGCGGACCAGAGGACGGGGAACGGCCTTCGTAAGAGGAAAACAAACATACGTACAGGTTAGACACGATTTTCGCTGGGGAAGGGAAGTTGAGAATTTCAAACGTGTTCAGCCGGAAATAACACCACCTGCAATTTCTCCACGTACCGTCCACGTCGGCTCTTGTAATATATGTATACTCAGCCCATCAAAATTACATAATTAGTTACTAGCGCACAGTAGTTTTTATTCGTTCCTGTCACTAGCCCCAGCTCCACTACTTTAACTGCCCACCCTCTAGCAAATTTTACAAACATCCCTCTTCACATATATCAGCCACGTCCTAGCAGCCATGTTCAACAGACAGAACAGTTGGTGTTCACCAAGTATCAACCAAAGTTCTGAATTCAGTATGTCGATGACACCTTCGTTGCTGAAAAAAATTGACATTCAGCACCTTAACGAAGTACGGAACTCGGTTAACCCGAATATCCAATTCACGATAAAAGCCAAAACAAGCAGCCACCGAGCTTCGGTACTGTTGCGCAACTTCACGACTGTAAACTATGATATTCAGAAAAGCCACGAACAAAAGGCAGATGCCACACTTCAAAAGCAAGTACCCTTTGCCTCATGGGCGTAGCTCTGTCCATAACCTATTCCAAAGATGTGAAATATATTGCCGCAAGGCAACAGACAAAAGAGGCAATGGCCAGCCTAGTCGTTTTATCGATAAAATCAGACGCCAAGCGAACAGAGAGCGGCGAAGGGAGCAGTACCCCAAAGGTCTGAGGGCCCTTTCCAAGTAGCCTCCGAGACGGCCTGTCGACCACTGAAACCCGCCAACGCAGGCAATAATTAATCGCCGTTTGTTGTACTCGGAAAAAAACACTGCCACTCACCGAAACTTTGACAGTTGTCTAGAAAATACAGCACAATGCTGGGGACCACGAATAGGTGGAGAAAGCTGGGCGGAAATTCCAGATCCGCCTACGGGAGCACAAATCGTCAACTCGGGAGCTAGAGCCATCCTCACAGTTTTCAACGCACGCTGGTGAAAATGGTCATACTTTAAATCTTTAGACAGCGACAGTCTTACGTCGGGGGAAGTCAGAATGGCTAACACTTCAAGGGTGTTCTTCAAGTAGCAAATCCACCAACAGGTGCCTTAGCCTTTCTACAACTTAAAAGGTTCTGCGTCATTACGCAGGCTAAGCCTAGGGCAAGACGGCCACCCAAAATTTTAAAAAGTCGCGCAGGCATAGCTCGAGGACGAAGTCCATCGACGAGGGAGAAAATGGACCGCCACAATAAAATAACCCTCCAATGGATGTGGTATCTCGTAACGCACACAGTTGACAAGCTCACCAACCTTCCTTCAAAGGCTGAGGGAGCAAAAAATGAAAAAAATCGATCGATACGAGACCGTTAGCTTGCTACATTCACTTCTGTTCGATTATACGCATTTCAAACTTCGTCCTTGATGGGCTGCCCACGGTCTCCGAAAAGTGAGCGTTCCCATGAGCCCATGTTTTTTTTAAATTATCGGTCCTCAGCTGTCAACTTCGTCAATCTGAGGTGTAAATTCAAATTCCATATTATGCATCTTTTGCGTCAGCTGCTTTTGTGGGCCTGTGGACTTGATCAAAATGATTTTTCAAGTAGTGCATACATGGCACTACCTGAGATGTACTGTTTTTGAGTCTAATATAGATAGGCTATGACTGTCTGAGCTCTAGTTTGTTTGAGCTTGTCAGGTGAGTGATGGTATATTACGGTGCCTTGGATAATAAGAAAAGGTTTTTCAAAAGAAGACTTAGTGAAAAAATTCAATGACCTTGAGTTTTTCCGGCTTCTATAAAGGCAGACTTTAAGAATAATACAGCTAGTTACACTACGGCTAGCGTGGTGTCGCAGTGGCTCCTAGTGTTTAGAGCAATCCTCGCTTATGTGCTACGAAAACGTGTCACTAGGGGCTGCGTGTATACATCTTCCTGGCATTGTTATCGAAGTCATATCCAGCCCCCCCCCCCAAAAAAAGAGCCGACCTGCCTCTGCACTAGACCAAAGTGACCTCATGCTGTTTCACGGCACGCGTTTAGTTGGAAGCGTTGAGCCTGCCTGTATCTCTAGCTGTTGCCATGCATGCATGCATGTGCTGTACTTTAAACGAAAGCTGCATTTACATCAAACATTGAGGTGAATCTCACTTCCGAGAGTTCGACAGTGTCCATCGTGTGCTGCACAGCGTGATGGTGCAGAGACGGTGGCTTACGTGTTGATTAGTCTGAAGTGATAGTAGACTTGCGCTGCATCTACCACGCTCTTCCTTCACACACCGGTGCCCGACGCCAGGGCAGAGTTAAAAAGACCGAAGGCGGTTCATATGCAGGCGGCCGGACTTGCCATATCTGACGCAGATCCCACGGAGTGGGAGTGCCATAAAGGCCATGATTGGCTGGTGCCTGAGCCTGCATCTATGCGTGGCGCCAAACTCTATTCTCATCCAACCTCGGACGGCCGATCAGCTAGGTGGTGGGGGGGGGGCAGTGTGAGGTCGACCCTCAGCGCATTTTTTCTCACTATAATCAATCTGATGTGCTTGAAGCTATCACAGTGCGCTAAAAGCCATGGCTCAGAGGGTTGCCAACTGAAGGGGGCAACTCGGACACCGCAGTCAGTCCAGTGTGTCTTGTTGAGTGGAGTGGCTTACTGCCAGCTGAGAGTCCGGCTGCAATGCCTCCTTCTTAATGTGGCCTTTGTGGCGCTCTCAGGCGGAAGCCTACCTAGCAAGTGATGCTGTTGTGGCGCGTTTTTAAGTGTCTCTCGCGCACACCACCCGTGTCTTACCCCATCTCCGGTTTTCTCGACTTTGCCTTGACACCAGGCTCAGGTGTGGGAGTGGTGAGAGAGTGGGGTAGATTCTCCGCAAGTCTACTTTCACTTTATTTCCGCGGGAGTCACCGCGTTGCTTCAGCCTGCTAAAGCTCCTGATGGACATCTTCGAGAGCGACGGTCGACATGTCACCAGAGCTATTATCAGTGTCGTGCACTGCACCAAATCTATTACTCGGCCGACTCGGCTGGGACAAATTACTAACGCGTGGAGGACGAAAATAGAGTGCGATCGATACGCCCGAGTTCAAGTGTTTGGCCTTCTCACTACAACCAGCCAAACGAATTTTGAAGCTATCACGACGGTCAATATTTGGTTAATTTCTTATTGACTGAGTAACACGGTCTTATGCAAAAAGGAAGGCCATGCCGCAACGACTCTGTTATATCCCCAGTAGCTATAATAAGACAAACCGGAATAAAGAAGGCTTGTCAAGCACTAGAACAGTCTATTTTCCTGAGCTTTCGTTAGACCAACAAGCATAATCAAACAAACTATTCCGGTGCTAGAGCAGCCATCTACTTTATCCATGCTAAGACCTGGAATATTAACTCTCTCATTCATTCGTTCACAAACAGGACGGTCGACAGTTATTCTAAACAAAGAGGACTACGTCAACAAAGTCGAGAGACTTTTGGGTGATAGAACCGCCTACATCCCTCGGGAGGATGACCCAATGAAGAAACTAGTCAACAGCATCAACAAAGACTTGGCAAGTCTTCGGAAGTCAAAGGCAATAACATAGATTGACCGGCAAAAGATGAAACCAAACGAAGCAGCACTCGCAAGATTCTATGGCCTCCCCAAGGTCCACAAACCAGGAACACCCCTACGACCAACCGTTTCCCTCAGAGGTACCCCAACGTTTGGCCTAGCCAAGTGGCTGTTTCGATGTTTCAAATTTCTAACAGAGGGCTCTGCAACGACTGTTAAGTCAGCTGAACAATTCATACGAAAGCTGCAGGGTATTCGACTAACACATGACGAAGTGATGGTATCCTTCGATGTGACCTCACTTTTCACTTCGATACCGCAACATCTTGCAGTGGAAACAATTAAAACCCTGTTAAAAAGACAATACAATGAGACGGACACGAAGCTCAACACAGATCACCTTATTGGGCTCCTTAAACACTGCCTGAGCACCTTTTGCACCTTCAATGGAACCGTATACGAGCAAATAAAAGGTACACCAATGGGGTCGCCGTTGTCCGGCCTGATTGCCGAGGCAGTATTACAGCGACTAGAGGCACTGGCTTTCGACCACTATCGACCACGACTGTGGATCCGGTATGTTGACGACACGTTTGTCATCATCAGTCGAGACAAAATTTAGGATTTCACAGATAATCTTATCTCCATCTTCCCTGATATCCAGTTCACGATGGAGAAAGAAAAAGACTGCGAGTTGCCATTCCTTGACGTGCTGGTGTGCAGAAAAGGCGGTGTGAAATTCAAAACAACGGTTTACAGAAAGGCGACTAATACCTCGCGTATTCTGAGTTACCTCAGCAACCATCCCGCCATGCACAAACGCAGCTGCGTGCGAACGCTATATCGCCGCGTAGAAACCCACTGCAGCGAACCAGCCGACAAGTAGGCCGAAGGCAAATATCTGTGGAAACTTTTCACAATGAATGTTTACCCTGGCGCATTTGTCGAGAAATGCAGGCGAGGAACCGAACAAAGAAAACCAACGGGAAGGCCAGAACCGACACGCTGGCGAGCAATACCTTATATTGCTGGTGTATCCGAAGAATTCGCTCGACTGTTCAGTGAGTTGGGGATTGGCGTTGCTCACAGGCCAGAAGCAACAATCCACAGACAACTTATGCGGCCTAAAGACCCAGTAACCGTTAACCGAAATTCCGGTGTCATTTACCGCATCGACTGCCTTTGTGGTCAAGCCAATTATGTTGGCGAAACCGGCAAACGGGTTCTCACGAGAATGCACCAACATGAACTCGCCGTTGGACGGAATGACAAGTTTTCTTTGGTAGCCGCTCATGCATCCAAGCCAGGGCACAGCTTCGATTTCGAACACGTGCAAATACTGGGTCAGTCAGACAACCGAATCTCACGCCTCTTGCAAGAAGCATGGCACTCGCACGCAGATTCGATTAACAGGTGTATAGATCTTCCTGAAGCCTATCTCGCGTTGCGCAAAAAATCGATAGCAGAGCTGAAGGTCAGTTCCGGCAGATTTTAGTCAAATACACAGTGAGCTGTACACTTTATTATCCCTTGACAATGGCCTCGAGCGAGAGTCCGAAACGTCGGGCAAATAAAATATTGGTCCCAGAGAACGGCTCTCCTCTTTCTAATGAATTACCTGGGCCTCGCATATTTTGGACTACTCAGAACATCAGTTTCTGAACTGCTATGTCAGAGAGTCATCTTAAATGGCCACAGCCTTGTCTGGTTGGCGTGCTCTCATTGATTTACCCGTGACCTGTACCAGCGGGGGCCGGTCCTTGGTGGATAAAAGGGCAAAAGTGATTCGTAGGGTCCCTCAAGATATCTATCCCCACCCCCGCCCAATTGCTTAACGCATTTTGTGGTCAAACAATTAATTATTGGCTATGGAGCGTAAATTGCTGTGTGATTGTGGCGGAAGTGATCAAAATACTTAATTAAAAAAAGATAATGCTTGTTTCAATATGCTAAATTGAAGCAAATTCGATCAATACAAACTTCTGTTGCGCAGGATACGAATGCTAATCGAGGGAAATTCGATCTTATGTTGGCGAAATGTAACGAAAATGGAAATTTTTCCTCCTATTGGTGGAATCTAACGAGCAAATTTAAATTCAGGCTACCGAACATTCAAAAGTATTTTTTTAAAATAATAAGTCGACGGGATATTTGGGGCTTCTAAAATCAATCTTGCCGATAAGAGATGTGCGAATGTCACGTTTGGCAAAGCGGTGGTCTGATTGCTGACTCTCGAGCAGACATTTGGCAGGCACAACTGGCTTTCAGTGTGGTCATTCTCTGCAGCGCAAGGCTGCTTTATTATAAACAAACTCGCGCGCAGATTGCTACTACGCGCTCCAAAGTCGCAACGGGACTAGTGTGTCCAGCAATTTCATCAGCGAATGAACTTCCAGCATTGCGAATATTCGGGATTTGCATGAATCACATTTTGGCAACACGTTCTTGCTGGGGCGTCTGTGCAAAAACCGAATCTACACATAGGTGGATGACTCATGCAGGAAAAATATTTCCCCATCTTCGAGCTGATTGCAGCACGTTGTACCGGAAAAGATTGCTAATAGATGCAAATAGACGCGTTCGAGAATCCGAAAAGTCAGACCGATAAACCTTTTGTTCAGAAGAAGAAGATGCGATCACTGGAACAAGCATTTTATTTTCCTGACGTTCCAGTGATCACATCGTCCGAATAGCGAATATTGGCAGTCGCCACCTGGAAGACCATGCCCAAGGATAAGGCGCTGTTGTTTAAAAAAAACGCTCAATAAACAAATAAGGTGGTTTCGGACCTCAGGTGATTCAAAGTTGGATCTGGTTTCAGCTGGCTGAAAACGGCTAGTAAGTCAGGAATGCTCATCAGTCTCTCTTCTTTTTGTCGGTATTTCCAATACGGCCTCATTTCCTGCCGCTTTGATCGGCGAAAGCACCTCCACCATAACCACAAAGCCCATTAGGGGAAAATTCAGTCGCTCATCATACATAGTTTCCCGGCTAAATTGGCTGTTTCCAACCCTAATGTAAAGACCCAGGAAGCCCTCGACGACTAGGCAGACATCGAGGCTCCCTGATTATATAAACATTTATTTAGGTTTCGGTGCTAGAGCGCGCGAATTCAATGCATCGTGGCTTAGGTCATCGAACTCCCAATTTTCCTGACTGGCAAATTGTCCTCACCAAGCAACCTTGTTTGATTAATGAATCAATTTTTTTCACCCCATACATTATTTGAGCTGATATAAAGCCTTTTACTACAGCCTCATAATCAGCTTGATACTGCACTTGTTTAAAACAAAGACGGTAATAAAGAGTTTCAAGTAGGTTAGCGAAGCGTGGTAACTTTTTAGACAAGTTTGGTATTATCCCCTTCTGCAGCGAGCCAATTTAAAGCTCAATTAAACTTCAGCACATTTACAGTCTTGATTGACTCCTCTCTAAGCTGCTTAGGCGGCACTTTTAAAGAGCAGTTGTGCCACATATGAATGGAACTTTTTGTTTCACTATGATAAACACGTGCATTTACGACTGGCCTCCAACAGTGTCCCCTAAACGGGTAAATTCGCTGGACCAACGCAGGGGAGGGGGGGGGAGATCAGGCTAAGACAGACGCTTTACCGTTTGCGCCCCCCGAAAAACAACTGCCGAACATGGGGGCTTGGTGGCACGCGCAGGGTCGGCTTCGGGCGCGCCAGCCACTACCGCCCAATCCCGCCTCGGGTCTTCCTGACTGTGTCTTGAAGCCGGGCTCGAGTGGGTGAAGGAAGAGAGAGTGCGGTAGATGCTGCAAAAGTCTACCATCACTTAAAAGTAATTTACGCTCAAGTCGTGGCTGCTTTCAGTTTGCTGGAGCACGCGGTGGACATCGTCGAATTCGATGGTCAAAATGTCGAACTGTAACACCAATCCAGCGGACATAGGGGAGAGGATAAATAGTTGCATTTTAACTCATAAGGATAAGAATTGGAATAGGCCAACTTCTGAACCCCGAAACGAGACTGATTTTGAAACTAACTGAAGAGCACTATTATTTCTGCTGCCAAAGTGATTCGGAAGCATTTTAGGATAGTCCGTGTGCGAATTTGCAACCAATAAAAAGTTTTTTTTGAGGAAGAAAAATTCAACCAGTATTATTGCAATGGCCCTTTAAGGAAGTTAAAATTTTTTTACTGTTCACAAAGACCTTGAGCGCAGAATTGCCTGCATTGCGTTAAATTATGCGCGAGGGCTGGCCATTAAATCTTCGGATAATACCGTATTTATGGAAGTCACCATCTCACCCCATATACGCTTCAATGGCCATTGCTGTATCGTGCATCTGCAGGTGACTTCTTCCCCGTCAATTTCATCGACTGTTTTTTTTAATAGGCTGATATCGAAGAGGATGTCTTCCTAAAGCAGCAGTAACTTTGGTTGATATCCACCCAAATCGTTCTTCTCCAAACAGGAGGTGTAACATACACTCACCTTATGTCTTCATACAAACATATGTCGAGAGGCGCTTGTTGCTATACGCTGTTGCCGACAGTATAGCGTTTAGCTGCCTCATGGTCACCGCTACTTCTTGGTGTGTCCTAAGCTTCTGGCATTATAGCTCTTCTCGGCTGAACCGGGACTACATCAGACTGCCGTGACAATTTAAAAATGACTTGACAGGATTTCAGGACGCCCTATAGATAGGTGGCAAACGAAACGGTGCTGTCCACTAAAATGCAGCCAGAAGATTGATTGGCTTTTTGTGACGCATAGGTCGTATTACATTGGCTGCACAATAAAAAGTTTTCGGCTAGGTTTACCCATAATCGCTGTTCATACCTTTTCGCAAAGAAGTGGACTATGACTGGCCAAAACACATAATCCAAGCATGAGCCATGGACTGAAACCATGATAGTCCCTCAGGTTACAGGTTGTCTGTCATCTCTATTCTTTTCAAATCAATAGCACGTAGAGACCATGTTTCACAGACATGGAGCTGGCCAGCCCTGACCGTAGCCGCACAAGCGAAGCTGTATCTCCTGACGAACCCTTCCTATCGGACCACAGATACTTCCAGATCGACAGAATATTTTGGTCTCCCCAGACATGGGACCGTCGATAACACGATAGAACAGAGATACGAAAGTGTTTAATTGCCTTGATCTTCTTGGCTTCAAGGTGGACACCATTTGTGATGTAAAGACCTCAATCAGCACTTTGGTTTACCCAGCGTTGCTTCGGTCCGAATTTGTGAAATACAGAGACTATGTGGCAAATAACAGATTCCCTTCATCCTAAGGAACTTCCTAGCTAGATGCTGTTGATTTTGCCATAATAAATAACCGAAATGAGAAAGTCCACCTTACTCGAGCCCTCTTGTAGTCTTAGAGTGCTGTGGGCGGAACCGCATCAACTGACGCCAACGCTGACACTGAAGTATTTGTCTGTTGTTAATGTTGAGCTATGCGCGTGGAAGATGAAAAAACTTAGAGGTATTCGATCACCACTGCTTGAGGACCATCCTCTGCGTGCAGTACACCAACTGCTTTTCAAAAGAAAGTCCACACTCACTGCGACATCGTAAAGATATCTCAGATCATCCAAGGAAGACGACTGAAGTGATTTGGATACGTAATTTGTCGTCAAACTCATAAACGTAGTGTTACTGCCCCCCATCCGACACCGTTACCCAATTTCAGGCATCGAACAAGAAGAAGCAAACTCACAACCATATTGGACTCAGTCCGTTAGGACATAGAAGCTGTTCTTGGACCTTCGGTATTCGGTCTCCGTCGCTGGAAAAGCGAATGAGTTGAGCCTTCCAGCTTCGCTCTAGGAAAGCGTCAATCGTGGAGAGGTACAATCCCGGAAATCATCGAGGTCAGGCATGATCGCAGTCATAAAAAGTACAAGTATCATTTTAAAAAATTCGTTTTTCAGTTATTAGTAGACCTTCATCGAAGGAATACAACTAGCCGTTAGACCATGATACGGAAAATTCGCCCATAAAGGCGGACTGTCAACTGATGTGTACGATCTGCCTTTTGGAGCGACTTCAAGTGTGGCCCACTGAAAAAGCCTCACAGGACTGGAAAATTGCTGTTTTTCCTCCGAGAGGGGAGAGTGGACGGAAGGCCGGAACTACTGAGGCATCAAAACGGTTCGTGTTGTGGCTAACATCTACGCGGCTATCCTTCTGAATATTTGTGGGCACCTTAGGTGTACACACACCTTTCACTCGTGGTACAGGTCACACTGGGAATCACATGATCAACGCTTTCGGGCAGATAAAGCATGTGAGCACTCAGTCCCATAAACGGTCAAACACAGACATTCGATAACTCGGGAACCGTCAAACCAACCCATCAGCACGACACTGGCCGGCCCGCGTGTAAAACGGGCTGAATTCTTCCCGCTCACTTCATTTAACATAGATTGTGCGTCGACAGTTCAGGCCATCATAAGGCTTATGAACAAGATAAACTACACTCAGTGGTGAATTTATCTCTCTAAACAGGGACGGAACCTGAGACTGTTCGCTGAAACATGACCATAATCTTACTACACTGTTTCCGCTACGCCGGGATGCATACATGAAGGGCGAGAATGGTTCCTACCTTGACAGAGACAGTGTTGACTAAGAATTTATACTGCGACGATTATTAGAACATTGGAAAACACTTAGAAAACTGGATTGTTTCCTTGGGTTCGCTTTACTGTAGATAGAGTTGACAGAAGTGCTCTTTGGTAGTCGATGGAGGCGGACAGTATGCTTTCGAGTCAGAAATACTAGCCTAGGAAATAAAATGTGAAATATATGGTGAAACCAGACTTCCAGCATCCTATTGTCACTTTTTTAAACAAAAACAATGGACGTGAGTGCCGTTCCCTACAATATTGACCACTTTAGTTCGTAATAGAAGAAGAGTGGCTTAGCCCGAACTCGGTGTGGAAATTCTGACAAAGCAGACAGGACAGAAGCCCACGACGGTTCAAATTCCCACTTGTCACTATGCTTAGGTTGAACTTAGCAAACGAAATATGGGGCAAAGAAAGAGCATCGGTGCTACTGCAACATGTCGACACTGATAGATCGACATTCCGATGAACTGAGTGTACATTGACGGGAGACATACCAACCTGCAAAACGGCTCGGCGGCCAAAGTTGTACGCAGAAGTGCAAAAACTAGGCTATGTCAGAGTTGGGAAAGCGATGAAGGCGTATAACCTCGAGGAGACAGTTGTAAAATACATACTAAACTGCAATAAACGCTGTCCAGGCAGCTAACACAGAAAATTGATCAGGCACATTCAAACAATTACACCATAAGCAAAACATATGAACGCGTAGAGTTGTGTGTTGTGGAGTAAAGTAACTTAGTGATTATTTAAAAGGCAATGAGGATGTAGACAAGAAATGGAAAGTAAATTGTAACTGCCGCGAGTCCATTGTAGCAAAAATAGTTTACATTACTTTGGTTGGAGAAAAAGCAAGGAAAGAATGGTTCATACGAACAACTCAAATCATGTATGTATAACGTGCGGCACAAAAAGATAGGCTAGCAGGCACCGCAGCCTCCCGCTCCTGCGTTTGAATGCGCAGACGAATCGCCTAACTGCAAAGCGCTCTTGGAATCAGGCGATGAACGGAGCTCGGCGTAGTTCGGCGAAGTGACAATCTATGCACAGAACGAAATAGAGCCTGTGAGGTCTCGCTATATTACGCTTTTGGGGTATATAAACTATTAAAACACTTCTAGAGGCAAGCAGGTTGTTAAAGGTGCAAACGGTAAAAAAGGCTTCCAAATAGCACAACCGGAAGACAAATATAAAAGAAGACAAGCGGCTCTGGCTAGTATTCTTATATAGGTGAACCTAGCAATTGTGGGGTAGGGCGTTTGGCAGATATGCTGACTTCGTGTGCTCCAATGACGATGTAGAAGCCATTGAAAATGGGCGTTAATTATAAACTGCCATGGATGTGTTTTGGTGTACTTTGGTAGGATCAACTTAGAACGACTGGAACACCGTTTGGTGCATATCGAAGCAAGTGAAATAAGGATATTATTTAATATCAGTTAAGCAGAGAAACTCACGTAGGAAACAAGCTCCTGGAAGCAGGCATTGACATTCTCACTGGTCAGAGCGCTGGTTTCCACAAATAGCATAGATGACTGGCGAGCCAGTTGACGACCCTCTTCCTTACTTACGCACCGGTCATCCTGGAGAAGTTCATTAAAGCTGTCAAGACAAAAGCTGTACACGTACCAAGTCAATCTTGTTGCCGACCAACATTTTAACTATATTGCTTGTGTCCGAGTAGTAGTTTAGGTGGTCCTCCCATCGTTTAATGTTGTCGAAAGTGTCTCTTTTTGTGACGTCGTAAACTGTAAATAGAAGCCAAGTTATGTAGAACCCTAGTCCTACCTAAAAGAACGCCTTCAGCACAGCGATAGTACATTGGAGCCAAAGCTGTCATGCCATTTGCCTCTGCGCCTGCAGTGTCCTACAGGAGGTATCAACTTGACATGGCAGTAGTACTTACCCATAGCGAAAGACTATAAGATGATCCGTCAATGTCAATAGCGGCTGGCATAAAATCTACCCCAATAGTGGGAGAGATGTGTGGATCAAACTCTTGTTTTGCAAAGCGTTTCATAAGACTAATAAAAACGTGGCATGATGCTGAACGATTGAAACAAACCTTGTTTTCCCTACTGAGGAATCTCCAATGAAGAGAATTTTGATTGGCTTTTGCATGGCTGAAAATAAAACGAGGCTTATTTATAATGCTGATTACCAAACATAAAAGAAAGCAACTGTTAACGTGACACGAAAAAAATGCTGAGATATATTCTAAGACATAACCGACTGTCTAGGGATACCCAATCGTTTCGGTGTCATGCAAACCTAGTAAAGCGCGCGAAAATGGCAACATCGGTGGCTCAGAAGTCTAAGAGTTCCAGAAAAGGATAGTCGACATAATTCGAGAAACAAAGGGTTAGATTTTGGTGCAACCGCAGAAGAGATAAACATAGGTCACGTTGAAAACTAAGAGCCTGCTACAGAAGTAGAGTTCAAAGTCGTATCCTGTAAAGTGACCATTACTTCTAAAAAAGGAGTCAAGTAGCTAAAATGACAAACAACACAACTTTAGCAATACAGTTTCTCCACCACTATTGTTGTTTTAAAAACCAAAAAAGAATTCCACGTTAAGTCTGCCACTAGATAAAATTCTGGTTTTATATGTAAGTTCTCCCCCTGTACAGTGCAAAAAAAGCTTTACTAAGAAGATAGAGGTGCCGAACCGGTCTTACTGTTTACACAGCAAGGCAAGCTCTTAAATAATGTGAATCAGACTTCCGCTTTGTCAATAAGTCCGTGACCAGATGAAGGCGGGTTACCCGGGAAAGGAGGGTTACCCGTTAGCCAAGCCGCAGGCTACCTGGCGCGTCCACGGGTGGCGGATAGTGGCGCGGCCTT
>JAYGXS010000001.1:103653346-103792101 GCA_036362985.1 Ligula intestinalis | reverse complement strand
ATTATTATTACTCAGAACTTTTTAACCTGTCCAACATTCGTACTAAAGTAACTGTTAGATTCGTAGCTTTAACAAGTCTTGTTCTTCCTTTAGTTATACTCCTTGGGATGCGTTCCTTACCCACGTATTTTCGTTCTCTTTCGGGTTACACTCCATCATGTTCACCCATTAGCCTCCTAGGCTCGCTACAAAGGCAGCGCGATTCGGACAAGTATTGGCTCGGGGAAATCGATAATGGCAATCAGTTAGTTATTAGGTCCTACTTGCTGAAGTAAACCAATGCGTGCATCATCAATTGTAACGAGCCCATCATTTGGTTGGCCCACTCGTTTGGCCTGGGCACTCCTGAGCAGCACTTCCTGCTCTCTCACGCCGGCTTGCACGCACCATTGTTATTTTTTTTATCGCAATCATTTACAATTTTTTTCTATAGTTTTTTTACAGTACGATCAACATAATTTGACAGCTCATCTATCGACGTGGTGTGCAGCGCGAGGTCAACGAAATTTTCCGAAGAGGTAACGAAAATGTGAACGAACGATGCCCATCGACGTTCGCGGTATATTCGTGGCCATCTGGAAGCTTCACTTCGTTATCGGAATTAACCGGACAAGTCGCTCCACCAACTGAGAACAGCCATGCACTACCAAGCAAGGACGTTTGTCTATTACCCTCACCAAATAAACCGAAATCACCTCACCTGTGTGCCCGGGCCGGGTGAGTTTCCCCGTGCTGCGTCAACTTAAGCCGCAGGCTCCACTTCTGGTGGCGCCTTTCTCTCAATTCTTCTAAGTTTCAGCTTTGCAAACATACTTCCCCCGGAACGCAGACTTAAATGTTTCCCGGGGACTGTTCGTGGGGGGTATTCACTTCCTGTACTCCCTGTAAACACCAGCCGCACCTGGCCCCACCTGGCCGCCGGGGCCAGTAGGGGCTAGGTGGGGCTGTGGCCCCATCTGTGATGGGACTGCAGGTGGGGCTTTCAACCTGTCTGGCCCACCTGCGGAAAAAATTTGCGCAGCGGGACGCCTGCTTCTCGCTTTCTTCTAACCACCTTCCGAATTTCATTTTTCGTGGTAGAAACCCCGCTAATCCCCCATCCAACCAGCACCCACACCCCATCACCACCCCCACACCCCGTGATCGCGACGTAAAATAACCACGCACGGATTATTTTGTAAGAAGGTAGGGGACACAGTGTAGTATATGTGTAATGTTTATTATAAGTCAAAAAAATATGTAAACATAATAAATAATTTAGAAGTCTATGTACAGTATGTGCAGTTGTTACGTCGATGGTCCTGCGCCTGTGGCCGGGGCCGGGGCCTAAAATTGAAGAGGAGCATATGAACATCTAGGAATTAGAAACAAAACAACTTCCTAAATGTAAGAAACTACGTAATTGAAATTCAAACCTAAAAAAATTTAATTCACAAAACTTTGAAACAGCCTAATTTAAATTTAAAAATGCACTACAAATGGCGGCATACATTGTTGAGTCTTTATTTAATAATAACTTTCGTAGATCTAACAAATTACGTAATTTAAATTAAGAATCAAATGAAGCATACTTCCACTACTTAAGTGGTAACGATAGATGGCGGCAGACGGTGCGAGAATTTATAGTAGTGGTAATGATGAGCTACCAAAGAAATTCGGGTCAAGCATTCTACTTCAATTTAAATTATGGTCCAATTGCGTGGTGTAAGGGTGTCTGTGTGCGTATCAGTGGCATACTGTGTGGGGAAAGAGAGGTCGGTCCAGGTACAGTATTCGACTAAACCCTGTACCACCTGAGGCAGAGTCTTGCTGTGTGTACGACAGAAGATAGAGAGAGAAAGATAGACGCAGGGAGATAAGGTTACAAGGATATTTTGATGCATTCCTCGTTTCTAGGAAGTCTGTCACACTTTAATCTACCACGAGCACTAAAAATCATGAACTAACAGGCTACCCAATGGCAGGGTTATCTTAGGACAGACAAGGGGACAGAATGCAATGACTTCTTCTGTCGTCTACATGGTGCGCACACTGACGTGGAATTGGAGTCACCCCCTTGTTTCCATGGCAATTTTGTCCATTCTTTGCGGACATTTGTGTGGCACGCATAAACGGGCTATCAAGCTTTATCATTTACGAGGTCCGATCGTCTTGCACCAGCCTTGTCACTATGCTCAGGAGGGGGAGGGAAGAGAGTTTGCCCTAGAGACCGCTAAAGCCTACTATCATTACGAAGTTCACGAAGTTCGGACTGATCATGTGATCTCTACTACAAGTGTTGGTCATCGGTATGTCTGACCGGAGGGGCACGGATGGACATAAAACAACTCGGCTTCAGACAGGTTTCTGTTTTTTCAGCACTGCCGTTTCCTGATGTAGAATTCATTCTTAAAGTCGGACCAGCCTCTTGTTTTTTCCTAGTCTTTTTTTCTGTGTTCTTACTTCTCTGGGGACCCACCTATATCTCTCTGCATAGCGCCATGTTTGGAAGAAAGGCATAACATGACTGCCAGTAAACTATTCGGTTACAACAGAGGTAGACCATTGAGTTTGTCCTATGGTATTATTCTCCCTGTCGCAATTGAAATTTCGAATTTTTTACATGCCGGATTTTGAGAACGGGAAAATGAGATGTGGTAAAATCAGAGTTTTCAACCTAACACAAATATTTAGCCAGGATACTTAAAACTGTTGGTCGCCGTATCCTTTTTTTATACATACCGTTGTGAAAAGGAGGTATTCTTATTCAAAAATCTCATTAAATTAAAAGTTAAAGCAAAAACGTTGCATTTAAACTGGTTTTATATTAAATTAGACTACTCCTTTGTCTTTCATGAGATTACGAATTACAGCCTGCTAGGAGTCACTGGATTTTCGTTACTTCGAAAGTTCTCCTACAACTCCAGGTACTAGATTCACAGCATTGGCTATTGGGTCATGATATGAAAGTTCAGATCGTATTGGAGCCCAAAAGCAAGATAGAACTGTTAAAAACCGGAAGCCTAACCTAAACACACGAAGTCTCTTTGCGATCAACGCGTTGGCACTTTGTGAACGCAAACTTTGAAATAGCGGCTACATATATTGGAGTCTAAAGTTGGCTGTATTTTGTCATTTCTTCATGAAGATTCATCAGACCTTAGAAGTTTTGTGATTAAAATTTGCATTTTTTGAATGTTACTGCCCTTCATTGGGTCACACCAAAAGTCTTCCTTCCCTAAGTGACGCATGTGAACTTGGTTCTGCCAGTTCACCTTACTGGTGTAGCATTCGTATGTATAACGTCGCCGTTACAGTAGTCGCCTTTTATTAAGCCCACCTCGGGCCCAGACCAAATTGGGCTTAATAAGTGGCTGGGCCTATTAACCGTGGGCTTAATAACCGGTGACCACTGTACTTTGAAGTGGAGAGCCAAATGCGTGATGAGAAAATGATGCAGAGAACCTATTCTATATTACTGCAGATGAGATTTAGCACAGAAACAGGATAATTTCGAACACTATGGGTTCTTCTATGTGAGAAAGGTGCTCTATCCCACATCCACCTGCATTTCCTTACACATTCGCAGCTTCTTTGGGTAGAGATTTTAGTCCAAAGATTAGTAAAGCATACATTTCTCTGTTCTAAATTTCATGCCTAGATGTTTAGTCAATATAGAAACAACTTGTCCACCATAAATGTTGTCGCCGGATATCCGACGCTCATTTCTTCTGCGATTTCTAAATGCGCACCTTTAGATCTTACAAAGGTGTGCGAATGTTCGTGTTCCAAATTTATGCTTGAGAAAAGAAGAAGGAGACTGTTGCAGCCCATGAAAAAGTATTGTACCTCGTAAATGTTGCTTGTTCTGTTCTTGCCACTACCCCTGGCGATGGACCCTCGCACCAGTTCGAATGATAAATATATTGTTTTAGTGCTCAGCCAGTATTCTCCTATTTCGTCTCTTCAGTTCAGTTTTATTGCAGGAAAGGTAGACGGGCGTCTTCAAACCACCTATTGATTCCAAATGTCTGAGAAAAAAACGGAAAAAGGGGTAGTTTACATAATTACATGCGAAGGCAGTCGTCATCCAGTCGAAAAAAGCAAACATAAACGCCACTTATTGATTGCGAGTAGCATAATTAAATGTGATTAAATTAGCTGTTCATATGGTTTGCGCGTGGCTGGTAAGCGAGAAGATTGATGTGAGTTGAATTTGCATTTAAATGAATGCACATAGGTAAAGAGAACAACATCCACGGGCAGAGCGTTCCACGCTGCAACCACCCCATTAGTGAACCGAAACCTACGTCCGTCGATTCTTGTTTTATCTGTGCGTAGATTTAAAAGGTTTCAACGTAAATTAAGCGCGTTAGCCGGGGTGAAAAAGTTACTGGGAACAAACCACCAGTCAAGACCATTTGTAAGGCGGAAGGTTAATAAAAGATCCTCCTGTAGTTGCCTGTAGAAACAGGAAAGGAAATTTAGGGTTGAGAGTCCTTTTATTATAGGACGGTGTTCCCAGACCCTTTATAACTGCTATGCAGGCGTCGGCCGACATAGCCGTCTTCGTGAAGTTCAGTGTTGGCTGGAGGGAAAATTTAATCCACAAACCAAAGTCGTTCTTTCTTTCAACTGGTGGCAATAGTGCCCTATCTAGAAAGTAGATCCTCAGGCTTGAAGCTTTTTGCTGCCAATTGGAAGAAAATTGCACTTTTTAACATTTACGCACTTTGATCAGTTCTGAAGCCTGTTCAAGTTTATTTACAGACAGTTTTTGTCTACCACTTTTTGAAGTACCCTCACCAAACATGTCGTTGATAGTATTACCGGAAAATACAGGGGAGAATAGAATGGCCATTTCTGGCTTATTAGCTGTCGTCAGGCGGTCATACCCAGACCCCAGTTGTGTTCCACCCGAGTTTCCAACTCGAAAACTCTTTGATCAGAGTAAAACGCCCTAACCATTGAGTCACGAGCTGCAACATGTCGTTAGCGAACAAGATGACATCACAGTCTAGGTCCCTAACGCAGTCATTGATGAGAATAACGAAGCAGGTGTGACCTCAAGCTGAGTCTCACGGAACGCCACTCATCGCAGTTATCCTCGAGGACGGCTGGCGCCCGACAATTGCTGAGTTGGACAGCCCAGTCAACGGCTCTAGATCTGCACAAAAGAATTCACACGAACTTCTAAATTGCGTAGTCTTTACGGGATAAATTGGTGAGGAACGCCGTCGAAGGCCTTCTTGAAGTCGATACAGGTTACTTGCACCACACTGCCTGTATGGAGGTTTTCGGTCCACCGTTCAAGTGATGGGATAAGTAATTTACAAGGTCGATGTTGTTGGACAACTAAGCGAAGAAAAAGTCAAGGCAGTTCATCCGCTGTTCCCCACGAACTCTCGTTGTAAACATGACGTGTTAACTAAGAAGCAAATTGCCGGTTGTACATAGAAGCTGCTAATCAGCAGAGACGGAGTATACCAAAGTCCCTTTGACAACTGTAATCTCTGTGGCACCAGTTGGTAATTCAGAAGAAAAGCGTTGGAAATAGATTTGCGCTCAGGCCAAAAGCAAGGATGGGCATCACTGCAACGTGAGGAACTTCGAGAGCACCCACAGGAGCCGAATAATATTGTAATAAATTCAGCCTACTCGCATTCATTGAGTAGCATTGTATAATGTGATAACGAAGACGATCTTCTGCCGAATTCGTCTGAACATGCAGCACCTCGGCCAGTATGCATTCTCACCTTTAGCGCATCCGATAAGTAGGGCAAACTGTTTCCTTTTGCGAGGGTTCCGGTAAAAAAGGAAGGAAACTTCAATTACCTGTTCCGATGGGCATCAGAATTTGCGTGTTTCATGTTGCTATCACTCTCCAGTTGTTCCACTCATCCTCTATTAGCTGGTGCTTACAAGTAGGTCAGTAATGTCCATTGCAGATACCTTTGCCATGCTTGCTCATCGTTGTGTAGCTGCCTGTAAGGGATGTAGACGGCAATTTAAGGCCAAAGAGTCACCCTGTTATCCAGAATAACTTAGTGCACGTCATAAATGTGTTACTTTGAATATCTGTGAGATCAGCCAATAGACGCAAAGGTAAACTGAACTGCGATCCATACATCGGGTCACCTGATTTGAGAAAAGAGTATGGTTAAGTAACAGGGGTAAGTAATCCAGAAAGGACCGCTTTTCTCTTGTTGCTCATAATCGGTAATTACTACCATTCATTACCTTCCACCGCTGAGCCCTGATGATTTATTCATAACTGGCAGCATTATTCACCTCCTCGATAACAGTATCCTCCATATCAACAAGGGGATACGACTTCACCATACCGTCTTTTATTTAAAAAAGCAGCGAAGTCTTGAATTACCAACAAGCCGTACACCGTGCCAAAATGGTGGACTTAATTTAGGACCGTTACACATATGCCTGTATGCACACAGCAGAGCCACTTCCTCCAAGCAGTACGCTGCACTCACATGCATACAGCAGTACGATGTAAACCCAGTTGTTGGATAACCCCGCATGCGCAGTAGATGTCTGATCTAAGACACACTGAACACATGATCAGTCGTGGTGCAGGTCGCCTTAACGACAGAGGAGCAAAAGTAAGATTAAAATGAGATTCACCAGTAGGAACTCGTGAACTTGAAGTATCTTATACCTTCAGGCTGGGAGTTTGTGGAAAGGAGTGTAAATATGTGTAAATGGGTAAAATACATATCCGACAGGACATTCCGTGTAATTCTATTCGTTCTACTAACCGAAGAAGGCAGGTCCTAGTATGCTATGGACACGGTAAGTTGATGACAATGTTGCACGATTTTTTTTCGAATAAAATGCCTACTGAATCAGCATATATGACACGTCAGCCACATTCTCTTACGAAATGCAGGCCCACTCCCTGCATGTTTTTCTACGAAAACGGTGGTTAAAAGGTTTTATGGGTGGGGAATTAGGACACACAGTGGAATATACTTTAATAAATGCTAAATGACTTTTTATTTTACATTATTGAGCAGTGTTGTTGATTTATATCTGCAGATTTTCCTAATCTGTATTATCGTTTAACTTATTGCGGGAAAAAGCTGATTATTGAATTGCAGGTTGCGTTAATTTCCCAAAAAAATTAAATGTTGGTTAGGAGGTCGTCTATCTCAATTTACCTGAGGTCCAAATTACCGTTTTGGAGTCAGATTAGTATAGTCCACGGCACGAAGCGCCGCGCACATCTTCAATTAACATGCGAAACAACTTATTCCCAACGGCCGCGGGAAGCAACTTTGACCATATTTTTTCACTTTAAACTTCTAAAAATTTCCTTCTCTGCCTATCCTATTTCTTTACCCCCCAAAATTCTATAACCACCATTTTTGCAGGACAAAATGCTGCGACTAGGGGTGTATGAGTGGACCTACATAAGCTACATTTGCTGAAGTGTGTTTTCTATAAGCTGAGCTTACTTAAGTAGATCTGTTGTATTAACTATAGTGGAGTATAATTCGAAAATACTTCAGTTACGACAGGATGCCGGCTTTTGAATAAGCCTCTTTTGGACTGTCTGAAACAACAATACTGTGAAAAATAACTACTTAACTAAAATTCTTTTTTCCGATTATTTTCAAAGCCTCGTAAAAGTCAACTATAGTTAACTAAAAGCGTGCATACATGTGCTCTGTCTTGTACTCATTTGGTTCTCAAATCACGTTTTATTAAAATTTTGTATTCGAAGAGAGTTTATCTTTAGACTTAAAAAAATTGACAGAAATGTCTTGCTTGGCCCTCTAAATATTCTCTCCTCCTGTCCAACTGCCTTACGTATTTTATGCACTAACATTTAATTCATGGCTAGTGGATGTAAATGAATACTTATTTGTGGCGGAAGAGATCAAAATAAGAAGATACTTCTCTAAGTATACTAAAATATAATAAAATTCCATCAACATAAACTCCTGTTGCGCTGGATACGGATGCCGATTGAGGGAAATTTGAGCTTATATTGGTGGCATTGAACGAAAAAAGGGGACGTTGGGTTAAGGAAAATGCAAAAGTATATTTTTGTTATAAGTCAAAGGCAAAAAAACGTCTTAAGTTAGTTCTGCCAAAATATTTCCGATTAGGCGATTTGTTAGACGTTGAAATGTCCATTCAAAAAAAAATCTTATCTTTCCACGTGTAAGTGTTTCTTGTAAGGTATATAACATAGTTCATATCAATAGCAACAGCTGATGAGCACTATATTACTCCTTTTTAATGGCGTATATAAATGCACACTTTTCCTTACACTGAATGCATGTGTAGCAGCAGGTTTAATTCAAAATTAGTCAAAAAGTTCGAAAGCTTTTATAAGCCGAATGATTGTCCTTCTTTACGTATAAACGGGGAAGAAGATGTAATTTTCTACCAAAAAAGCACAGAAGGGAATGCATCTTATGCATTTTTTAAACAAAATATATTTAAATTTATAAGGACATTGCAAATCAATAGCAAAAATGTATCCTACTTAAAAAGTCCCTTTTACCCAGAGTAAGTTTGAAAGGCAAGTGGAATGGGACCTGTTCAAAAACCGTGACCCTGGCGTGACGGAATTAGATTAGAATTATGCTGTACTCGGCTTTTATAATCTTATCTACTAATATAAATTCCCGAATATTAGTTAAAATTTCATGAGGTAGTACCCTCACTGCATATTTTGGAGTCAAGCAGATCATATGATAAAAACGGGAAAAAACCTCAAACCAAATTATGCGCAAGTTCTTCTACATTTTGAGGGCAAACACTTTATCTCAACACAAATCTAGTGAAATGATAGTACTTGTGATAAATTGTTATTAATATGCATATAAGCAGTGGAAGACTGCAAGTACTGGTGAGATGGGACAGATAATGCGAGGAATGTTGATAAATACAGATACGCTAATAAAAGACAACATTAAAAAAAAGAAATATTAAACAAAAAAACAAATAATGAAATATCAGACGAATACAGTAGAACAATAGAACAATTAATACAATGGTTCATGAGTAGGGGAATATTAGTGATGATATAACACAAGTGATAGTCAAATACTGCACACATTAGATTCCAGGAACAAAAAAATAAAAAAATAGTAATGGTAAAAATAGTAATAATAATGATGAACACAAATGGTAGCAAGAATACTAGCAGTATGGATGGTGACAACAGTACTATGACTACTAATTATATCGTTAAAAAAGTGTATGTAGGGGTAAAGGAATAATACTGCAAAAGGCAATCTACTTTTGGCAGACTACTGTGGTTCTTACTATTACTGCAATGCTTACAGGAATACGAAAAGTGATTCTAATAATCCATAGTGTATATTCTTCATGAACGAAGTGGTGTCAGCGGCTTGCATATTCGGGCAAAAATGCAGTGTCCTCAAAATGGGCACCATACAAATTTTGTACGCTGATACAGCAGCCGGAAAGAGTCAAAAGAAAAGGAAGCAAATGGTTCCGATCAGGTACGTAAACCGAATACCTGGTGCACTCTCCCATTCATTAAACGTCTGTCCAACCTCGACGAAAGACACCTAATAAAGCACTAAATTCAGGTGGCACACAAACCGATGACCACAGTACGCACTGCTTTTGCACACCCTGAGGGTAAGGATTGGCTTGTTAGGGAACAAAATGTCCCGTGTGATGTCTTACGAGGTAGTTTATCGTAGCCGAACGGGAAAATTCACCGCCACACATTCAAAAACATCAACTGACCGTAAGGCGGCGAGACTGCCTGTCCCAAGTGAACAGGCATAACCTGAACCCTGGGCACAGCTCCACTTGAGACAAACCTCAGATTTTTAGCATCTGTTCTTTCAAGGAAGGCCAAAACTTCTTCAAAGTTATACCCTCAACTGTATCATGCGTTAATCAGTATGTTTATTTCAATGCCACGTGCAGAGATTTCATAGAAAAATGACGAGAGACAATCAGAGCAGAATAACACACGCGCCGACTACCCATTGACTCAAACGCCAAGCGATGAGTAATCTTTAAAGCATGTTTCAAATATTAACTGGCTTTTATTGACAACTGTTTTTCTGTCGAATATATATTTGTATGTAAAACCAACGTTGGATAGTTATACAGTCAAGTTTCTTACTTTTCGAAAAAGAATATATGTGAACTAAACTCATAATTATTGATATGGCTATCCTCCAATGTATATGTACATATGACTCAAGTTAATGTGTGGTCATCCAAGTTAATGCATGCACTGGTCAAAACGTTTGGCGAGCTCCTCCGTACGTGAAGAGTTTATCGGAAGAAGTCAGCCGTCTACTCACCCCACTTGGAGTTGGAGTTGCCCACAGGCCGGAAGCAACCATCAGGCGCCGGGTCATGATGCCGAAAGAACCACTGCCATGGCAGGAAACGGCTGGAGTCGTTTACCGGATGTGGTGCAGTTGTGGACAAAGCAACTACGTCGGAGAAACCGGGAAATTCCGCCCGACGCGAATGGCCGAACATGAAGTGGCGGTGAGGAAGAAAGATTCTAGCTCCCAGGTTGCAGCTCACTCGGCGGGACCCTGCCATATTTTCAAGTTTAACGAGGTTGAAATCCTCAAAAGAGGTGACAACCGAGTGAGCCGCGAGCTGTTGGAGTCATGTTTCACAGGCCCCAATCCATCAAAAAGCGCAACGATTTGGCGTTCCCATACGGTGTACTGAGAAATTTCCTGAGCAAGAAAATCAGTCACGTGGGAAGGAATGGGTGCATCAACAACTTTGACGACAGCGGGCATAAATGTCGCGTAATTATCAAACCTGCATCCGACGTGGACAAGAACGCTGTGGCAAAAAATTAGCCATCACCTCAAGCAGTGAAAATTATAGTACGCATGCAGGTGACCGCTGCAAAGGATAAATGCCGTGCAATCTGTGTGTGTCTCAGACTGTTCTACGATTACCTATGATTGAGGATTTCTGAATGAATCCAAAACGTCAGGGCGCTAAACCTCTTGTTCCAGTGAACGCTTCTTCTTCTTCTTCTTCTGAAATGCTTCCTGGAACTCGCATATTCAATTCAATTGGCAGTGTATGCACAACTTTTCACCCCATATCAATGTGAAATTTCGGTCACAGGCTTCAGTCCAATTTTGAAATAAAAAAACGGTCTGTGTTTGAACAGCGAAGATTCTTTGTAGAGCACTTGTAGCGATATGAAAACTTAGCTGACGTCCAGAGGTAGTGGAAAAATGAATAACTCAGAGAAATATAATGGTGAATTATAAATATGCCATGTATGCCGCCAGACCCAATAGGTCCACACAAATACAAAAATAAATCAGGGGCATATTGCGTAACTTGAAAGGATCATTTTGAGGGGTGCTTTCAAATAAGTCCTTCATAGATTTCAGAAATAGACTGATGAAAAGGGAGAAAATGTTCAAAATTTCATTAACTCATTGATTTAAAAAGTACTGCACCGCAAAACGGTCAATAAGCATTGCATTTGATAAAAATCTAGCTTATCATTTTAACGTTGCGAAAATCCCCATTCGACTGTTCTTCTGACTTACCATTTTAGTTTTTTAGCAAAAGTGCCTGCCAGCCAATTCGAATCTCACTATTCATCCAAAACAAACGAAAATTCAGAAGGCGAAGATGCTATCACTGGAACAAGAGTTTTATTTGCCTGACTTTTCGGATTCCCTCGGGAATCCTTAATCATAGGTAATCGAAGAACAGTCTGAAACATGCGCAGATAGGGTTATACAAAAGAAAATATTCAATAAAACTCGGCCAAAAGGCAGGCATGCATTTGTTTTTAAAACATAAAATCAGAGGTGTGTTTTCCCCACTGTTGTCAGTGTTAATGAGAAAGTAACCTTTTTATGGTAGAGATGGCAAAAGTAGCTTAGATAGTTGCACTTATTAATCTCTACCTCCAGCATGTTGTCCTATAAAAACGGCGTTCATAGGATTTTGTGAGTAGAAAATTAGGATACGCAGTGGATATACTTTAATAACTGCTATATGCATTTTTATTTTATTTCAGTTGAAAGTTTGTTGATTTATAGCTGTAAATTGCGGAAAAATCCGATTTTTAAATTGCAAATCTCTTGAACTTCCCAAAAAATAGAAATGATGGTTAGAAGGTCGTCTACTTCAACTTATCTGAGGTCAAACTTACCGTTCTGGAGTTAGATAAGCAAAGCCTGCGGTGCAAAGCGCTTCACACACCTTCAATTTACATGCAGAACAGCGTACTCCTAGTGACCGCGGTAAGCAACTTCGACTAAATTTTTTTCACTTTAAACTAGCTTCTAAAAATTTCCTCCTTTACCTATTCTATTTCCCCCACCAGAAACTCTATAACCACCGTTTTTGCAGAAGAAAAAAAGGGACTAGGGATATATAAGTAGGACTATATCAGCTTCTTTTGCCGCAGGGATAAGTTACAAAGCGCTAACTTCTTATTTCATATCGACAAGAATTGATTCTTCCAAAATTTCAACTTTTGAAACCCTTTCTTCTTGGATCTCAGAAGAGCATTGTAATTTCATCGGGTTCCAGACACCAGTGCGCGGTTGAATAACCAGAGGATGCAAGTGAGTTGCCTCAGTAGTCTGCAGGTACACCAGCTTATATTTTTCAAATTAAAGACTCTTGTTATATTACGGAAGTCGGCAAAAATGAAGCTGGTTGCCCACCTTTGATACTCCTAGTCCCAGAATTCTGTCTTACGGGGCTAGTAGTATTAGTTTGGTTTTTGGCTTATTAAGTTTTGTTTAGTTTAGCAAATATTTATTAATTTTGTGTGTGAATTGCCTGATGAGTGACACAGGGTGTTAAACACCGGCACACAAGGACATCCATGTCCTTGTGTGCGGGAGTTCAACTGGACTACTGCAAACCACAGTTATTCGTAAAGGCCACCGACAAAAATCAAGTCCTACATTCCAACAGCAACCACTGCACGTATCAAAAACGCAGTTGCGTTCGTACTCTTTTCCAAAGAGTTGAAACACATTGCAACACTCCTGCTGAAAGAAGAGTTGAACAACAATAACTTCATGAACTCTTCCGAGCCGATGGGTACCCGAACTCATTTATCAAATGTAGCAACCTCCGAGTGGACAGACGATGGTCCTTAAAACAGCAACCCAAAGTCTGCAGGGCCATTCCCTACATAAAAGGAGTCTAAGAAGCAGTCTCACGACTGGTACAACCCGCTGGAGTAGGCATAGTTCATCGACCTCAGGCAACAATACGCCGCTGGGTGATGCAACCTAAAGGCAGACTGCCTTCTACTGAAACCTCTGTAGTTGTCTACAAGATATGCTGCAACGTTGGAGATTGTAATTAAGTTGGTTTATCAGGCCGAAAATTGCACACCCGCTTACACGAGCACAAACTAGTTGCTCGGAGACTGAACTTAGACTGCGACTTGCAGAACACATCGCAAAGACTGGTCATGACTTCGATCTTCAAAAAGCGACCGTCGTAGGCCGAGAAACCTCGAAAGCCGAGAGGCTGACGCTTGAGGCGTGGTTTTCAGATACCAACTCTGTCAACAGGCAGCTGGACCCGCCTGTGGCTTAAAGTTTTGCGCCATTATTTTGGGAAAGAACAGAACAAGGCCAAACCGAACGTAAGACTGGCAAGCGAAGAAAACCCCACAGTGAACCGGCCGGAAGAGGAGGCAGGGTTATCAGGACCCTCTACCGTGAGGACAAGTGGCGACACTAATTGCTGTTCATGACCCACTCTGCTATTTTGTCCTCCGTTCCCGCGACCAGAAACCAGAGCCCAGTTCTCTATAAGCGTGCGGGCTGCCACGTCAAGGTAACACGCTAAGATAGCGTTGGAATGGATGCTGCGTGGACATGGACCAATCACAAGTGCCACCTCTCCGCTCTACTAACTACATTCACGTGTAGCCAACGCTTGCTGTTTTCTCATTTACTCTGACGATGGCTTCTCGTGTGGAGCCGAACGCTCAGGAAAATAAATTAATCAGTTAGTTTTGTTTATTTTAGCGTAGTTTAATTGGTTTTGTGTGTGAAGTGACTGATGAATGACACTGGGAGTCAGGGGCGCCCAGATCCTTCTTATCCCCTGGTTATGTGTATCCTAATGCATGTGCAGCATGGGACCAGGGATGGGTCCGCCGGCACTGTCAGTCAATGTGCTCATCCCACCTCAGGCGACCGATCAGCTAGGCGGTGGCCTGTTGCTGGAGGTGGGGGGAGGGAGTGAGCGCAACCCTCAGCGCATTTCCTTCCTCACTAAAGACAATCTGATGCGCCTGAAGCTATCACGGTGCACTAAAATCCGTGGTTTGGAGGGTTTCCAACTGGCGGAATAACTTAGACAGTGCAGTCAGTCCTGTGTGTGTCTTGTTGTGTGGAGTGGCTAACTGCGGACTGGGAGTCAGTCTGTGGCCTTTATGGCGCTTCCGCGCACGCCGGAGGATATCTACGAAGACGATGTTGTTGTGGCGCGTGTTGGGGGTTTGTTCGCGCACCCCGCCTGCGTCCCCTCCCCCCTCCAGTCTTTTGGACTATTCTCTTGACATTGGATATAGGTTTGGGAGTGGTGAGAGAGTGGGGTGGAATCTGCGCGAGTCTTGTTTCGCTATAAACACATGTTCAGGGAATCAGAGGAAGTAAGTGACAAGGTAGTTGCCTCTGCGCGCACATGTGTTCCTCAGTAAAAAAAAAAACGGTCGGATGCGCTTAAAGCTATCACGGCGCGCTAAAAGTCGTAGCTTTGGGAGTTGCCAACTGACGAGGTGACTTGGACACCGCAGTCCAGTGTGTGTCTTGTTGAGTTGAGTGGCTTATTTAATGTCTGTGTGCATATTTAATGCCCGACTTAAGCAAACCATGGTCCCTATGACCTGGTAGGCACTGGCATTTCTGTCGGTTCAGATTTCCTGTCGGTGCATGCGCTGGGTTTCAGGCCCCACCTCAGGTAACCGATCAGCTAGGTGGTCGCTAGACGGTGAGGGAGCGAGTGAGGTCGACCCTCGGCGCGTTTCTCTCCTCACTATAATAAATATGAATGCGCTTGATTCTATCATAGTGCGCTAAAAGCCGTGGCTTGGAGGGTTTGCCAACCGACGGGAATACTCGGGCCATCTACGTTGCTACTCCTCTTGTACACGTGTGTTTGTGTGTGCGCATGTGAGGAGATGGAGGACTGAGAGTCAGGCTGCAATTGCTCCCTCTTAATGTGGCCTTATTGGCGCTCCCGCACACGCGGGAGCCTATCTAGCGAGTTGACTGAGTCAAGTGTACGCGTGCTGAGTGACTATCGCGCCAGCCACCTACACCCTCCCTCATCCCCGGTCTTATTGACTTTGTCTTTACACCGGAAACGGAGGTGGATGTGGTGGGCGAGTGGGCAGATTCTCCACGAGCCTGTTTTCGTTCGCGGTAGTTCGCTGCGCTGCTTCAGCTTTCTGGAGTCTTCGTTCAGCTTGCCTCAGTGTCTGCTTCGCCTTGCTTCAGCGGTTGCAGCGACTTTTTGGAGTTCGCGGTACTCATAGTCGAAATCGACGGGGGAACTTACTGCAAGATGAGAGTCAGGCTCAATGGCTTTTATGACGCTCCCGTGCACGCGTAGCCTCTGACTTTATCCCCCATTGTCTTGATATAAGATACAGGTGTGGAAGTGGTGAGAGACTGGGGCACATCCTGCCAGTCTACTTTCACTATAATACAGCTGTAGTCGCCACGTCTGCCTTCAGCTTGCTGAAGCACCTGGTGGACATCGTCGAGAGCGACGGTCAAACTGTCTGTTTAATTATTTTAGTTTAGTATATTGTAGTTATTTAAGGTAAGGGTTAAGTTAGTTTTGTTTAGTATGCAGTAATTATTTAAGTAGATTTATTTAACGCTGGTGGTATCTAACTAAACGAAAACATAAACTTAAATAAGTCAAAATAAAAGTAACCACAGGACTAGGGGGTCATGGGTATCTGGGGTTTACAATTTTTACACAGATGTCCTAGCAGGACTCACATTTACATTTCAACAAAGAAACACTGTAGAACCGTGCACAGAAGATTCCTTATACCCCCAAACTTATTTCTAAATCGTGCACTAAAAGGTCTTTCCGGTGTCGTCGGAGGCGAGTGTCTTAGTGAATCGCGGGATTTAGGTTCTTCTTCAGAAATTCACCTGCATAAAACAGGGCCCAGAAGATAAAACTTCTCAGAACTTTCGCATTTTTAAATGTTATCACAGTTAAAGGCTGATTGGTTTGGGCCCCTTTAAGCAGATGAACGCTGACAGAGTCCTACTTTACTGCATGGGCCATGAAAATTGCGTTTCCGTTTTCAATGAAACAATTTCATTTGGCATCGAGAATCTTTCAGAAAAAACACTTTGAAGATTTCTAGGTTTTTACTTGGCAATATGTCGGTTGCTATGACCATTGTTTTGTTGTTTTGGTCAGAGGTTGCGACTATCTTCTTAGGTCCTAGCGCCAGACGGGCTTTATTAGTTACCAATGTCCATGGAAGTGGGTCAAAGTGAATCACACATTAAACGAACTTGATGCTAAGTGTACAGCCTTTAGCTCTAAGATCCGAGTGAAAAATTAAGTCTTTTTGTGTCTCGGAACCAAGTTATTTCGTTTAAATTTTGTAGGATTTGTAGCATGAAGTGATTTATAAAGTCTGCCTACAATTACTCCTCTTTTTTGCAGACATTTAATCCTAACATTTGAGCTTGTTTTGTTGATTATCCTACAAGGGAGTTAGTCCGAGATATTGCAAATTTCTTCATGCACGTCTCCAAACATTTTTATGAAAACGGCAGACGGATAGGTCGCCCTGAAACCTTAAACGGCTTGTTAACCAGCCGTTGAATCATCCGTCAGCGTCGTAAGATAATATCAACCCTGATGAATTCTGATATTAAATACCTGCGCGCTATCAGTGAAATATTGAGCATACACAAAATAGTGTTCCTGAGGCACACCCGATGAGAAAGAAGCTCCAACAAACAGAAGACTCTTGCTATTGCATTTAAATTTCAGAGACGTACGGAAGCAGAAACCGACAGTAACTAATCTTAGGCAGATGAACATTGCCGGCAAGGACAAGGGAGACTGAAATGGCCATTTCTGGCTTGTTAGCCGTCATCAGTAAGTCGTACCTAACCGCAGGTGGTACACCATCCGAGGCTGGAACCCGCAAGCTCTTAATCAGAAGTCTGATGCTCAATCTATTGAGCCACAGACGCACTGTTTCACCGATTCAGGTCGGGAACGTTGACACTTGTTGATGAACTTTCACTGATCGCTAAGGGAACTTATCGCAAGGTGTTGAGGCTACTCAGGTTTAACCATAACGGCTGCAATCGTTCAGGCCCGGTTCCTAGGGAGAAGATAGAAGTCTTGAAAAGCCAGAGCAGTAGGAACAAGATATTGTTTATAGAATGAGTTGGAGAATAGTTCATAGGAAGGTTGACTTGGTCTGGTTTTCCTTCGACCGTGAGAGCCGTGTGAGGGGACAGCGGCGTGGCGTTCATCCCGCGCGAGGGCAGAATGCCAAGTGAGTCTAGCGTCAGCCATCGGGGCGGCTGCCGAATCCTCGCTCAGTCTCGCGGCCTTGATGGTGATTGGTTGGACCGCACGAAGGTAGACACTGGCGTGGGTAGTGAGTGTCTCATGCGCCAGTTTGCGTCTGGTCGGAGGCAGGCCGAAAAGTGCATTCGCGCAAGAGCCTGCTCTGAGTGACCTTGTCTGTGACGCAAAGCGTTAGGTGGGCGTCGGGCAGAAAGGACCACTACAAACTCACTCGTCCCGTTCTGTCTTGGGGCTAGCTCTCGGTGACAGTTTATGTGTCAGAAATGCTCATTCTAATGTTCCCTGTCTTTGTCAGCAATGCGCGTCTGCCTAAACTGCTAGCTGAAGTGCGGCGGCTGGCGGGTCTCGTAAATGAGCCCTAAGGTAGAGCGGGGCGAGTGAGTTCCCATAGCGATTGGTGAGCGTTCATCAACGAGTTTCAATTATTATCCCTGCCAGTACCTGGTCCTGTCTCAGGATCGGCGTATCACGCTGGTGGTCAGAGTCAGGGGTATTTCGTGCTTTATTGAGGGTTCAGCCGATTAGCTGAGCTACAAGTGGTTTTTTTCTCTAGCAAAGTTGGCCATGATATATTCTTCGGGTACGCCATGTCCTACAAGTAAACTACTTCCCGTAATCTTTTTAGGAGGACGGGACCAGTGGCGTAGCTTTCAATTTGTGCCACACGTACTCTCGCTTTCACAAAAAACTATCAGGATTAGTTTACCTGTAGGAGTGTATTGTCTCCAGGCCTACACGATGGAAGTTTCCACGCGTTATTTAATGCAGAAAACTTGGAGCTACCTTAGATGGTTTTACTATAAGTAATGGACGAATACCCCCCCACCCTCCGTTGATCACGGCTCCATCTAGCACCGTTTCGTCCCTACATGAAGAGGAAGCTATGTGTTAGCGGTTAATTGGTCCCTTCCCCTATAAATGTTGCTTGCTTTCGTTGATAGTTTTATCTCTGACGATTGACTCCTGCAAGAGTTCGAAAGCTCAGACAAATAAAACTCAGATTCCAGTGATCGAAGCTGCGTCTTCTCAATCTATGCACATACCTGGGATGCGAACCTTTGCCTCAATTCGCATATCTATGTTTCATTAAACGCAACTTTTGTGTCTGAATATACCCTCAGGCATGGATTTACAGACTTCTTGATCTTGTTGTTGATTTAACTTTATAGGGACTTATTGAGCCATCTCATGGTGTATATTCTCTTTCAAAAAGCGAGAAACATGTGTGCTACTGAGACAAGAGATGCGGAAATGAACTGTTTCGACAAAATTTTATTTGAATGTGATTATCCAACATGTTTCATCCAAAGTACAGCAAACACTTACAGCCAAAACTGGCGAAGCATTCAATTACAAAAGGAGCCTGTTATGATATCCGTACCCTTTAAGGGTGACAGCCTTGCAAATACCATCAAAAACGTGTCTGGACGCACCGGCTGAAATGCAGCCAGAATCATAATCCTCTAGCCTCTTAAAACTATTCCAAATAAACATGGAATTCACCTGCATGCAGGCGACGTGGGAACGAAGAGGAAACTAAACACCCCCTCCCACAATTGATTGCTTCATTCTACCTGTCAATGCATAGGTCTGCGGATGATTGACAGAAAATAAATGTTTGCCAAATTTACTTTTCATTTCATATGTCATAGAAGATGCAAGTACCCTGGGGGAACGAAACGACAATTATAAGCTAGACCAGATGAACATTTTTCTAATCCAGTTGACTAAATTGTGAAGAATTCGCGGCCTCAGTGGGCGTCGAACCCACACGACAAGGAAGGCTTTTGCGCAGTCAAAGCTCTATCATTGAGCTAACAGGCTCAACGTGAGCCATGAATTTAATCACACTTGGGTCGATTTACCCGCCCAACCTTCTACTCGCATGGACCCCATCATTATGGATACAGTAAGCTGACTGCTACGGTGAGCATCGTAGCTTAATGGTAGAGCGTTGGCTGTGAAGAAGCTTTCACTATTGTTTGGGTTCGACTCCCATCGAGGCCGCGAACTTTTCACAAATGAAATATTCAAATCTATCAAACCCTCCGAATATTTTTTTCACTCAGCTTTTAAAACAGGGAAATAAAATACCTTGCTCTTCTATAACGAAACACCTCCCAGAAAGCGTTTACTCTATTGACCCCGAAACAGCCTTCAAGTACCTGTTCTGGTACGGACAATTCCGACCATACGTTACTTGATAGTAGCCTACATACGGTTGGAGGAACCTGAAAAACGTAAAAGCTAGACCGCATTGCCAACATCAATTTGCGTTAACTTTGTGCGTTTTTAAGTAATCATTCTCATTTATCATTACCTGTTTACTGCTGTTGCGCACTGATTTTCCGTGCAAATTCAACTTCCTGTGTGATTATCATTCATAATCTCTGTGATGCAAGCTTGGGTCCTAGTTGATAAACCACCTACTTCAAGAGCGATTCCTGCCCTGCAAAAAAGAAAGCAGTGGAAAATAATCACAGCGAATAAATCTCTATAGACGAGCCGGTTGTCTCTAGGTCTGACACACTTTCTGATGTTTTAAAGGAATAATCGACAAATTATTGATTTTTGTATTTTTTTCTTTCTCATGCGCCTGGTTCCTTATGCACTCTTGTACTTATTTGGAGGTGCGCACAGGCCGGAAGCAACCAACAGGCCCCGGGCCATGAGACCGAAAGACTCACTGCCACGGAAGAAAACGGTTAGAGTCGTTTACCAGATCTGGTGCAGTTTTAAACAAAGCAACTATGTCGGAGAAACCGGAAGATTACTCCGGACGCGAATGGCCGAGCGTGAAGCGGCGGTGAGGAAGGAAGACGCTAACTCCCAGATTGCAGCTCACTCAATGGGGCCCGGCCATGCTTTCAAGTTTGACGAGGCCGAACTCCTCGCAAGAGGTGACAACCGCTTGAGTCGCGAGCTGCTCGAGTCATGGTTCTCAGGCTCTCAGTCCATGAACAAGCGCAACGATTTGGCTTTTCCCTACTGCGTACTGAGAACTTACCTTTGCAAGACAATCAGTCACGTGGGAAGGGCCGGCCGCAACAACAACTCTGATGGCAACAAGCATAATTGTCGTGCAATTATCAGCCCCGCATTCGACACGGGCAAGGAAATTGCGGCAATAAATGAGTCTAACGCGAAGTGTCAAGCCATTACCGCACCAATTAAGACCCAAGCGGTGGCTCTAGGAGTGAATAATTATATAACACACGTGAATGACCCTTATGAACTCTAAATACTGTGCAATCTCTGCATGTTTCACCCCTATCTGTGCATGACTCAGACTATGCTACCATTACCTATGATTAATGATTCCCGACGTAATCCGAAACGTCAGGAAAATAAAACTCTTGTTCGAGTGGTCGCATCTTTTTCTGCTGAGATAGCCCACCTTGCGAGATTTGTAATATAATCCTTTTCTGAAATTCTAGTTCACGGTGAAAATTAGTTGTTTTTTGTGCTAGTAAATATAAATGCATAAACTAAAGTATCCTTCGTTTCTTCATGTTTCGAGACTTTGGGGGACGCAGCATTATCACCTTTTGAATTACAGGTTTTCCTTGTCAAAATTATGACACTTCATAATTTATCAAATCTACTGTACGTGGAATAGATGTCAATTGAAAGATGAAACCTGACTGAAGACAAATGTTTCGCATAAAACTGTTAATTTAAAATGGAGATAAGCGTTACTTTCTTGTGATCATACGTTTTCAAAGTACTTATTGCTGCGCGCCAGTGTTCTGTTTAAGACTTCTCCCTAAATACCCTAGTATATTACTGTGTCGCCTGAAGAATTGAAAGGAAGAAGCTGCTAAAACCGTGTACATTCAGTCACCGTCTGGAAGAGAAGTAAGCTGGTCTGTCTAGCCCTGATCCAGATTATTTTTTACAAAATGACCGAACACCAAACGTCTCCATGGATTTTTTCAGTCAACGTCAGCTGTTTGTCTCCCATGTTTACAAAAACGCATCAGCTTCCTAATTTTGTAAACGACATTTAAACACGCACTTTTTACTTAAAACTATTTTTAGCTCGGTTAATACACAAAAAAAACCCGTGACAAGTTGATCTTTTTTCTTAAATCTATCCGCAAAAAGTTACTTTTGCATTGGAAAATACTTTACATTCCTCCCTACGACACGCTGCAAGGAGACTTGGAGCGCGTTTATAACACAGTTGCACGTAGAAATCGGGAATTTACTTGAGAGAGAGACAGAGGGAAATGGGCTCTATTTTGAATGTGAACATCTAAAATTGTCAGCAAAAAATGGCTGCATTCAATGAGACCAAGCGATAGGTTAATAAGATGCGCAAAAATCTAGAGGTTTATAAAAACCTCGCCTCTGTTATGGAGACAGATCTTATCTCAACTTCTGGATTTTCGTTTCCTTACGCGTGAGATAGTGCGCTAGAAATGGAAGTATAGGGTGCTGATGTAAGACAGGACAAATTTGAGAAGCTTTGGCGCATAGATTGAGAAGACTTGGCAGCCATTACTTCAGAGTGAAGTGGATGAGAAAATTTATCAAGAATACGATCAGCAAATTGCTTGACCGTTTTAAAGTGTCACTGTATTATGATATCAGCTAAAAAGGTAAAAAAACACCGTCAGCTGAAGAGAGCATTCAGAAGATGCGTTTAAAAATCCGCAGGTCTTTTATTAACGGAGAGCAGTAGATAATGAGCGGGAGAATGCAAGCATCTTCAAATCGCCAGGTTACGGCTTGAGGTGTGGGATATAAACGTAACCGACGGTACTAATATAGTTGTTTACGAATTTTAATGAAAAGAGTTTTATTATGAAGAGTTAATGGAAGATTACAGTAGTCGTCTAAGACCATGCAACTTTTATGATTAAGTAACACAATTTTGATTCATTCTGTTTATGGAATTCTGCAAAAGCCTTGTAGCTAGCTAAATCGTAATTTTAGTTAGGTTTATTAAAAGAAATGGCCATTAATTTTTGGGAAATTGGGTGTAGTATCATATGGAATGAATTTCCTATGCTACTACGAATGAGAGAACCAAAATTCACGTCAATGTTGATTATACTCTGAAGGAGCTCCAGAATAAGTAAAATAGGTATAGAAGATATCCCTTCCATAAGTGGAAAATTTTGTCCAAAATTGTTCTGATTAAAGTGAAGCCAAGTTAAAGGAATCACATTTATTTGCAGTAACATTGCAGATTTATAGTTTTAAAATTATGTTTATCTCTTTTGTGAAGTTATTTGCACGAAATGCAGTAACAGAAGAGTCTTTGTTTGAGTGCACAAATAACGCGCAGTTTTTCTTGCTTAAAAACAAAATGTCGACTATGTTAACGCGAATTTGAGACAAAGAAGGCCTTATTGAATATGAGTCGTGTATAAATACAGTTTTTGTGTACTTTGCGTTCCTCTCTTTGCGTTATTTAGAGATGAAACAGACGGAAGAATAATACGCATTTCAAAAAATGGCAATGTATATGGCCAGTTTTTTTGAATTCAAAAACTATATCACAAAGTGGATTAAATTCTCTTATGCGAAAAATAATCCATTATGAAGAGAAAATAAAGTTCTTTCATCTCCAGTAAAATTGAATCGTGTTTCTTCAGAAAGCTTCAAGAAATTCTCAAAATTCTTAAATTTCATTGTGACTTTGCGTTGGAAAAGTATTTATATGCAGAAGTTCATTCGCCGAATATGTTATCAATGCACTGTCTCCGAGGTATATTTTTATGGAAAGTTTTTTATTAATCTTGGGAATATTAGTTTAACAACTCCACTGAGGACATGATTCCCTCTCGACAATGTGGTTTGCTGTTTTGAGGCATTTCTTAATAACAACAACGGGGCCATTATCATTAAAACTAATATCGGAAAACAGTTTTTTCGGTAAATGCTCTTTGTGTATATCTTATTTTAAAGGTTTTGGTGTAAACGTCGAACAGATGCACAATTTATAAATTTATCAATGAAGACAGTGAAAACAAGGAAAATGCTGAGACACTTTTTTCGACGACATTCAATGAATAATTATCAAGTATTGGTAAAATTAACAAAATATTTTGACTAAAGAAAAGTTCTTTCTATATATAGAAAGTGGTTGCTTCGAGTTTTCAATTTAACACAAAATCTAAATTTATTGCTCTAATTTATAACTCTTTTTTACGTCTCTAGAACCACGGGATTATCGAGAAAATTTTATTTCTCTTTACAAATACTTAGTAATTTCTATAGCTCTTTTAAGTACTTAATATGCCTAATGCTTTCATTATTATTTCTAACTACAGTAGTCGCCGGCTATTAAGCCCACGGCTAATAAGCCCAGGCGCGTATTAAGCCCACATCAGCTTGGGACGGAATTTTACATAGCGAAACCGCCGGCTAATAAGCCCAGTCGCCGGCTAAAAAGCCCAGTTTGCCAAGTGTGATTTGGTTTCATTTTTAAAGTTAAATTTGGCGACACCCTTTTCGGACGGCAGCAGATATAAGGGGTCAAAAGGACAAATCCCCAACACGGGAAAGCCACACGCGCAAAAAGGCTAACGCACCCGAATGGCAGCGCTGAGGACATGGACACGGACACACACACACACACACAAAAGGGAACAAGGCGTTCGGGCCCGCGCTGGACGATGCCGACAGGCGTGACTCCAAAGCATACCAAGGTCGTCTGGCTAGTCTCCCTAGGTCTCGAAAAATGTTAAATTGATGATAGCTGCACTCTACACTCTGCAACGCAGTCTACAGGCATCAGCTCTTACAAAATTTGACGATTTCTGGTGCCTGGAGAAGGACATCAAAGAGCACTTGCGAGTGAAGTTTCCTCCAAAACAACTGATACTAAACCCCTTTTTTAAACGCGTCGCAAATCATTTTTTGTTTTTGTTATTACTTAAAATACAGACAAACAGCATTCTTTTCTTGTACATAACCAAGCTCTTCACATAATACAGTGCGTATGTAATGTATAGTGTCTATCTTGCATTTGCTAATCAAGAACTAGGACACTCCGGTTAATGCGCCCACCGCTTATTAAGTCCAATTTGGTCTGGGCCCGAGGTGGGCTTAATAGGCGGCTACTTCTGCATTCCTTAATGCATTCACACTGATATTCGAGTAATGATGAAACTTATACAAAGTTATGAATGTTGCGTGGTCTTTGGCGACTACTGTAGATGTCAGAGTACCACCATCGTAGAGAATAACTCATTGGGCAGGATGTCTAAGGATTCAGGACTGGGAGAGGGTCGCAATCAGAAAAAAGCATGGGACTGACTTCTGGTTATTCATTAGAAGACCATTGGCTAACGAACATGCTAGGACGCGGTCCAGGCCATCTTTCAGTACCTGGAAATGTGTCTAAATTTTGAGAAAACAACCAACAACTATATCGAGACGAAGAAGAAGACTCGATCGCGTCTTCTTCTTCTCAATTGCTTCCTGGGACACGGATGTTCGCTTGTATTGACAACAACCATATCGTCGGCATATGTTACATACCTAGCTTCATTTGGCGATCGTAGGTCGTCAGTGAAGAGGGCGAAGAGGTGAGGGGATTAGATTGACCCCTAAAGAACACCACACTTCTTGGGAAGGACCGTGGATTTTCGTTTGCTGCATTGGACAAATTGAGTGCGCTGAAGGAAATAATCCGTAAGCCAAGAGACAGCCCATCCGGGAGAACCGCATGCAGACGTTTTATTTATGGTGAAGTTGGCGTGGGATAGTAGTGAAGGCTAAGGAGTACGTAGGAAATGCACATACGTACACACGGCAACCCTTATCTAAATCTCTTAGAGCAGCATGGACTACAACAGCAACAGCAAATTGCAGGGAATCAGAAAAATTGGAAAAAATGGCATGATCATGTCTGAGGCAACTCCTTTTGCAAGTTTCTGCAGTGCAAAAAAGCAGGCAATTGGACGAAATGACTTGGGACAAGATGTAGAAGTTTTTTGGGGGGGGGGGTGGGAGTGATTCTTACTGAACGCCAATCATCCGGAAACTTGGACTCCAGGAAAGAAAAGTTGATAAGTTGTGTCGAGACAGGAGCTAAATGCAAACGACAAGATTTTAGGAGAACTAGTGAGACACCATCTGGTCCGGCAGCTGTTGAGTCTCGAACCTTTTTAAGTTGTTTTACAACTGTTGTCATAGGCGCCGGAGAAAAGGCACTTGCTAATAAGAAAATATCGTTTGACGGAGGGAAGGAAACGGTAAGAGTGTGTGGATAAAATTTGCATTTTAACAGTGTAAGTCAGCATCGACATGTGCAAGCGTATGGCGTTGGCCAGTGAGAAGTTTAAAACTCTTCCAAATTTCAGGGGTGGAGAGCGGAAACGAAGTTTTAGAGGAAGAAGTAAAGAGCTGACTAACAAAGCGATAATTCAAACGGGAAATCTCACGTTTTATAAAAACGTTCACGTCCTTTAGTCGTTAAGTTAGACCTGGTTTGTAGAGCAATACCTTTTGGCGTGTTAAACTTTTTAGGTAGGAGAAAACCTTCGGTCAGGTCTACCCAAAGCAGTGTCAACAGGACAGCAGATATTAAAGATTTCGTTTAAAAAGGTTGTTAGGTTAATAGAACACGACTAGATATTCAAGGAAGGCAGAACTATTTTCGGATATGCAAATCTCAAGCAGGCAAATATTATGTGGGGTCGTGTCGCGCAAATTTAGTTTTCCCTCGGGTTCTGATAATAGCACTTGATTGGAGCTTTAGTAGATGGTTGCCAGGCCTAATAGCACAGAATGATCTGAGGCTTACAACAAAGCTTTATCTATTACAGCCAAAAGCTTGCGGTGGTTTATCAGAATAGGAACAAGAGCGGCGTCATCACGAGTGTCAAAAGGAAGTCAGTCGGCAATTCCTAACAGACATAGGTTCACAGGACTAAAATCACCACATAAATAATAAAATACCTGCAAGATAGTACGGCAAGTTTAAGGGAAAGAAAATAAAAAAACGGACCAAAGCACCGAGGCATGTTTAGAGCGGAATGCAGATGCTAACATAAATAATTCCCTAAAAATTTCTTAACAGTTGGGGCTTACAGACGGCAGAAATAGCGTCAATAAAGTCATCCGAGTAGGCAAATAAGGACCTTAAGTTTGTTCACTATTGCTAATTTACAAAATCAGCCACTCCACCGGGCCTACCGCTGAATAAAGATTTTTAGTCCATACGAAAGCAACAAAAAGACGGCGGTGTAATAGTTTGCGATTTAATATCACTAATCAACCCAGTTTCTTGAAGAAAAATAAGCTCAACCTTACTGTGTTCTTTTTTCGACAAAAGTTACTCCATTTCGACCTTGTTGAATACTGAGCAACAAATTGTCGACAAAAAGCGGATTCACGGGCCTCATTACTGCAAAATACTGCAAAGACTTGGCCAATCCATATTCGGCGCTGAGGCTCAATTTTGCCAAAACAAGTCGCACTCAAGGAAAGCACAGGCCACCACGTCGTCTAACGCCTACACTTGGGAACCAGACGGCTGAATAATCATCACGTCCAATTCCACCACGCGTGATGAAAGTTCAGGAAATTAGGGCCCGCAGGCCGGTAATAAAGCAATTCACACACAAGAGGTCAATTATCGTTAATTGCAGTTATTTGTCATACTTGTTCAGTGATGACTCTGTCCTATAAATGCTGCAGCCTTCTATGCAAGTGTTATCTCCTTCTGTTATTTCTTCCCGCTGATGTCTCTGATGAAGAATCCGCGTCGGATGTCGAAATGTCAGGCGAATAAACATGCTGCCCCAGCGATCGGATCACCTTAGAGAAGCGAGAATTGAGATTTTTTCGTTTGTTGCCGTTGGAAGGCGTTTTGTCAGCTGCAACTTGCGGGGTTTTCAGCATTTTTTATAATCGGATTGGACGAAATATGCAGGGCTTTCACTTCAAGTAGTCGGCACTTTAGGATTTTTTCAATATAATTTAAAAAGAAGTGGAGGTTCATGGAAAAACAAGGCTGAACTCTCAAGTATTTCGGCCTTCTTTTATTATAACTTAGGCATTCAAAGACAAGCAGATACCACTCTAGATGAAGTGCAACAGCCGAGGTAGAAACAATGACACGAAATGAAATTTATCCAACTGACTGATATTGCTAAACTAAATGAAATTTTTGGCAGTACGAAACCTAATCAATCTTTCGCTTTCAGACCGTTAAACCTCACTCGGTTTGAAAAAGATGGATTATGCGTGTTGTTACGGAATAGCAAAATGACAAGACGTTCGTGCAGCCACATTTGTGGATTGATTCGTACGCCAAAAAATATGTCCACTACTGAAAAAGGTGTCAAAGAAGTCTGTGATCCAAAATAAAGCGTTAGAAGGAAAAATGAGTGACTGCAAAAACCGTAATTTGCATGAAGACTATTAAACAATGGTGGATACTCATGATAAGTCTGGGGTTTCTAAGCTAGGCCACAGGGGAAGTGATAATTTGAGCTGTCGGAAACCATTCTTTCTCAAATCTCTTGCAGTCCCTGGGGATTTATCGGTAAACGTAGAAAAGTACTAAAACTTAATGTAATCACTACTGTGGATTAAAGACTTTAACGAACCGTAGAGTTCATCAGAAGTCACTTGCTTCCTTACTTCTTCTCATGACTTGTTTGAAACAGACCAGGCAGACGTGCAACGTTTTTGAGTAGCAAACTGCCGGTAATTGTAATTTCCGTTCTGTAAGTACATAACAGGCCCAATCAATATTCTCCTACATAGTATTAAGTGTTACTAAGAGTAAGGTCAGTATTAAGAAAGAAAAAGTGCCAATAGAGGTGAATATGCAAGAGAAAGTTCTGAGAAATTGCGAGGAGTAAAAGTGCTGAAGCAGTGTTCGCGAAAAAAGACGCGCAAAGCTTCAGTTTTAATGGAAACGTGTGGGAAATTTTAATAACGCCAACCAAGCCTACTAAGTGCATATTAAAGGAACCAGTTTTGCAGATCAAAAACGGTTTCTGATCTAGTACGCTCTCACCCAATGTACCCAAAATAAGGTGAAGTAACTGCGTTAATCAACGAGTTTCAATGTCTCTTGACCTAAACCGGCAAGGCAACGAGCTCGTGACTCAATGGCTAGAGCCTGATTGGAAAGGTCACGAGTTTGAGCCTTGGGTGGTGCACCACTTGGGGTTGGGAATGACTGACTGATGATGGCTAATAAACCAGAAATGGCGATTCCAGTTTCCCCTGTCCTTGCCAGCAATACTATCTGCCTAAGACTACTAGCCGCTGCGGCCGATCTCAGGGCCCGAGAAATTAGACCCAAGGCAGAGCGGGACAAGTGAGTTTCGTTAGCGGCCGGTGAACGTTCATCAGAGAATGTTAGCCACACTGCTCATTATAGTTCTGATGTTCATAGAAAACAAAGGTAAGCTGACTGGTTTTTGCGTTCACATCGGTTTATGGGTTATGACTGTCTGAGGTGAGAATCGACGGAGATGTCCACAGGTCAGGACCTCAACTAAAGGGTACACCGGCCCCCTCCTATTGTGACTCTGTTTTGCAACCCAGTGTGTGTGAGTGTGTGCGTGTGCACGAATGAATCAGCAAACTTGTGCCAGGTTCCACCGCGCACAGACACATGATTCATCGCCATCCTTCCAATTCATTCAAGTCGTTGCAGGACACGCATGCTGATTTATTCCTTTACTGTCGCATCTTTATCAGCGAGGTACAGAAGTAGAGGGAGAGGGGGGGAGGAGCAGTTTGGGGCAGGAGAAAAGATCAGCTTTCAATTTCCGCTCATGAATCATGGAGAGTGTGAGTCAGGCAGCGGGACGCGGGCCGGTTGATGAAGGGACTGTGAACCCGCCGTTTGTGCACGCTAGTCTGAAAGGTACCACTCGACAGTAATTTCGGTGGTGGGGGCTGTAAAGCGACTTTTCGACGAATGCTCCAGGGCGGTCGGGTGTGGCATGCGTAACATCTCCTTTTATCAGCTCCTTTGGTGAACTGCGTCACGCGAGCATTCCTCCGCGGAACCTCCGTTCACAAAAGTTTCCAGAGGATTGGAATTGGTCAGTATTGCTGCTACCGTAAAACGTTGACTCTACTAGTCAATGACTTTCGACTTCGTGATGAAATACTGATAAGAGTCTGAAAACTATACACTCAAATAATGGCATAAAAATTGAGACTCATGCAAAGAGCTGTGCTGTCAAGTTTCCCGTTATAAGTTTCAGCGTATGACTAAAGAACAGTGCATATTAGCTTGGAGCTCAGACCTAGCACCCTTGCAGAAGTCTCTAGCGAAGAGCGCTGGTTCGCAGGATGTATTGCATCCCATCTGGGCAGGTCTTATGGTTGAGACCCACGGACCTGGCAATTGTCTCTCTGTAAGCCATGACTTCTCGCAGGACTGTCTTTAGAGGTCAAATCGCCTTTGATTTATAACCATAACCTACATTCACATTTTCACTAACCTGATTTTCCCTTTTTTCATTAAATTTCGCCAATATAAGGTCGAATTTCCCTTTTTCGTTAAATACCGTCAATATAAGGTTTTATTTTCCTCAATAGGCATCAGCTAGCTGATCAACAGGAATTTATGTTGATGGGTTTGATTCTATTTAGTACATTGGAACAAATAATTCTTTTAAAGTTAATATTTTTGATCATTTCTAACAGAATTAAACATTTATTTACACTCCTTAACCATGAATTAAATGTTTAACCACAAATAAGGTAAGACAGCTGAGCGGAGGAAAAGATATTCAGGCGGCCGTACAAGACAGTTTGGCCGAAAAAACAATAATGTTGTTCAATAATGGCTATGGACAGGAGAACACCGTTGGCAGTGTGACTATCGTAATTTGACGGGGTTCACTGTGTGCTCCATAGCAGAGCGGCGCAGGGACAGTCACTTGAGCATGGATTAGCTTTATGTGGTAGTAGACTTGCGCCGCATCTACCACACCCTGTCTCTTCCCTTATCCACTTGTGCCTGATATTACTGCAGAGTCAAGAAGACCGGAGGGGAGGTCGGGTGCAGATGACTGGCGCGGCGTGAGCCTGCACCTAGGCGTGTTCCAAACTATCCCCTTCCCCTTGATCGGAATTTGTTATGGAAGCGCAACCGTAATAATACCTATCGTGCCCTGATTGGCCCCGTGTATCTACAACGTGGCCCGCCAAGGGCGGGGCGTTATAACTAACGAGCAATACCAACACACAAAGACCACTTGGCGTACCACACGCCCAGCAGAACACGAACTGCAGAGCACCAGGGAGGCTCTGACACACCGGAATATAAAATAATAATGCATTAATTTATATGGAAAAGCACAAAGTGCTTGCATATATGTTCAGACACCGAGTCATCACAGAAGGTTAAAAGCAATAAAAAGGGGATGCTACAGTCGTCAGTTCAGTTCGAATTCTGCCCCAAAATGGGACCCTATTTGAAAATTGTCGAAGGAAAAACGCTAATTCTCAATGGTTCAACTGATGAATCCGCCATTCTTTTGATTTAACTACATCTCTGAGGCTTGCGTTGTCAAACTTTTTATTTACAAAGGAAGAAACTTCAAACAGTTTTATCAATATGCAAACTATGAAGGACTAACTACGGTGCGGAACGTTCGCAAATGCTTAACTTGAATTTATTTCTGCTTGCAGAAAATGCAAAGTAGGTCAAAATACATGAGTTGCAAAATAAAAGTCAACATAATATGAAAATTTCAACCATATGTCCCTGTCAACTGCCAGGACATGATTAAGAGATTTCGCATTCGATTTACAGTTGATATGAAATCAACCTGAATTCGGAAAGTTCTTGGCTAAATAGGTCGAAACTTGTCGGGTCACATTTCATCTCCTGACTAATGAAAAGTCGCCGTTAAGGGGGTGTGATAAGCTGCGTTATCCTGACACTACGGGCATCGTGTCCAACTAATAGCAAGTTACAGGCAGTAATTTTCATTCAACCAGAACATTTTGTTCAACTGTTTAGTGAAAAATGTTAACGTTTGTTACCATGCATCAAAAAGAACGCAGATAAATTGCAGCTGTAGACAGCAACAAAAATACAACGTATAACCCTAAAAAAACACAGGATTTCAGCTCATTAGGCCCTAAAATACCAGATCAACAGAAGGAATTAAAGAGTTACATTTTCCAATTTTATAAAAAAAGCCAAACAATTGTGACTTACTCTGTTTCCAATAAACATGATAGCATGATCCTTCCTAAATCGCGCAATGCTTATAGTCTTTCAAAAGCTGCCCAGAGTAGAATAAATTCTTGCTGCGTAATCAATTTTATTTACCTTTCACGCATATAAAAATGAGCAAACACTTCGCTTCTCATAGTTATCCTAGGGAAGGGAGCCACAGTTCTATTTGCAAAAGGAGATCATTAGCAGACAGTGGATTGCCCACACAGTTGTCCTTTTATTGGACATACACTCGTTAGTATTCAGGAAAAAGCCTCCCACAAAGACTGCCTGGCCGATGGTTGGAGCCTTTCCTGTTTACGTTTTCTGTCAAAGTGAAATGCCACTCTCAACCCGGAATGGTTTTGATATATTAGCTTCGCAGTGGGAAACATTATTAGTAATACAATAACTTGTGTGTGCCTGACATTTGCGGGTGAAGAAATTTACAGGGTGAGGTTGTCTCTAGCCATCTTTTTTGGGTCCTTATTTATTATAGCTACCTACTTAAATTTTTAAGTACATTTATATGCACCATCCATCGATCAAGCAGGGATTTTCTGATGGCATTGGAATGCAGAACGGTTCTCCGAAGGCAAACACATTCCATAACAGCTAAAATCGGCAAACCAAGCAAAATTGGACTTTTGAACTACTCACGGGAACTACCGTTAACTTACAGAATTTAAGTAGGGTGTTTTGTGTTAATCTCCCTGCCTTTTGTACTTTGTTAAGCTTCTTTGTAGTTGGTTTTGGTGATACCACTGGAAAGTGTCACTCAGTTACCTCGCCCGAGGTTTGGGCACCCCCCCACATGTATGCGTTCGCCGTGGGTCGGGCGGGGGTTAGCGATGATATTCAAGCTACCTTCAGTGTCTTCTCCAAAGGTTTGAGTACGCGAACCAACTTGCCATCGTAACTTTTACATTGGGCATTCTAATTGGGTTCTAATTTCTTCCCTAGTGTGTCCCGCCTGTCCCCTCCCAGAAAATCACTCGTTTGTATGCCTGCGGGGTGCCCTTCACACTTTCCCCAGACGACCCCACGACACAATCCTACCATTTACAGAACCCAAATCTGTCTAATCCCGCATTACTTGAACTGACACTTGGACCGTCGCTAGCGACGAATTCCAGCCTGTGTCCAGCGGATTGAGCGCAGCAACGGCGGCTACTCGCGCACGAGTTAATTGAGAGTGAGGCAAACTTCTACGACATCTAACGCACACAGAGCTCCCGCACCCACCCGGCTCCGATGGCAAGCCGATTTTAGCATAACCAGAGTCGGGCAAAGGCTGAGTGGCTGAAAGAGCTAAACGGTCTGTCTACGCGGGCCACACACACACATGACATGCTCCTCGCACAATTAACTAGTTCTGCGCAAATAATAAGGCGAGTAGGATCTGACATGCATGTGACTGTCATAAGGGTCACATTACAGAGTAGCCATTGAGCCGGATTTTCCGTCCTTCAGTCACTCCTCCCGTCCACCTACATACAATATTGACTGCGAGGACTGAGGTATCTCGTCAGCTGGGGAACTTTTAAGCTACGAATTTTAGTGTGTCAAACTTATTTTGGTAAGGAATGCGATAACTGGCGGTGTAGACGGAGTCCTTATTCGTTGATGAACGTTCACCGACCGCTAAATGAACTCACGTATCTCGTTTGCGGTTGGTGAAGGTTCATCAACGAGTATCAGTATCCCCCGACCTAAACTGGCAAGACAATGATCTCTTGGCTGAACGATTAGGACGACAGACTCCAGTCAAACGGTCGCGAAGTCGAGCCGCGAGTGGTACGCCACTTTTGGTTGGCTATAACTGGCTGACGATGGCTAAATAGCCAGAAATGAATATTTCAGTCTCCCTCCTCTTTGCCGGCAATACTATTTGCCTGAATTTCCCAGTATAAACTTCACTCTGGCTTCCCTCTTCGATGCCCTCATTCGGCTATCCCAGCCTGTCGATCAGCTAGGAATAACGTGGGCGCAGCGGATGAAAGAGCTATCCAGTATGGCTACATGCTTAACATATCACCTGATCATCTGGCTTACCCGGAAACTTATTTAAAGATGGCAACAACAGCAAGATTTATTAGATCCATGACATTTTGAGGGAGCTCTTCCTCGACGTTCACTTGTCCGGACAGAAATATGGCTCATCACACGGATGGTCTTCCATAAGAATACCTGGAAAGGTCAGTACTTGCATTATTTGAGTTTTTTCCCATTCAATGGAAACGCAACTTGGTATATACTCTTTTCTAGAAAACCAGAAAAATCTGCTCTCTAAATACATTGGATGCTGAATCAGCTAGTCTCAAAGGCATCTTATTAAAGTAGGGGTATCCAGCGCAGTTTACAGACAAGTATAGTAATCTCCTACGACCTAAATTGACTGAGCAATTAACACCTCAAAAGCATGTTTTCATTTCCTTGTCCTTTAACGGCGATAACATTTTGAATTCAATCAAGAGACGGCTTTTCAACGCCATTGGAAGAACATATTATGCTGCTGAACTCATGTTTGCTCTCCAACTAAGCCCTCGCCATCTCCTTGTGCTAAGGATGCCTTACCATTGCAAGCCACTTCCAATTGTGTTTATGAATTTACCTGCATGAATTTACATGCATGCAAGTACATATGGCGAATTGGTAGCTAGAGCCAAGGAGCACTTGCCTACTTGGTTATTCAAACAGGGAAATAGAACTCCTCGGGCTTCCATTACAGAACACTTACTAGATACGGGTCATTCTGTGGAACCTTAAACTTCTTTCCGAGTACTTGTTCGGGAACGAACAACTCGTACCTTGCGTAACCTGGAGGCAGCCTATATACGGTGGTCAAAACCTGACCTATGTAAACAGTTGGAGCATGTTTTCAACCTAGCTTTGCCTTGGCAACATCTGGCTCCCTGATTTATACAGTCACGTGCGCAACTTTTCGCCTTGACGCCTTTTTCTCTGTTGTCCTTCCTCATTGTTTTAACTCACTTACTTTACTAATTAGCCATAGTGGCCATGCCCCTTGAACTTTCTGTACCAATTCTATTTCACATTAACTAATTTCTTACTCTCACACCGCAATGAGAGGCAGCAACCGAAGAGCTCTCTCGAAATGTCGTGGATCCTGTAAATGCTGCTGTTATTGCCATCTTTAACTTTGCACATGGGAACCGTTGCTTTAAATTACCTGGATACATCAAAGAGAATGCTTGCATCTATCGGCGATGTACCCGTTATGATGTGTGACGTTGCGCTGGCCATGCCAATGACTTCGAATGGATCACGTGCTTTCAACCTAAAAGAGCTATAATTGTTGCAGGGTGTGGCGCGTGGTGTAGTGGTTCGTATATGGCCTAAGGATCTATGTGTGGACAGAAAGAGCAATATGTAATAATAGGAACTAGAGTGCAGCTCGGTGTAGTAAGCATTTTGTTCCGGTCGGTCAGGGGCATCGTCTTCTTTGTGCTGCTGATAATGCCGAATTTAGAGCAGTCGAAGGCGAAGGGTTTCATACTCCTATACACATGCTGTTCAGAAAACAGTAGATGGACGATCGAATTCTTCACTGGTGTCTACTGGATGGAGTCAGAGGATATCATGTTCGCGTATTATTTACGGGTAGCTGAGGATGCGAGTGTCTTTTACGGCAGAAAAGCTTTCTGCGTTTCTATTGGGGTGATTCTGTCTGGTCACAACAAGCTGGTGATATGACGCGACGTTAAAAAGCTGAGAGCCAGAAGGAGCGACTCGCACTCTGTTGTTTTTGAGGGTGGTGACGCGCTGTTTCTTGGAAGTGGCCTTGAGAGGGGTGTTATGACGGTGGGTATTAATTAAGTCCAGTGCGTGTCTTGAATATCATTTGTCAATGTGGTCGTTTTAACAGTAAGCCAGGCATCTGAAACGTTAACTAGGTGCGTGTGAGCCATGCGGGCCTCTTTTTGCTATTCACTTAGCCACACAGACGACTGCACCAGTTCTTTTGGCGATGTGACAGGCCTGTCGACACTGCGAGAGGCCCCCTTGAGTCGGATGGTCGCTTTTCCGACGCTTGAGGAAGATGCAGAGGGGATTTTTTTAATCATACCGTAATCACACAAAGCAAGTACTAGGAGACGGACAAAGAGGCAATACTATCTGCCTAGAATATTAGCCACTACGACTGCTGTCAGGGTCCGTCCACTGACCGGCTCGGACGGTGTCTGGGCCAGGGAATAGTAATAGAGAGTGGGATCAAATTTTTCGTATAAACTGGAAGGCAGGTATCCCAACAATAGTAATTTTAAGGGAAGGCGTTCTTTAAGAAAATTGGGAAAATTTATTCAGTAAATTTTTGACACTGGATCCGCAGGTCATCGTCAGACTTGATAAAAGTATGCAAACAACAACTGACATTTCAAAGTGCTCGTACAGTTATATAGTCCTTGAGTGTGGACACTAATTGGTTACTGTAATCTGTGTCACGCCGTGGTGGATATAATTAGCAGTCGCAATGGAGTAGTGGATAATTGGCAACTGTAATTTCAGTCAGTCCGGAGTCAGTCCAGGTCATCCGGCGTGAGCGCTAATTGCGGTTCTTGTTTGCCCATAGCTATCGGCTGTAGTCTCTTCCACCTTTCTTTGAGATGTTTGTACACTCCAGCCAACTCGATACGCCAGTGGATGCATTAGTCATAGGAGTGCATGGCCTACAGAACTTTTCGACCATTTTTGGAGGGGCGAACTCCGAAAATGCTTGTTTTGTCCCATGCAAAGGTGTGTGCTGTGTCAAGGCAGTGCATAGCCACTTCGGCCAAATGGTCACATCTCTTCACTGCCAACTGGTGCTCGTGGATGCGCTTGCAGACGAACCTTCCTGTTTGACTGCAATATACCATATCACAAACTTCGCATAGGAGGTCAACGGATGAGCACATTTTCCTCACTAGAAACAATATAATGCGCTTAAAGCTATCACTGTGCACTGAAGGCTGTGGATTGGAATGTCGGTCACGGATGGAATAACTTGGGCTGTGCGGCCAGCACAGTGTGTGTTTGTGTGCAGTGGCTGACTGACAGACTGAGATTCAAGCCGCAATGGCTATGTTGTAACGCGGCCTTTGGGGTACTCAAACCCATTGGGATCCGAGCCAGGTGACGCCGAGTGGGGCGGGGGTGGTTCGGCCGAACCTACAACCTGCGCCCCTTCCAGCTTCCGGTCTTCTCGACTCGGTCATGACACAGGACCCAGGCGGGGGAGGAGAGAACGCCATAACTGCAGCATAAGTTTACTCTCACTATAATCTAATTACCAAAAGAAGTGAATATACGTGTTCCAGGAAGCAGTTCAGAAGAAGAAGATGTGACCACTGGGACAAGAGTTTGATTTGCCTGACGTTTCGGGTTCCGTCGGGAACCCTTAAGCATAGGAAATGGTAGGGTAGTTTGACTCAACTGCAGATAAGGGTAAAAAATGCACAGATTGCACGGTAGTTAGAGTTCGTTGCGGTAATCCGCGTGCGTACTGTAATTATCCACTCCTGTAGCCACAGCCTGTGCCTTACTGGGTGCGGTGATCGCTTGACAGTTTGCGTTCGACTCGTTACTAGCCGCAATTTCCTTGCCCGTGTCGGATGCGGGCTTGATCGTTTCGCGACAATACTGCCCGCTGTCGTCAGAGTTGTTGTTGGGCCCGGCCCTTCCCGCGTGACTGATTCTCTTGCTCAGACAATATCTCAGTACGCGGTATCGGAACGTCAAATCTTCGCGCTTGTTTATGGACTAGGGGCCTGAGAACCATGACTCGAGCAGCTCGCGTCTCACGTGGTTGTCATCTCTTGCGAGGATTTTGGCCTTTAATTCACGCGCAATTCGCTGTCTCCCTGCTGCCTTCCAACGATGGAACTTCTCGGGTACGACAGTCGAAATATCATACCATAGAGGCAAACGTCTGGGGTAGTCATGTTGCTGGTAACAGTAAAGTTCGTCGACAACCTTAGATACTACTTCCCCTTATTTTTGCTTAGGTTTAATCTATAGTTTAGTTAGATACCGCGAAAGTTAGATTACTGTACTTAGATGACTAAAACATACTAAAATAAAGTAACTTTACTAAGATTCACTTAACACAATTAACTATATTAAAAACGAAACTACACTTAACCTAAAATTAAACCAAATAAGCGAAATAGTAAACTAAAAACTTAATTTAACTAAGAAAACCAGAATTCTGGGGCAAGAGGTAGCTAATGTGGTGGACCAAATTAATTTTTATCCGTGTGCCCTTCTTGAGACTTTAGTGAGCACAGGCGGTTATTATTGTAAGTGCTGTTAGTTCGCTGATGCATTTGGGGGAAGTTGTCCGCTGTTGTTGGGAGCTTAAACAGCTGAACTGATCGGATTAATGGATTTAAGTCTACCCATGCATTCAAATCGCAAGGTACCTCTACTCTTATCTTACGTTGGAATAAAACCCGGACTTCATATAACCGTGGATGGAGGTTGTACGAGAGTAAAGGATGCGACTTCCGAAAATTTTATCTAGAAACTAAAGGCCTTGATGTATTCAAGTGCCATTGCTTTCGACGAAAAAACCAATCACGTATCACATTCACTTTTCTCTCGACGGATGCCTCGGTGGAAGACCTATACTTCTCCAAGTTAGTACCTCGAGAGACTGGCTTCATGGAAGCAACGCCTCCATCAAACCTTTTTACGGGAACAATACCTTATGCAGGCCAACTTATCACTCTCTACTCCCTGCATGTTTTCCTACGAAAACGGTGGTTATAGAATTTCATGGGTGGGGAATTAGGACACGCAATGGAATATACTTTAATAAATGCTTAATGGATTTTTATTTTACTGTATTTAGAAGTGTTTTTGATTTATTTCTGTAGATATTCATTATCTGTATTATCGTTTTAATTATTGCGGAAAAACCCGATTATCAAATTGCAGGTTTCTTGAATTTCCCTAAAGTTGTAAATGGTGGTGAGGAGGTCGTAATTTTTAACTTACCTGAGGTCCAACTTACCGTTGTGGAGTAAGATTAGTAAAGTCCGCCGCGCGAAGCACTGCTCACACCTTGAAATTACATGCGGAACAACTTACTCTCAGAGGCCGCAGGAAACAACTTTGAATAATTTTTTTGCACTTTACAGTTACTTCTTAAAATTTCCTTCTCTGCCATTCCTATTTCTCTACCCCGCAAAACTCTATAACTACCAGTTTTGTAGTACATAATGCTGGGACTAGGGGTATATGATTTGGTTAACATAAGCTACTTTTGCCCTTAATAAAGTAACTTTACTAGGATACACTTAACAAAATGAACTAAACTAACAAACTAAACTAAACTAAATCTCAAATTAAATCAATGAGCTAAATAATAAACTCAAAACATAATTTAACTTTTAACACCAGAATTCTGAATCAAGGGGCAGCTAAGGTGGTCAATCAAATTGATTGTTACACATGGTGCCTTCTTGAGGTTTTAGTGACCGCAGACGGTTATTATTGTGAGTGCTGTTAGTTCGCTGATGCATTTGGGGGAAGTTGTTCACTGTTGTTGGAAGCTAAAGCAGCTGAACTGCTCGGATGAATGGGTTTGCGTCTACCCATGCATTCAAACCGCCAAGTACCTTTATTCTTATCTTACATTTGCGTGAAACTTGGACTTCAGATAACCCTGGATGGAAGTTGTACGAGACTAAGGGCTATGACTTCCGAAAATTGCTTCTAGAAACTAAAGGCCTTAGTCCATTCAATTGCCATTGCTTGCTTTCGACAAATAAAACCAACCATTTATTACATAAACCTTTCTCCTGACAGATGCGTTCGTGGAAGACCTATACTCCTCCAAGTTTGTGCCTTGAAAGACTGGACTCATGGAAGCAGCACCTCCATCAACCCCCTTTTCATAGGCAACCAGACCTGTACTCCCCTTGGTTGTGTGGTCTTGGAACAAACTTTAAAAACCACGCGCACTCTAACTGCTAGAGCGAGCGAGTCGATGAAACTTCAGTTTGGGTAGGAGGTTCTACCTGGTTGTTATTTATTTGCCTGCGCGCTCCGACACAGCTACCGTCGGCTGACTAAAAAGGCAGGCAGTTTTTACTACATTCCCTATGATTCATGCCCCCGGCGAGAAGATAAGTGGTTTCTGTCCCAGATGGGACTGCAAAGTCATTAAACTGGCCGTAAATTACGCCGCGTATTACCGCTTTTCGGCAACCAAACCTAAATAAAACGTTCCGGGGGCATTCCTGGAGAGAGAGGTATGCATCACCTTCCGTGGCTCGAGAGATGTGTTTGGCGTGGAAAGTATGTTTTGATTTTGAGAAGAAAAAATGCGATGCCTGGGACAAGACTGTTCGACATCTGTCGCGGATTCCTCCTCACAGAGACATCAGCATAAAACGGCAACAGAAGCGGGTACAAAAGTAGCTTATGTAGCCCCACTCATATACCCCTAGTCCGAGCGTTTTGTCCTGCGAAAACGGTGGCTATAGAGTTTTGTGGGGTGGGGAAATAGGATAGGCAAAAATGAAATGTTTAGAAGTAAGTGTAAAGTGAAAAAATGTAGTCGAAGTTGCTTCCCGCGGCCGCTGGGAATAAGTTGTTTCGCATTTAAACTTGAAGTTGTGCGCGGCGCTTGGCGCCGCGGACTATACTAACCTAACTCCAAAAGGGTAAGTTGGGCCACAGGTAAGTTGAAGTAGACGACCTCCTAACCACTATTTCAATTTTTCGGGAAATTCAAGAAACCTGCAGTTTTATAGTTGGTTTTTTGCTGCAATAAGTTAAATAATAATGCAGATTAGGAAAATCTACAGATATGAATCAACAACACTTCTAAATACAGTAAAATAAAAATGCACTTAGCATTTATTAAAGTATATTCCACTGCATGTCCTATTTTCCTGCCCATAAAACCCGATAAACACCGTTTTCGTAGGAAAACAGGCAGGTTGTAGGGATAAATGAGTGGGGCTACATAAGCCATTGTTGCACAGAAAGTTGCAGTTTACTTTTCACAGGGAGTGTACGCATGCATTATTTTGTAGAGATGGAGACGTATGCGGCTTTTACTTCATTAAGTCCTCCCACGCTTCTGTTATGTCTACGACAGGGTTACTTCTTTCGGGGTTAAGCGTGGATCCAGCGGCTGGTACTCATCTGCGTGTACTCGTTTGATATAAAGTCACATCTTCCTCAAATCCTGTCTTCAAAGGAGGAATAATTTTCGGTTTGGCACATTTGTTGATGTCCGGAATAATTCTTAGCCCGACTGGCGTTGCCTTCGCAAACAGGGGTTTCATTCTACAAGCCATACGCCATGGAAGGCGTATCATACACTCTGCATGTAATTAGGAAAATAATATAGCGTGCTTAAACAATTTGACAATGAATTTTGAGAGGCATTGGAACAGCATTTTTGAGAGGCACAGAGAAATAAACAGACACGAGGTGATCTAAAATGGACATAATAGGGTCTTAAACCTTTTCATAATCATTCATTGGGTTGTTTAAGTTCAGCGATAATACCCATTTAATCATTCAGGAAGTCAAGATAGACGAACGAACGTATTTGATTAATTCATTATCAGGTATGCACAGATATATAAAGGGGGTACAGTTGGGGATAGCTTAAGAAACCGAGCAGCGGTAACGAAGGAGGAGAGGGGGGAATTATTAAGATAGCAAAGGGAGGAGGGACATGTCCTACAATAAGTTCAGGTCAATTGGTCGTCTTATAGTCGCTTTGCGGTGTCTTGACACCAGTTGGCATTGTCTGTTTATCATCTCGTGGCATGCTAGAAGGTGTGCGGTTGGATGCTGAGTTTATTCTCGGCCATGAGAGCCGCAGGGTCACTACGAATGCCTTCTGTTGACATGAGGTTGGGCTTGTTAGGCGTATGGTAACGGTTTCTGCTACATAAGCTTCTGATGCTTAATCCCATTCTAAACGAACTCAGTTAGCTGTGGTGACAGACTCCCAGTACTCTTTCCAACCCCCGGTCTTCACGTGGTCATAACACCGGATCCAGATAAAGAAGTGAGCGCGTGGTAGATGTCACGGGAAGCCACTCGTTATGATCAACTTCACTTAAAATTCAGTGCATTTTATTTCAGTCCACTGTGAAGTATGCCTGGACGTCATTGAAGCCGACAATTAAACTGTTATCTTTTAATTTACAAAGGCATCAAAAAGGGATGGACATAGGCTCAGATCTCGATGCACTGGGTGTGTAATGCAGCGAGCCGATGACGCAAAACGAGGTTAAACGGATTACCCGTAGCACGTGGAAAGTCCCTATTTCCGTGTGGCAGCAAAAACAGTCAACCTTACTGATACACGTGAATATGCGAGTCCCAGGAATAAATTGCTACGATTTACCCAATCCATATTGGGTGCGGAGACTCAATTTGGCCAAAGCCTGACGCAACGAATCAACACGCACGCAAAAAAGTTATCGATTTTATGCACACGTTTAAATATTAACTGTCTTATACGATAAAACTCGTGTGTACACCCTACCTGTATCTGCTACTGCGCTGTGATTCTGTCTCTGAGGATGAATCCGCAACTGTCTGCTCATCGCCTCGTGGCATGATAGAAGGTGTGCGGACGGATGTTGAGTTAATTCTCGGCCATGGGAGCCGCAGGGTCACTACGAATGCCTTCTGTGGACATGAGGTTGGGCTTGTTAGGCGTATGGTAACGGTCTCTGCCGACGCAAGTATCCGTTGACGCAGGAGCTTGGTCAGAACTTTAAACAAGACTCGTAACGCTTGGCTAACGTCCATCCGGTGACCGCTGTCATCAAAGTGAGCCAAAATCGCACTAGATATTGACTTTACCTCGCCTCTGTTTGGCCATGCACGATGGTGTTCCCCCATGCGCTTGAATAGCCGCCTAGTTGTTCGACCAATGTTACTTGCCCCACAGGAACATGCAAAGTTGCAGATGCACATTGAAGAGGTCTGGAACAAGAGTCTATCCTTGCCTTCAAGGCGAAGAAGTGGAGTGCTTGAAAATAATAATCTTAACCTAGCTGCTGGATTGGTACGCGCGATTGCAGCGTTCAAGCGAAGCTGCAGAAGTTCGCTTGCTGGATCCTCTTGAAATGGCGATGTAAGAAATAATGCTTTTTCTCAGCCGTCGCTGGTTCCGACGTTCTTCCATAAACTTATTAATGAACTTCTCAGGGAATCCATTTTCTTGTAAGGTGTTTTTGATGAGTGCGAGTTCTTTCTCCAGTGTCTCTGGAGAACATATTCTCGAACATAATCAAAAACGTGTTTCTAAAACCAAACGATATCTCTTCTTCGAAAGAAACTTTTAAAAAATGTGATTTACTATCAAGCGAGAACAAGAAAAGAATTCGTCTGATGGTTTCTTTACCGTATAGTTGAATTATTAAGGCCATCACACATCGATGGAAAAAAATGCGCAATACTTAAGTAGCCACCTTCTATGGAATAAGAGTTTTCAGGAGTCCGAAAAGACATATGTTCAGAAGTCGGTATCCTGTTGTGCTGGAAATAGTTCGCTACCATGCTTCAAGATTATAATGCAAATTGAGTAATGGTTCCCAATCAATAATGCAAATTGAAATTTCCGTTAACATTGTATAAGACTGGTTGCTGACTGTATGCATTGGAAGGCGTTGAATGCCCGGCCGAAGAAGAGTACTGCAAATGCATAGCATTTTCTGACGTTCAAAAATTCCAGCTGAATTCCATCTAATGCTCGTTTTGTTTTTCACGCTCCTTCGGCAGCTAACCAGCCCCCGATGTATTGTCGCCTGAGGTCGATGGTCTATGTCTACTCTGTCGGGTTTTAACAGTCGTTTGACTGCTTCGGATACTTTTGCATAAAAGAAGTCCTCATATCCTTTTTGGTTGATGTTTCTTACCCGTTGAAAACCTGATGAGCTCTGATGGTTTATTTGGCTATGTCCACTCTTATTACCCGCTTTTTATTGCTGCTTCTTATCCCTGACGGTGGACTCCTTTAAGAGTTCGAAAGCTTGGGACAATAAAACAATTAAGCCAGTGCTTGACACGTCTTCTTTTTCATTGTATGAAAATACGTGGAACGCGAAAGCTTTCATCCATTTGGCAACAGCTACTCGGCTACCAGACTCTTATTAGTATTTCGAGAACAAATTTCCGCCTTTTTGTAGCATCCCACCTAAAAAATAGACCTAATTAAAAGGCAAACTGGCAAGAAGGGAAAGCATTGATAAAGGTATGATACCATTTTCTGAAATAAGCAGACAACAGAAGAAGTGTCTAATTTACAAATCCATTTGCTGCTTGATCCACCGATCAGAACCTAGTAAGAATCCACCAAACTAGCATTCAAAAGTAAAACATATCAAGAGAAGCTTTTGAATTAGGATCGCTGTTTATCTGTCCCAGTGTGAAACTATGCTCGGGTAGGGTACACGACAATGAAAAGCCCTTGAATTATAAATCCGGCGCAGTGCTGTTAGGATAACTTCACAGTAGGGCCCCTTGGAAAAGGACCAGCATACTTATTGCCCGGCAAGGAGTCGAGCAGTTGCGCAATTGGTGATTTGTCGCGTCCTGGTTGGTCTGTGCGTCAAGGTCACTGCTTCGAACAGTCAGAGAGAGTTCACAACCAAACGACACGGGCTGCACAGGTTCGGAATGAGGTTGTGCCAGAACAAAGTACGCGTGGTCTTTGCCGAGCAGCTGGCTAATTCAGTGTGGCGTTCCAACCGCATACCTCTTGTGCTCTAACGAAGTACTTGCTCCCTAAATTTGCATGAAAACGTTACCTGTTGCATACGATGAAATTAAGACACCTCCGCTGTGTTTTCAGTCACGGTCACGGTTTAGATAACTTTTGAATGTTTGGAGTTGTGCGTACTTTTCGTTACACGGACAGGCCAGAAAAGGCTAATCTCCACGATATAGCGAACTTTACAGTTGTAGTTGGTAGAGCACGGGCCGATAGCTGCATGCTATATCATCTGTGGCGTTCTACTCTCGCAGTCTTCAACACGGTGGCCTATTGATTGATTGGTCCGTGAAGCCCGCCTGATTTGGCTTTCAACTCCTCGACATCAAGATGATTTTTCAGTTGTCGTCGTTCGAGCGCGTGAACTATACACCGAGGGCTAACAACCTAAAACATCTAGTGTTTGGTGGTGAGAGCAATTGCTACCACTAAGACTGCCAAGACGCCTGTACGTTTGCTCGCCATTGTAAAACTAGTCCAAAGTATCTGAACTTTTGATTTCGGGGCCTGCGAATTGTTGACACATCAGCTTTCAGAACAGCATTTGGCGAGTGTATACATTCGGCAAATTCTCCTCAGGCCATAAGTTTACATGGGCACAAAAGAACCTCCTGCAAGCTCCAAACTTGGCATGGCCAACGGATGCGTAACTGCCTGTATCTTTCCACGCTCTGATCGACTCCAGCTTGTAAAAAAGATGATTGATGGACTGTTAAAATTTAAACTCCCATATAAATGTACGGTCTGAGGAGAATTTACCGAAAATGTACACTCGTCAAATGCTGTTCTGAATTATCAGATGGGAATTTTTGCAAATTTAAAACACCAGCTTTCACCTCCCTGCAATGACGGTTATCCTTTTTAAGCTCCCAAGCCTGCATGATGTTGGAATAGGGCTGATTGATGGTGGCAATGGATGGAGAAATTTCAATTCTTCTCTGTCCCTATTTATACCTGTCATTCGACTATCTGCTGCCCAATCTCTCTCTGCCGACTACGATGATTTTACTTCTGGCCCACAGACGAAACAGAAAGTATTCGCTATACTGTAAACACCACTTTGAAAAAGATTAACAAACACACGTACAGTAGATTGTCTATTTGTTGAAATTTCATGATATAGACAAGAAATTTCATGTTGTGCGCATTTTATGCATTTGGATCATTGTTTTAGAAGTACGCAAGCATGTGACCTCATTGCGGAAAAAAATAAATCCCACAACAAAAGTCGCAAACGAATACGCCTAACATTAATTTAACCATTTTATACGACAAATTAACAATTTAAAAAATACGATTAGATATTTCGACAACGAATATCTGCCTAATCTACCGTTTTCGCAGTTTAAGATGACGTAAATATAAGAAAGTCTGGCTGGTTTTTTGAAATTTCCTAAAAATTAGTGTTGATCTTTGGCAGAAAATGAAGCACTTCACTTTTCTTTGCATACTGGAGCAGTGTTTGGTAAATTTGATTACTTTATGCTCCATTCAGTGATTGCAACAGCACAACAGAATGACAGAAACTGCAAGATGTTAAACAGTAAATGAGCTTCTGCGCGTTCCATTTCCATTTTTTTCCATTCACTATTCCTCTTCTATAGATGAAAAATATTTTTGGCACTCTTTTGCTTACAACATGATAGAGAAAAGTCCATCCGAGCTATCTGATTAGGAACTATCCTTGTCCCGTTGTGCTTTGAGGATCATACTTAGGTGACCTCAGGCATACGCTTAGCGACTTAAGACAACTGATGGCGTGGATCGGATGAAAATCCTAGTTCCGTAATATTCCCGATCACAACCGACAAAGCAACGAACCCGTGGTGCAATTTTAGAGTGTTCAATTCAATGATCAGAGGGCCCGAGTTCGACTTTTGGGGGTTTCGACCCTTGAGATTAGGTTTGACGCCTAAAAAGCCACGAATTACCATTACGGTCTCCCTTGTTTTTGTCGGATCTTCTCCATCACATGTCTGAAGTCGCTAAGCGACTGCCTGCAATCACTCAAGTACAAACCTTAAGGCACAAAGGAGCAAGTCTATTCCCTGATCGGATAGATCGGATGAACCCCCAATTCCAAAATCTATTAAACTAGATCAGGAGCAGTTAAAGCTACCCCTTACCTTAACTGACATCTTAATTTTAACCTTAATCCTGTTGTAAGGCAGTGATTAGCATTTTTTTTACCATGAGCTGACTTTAACCCACAAACCCTCCCGGTTTCAGAGACATAAAATGGCTGGAGACCAGGACGCAGCCAGTAAGTAGTCACCGCGATTTCCACGTTTTCAGTTCATTCTCTTTTAATAATTACTGGGAGCCAACCAGTTGGATGCAAATTGGTGCTCGGCGACAGGCAAGACAACTCAAACCAATATTACTACTAGTGCAATGCTAATCACCCCGAGAATACACTCTCGGTCATCCCAGTACGATAGACAGCCTTTCTCATGAAATGAACACCGAAATTCTGGAATTTGTTTTCAATGCGAACAAGTTACTTAATCAGGTTTGTAAAAATGACTACCGTGCAGCCTAGGCCTAAAATAGTTAAGTCACGTCAGAATACCGGCTCCTGAAGAGCTTCCTTCTGACTGCCTGCAAAATCCTACGCTTTAAAAAATGGCTACTTAAGTAGCGTGTATTTTTCTAAGTGATTTTAAATGCCCCTATAAATTCATTTTTCTCAAAAATGCACAAACATATGCTTTCTTGTACTCTTTTAGCGGAATATTACACCTTTTTCAAATTTAATATATCAAGGAATGCTTTTTTCGATTAAAACGCTTTCTAAATTTCCAAATTATGTTGGACCTAGCTAACCGTTAAATTTGCATTCAAATTTTTCTAGATATGTGCTGTAGACATTCCGTCTAGTGAAAATCATGCACTTCTGTATGCTATTAGAGAATGGTCACATATTTCTCATAACATTTTCCAATAGATGTGGACTGTGTTATATTCTGCAGGGGCAACACTAAAAAACTGGTGGATACGATCTATGATGAATATTTCATGGTCCTTAAAGTTTGATAACTATAAATTTTCTTAAAACGCCCTTCTTCAATTAAAACACTCGAGGTATGCTTTGCTATAAAAGAGGACAAGAAGCCTTTTTTATGTGCCTTTACTCTAAAATATATCTGAATTTTTAGTGACATTGAAAATCATTGTGGAAAATGTAAACTACTTAATTTTTATTTTTACAGTATATACTTTTTTCAGGCAGCCAGTGAGAAACTCGCTGGAAACTTGGTATCCAGACGCGACTGAATAGCTTGAGCTTAGGTCATACGATAATTAATGTGAACTCAAGCTTAATTTAATTGTTTGACTCGAAAACACAATTCAGAATTTTGGCTGACATTGCGTCAGATAGGGAGTCCCCTGGGAGTCTTAAGTCTCCTGAGTCTTCTGGGATAGCGGTGCTTGGTTATTACGTCTACTTGGACCGTGAATTTAGCCAGGCATGCTTATCTTGGTCTTCCTTTTCCTCTTAGGAAATGAATCTGTTTGAACAAGTACGCCAAAATTGAGCTGTGCTAATCAAACTCGCACTTTAACCGTAGGCCTATAGCAAACGTTAACCAGAATATTTCGCGTCATTTCTGTACTAAGGGCATAAGCCGTAATTCTGAAATATAGTTGCCATTCGACCGAATTACTTAAGAAGAGTGTTTTATTTATGATCGTTCTGCCTTATTTTCCGATATACTAATTTCGTCAAGATGCCGGCTTCCTGACAGCCTACAAAAGGCGTACTCTGTAAAAATGCTTACTTACGTACTAAGATGTCTTCTCGATTTTCAATGCTCTTATAAGTGCACATAAAGTTCATAGGGAAGATATGCAAAAATATCCTTTACTATACTCGTTTGGTAGTAATTTTCACTTTCTTTAAATTTGATTGTTGAAGAAAGTGTACCTTTTGGCTTTAACTAACCCTCTAAAGGGTAGAATAGTTTCTATTCCTACCGGTCATTACGTTTGCATCGAAAATAAACAAGAAGAAAAATGCCTACGGCATAAGTAGCCATTTTACATACTGTAATTTTTTCATATGGTCAGAAGAAAGCTTGGTTAGAAGCAGACATCCTGATTTGGCCAAAGTACCTTCGGATCAATTTGTTTGAATACCAAACACTTTTCAGAATTCTGATTGACATTGGAAATATAATATAAAAACAGCTTCTAACAAAATAAATATTAATCTTTTCTAATGTGGACTGAAAAAAACTAATCTTGATAATTGAGTTAGTCTGCAGTAGGTTAGTGGTCAAACACAGTGCCCGATCGACAAAAAAGCATGAAGGCGTCAAAGAAGGGCAAGAAACACAAAGTATATTCCAAATGATTGGAAAGTCACTTTGAATTTCAGTCCGCGAAAATAAGGAAGAGAATTTAATTGATTGGCAGAATAATTTCACTTTTTGGACGAAAAGAAAGAAAGGGAGAAGCTAAACAATGTCTGAATTATTCAAAAAGTGGATTTTTTGTTGGCAAATTGGGATTATTAGAACCTGGTTTGGTGAGACATGGGAAAAACACTCTTCTCCCTCATTGCAGATTATCCGGATCTAAATTCGCTAGGAATAAATCGTAGGGCCACCCAATGGTAATAGAAGTTGCTCTAACAACGTTCTTGGTCTATAGGCTTATTTTACTAGTCAATATACGTTTCTATTGGCCATCTGTTCTTTGCGCAAAATTTTCACCTACATGGTTAGTTCAGTAAACAATCACAAACGGTTTTATTTTATTTCCTACTGCACACTTATAACGCATTAACTGCTCATAAATCAAGTATCAAACCTTTAGCAACGAATTCCGTTAGAAACTGAAAGACTCTTGTCATTGGGCGGTCTTACTATTTATTCCTACCCTAAATTTCACATGGTTAGGGTGTGGCTGAGTGTTTGTATTATGGTCAATGTGAGTGTTGGAATTTGGCTAAGGGCCAGATATAGGGCCAGCTTCGGTGTTGGAGGTTTGGTCGGGACATGGTAGTCGATTCATCGCCCACCCCACCCCGAAAATTAACATAAGTCAGCCTGCGACAAGGGGGCACTTATTCCCATGTACAACTTTACATTTTTCGAAGGAAGTACAGATATATAAGTTTCGGAATTTTTAATTTCAGCAGAACAACCGGTCAATTATATTACAGATAGGAGATAAGCTCAGGTTAAGCCGAACGCCGTGAGCTTCCACGAACTTTGTTGCATTAATTTTCGTTGATATAAGGTACAGTTTTACAGTTGGTTTCGACAATATCCACCGCATGTTTCAGCAAGCTGAAGGCAAACGCAGTGACTTGTGTGTGAATTAGTTTAAAATAATAGTAGACTTTCGATGCATCTAACTCACTTTCGATTCTCTCACCTAGCTATGCCCGGTGTTAACACAGAATACCGAAATTTGTTAAAGGTAAAAACAGTAAAATTGGAACGACGGGTAAATTTAAGAATTGACCGAGTAAAATATCTTTCGGCGGGAATATTTTTTCCAAACTTTATATTTTCTTCGGCTTCCAGTTTAGGGAACGGAATTTTAACTTGCCTAATTCACTTACAGAATAGCAATTACTTCTGATGCAAAAGAAAAGCCGTGCGAAAAGCGTCTCAAGAACTCTTGGAACTGTAAGTCAGCGCCTTGTTTACTAATGTTTTGCTTATTGAATGCAAATGATTTAGAAAATGTAGCGGTTAGCATGCGATTTTCAACAATATATTCGGAAATTCAGTTAATCCACTGATAGCTTTAATCACATCAGCCAATTGGGTCTCGTGCATGTTGCACTTTGCCACAGTTAAGGATCAATCAGCTTAGCCATTTCCTAACAGATTAAGCAATCATTTTCATGGGCTATATGATAACGAGATTAAGCATTATTAACCAACCCTGAAGGACAAGATTAGTTCCTATGTGCCCACTTTTTGGTCACGAGCATTTGTGCGCTCACCCCTAATTACTGTTGACAGGTTGTTGGAGTACGCGCATTTCACGATTGGTGTACAAGTGGTGTTTAAACGGGCCTCGGGCTGCACCTGACGCATTCTTATTCGAGATGTGATGTGATGGCCACAGTAGGTTGTTCCATCTTTTGACATGACATGTTCACAGGTTTAATCTCAGGCCACCAAGCCTATCGCATATCAACTTCCTGGCTTCTACTTATTACTTGGCATATATCTTTTGTTCATTCACGTCGTCAGTTAGTTTAGAAGTGTTTAGGCCGACAAGCGAGATGTATTGCTTCTCGTTTACCGTCTTACTTATCTACCTGAGGTGGAAACTCACTCGAGTGTCTTACAGATCAGCCCAGATGAAATGTAGGAAGCGCGTTATCTCATATTCCCATCAGTTATTCTTGTTGCAATAATAGGATGCCTGTCAGCTTTTGATACAATTATAGGAATATATACAATATAATCAGAATGACATAACCAGCAAAGACATGGGACACTAGGAAGACCTTTTCTGCCTTGTTAGGCGTCATCGGCCAGTGATACCCAATCCCAGTGTGGCCGCTGAAATCGCTGCCACACCGAGATTTGAACTTGCAATCTCTCCTGTCAGGGCATACGTCTTAACATATATGCAACCATAGAATATAATATCTGCCGGTTTTAGGTAGTTTGATTACTATAATTAGCACTCTTAGCAATGGCATATTACATCTAACAGCAGTATCTTAGCCCAATATTAGTAAAATATGAAAGCTTTTGGTGGACAGAGTTGAGAGGACGGAACCCAAGCCAAACTTTTTATAGGAGTATTCTGGCAGACACTTGGCGTACTTTGAGATTGCTATTTCGGGTTATTGGCCCTTATCAGCCACGGGCAGCCAACTCTAGTGTAGCAGCTGAAATTGCCGCTGCACACGAGTTTCGAACTCACGCCTCGTCAGTCAGGGGCAGACGTCCTAACCATTGAGCCATCGAGCTCGGTGTCTAGCCGATGTGTTCTGCGCCTAAAGCATGTATTTACTCGGAATAGCATTAACCCAGGTTCAGCCTCCTCGTGGAGATCAAGGTAATATGAGTGCCAGTGTTGACTTTACTCAGCGACATCTCGACAAAATAGTACCGTCAGAAAAATTGCCTATATTTCTAACACTCAGCTATACTTCTAGCCAGTAGAAGTTGAATTGTCAATAACAGTAGTGGCAGAACCTGTCTTGGTTTCCTGGAGTCTGCCTTCGCACCTACTGAAGGTGAGTGAGGATAGACAGTGTGGCAATACCCGCGTAAAGTCTACTGTTACTAATCACTAAGTTCATTGGCGAAAGTGGCCTGTGGCCTGTGCCCCAGCCCGTTCGGTCATCTTCACTTTTCTTGGCACAGGTTCAAAGGAGTAAAGGTTTAGAGTGAGGTAGATGGTTGCACGTCTGTTTCAATAAAATCTCTTCTCTGTCTTTAGTCACCATCCGTGCTCTTGGGCATATGGTGGACATGATCGAAATCGATGGTTGAACTATCATTGCTTCTTCGCAACCTAGGTTTGTTATGCAGAAGCAGTTCAGCGGCCCTCTCCATTCTTTGAACACATGCTTTTCCTCACCTAATCAGAGGTGGAAATATCTTCTTCATCGGCGCTGAGCATCTTTTTTCCCAAATAACGTTTGAGTATTTTTTTGCGTACTTACCGAAAAGATTGCTACTTTCTCGTTTCGTTGTTTTCAATTTTCTGGGGGGAGCTGCAGTTCCATGTCCTCAAATGGGTGATTGCACTGTGCAAGTCCTTTCGGAATGTCAAGTGCACTTTCGCTCTTCCAGGTTACGCCTGCGCTCCATGGCCTGCAGACTTTGCACTGGAATTCTAGATATTTTCCTAGTCTTGGTAAAATATATGGTCTTCAGGCCTTCATCAAGAATTCCGCAACTGCCGGCAGACGACAAGAAGACAACCGGCGAAATAATGAGCCCGTGAGTCATTGGTTAGGGCGTTTGACTCTGATCAAAGGCATCGTGAGTTCGAGCTTCGGGTGGTGCACCAGTTGGATCTGGGTATGACTGGCTGATGATGGCTTATAAGTAAGAAATGGCCATTCCAGCCTCCCTGCTGAAAGTTTATGAATTTACATTCTAAATATAGCATTCCTTTCTCTCCCTTGTCTTTGCTGGCAATGTTATCTACCTATACTATCAGCTGCTACGGCTGTCAAAGACTCTGTCGAGGCCCTTGGCAGAGCAGGACAGATGAGTTCCGTCAACGATTGGGTGAAAGCATACACATGAACTTCCATCTTGTCCAATCTCTTGAATTGATTTTCGAGCCAATTTTTGAATGCACTATTGCTCACCCTAGAAGGGATGCTTTGGGTAACGAGTGACATCAATGCTCCTGTTAAGAGATAATCGGCGGTCCTTTTTTTACAAAAATCAGCCTACAAAGACTTGGGTAAATTCGTTTATCAAGACGCTTAATCCACAGACTTTCATTCGTAAACTTGGCCCAAAAACGAAGACTTCAATTAAGTGGAGCATCCTACCGGACTGAATATTTAATAAAAAAAATGCTTTCAAATTCTTAAGGCGTAGTTTTGGCAAGTTTATAGTTCGCTGCTGAATACCTGAAAAAATTATGTAACGAATCACGATAGAATCCCAATTAGGCTCTTTATGTGCTGTAAGTAGCAAGTTACACAACGTAACAGAATGCTCGCATTTGCAGGGCATTACTATCGTGTTGACTACCGGCTACTACCTAATTAACTAATGAAGTGTCTACCGAAGACTCTACTAGGCGGAGTGCCTTTTCCGTCAGCGTGCTTCCAAAACACAGCTCGCAAACAAAACTGAAAGCGATGAATCACAAGTACCTATGTGACGCTCGGGTGCCGAGTGACGTGTGCTTTTCTTATCATGCCGCTGCCTCCAATCCTCCAATAAAGCCATCTAGTGCGGTTGAGGGAGGCCGGAATGCTAGAAATTGCAGTGGATCTGAGTACAGTCGTCGCTGTTGTGTGCTTGCCACCAGTGAAACTACGCGACCTACTTCAAATAGTGAAGTGAAACTGTCTTAGTCAGAGTAAACACAGCAACGTCTTGGCATAACAAGTATCAGTCTGAAAGGTTGAGATGGAACGTGGCTTTGGCAGTGGAGGACGCAGGTCATGGACGCCACAGTCGCCGCCTCGATGCTTGCGCGTTCGTGCCTGCAAGCCGTGCCGTCATTTCAAGGCGGAACGGTAGTGGTGTGTGTTGATTAATATGCTACTGCTACTACTACTAGTCTTGTCGTCGGGACGTGCAGGACGCACTGATTGGCCAGTCCATCTACCAACGGAATAGGCTGAAGGCAGCCTCTCCAGGCTCTGATTGGACGAGTGCGGGTCGACAAACGGACGGGCGGTCAACGGCCACGCCGCACCGCACCGCACACAGACGCCAAAGAGGACTACAGCGTCGAAGAAGACGACGGACCAGAGGGCTAAACTGCGTCTACTGTGTGTCTAGGCGACAGAGGAAGTCGTTTTTTTCTGTGTGTACGATTGGAGTGTGGCGTATTGTTATCACGGGTTCTGCTTCCATGTTTGCTGCTAGACTAACAAACTTTGGGATTATTTCTTCCGCTTCGCTTGTTTGATCCTCTGGAATTTACCAAACACCACATCATGGAGTCTGATCTCGCTGAACTAGATGACTGGGTGGGGACGCTTGCCGAGCTTCAACTTGTACGTACCTCTTCGTCTCGTTCATTAAATAAACATTCTCATAATTCTATAGTTGGTATGATAGGAGGTTGACTGACTTCGGCGTCTTTTTCGATTGGATAACTTCCATGCTTTCTTAATGGCAGCACGTTGCACTGATTCTCAATCATGACCTTTGCTTCAGTTCCTATTCGACAATCCTGAGTACTCAAGAAGCCGAGGATAGATGTATTTGTTATTCCTAGCTTTTACTTGTAGCCAGCCAGATTTATTCAAACGAAGACCCTGAGTGCATGCCTTTTGAAGACTTGGCTCTGTTAGGGAAATCTGCCAGACGGCCATTAAGATTAAGTGGTCTTAAAGCACGGTAAATTTATGTCGGCGTCTGCAGTTCTCCCACGCTTTCATCTATGCTCTCTCGGAAAATCACGACTATATTTTTTATTTTATGCAATATTGTATATGACAGTTGCTCAAAACAGGGAGTTCGAGCGCTGGGGTGTTGAAAAAAACTGGTCACTTTAACGAGCGCGTGGTGAACAGTGATTAAATTTTTTTTCACAATATTCTTATATTTTTGGTTTCTTCTCCCACCTAGGGACTACTGAGTTTCGAGCAATCCTCAAGCATACCCAATTTAACATTGAACATATCTTACCGCTTATTACATTTCTGATACGTGGGCTATATGGGGAGACTTTTTATGGCCTTGTGGCGCTGATAGGTTCGTTATATAATCACAATCTCTTCCCATAAATCATTTTCCCGATTCCTGCCATGTCACCACTTCTGTTCGTCCATGGCAGTGCCGCAGTCGACATCGCAACTTTTTTACATGTGACCAGGATCGCAGCCCACCATTCGAAGTTTGTCGGTCAGATAATTACTTAACCCAGCTGACGGTCTCACGCGCATTGTCTGTACATGCAATAATGGTTCAATTTCTTCTTTGGGCTTGGAATTTTCCTTATGTTTATGTATCGCATTAAGGAGAAGGATGTCGTCGGATTTACCGATTTTTTGGCTGCTAATTTGCACGGTGATCTGAGCTTCTATCCTATAAACTTTTTCCTACACCGACTCTCGGTTTTCACCCTTTAGAAGACAAGGCTCTGAGTCCGGTGAAACTCGGATTTGACTACGCTAAACTTTGGATGGATTGTAGGAACTGGGATACAGTTTTGAGAATAAGGGGTTCCTGGGCAGTAAGTTGGACAAGTAGGTTGAAGAAGCCTTAGGCTTGAATGAATGAGACGCAGAAGAACGCTCTCTTACTTCGGTCTGACCGAATCTTGAGAATTCCTGCGCCACTAAGTCGCTGTCAATCTGCACCCCAGTTTCCATGGGAATAAACCGGACGTGTTTGTCTTTGCTGCATGCTTTATTCAATCCTTCACGCAGTTGGATTGCAGAGCGCGACGCATCGCACGCGCCACCTATTTGTCGTCGCATGCGTCTCGTAGATTGCTGACAAACTCCTCCTCCTCTTCTTCCGGCATGCAAATGTTTACTTTTAAATGGAAGTGACGCTGCAGTGATGCAGTTGAAAAATGATGCATGTTCGTTGCCTGTTGCCTAGGCGTTCCGGCAAGAGTCTTTGCAGGCTGGCAGCCAGCGGTGGGCAACACACCTATAAGGCACAGCGGCAAAGGTCAATGGTGTGCCACTTCCATATGAACTGATGTTCCCAGTCGCGACCAAAAGGCCGATTATTGCGTAGGAAGTTTGGCTTCATGCGCAGGGATAAAAAGTCGGCGTCCGGATTCCAGATTATGCATATTTGGGAAGCAGATATGGCCAGCTGGAGAGAAATATTACGGCAGAAGTGGCCATCCCAGCGTCCCTGGTTCATGTTAGTATTCCTTCTACAGCTGTACAACTGTGTACAGTTTGGTCGCATCTTTAGGGTGTTGGCGGGCCTCCGCCACCTGGCCAACTTCAGCGGAAATGGAACCCGGGGGTCGGTGATAGCGTTGGAAAAGGACTTACCTATCACTGTGTTCGTTTTCAGTCAGCTAAAGGTTACCGAGGCAGAGACCGTGATGGCTATTTCTGGCTTATCAGCCATCGTCAGCCAGTCACACCTAACCCCAAGTGGTGCGTGCACCATCCGAGAATCGAACTCACGACCTTTTGATCACTGCCTAACTCTTCAACCATTCAGACACGTGCTCGTTGTCTTGACGGTTAACATCGGGAGATTTTGATCACGCTATACTATCTGTCTAGACGACTAGCTGCTACGGCTTCTTTCTAAGACAGAGCGGGTCGAGTGAGTTCCGTTAGCGCTCCGTGAACCTTCATCAACGAGTGTGAAAGGTTACATTTTTTTGTCTTAATTTCGAATGCAAGCGCGGCCGTACGGGTTTGTCATCACAAAGACGCCGATCAAAACTTGATGCTTACCCTCGCGCCTACGCCCTCGTTTTCCATTTTTATTAAGACTGGCTAGTCTCGTGAGAGGCAAGTCCACGAAATTTTATTAAGGAAAATTTGTTGAACGTGGTCCTTCTAGGGCTTAAGCAGTACTTTAAGTCGGAACTCTACAAAAATCAGGCCGAATCCCGTGCTATTGAAGAAAACAAATGGCCGTATTGGGAAGCATTTATTGTTTACGGAACTTCCAAGTTTCGTCCCAGGCAGCAGTGGCCACTCGTGAAGCCATGTCTAGTCTTGACTGCGTCCAGTCATGTCTGGGCAGGAGAGAAATATGGTGTTCTCCGATTGGTTCGTGTGGCATTCCCCGATGGGTTTTGTGTCTGGTGGCCCAGCCGAGGGTGGTTTTTCTAGAGTAGTGCTTGGGCAGCCGCTACTGTCTAAATGCGCCTGTGCGTGTGGGCGATTGATAGTCAGTCAGCGTTTGCAAGTCAGCGCGTTGGATACCGTTCCTTGGTACTTTGCATGACCTTTTGGCAGTGTAAGTATTGAATAAAAATGCTACTGTTGGCTGTCAGCTAAATTGTAACGAGGTGAGGATGTTGAGGTCAGCACATACGCGCACATGGGCAGATAAAAGACTTGAAGAGGGAAGAAGAAGACGAAGATGCGACCACTGGAACAAGAGTTTTATTTTCCTGACGTTTCGGATTCCGTCAGGAATCCTTATTCATAGATAATGGTAGGATAATCGGAGCCATGCGCAGATAGGGGTGAAACATGCACAGATTGCATGGTATCTATAGTTCGTAGCGGTCATCAGCGTGCGTACTATAATTATCAGTTCATCTAGCCACCGCTTGAGGTCGTATTTGGTGCGGTGATAGCTCGTCCGTTCGATTTCGGCTCATTATTGCCACAATTTCCGTGTTCGATGCGGGCTTGGTAATTGCGCGACAATTATGCTCGCTGTTGTCAGAGTCATTTTTGGGCCCGACACTTCCCACGTGACTGATTCTCTTGCTCAAGAAAATTTTCCGTTCACAGTAGGGAAACAGTGTTTAGGAAGAAAGCCGCCAACTCCCAGGTTGCAGCTCACTTGACGGAACCCGGCCATATGTTTTCGTTTAACGAGGCCGAATTACTCGCAAGAGGTGACAACCGTGTGAGCCGCGAGCTGCACTCGTCACGGTTCTTAGGCCCCCAGTCCATCAACAAGCGCAATGATTTGGCGTTTTCCTACTGCCTACTGAGACATCGCCTGAACAAAAAAAACAGTCACGTTGGAAGGGCTGGCCCCAACAACAACTCTGACGACAGCGAACATAATTGTCGTGCAATTATCAACCCCGCATCCGACACGGGCAAGGAAATCGCGGCAATTAATGAGTCGAACGCGAAGTGCCAAGCCATCACCGCATCAATTATGACCCCAAGCAGTGACTATAGGAGACGGACAGATACTTATCGTACGCACGCGGATGACCACTACAAACTATTAATAATGTGCAACCTACGAATTTTTCACTCCTATCTGCGCATGGCTCCGATTCTCCCGCCATTAACTGTGATTAAGGATTCCCGACGGAATCCGAAACGCCAGGAAAATAAAACTCTTGTTCTTTTCTGAACTGCTTCCTAAAACTCGCATATTCACTTCTGTTGGCAGGCCTGAAGACAATTAAGTCAGCCGGCGCACTGAAAAAGGCTGATAATCGCCAAACCAAACAGAGGAAACGGAAAATGTCATGGTAAAGGCTCGAAGGAATGGGCGAGAACTAGTGTAATTAATTTACATGCATACGTACACGGAAACGAAACAAAAGGGTTGCACCAGTGAAATCCCATCTGGAGTGGAGGATATTCTCTTATGTCCGATCAGTAACCGGTGAGGAATAAAGTGCTGGGGCAACTGCAGGGGCAACTGCAGGGGCGGGACGAGAGTGCTGACATAGAGTGCGGGAGGACGATGCGAACGACGATGATGGCGGCGGGAAGGGGGTCAGCGGCTGCAAGGAAAAAAGTGCACCGGTTTCTTCACTGACACTCGATCACCGCATCTCCATCCTGGGTCCACGCCAAAAAGTGACGACCTTGGTATACTTTAACAATCAGTCAGTTTCTTGGTTCGTTTTAATATGCTCACTATACTGTTAGTCTCTAACTACTGTTAGGATTATACCAAGCTTTTTACAGACGATACTAGACAAAGTGGCCGACCGACCATGTTTCCTGCTTTCTGCGACAGGCTAATAGACTTTTTTGCATTCACATAATCATACTTCACACCTAAAATTACGCTCTAATGGCCACTTTGACACTGGGCAAGGCCCACACACGATTGCGCACACAGCGAAGTGCGCAAATTCAGTCTGACATGCTTCTTCTTTTTCTACTGTTCAGTGAGCATGGGCAGTAAGGCGGCCTTCTCGCAGACGGCAAGTACTCTCGCACAGCAGTCTCTCCCCTTTCCGCCGCCAAAAAACCCTTTGAGGACGTTTGTGGGGAGGGGGAGTGGGGGCTAGCATCCGGCCGGACTGTGTATCATCCTTTGGCGTCTCAAAACAGCGATCTTTGGCGCATTCGGCAGGCGCTGGGACGCTGCTAAATAGGTCTATTTACGAAAAAAAAGAAGATCTTCGGAAAATCGAGTTGTACTCGTTAATTTTTTCGAACAAGGTTTATTTACCTACTAGGAGGCGATGGGGAGAATCCTGCGCAAAGTTTTCTAGACAGTGGAACCAATAGCACAACTGACCCACACATACACACCCAATGGCAAAGGTGCGTTTTCGGTTAAATTCGGTACTGAGGACGCATTCGCCTTAATCAGCGCAGGAATGTCGATGTTGGCTGTTCTGACAGTGATCTCTTTCTGACAACCGGCGCACGCCGCACCAGTAGACAGAGCTTGCAAGTGAGCGATTAAGCGATTACGTTTCTAAGCCCTTCTTTGCTCATAGATGTCCTTCGTCTCCTTCCGAGTTGTCTTCCTTCCTTGCCAGTACATTCTTCTTTTTTAATTTCCATCATTTTTTTCAGTTGAGCCTTTAGCTTTCTTTCCATGGACATTTACGGACTGTCACTGGTGGATTTCTTGCAATTTTCGTCTGCTTTTGACCTGTTTCCCACGTCTCATGGTGTGTTTTTCCGCCACTGTTCCTCTTTTTGTTGTCCCTCCTCGCAATTGTCGCAGTTGCATTCATGATAGCGTCTGTCGGCGAGGAAGATTATGATTACTGCCCTGTCTGGGCATTGAGGATGATAATGAGTGTAAGAATGACGGTGATGATGATCGTTGTTGCGGCAGTGATGAGAATTATTTTCGAAATGTGTGTAAAATCGATTAATTTAATATGGAAGGCTAAGGATGACTTGTAGGGTCACCTAAACCGAATAAGGAATGGGAACTGCCCGCAGGCCTTGCGCAATCTCGTGAACTAAGGCTTAGGATTGAGATCGGGGTCAGGGTTAAGTTAAGGGTTAAGATCAAAGTTGGGGGTTAGGGTCAGGAATACGTTAAGAGTTAAGGTTTGAGTTCGTGCGAATTGTATAAATAAGGTTTAGGGTAAGGCTAGAGTTGAGATAGAGGTTACAGTTTAGTATGGGCAAAATCAGAGGTCCAGACATAATTTTCCTTTCATCCTCCCCGGAAGAGGATGAAAGAAGGGCGATTTCTGAGACCTGGTTGCATTTAAGCTGTCGTTTCAAAAGCTTTCGCGCTTCCTTCGTCAGAGAGTGATAACCGTTCTACTGCTGGTGTCAGTCAGTGTGTCCAAACGAGAGCATGACGCCTGATGCCCGTGTGTCAATCGATTGTACCGATCAAATTTTGTGGCACACTTAACAGAGCCACAGACCTTCATCCCGCCTACCAGGTGCTCCGCAGAAGGCTAACATCTGCTAAGAACGGAGCAGTAGGTCGAGCGGAGGAAGATACGCAGGGCCAACAGCCGGCAGCCGCGAGCGAAGAAAGTGGAAACGATCAGGATGCACTCAACCGACTTAACGCACCACATAGAATCGCCCGCGAGGGTGCAAGCAATTCAGACAGCCACAATCGGTTGTCACACGGGCATCAGGCGTCAGGCTCACGTTTGGACACACTGACACCAGCAGTAATATTGTTATCACGCCCTGATGATGGAAGCGAGAAAGCTTTTGAAACGTTGACTTCCATACAACCTGGTCCCAGAAATCGCCCCTTCTTAATCCTCTTCCGGGGATGATGAAAGGATGTTACAGTTTAGTCTTATGCTTGGATTAAGACACGCGGATATTTGCCCTTCCTGGAATTCATCGCGAGACAGAGAGAGGTACACTTTATTTTGAAAACATCCTTCCAAAATCATCAGCAAAAAGTCCTCCATTCACAAGGGCTAAAATTATGTGCTTAGACACACAATACCGGAAAATAAAAAAACAATTAATAATCGACCATGAGTGCAATCATCGATATCTTTGATCAATCTCCTTGGAAAATGCATCAAATATAGGCCAAAGTGAACTGCTTTCAAACGGCGCTAGTGTCGTGCAATGCGAATGGATAGAGGAAAAAATGGCGGCTCAATTCGAACTGCCCGCTCATTTCACCTATTTCAAGTGGGCCAGGCGTTCCTATTTTCGTGTCCTTTCTAGGCGGCCATACAAGTCATCCTCACCTAAGTAGAGGAAGCTGCAGTGCCCTAAACGTGCCTCACTTACCTTCCCTTATTCGTGCGTTACGAAGTAAGGCCAGTGACAATTATTTTCTTATTGTTGGTCTGCTTGTCGGTCATGTCTTCCATTTTACTAGAGGCTTAGTTTTTAATTTACCCTCTTCGTTCAGATACACTCTTTAATGACCATATTCGTGGATTGCGAGTGTGAAATCCATAGATGTAACGTAAAAGATCCTTTATTGCACTGGGGTCTTAGGTGGTTACATATCACCAGCTCCCCAATTAACTGATTCGCTGGAAGCTCAAGAAGTATATAGTTCGATTATTAATTACGGCTGCATTTCCCTACCACCAAACTTTAAAGTCGCACAGCTGACAATGGTAAATTGATAAATTGGAACTTTTAAGGGCATATATTTATTCCAGCATAGTTTTGCTGGATTCGGGGACTTAAGGCTGCAGTTTACTCTGAGTCACACCCGCTGACGTTAAGTTCGCAGGCTTAACCAAGTGAATTGAAAGTGGCAAGTATAAAGGTTCCTCAGTTTGTATTGAAATACTCAGGAAACCTGGTACTCAAGTCTACTGGATCAGATGATTATAGTAAACTTCCACAGCTCAGCCGATTCGCCGCAGCGAAATTAGTGGAAACGACCGCTGTACGTGTAGAGGTCACTGCATGAGGATTCAAACGCAAGTGAACACGGCAATTAGCATATTTATGCTTGCCAATGGAAAGCGCTTTCTCGCTGTAAAGTTAATTGTTTAGTCCTTTCGGGGCTCGTAGAAGCAGACCTTAGTGACTGAGATCGGCCTATTGTGGTCGGAAGTAGTTAAATATACCAGTGGTCTTTGCTTACCATAATTGATGAATTACAGTAGGTTCCCTTTTTCATGAAATGCCATCCAAAATTCCGAAATGCGGTTTGGCTTCTAATTTTTTAAAATTAGATTGTAATGCTGACTATCTTACAGCCCAACCCCAAAATATTTCAGTCATGACAGAACGCTGGCCATCTAACGAGTGTCGTTTTGATCGCCTGCAAATGCATATTCTTTCAAATGTCTGCTTAAGTTGTGTGTACTTTTTTCATTGATTTTCACTGCTCATATAAATTCAAGTACAGTTTATAGAAAACATGCACAACATTACTTGTTCGTGTACTCATAAGGTAGAAAATTATGCCTTCCTTAAATTGTTTGCCTTAAGAATATGTATCATTGGGTTTTTCAAACGTTCGCTGATCATGCAGTTGCTTAGGATCATCAAATTTTGATCCATAATGCATCGTATTATTCAGTTTATCAATGTTGCCTATAAGGTATATAAGACAAGCAATATTTCCTGTAAAATCTTATGAGGAATATGTGCCCTCTTCGTCATACCGTAGGGGAATATAGAAATTTCCTGAGTTCAAATGTATATGGCATTTAGTTTGAAAACGTTAAATTCAAGTGTAATGACCGGTAGGTTCAAAAATATTCTTCAATTTAGAAACATTTTTCAAAGTGAAAAATGCCCTTTCTAAATGCAGTGAGTACAGAGAAACAGAGGTTCGAGCATGTTCTCTATAGAATACATTTAAATTTATGAAGGCACTGAAAAGCAAAGAAAAAATTTATTATAATGACGCTTACCTTTTTTTACTGAATACAGTTTTACTGGCGATTCGAAAATAGTTCGCGCAAGAGCCGGCATCCTGATGCGAGTGAAATATCCTAAGAGTAGGCTGTAAGGTGATAAAAATTGCTGACCTACTTAATTAATATGTTCGAATCGAACCCGTTGCTTGTCACATGCACCCATGTTTTTAAGAAAGATTTATACTACATTTTTTATCCCGTGAATAACCATCTGTCATTTCCCTCTGCGTCTTAAGCCAGTTGGTGTCTTTAAATTCGGGGTATTGGACGATTGCATACGGCAACATTATTAGCTTCCAGTTCACTAGGTAAATGACCTAGGCTCTGTAAGAATGTTGATACTTGCTTACAAAGTGCCCCCTTTATGCAGATTCGGCTTGCCTATTTAGCCCTTGACTGGTTATTTGACCTTTTCTCCAACCTATCGAAATGTCAAAGGACCTACATGCTGCTATGGTATGCTGCTAACCAGCCTCCTCTTACCGATGTCAACAACACGATACCGATGTGAAATTCTCTACAGACTATCCTTAACGACTGCTAGAGCAAGTGGTCCAATTCGGTCATCTTGCAAACCCAACTGGAATATCATGGACAAGTCTTTTTTTCCGTCAAGTTTGCTGTACACAAAGCGCCATCGGCTTAAAAGTTTCTCGTCTAAAAATATCCAGTGGTTAAGACCCCAGCTTCGGTGTGAAGTGTGTGCTGTTACATGTGAATTTGGCCAACGAACCCAGCGAGCAATCTCCTCCTCCGAAAACCCGACGAAGGCTCCAAAGGAGCTAGCACCGTGTACAGAGTAATTAAAGCAGACAGGTTTTGTAGGCTAAGTAGAGATAACTGTAAAGTACAACTCCAAAGAGCATAGTCATTCGGGCAGTTTAAAAGCAGTATCCTATTTACTGCGGTCAAAGCTAAGCTGGCTGGTCGTTTGGATGACCGCTATCGAAAAGTTACACACCTGCCGCCTAGCAGAAAACTGTGCTTCTTCTACAGGCGCTGAAAGCTGTTAGGTAAAAATTGGATGTTGCAGTCAGTTCCCATCAAACTCCTTTTATCGTTGTCGACAATGTTCCCATCACTTATTTAGTGACTTCTTAGATAAGGAGTTGGTTATACTTAGGTAGAAGAATTTCACAGCATCCAATTTTCTTAAAAGGGGAGGACTGTCTTTAGAGGTCCGATTTGCCTTCGACTTATAATAATAACAAATTCTTTTACATTTTGCAGCAGCCCAACGTTCCCTTTTTTAGTTAAATTCGGTAAACATAGGGTCAATTTTCCTTTTTTGTTAAATTCCGCCAATATTAGATCAAATTCCATCAGTAGGCGTCAGTTGTCTGAGCAACCGGAGTTTATATTGATGGAGTTGATTCTATTTAGCTCATTAAAAACTATATGTGGCTTTAATTTTATACTCTTTGGCCACGTTCGACACAATTGCATATTCATTTAAACTCATTTACCAAGTATTAAATGTTTAATCACCAATTCCATAAGACAGTTGGGCGATGGGAATAGATATTTAGGCGGCCTTAAAAAAGATATTGTTACCCTAAAATATAATGCAGTAAAATATTAAATAATTACTTTAGGAGCCATTTACGAAACGAAAAATCGACCGCTGGAACAGGCTTTGTATTCGCCTGAGGTTTTCGTTCTTCTTTCGAATCCATCCTCAGAGGCAGCAGGAAGTAGAGGTAGTGAGGGCACGGTAGTCCCCGTATTTTTATCGGACGCAGGTTCTATGCCCGAAACAACTACCGCACCATCGCATATGGCCGTGCTTGGTGTGATTACTGCTTGATCGTAGATTTTTGAGGAGTTGCTTACCACATTTTCATCCCCCAGTTCTGGCTATTGATGTGGCCCTACAACGAGCTGCGAAAGCTTTGAACTCAACCAACCAGAGGGCCAGGTCAGGGGGGCTGTGCGTGTTAATCGAGCGGCGCACCCATAACAAAAACAAAACTTGGGTGAATGTGGTGTAACGTCTTGGCACAAGATCGCGCCGCGCCCGCCACTTGCATTCAGTCGATGCATCAAAAAGACTGGCTGGCTCGGACAGAGGAATGGTGCTCGCGAGAGGCAAGGGAAGGCGAGAATTCGTTAGACTCTGGGGACTTCGTTTCCACAGCATCTCCTCAACAATAAATGATCTCACATAGTGAGAGTCTAAAATCACTATAAACTAATTCACAGAAACGTCATTGTCCCTGCGTTCGTCGTGCTATGGGGCACACGGTGGAGATCACTGTTCGTAATGTTTGAACTGACATCCTATTCATTAGCTCAGTTATTGACCCACTAAAACAATAGCTTAAATTAGGTATGATTTCGATTAGAGTGATGAAAGGTTGCACAGAATCCTCTACCTACCCGGTCGTCTCCATCGTGTTCCGGTTGTACAGTTGTGTTGGCAAGGTCGTAGCCGAGATCGGATGCAGTAACCTAGGATATACACGGCTCAACTTTCCAATGCTTACCTTCCACCGCGTATATATGTCCCTAGAAGAGCCAGTCGGTATTTGTCGGTGTGCTTTGCCCACACTTTAACACGTTTTCTTATTCAATAAAGACATAAAATATTTTACTTTTAATCTTTTATGTTTCTAAGTGTAAAGAAGACATACGATCGAGTACCGGATTCGGATTCCTGTAGAAGCCCGAGAGCTCAGAATAAAATATGAATCGTTACGATGTTCGATCATATGTCTTCTTTACCGATAGGAATACCTAGAACGCAAACTTTCTCTTTCATTCGTTGCTAAGGGTTTTATTGCAATTTGCATTGGTTTCTTAGGCTCACCGTTGCTAAGAGTGCCCTAAGCGTTACCATTTGCGATTCAAACAACACAGGAACCATTTCTGAACCAGCGGATAATAGAACGTTCGTTTAATAGGTTATTACAGCCACTTTCATGCCTATTTCTAACCCATAACTCACAGGCTGGGACACATGGTCTCTCAAGATGGATAGACGAAGCAACTCCCAGAAAATTTATTTTGACCTACTAACTGGGAATCACATTTTCACCACTACATCTATCAATCGCCGTCTCTCCTCCAGCACCTGAGGCTGGATAAAGACAACTGCAGTGCGCTTGGGTGCCCTTACTGACCAGGTTTTCATTCTCGTCTCACACATGCCATACATTTGGATCTCATGCCAATTATAATCCGACGGGTTACGCGGAGAAATAAGCGGCTTCCGGGACCGGACTCTTATACTGCCAGTTAAATGATAAGATCCTCCGCGCGCTAAACCTCGCCTCTTAACGGTTCTAGAACATTCTGGCCCCTTGCGTACTGGTTGTGGATCCTTTGTTCTTCGCACACGAGGACCCATAGATTAGGCCGCATGCGCGTGGCCGAAGTCATCAAGCGTTTGCCTGCTGATGCAACACACACTGAGTGCCTTCACACGTGCATGCTGCAACCGGTGTTGGCCCGATGTGCTCTACGTGTTCGCATTTGCCATAACTCCGTTCCGTTTCCGGTCCTCATAATGACTTCTATAAAGGGAGCAATACAAGCGAACCTGCTAGTCCCAGGAAGTATTGAGAAGAAGACAACTCGATTGCTGGAACAATGTGTTTATTCGCCTGACATTTCGACATCCGTTGCGGATTCATCATCAGAGACAGAACAGCAGCAGATGCAAGTAGTTTGTGCAACGGAGTCCGCCATAAAATTTAAGCATGCAGAAAGAATCGATAAATGCTTGGATTGTGCGCGGATTCGTTACGTCAGCAATTGCCATCTAGCCCTACGGTGTTGGCATAGGATGATTCGGTGGCCTGTGTGTTCCGCGAACGGTGAATTGCTTTGGCCAAATTTAGTCTCAGCACCGAATATGGATTGGGCGCCCGTGAACCATGACTCAAAAAATTATCGGCTCACGTGATTGTTCCCTCTCGCGAGAATTTCGGCCCCATCAAATTTGAATGTGTGGCCATATCTCGTCGAATGAGCCGCAACCAGAGCATTGGCATCATTTCGCCGCATTGCTGCCGCGTGTTCGGGAATTCGTGTCTTGAGAAGTCTGCCAGTCTCTCCGACATAGTTGCTTTGTTCACAACTGCACCAGATCCTCTAGACGACTCCAGATTTTTTGCTGTGGCAGTGGGTCTTTCGGTTTCATGATCTGACACCTAATGGTTGCTTCCGGCCTGTGTGCGACTCCAACTCCAAGTGGTGCGAGAAGGCGGTCGACAGCCTCCGAGTCGTTTCTGACGTACGGAATTGCTCGCCAAATTTTGGGATCCGTGTGAATTTGTTGGCTATAACGTTTGCGCAAGCACCGGTTGACGAGGTTGGGCAGGTAGCCTGTATCCGCTGCTGTTCTGTGATTATGTATCTGATAATGAATCCGCGACGGATTTCGAAACGTCAGGCGAATAAACATATTGCCTCAGCGATTGAGTCGTCTTCTTCTCAGTCTGTAAAGTAAGCCTGAAGGCCAGATTAAGAAGGGATCAGTACAATCAGACTGAAAATCTAGAATGAGGGATTGTCCAGCCAGTTGGCTCAGTCCCCGGCCATGACACGTGGCAGACAAAAAATGCCTTAGATTCATTTTAGCGGGGAGAGGTCCTCAGGGCCAGACTCATTCTGTTCTTTTCAGCATGAGCCGATGGAGATCAGCTTGAGCGAAATGGCTGACAGGATACTTTTCTACACTTACGTGAGAATTGTTCAATCAACACGAATCGGACTTCACTCGAGCATTTGACCTGTAGTTAAATATGTGACATAATTTTAGGTCTGACACGAGAGCCTAAGCCAACGGGGAGGAATCGTAGACAATTCATGACTGACCCTCGTAGATTCGTCTTCATTTTTATGAGATGCTTTAGTGACACTTCACATTTGATGCGTTTTGGCTACGTAGTCATATGACTTAAAATATGCGTCCATGGAATGGACTCGTCGTCCAGAAATGCTTCCCCCTATCGTCACACTACCCACTCTTCACACAGGAGAGCGTCTTCACGACTGACCACCTGATGTCAGGGGATACTAAGTAATGTTGTGAATTGTGTGGGCTTTGTTTTGAACTACTTTTGCGCATCAATAGGGGCGGTAACAGTCTATTATAGGGTTCACTGTGGTAAAGAAATCCCCAGAATTCTGTAATATGGGACCAGTGAGAATGGGAGTTATACGGGGGGCAATAAGTAACGTAGAAGAGGTAATAAAAGAAATATATCAAATAAAAACAGGAAAAAGCAGATACAATTATCATAGAAAGCTAATATACAACAAGGGCAAAATTTGTGATGACTGAAAAAATACACTGCAATAGAAAATGCAGTGCATTTAATTAAAATAAATTAATTAACCCAATCAATAAAATAATAAATGAAAAAAAAATGACTATGACCGTTGGTCGCGTTTTACAGAATTCTTGGGGTTTGGTTTCCGTAGTGAGCCCTCAACTAGACTATAACCGCAAGGACATAAGACGTGTCTGGTTACTTTGCGCTCTCCCCAGCTGCCTCGATCCCAGACAACGGGCAGTGAGTGTTGAGTGAACATTGCCGTAGGGGTCTGCATATGCACGCGATCTTCAAAATGTATCGTCTTCTCTGCTGACCAATAATTTATTGTGCTCCTGGCCGAGGACCCAGGGCAAGCCAACTGCATATGCTCGATAGTTAAGACACACTCTCTTCTAACTAACGTGGGACTGTGTTCCCAGTATCGCAAGAGTTAAGTTAATTAGGAAGACCTCTGTAAGTGTGATCTTTGGGCCTTGAAAGGGGAGGCGGGCAGAGTGAAAGGAATAGTTTGTTCTGTACAGAAAGAGTGGGGAATAGATAGGAGGAATTTGACTGTTGGACGAGCGTGCAATCACAACCCAGAGGGCCACCTCTAGAGTATGTGAGCTCAGCAGCCCTCACATGAGGTCCTGTGTGAGTCAGCCAAAGGGATCTGATTGGTCAGGCTGGTGCATGCACACGTCCTGGCAGCCGCATGAAGTTGGACATTGGCGTGGTTTGCGGCACCTGTGATTGGCTGTCCCACTGGTAACCGAGACTGCCGTCACATGACCTCATGTATGGCTTGACGTGGGAGGATGAAGGGGTGCTACAGGGCTACTATACCAAAGTCTGTCGGAGGAGTTGGTCTTGGATGTCAACTCTGAACTTCCATTCAGCACATGTGGCAGTTCATTCAATCATTCATTTGATTTTCAAGAGGTGCGGGCTTTCTGTTAAGTCGGCTCAAAGTGCCTGCGGGTAGTTGGACTCAGTCCTGTCACAGTGAGAGATATATGCGTTTTATTTTGAAAGTAACATCGGAAATTTTCAGCAAAAATGGCTCAATTCACTAAGCCCAAGGGATAAATTAATAAAATACTCAAAAATCTACAGGTTTTCATGAAATCTATATTTGTAATGGAGACAGGTCAGCTATGAACTTCTCAATTTTTGTTTCTTCACACGTGAGGAAGTGGACTAGGAACGAGAGTGCAGAGTCGGATATACCGATATGCCGCATGTCCTATGTCGGAAGCTTCGGCGCATAGTATAAGAAGACTTCGCAGTCATCACTTTAGAGTGGGTGGGTGAGAAACCTCATCAAGACTGTGATCAGCAAATTGCTTAACCGTTTTAAAGTGTCACTGTATTATAGCATTGAATAAAAAGCATAGGAAACACCGGCAGCTGAAGAGAGCGTTTGGGAGATAAGTTTAAAAATCAACAAGTCTTTTTAAGCAAGACTTTCACAATGACCGAAGAGTAGTAGAGAATGAGGGAGACAATGCAGTCATCTATGCATCGTCCGATTAAGGTAATATTTGTGTTATGTGAACGTAACCGACGGATATAATTTACAAGTTTACGAATTTTACTGAAGAGAGTTTCACTATGAAGATTAAATAAAAGATGAGAGAGTAATACAAAAGTACTGGGGAGAGGATACCTCATTAGGCTGGATGTCTAAGGATTCAGAACTAGGAGAAGATCGCAATCGGAAAATTCCCTGGACCATATGCTTACGACTTTGCTAAGACGTGGTCCAGGCCACCTTTCAGGACCTGAAGATGGGTCTGGCGCAGGATCTGGGAATGAAAACACAGTGAAGCTGATCCCATATTGCCCATCCCATAATAATACCTGAGGCCGTTTCACTTTTCAAGTGATTCGGCATCCCAAATGTTAGCACACACGTTTTCTGAATGTATATTTCGGTCATAGGGCTGTGCATTAGGCTTTAAATTTTGGCCTCTAGAATAGGGGACCATTGTCTGTTTGGCACGTCTAGACGCGTAGAATACATAGTCAACCACCGCGCTCATACGCATCTCCGATAACGTTGACCTCCTAAGTTGAATAGGGTGGGCGCCGAACGTGAGGAGAATGCCGGTGCCACAAAAATTTTCCTCACTGCAATCTAAATCACCGCTATCTCCAGGGATAAGAAACGTCCCTCTGGAGTGCAGATTACTGGCCTGATGTAGAACGCCTAATGGCTGCTTTCCTGTCCCAAAACTGGTACAATTCTCCCGTTTGTACTCCTGATATGTGAAATTGCTTGAGCTTTGATAACTAGATCCGTTGACATTTGGAGAAAGTCGATCGTTTTTGTTAACCTGCGTATGAAATTACCCATCTTTTTCTAAAGCGGGGTACGCTTGCTCTGATAAATATCTTTCAGTGAGGTTCACGTATGACTTTTCTACGCTGCTGACCTCCTTAACCTCCGGCGATGTTGGCGAGCACTGTTCAGCCGAGGTTTAATGAGTTTACACTAGACTGATAACTGAGCGGCATTTTAACTGTCCATTAATTCTATTCGAACGCAGATGCGCACTCCACGGTTAGGAGGTCTCAGCCAAGTGAAGCCTGCAGGTAGTATGTTTACCTTTATGGATGAGAGTCACTGCTACTCAAAATGAAGCAGTGAAGATCCACGGAAGAATTTGCTAAACCCTCACTATTCTCTCCACACCTCCCACTTTAGTGTATGGTGGTTGATGAGTGGACTGGGACTCAGATAGTGACGGTTCCTTCTAATCCCTTGGTGTTTATATCAAGGGGGGGTCAGGTCGTGTTGTGGCGCGCACAGGCGGGTTCGCCGGCCCTGACAGTCACCGCATCCGATCCCACCTCCTATCTTCTTGACTCTATCTGGACACTGAGTTCAGGTGGGTGGGGGAAGAGAGAGTGCGGTAGATGCATCGCAAGTCTACCATCACTTAAACGAATTGCACGCGTAGGTCATCGCCTCTTCACCACTCTGTTGTATAGCATACGATGGACATCGTCATTAACGACGGTCGAACTCTCACCGCATTCCAAAAATGAGGTGAGGATGACTGGTAATAGGCGTGAGTGCATTAGCTCACGTGATACAAAATGCCCGTCTGCGCGTGCCATCTACGCACTGTCGGTCCGAACAGGCATGCGAACCGAGCTTAACTAACCCACAGAGGTCATCAGTGAGAGCTGTGCCAAGTTATCCTCTCAGTTCACGGCCTCCCAAGTCACGCATATTTCGCAGCTGTTTTGCCAATTGGGACTTCGACTGTTATCTGTTGTTCTTTTCCTCAAAGCTTACCATAGATCATATTTTCGTAGGACAGGGAAAATGTGTACTTCCGTATTACAGGTGACTACGGTTAGAAAGTGGAAGCTGACATCACAGGGATCTAGTGCAGTCAGCCGTAGTAGGGGGAGTACGAAGTGCCGTGTTCATCAACTAATCCAAGCTCTCATTCTAACCCGAATCTCAATCCGCAACCATAACCTTACCTTGATCCTAAACCTAATTTCGATGGCATGTATTACAGACGCTCCTATTCCCCTGTGTTCCCCAAGGGTTCATATAAACGTTACTTGCGAAGTTATTTTTGTGGTTAGGGCACGAGACAAAGTATCCTTCCCGACAACTTGCGTAATTGAGATTCAATTGTTAGGACAACACTTTTATTCGCCTGACGATTCGATATCCATCGCGAATTCTTCATCAGAGACATGAGCAGAAAGCAGTGGCAGAGGCTCACGTCTCTGATGAAGAATCCGCGACGGAAGTCAAAACATCAGGTGAATAAACGCGATGCTCCAGCGATCGAATCTTCTTCTTCTTCTCAATTACTTCCTAGGACTCGGATGTTCGCTTGTTTTGACAGTTTTTTTAATGACACCTGTATTATGTGGGAAGTAAGCATAGAAGCGATTCACACCCTGCGTTTTTCTATTAGATTAATAGCTATCCTTTAAAGTAAATGTGAATTACATAAGCATTCGTATACAAAACAGCAGTGAAGGGGCGACTTCCAGGAAGCTGGTATCGCATATCCTTCTTTCTCTTGACTACCACGCCCTGGATATTCAGTTCACATTATTTCCATCGAATAAGGGACGGTACCTATGAACTTTACTTCGCTTTAAAGGTCCCCTGGGAAGTTTTTCCATCGCAGCCTTTTTTTCTGTTCATATTTTTCCCATCTAATCAAAGCAATTAATCATTTTATTCAGGGTCTTGAACGAAAATGTTCTGCCGGCGCACGACTAATTGGCAAGCCTTATCCCTGCGAGAAAAAGCTCCCCGAACCGGTGATACCGGCCAAAAAACCCAGTCTGCCCGCTCGGCTCCAATCCGATCCCAGTATTCCCCCTGCACTACCGCCTCGGCGTCAATTCACTCTCCATGACCTGCCCCCGCCAAGGAGTCCATTCAACTCTGCGGACAATGGCAGACCGGGACCAACCTACAATATTGGCATGACATCGCCCCCTCTGCAACCGGTGTCCACCCTCTCCCACAGCATTCGAGCTTCCTTCAATCCCCTCAGCTGCCGAGGTTGGTCCAGATATGATTCCGACACACGTCCCATAGTTTATTTCGCATCTGATTTCTTCACGAGAAATTCCTTTGCCCGCTCTCAGCTCTCTGTCTTTGCTTTCACACTCTCCCACCACCTCCTTCTCTTCCTCGATCCAAGCGAGATTGAACTCACGGCTCCCTGTGTGTGTTCGAACATCGATTTCTATTAAGTCCACCAGGTGCATAAACAGGTTGGTACAGAAGGTGCCAGCCTCAGGGGGGTAAATTATAAGGATACGGGGGGTATTTGGCACCAACCCTACTCTTCACCTTTGCCTGGAATCAAGAAGACTAAACGCGACCCAGCGTTGGCCACTTTCTCAAGTGCAGGCCAGAAAAACCGCCTAAATTAGTCTTAAGTGACCGCAGACTTTGCACGGGTACTACCGCACTACCTACTCTCACTAAACCTCAGTAGACGTCAAGGCAGGCTCAAGCACGCTGAGACTGATACGGCTACTACTATTTCCACTACTACTGACTATCAATGTATCTGAGTCGTATTAATATTTCTGACGCTGATATTAGTCAGAGGTGAAGCTGATTTGAAATCAATGCTGGGGCTTATACTGCCTTGATCTTGGCAATGAGTGTGAAATCGTGGTTCATGTTATTTCGAGTAAATACATGTCTGAGGCCCTGAGCACATCGGGGCTTGCCTTGGTTTACGCCCTCTCAACACGATCCACCAGGCTGTGTTCGTATCTACTACGTTTGGACTACGAAGACTCAGATACTGCTTCTGTAAGTATGTGCCCCTACTAAAGTGCGAATTCTAGCAACCATATTTACTAATACCTGTAAATACTATATTATAATATGGTCTGTCAGTGCTTATTACGAAATCGGAACCAAGTATGCACTCTTAATCTGTATGAAGTAAAAATAAATAGTTAATTGGTTAAGACAAAACGTTATTAGATAAAAGCATAAGTTCTGCCATGCCTTTATGTTGTAACGCAGTGTTGTTTGCCGTCTATACGCTAGCTGTAGGCCTACTACAGCATTTAGCTTGCAGCTGGCAACAAATAATTGCAAGGTACCGTCTTCCTATATTGCAATTTAGCGGAGTGTTAGCAGTACTCTTACTATGTATGTCGCTTTTATAAGTCAGAGCCCGGTTGAGCATCGTAGCGTGGGTATTTAGGGGGTTGGCTTTACTGAAGTCTCTCGGGGGTTGTCGTGGACTTGAATCCCACCGTGGCTACTGAGTCTCATGGATAGGATGCCTTTACATGAAATTACATTTCTTGGGATGCCTGCCTTTCAGTTTATACGCTACTGAGTCTTTCACAATTAGTTCAAAGTAATGACCCAACTTAATCAATTGTTGGTAATCTACCTCAACCGAAACAGTTTCAGATGGCTTCACCAACTCATAGTAAAGCGGTCATCTTGGTTCAGACGCATAATGGATATTCTGCTTTGTCGTTAGTTAATCAGGCTTCATACCGGGTTTTTGACTAGTGCAATAGTGCAATAGATCTATTTTTGTCATCAATTTTGATTAAATGCAAAAATTAGGGTCCTGAAAGCAATATTTCACACGTGGTTTTGCCTTCTTCTCCTTGTATTTCAAGTGATTCATGTAGCGTTCAATTTCGCTGTTTTTGCTCCATTCCCGATACATGTTAACGTTTATCAATAGCGGATAAATCAACTCGTACTAATGTGACATTTCTTGTGAGGTTGGACATTGGACGTGATTGCTCAACATTTCTGATTCTTCATGTTCGAGTTTTTTCGACTCACCTGAACGGTTCTTATATTCTACACCAGATTCGCCACTTTTAAAGCCTTCAAACTAATTCCTTCGTGTTCTTCCAGAGAGGGGACGGACGAAGGAGTGAGAGAGAGAGAGTGGGAGGGATGGAGACTATGTGTGTCCACCACAAGCTTAATTGAGTAGACGATTATTTTCAGTAGCATCTTTTCCAACCTATAACAAAGAAGTAATGCTTATATCTCTTTTTACTGAGAATATTTCCATTTCCCTTGCAATAAAAAAGCCTTCTGTTAATTCTTCCACCAAATGCCATGAATTAACTATTAAACCTTTCTTCAACTACGCGATAGTTAATGCCTTACCGTTTTTGTTTAAAATTCAGTATATGGCAAGCATATTTTTTCAGCAACTCGTCATCAGGCCAAACATTTGCAGGGGAATTAACGCTGTACGTGAACACGTACCGGCCTGGTTGAGCAAAGGTGAAACTAAATCGATCTCTAGTTCGACTCGATGCTAATAAAGACTTTCAGGTTGTCTACCGGACACCAGCTAACTTTTCCAAAGGCCTACGCAAACGGATGCTCGCCACAGCTGAAGCAGTAGCTATACGACTAGCAAATCCAGTGCTGGATTGTGAGAAGACGCTGACACAAGCTCTTACACTTCCGTAGCCTGCACCCACACCAGGTAGCGATAGAATTTCACCCCTACCAACTAGCGGCACTTTTTCAACCCACACGCTGATCTAGCCTACTTGCGCAAACTGACCTAGTCCGCAGTGGCCAATCAGCGCCCATGTTAGACAGTTATTGATTTTTCTACATATTCAAACTTAAATTGTTATGTACAGCGTTCATTTCCCCTGCGAATGTTTGGCCTGATGACGAGTTTTTGAACACTTATGTTTGCCATTTACTGACTTTTAAGATTAACCATGTGAATATTTACGGATCTTACCGTTTTTATTTACCTCAAAGTATTACATGTTAAAAGATTCGGCAGGGATTACTTATATGCGCGACTAAACGGGCCACGGAAATAGGAACGCTCCGCCCACTTAGCAGAGGCAGTTTTGCGATAAATTTCAGGAAGAATACACATTTCCGCATCTTAGTTCTAATCCTAACATAAAAAATAAACTCTAATCTAACCCTACCCTAAATCCTACAGTTACACGCATACAAACCTTAACCCTTAACATAATCCTGACCTAACCCCAAATCTGGCCCTAAGAATAACCCTAAACTGAATCCTTAACACCGTCCTGATCCTAAATGTAAGTTCCGTGAAATTTGGCGCAAAACAACATGTGTTGTGAGCGGTTCCTGGTCCCATGTCCCGTTATGGCAGACATAAAAGTCACCCTCATCAGCCACTTAAAGCAAAAGGCTAGAATTAAATTCTCCTGGTACTTTTTAAGCTCACTTTTGCCTTGCCTATGTCACCGACCACTGCCGCGTTTTTAGTCCAGCAATATGTCCTCTTCGGTAGGCTGGGTACAGGGTCCACCGTGGGCAACCTCCGGCTCCTTTAACACAGTGCGCAAAAAAGTGAAGACGTTCCTGACGTCCGACTGAGAGGAAGAGGAAAAGTACGTACCAGTCCGTGTGCGCATGCAACGTCCTGATGGTGCTGCTGCTGTTTAAAGTCAATCTAAAAACCCAACCTGTGTTGTTTGATCCCCCCCCACCTGTCACTCATCCGACTAAGCGGCTTTTTGCGCTAGTATGCCGGCTGCCCCCTTTGCGTCTCACCCCTCACCATCATTTTATCGCTGCCCGCAGAGGGGAGCGGCGAGACGGGTTGGGTGTGTGCATGCGTGCGCTCACACGAGTGCCTCTTGTCAGCGCCCTCCCCTTCGTCTTGAACAATCAGAATGCTGCCCTCTAGGTTGACCGGAGTGGGAAACAATTGCCAGGGGCCACTCGGTGGCACAGATTGTGCGTTACAGTTGCCCGAACCATGTAGGGGAAACGGGCAAGCGATTGTAGACGCGGATGATAGAGCATGAGGGAGCGGTGCTCAGACAGGAAGAACGCTCCCTAGTGGCAGAACATTGTGCAGCCACTGGGCACAAGTTCGCTTTCAAAGACGCTGAGATCGTAGGGCGTGGAAGCGACCAAACAGCCAGGGAGACGCTCGAAGCCTGGCATACCAAAACTAACTCCATTAATCGGTGTGTGAAGCTACCAATAGCCTACCACGCTCTACGGGAGAAGCACAAGAAGCAGAACCGCAGACATTAACGCCGACCAGACGCACCAGCCTACAGCACAAACGGGGGCGTAGGACCACCCGACTCAAATACAAATGGGGGACAAGCTCTTTCGACCGCTAGCCTGCGAGATGGCCAACAGGATGGAAACGCGGGTGAACACGAGCCCACGCCGATAAGAGACGACGGCGAAATTGACTGCCAGGCCGGTAGCAACCGAGACGTCAGCGCGAACATAGCAACCGCAATTTGCACCTGAAGGGGAAGGTGTGAACGCGGCGTGACGTCGGCCGGGCCCAACCTACGAACAATGCGAACCCGATCAATGGCAAATTAAACGCCAACGCCACCACCCCCGAACGAGAAGAGCCCGCAACCGCATGACAACAGTCATCTCAATGCCTAGCTAAATTTTACGCATAAATACTGTGAACGTACGGTGACAATGTAAGCTTGTCTGATTCCGAAACGTCAGGACATTAAATCATTGGTTCCCGTGATCACCTTGCCTTCTCATACATAAACATATATATGTACGAATCATTTTTGAGACAGAACAGCTAAGGGTAGCAAACGATCCTGCCTTGCTTGTCATCAACAGCTGGCATTACTCCACTCAGGCCTTACAAATAGCAAAGTCTGCCTCCATCGCCCTCGCTTTCAAAGGTTTCACGAGTGCTTGTGCAGAATAATGGAATAATTCGAAGTGTCTTAGTGATCAAAGCCTATCATACCTCCGGCAGAACGTGGCGTCTTGTCCACAGCAATACCTCCTAACCGTTTGTTATTCGATCTGGCGCTCGGCGAGGTTGCTTTCTGTCACTCATTCTGTTTACCCACGTCACAGCCCGGCGGCACTGTTCACGGCTTTGCCGATGTCACCACCCCAACTGCATTGACTATAGTTTTACCCAAAAAGCAAGGTATTTTCAAATGGTATCTTTGAGCAGGGTGACTTACTGCGAATGGAAGTGGATGGTTTCTATTGTCAGAATCGAAAAAGACAAGAAGGACCGTGGGGGCATTTCTGGCTCACTAACCATTATCAGCCAGTTATACGCAACCTCACGTGTTGTAACGCCTCAGGCTCGAGCCTGCAACCTGTTAGTCGTCGATGGTAACCGGCAAGACAGCGAGCCCGTGGCTCATTGGCCAAGGCGTTTAACTTCTAACAAACACATTACGGGTTTTAAGCCTCAGCAGTTGCAACACCTGCGGATGGGCATGGTTGGCTGATGACGGCTAATGAACAAGCCGTGGTTAGTACAGTGTTCATAGTCTTTGTAATGTTATTCCGTTTATACTACTAGCCACTGTGTGGTAGCTAGCAGGACTCGAGAGTGAGCCGTAAGACACAATCGGGACGAATTTGTCGCCTAACGCGATCAATCAACGCCGTCCCTGTCCTGGTTTAAACTCTCCGGGTTTCACTTTTTTACGAAGTGAACAAGGCGCCTGACAAAGTCCTCATGTAACCGCATGCTACTTGCAGAATATTTTCAGATCTTTAAACGTGTCTGTAGAAGCATTGCGATATCGCAGTCTCCACGACTATTTGAGTTTGGAGCGCATTATTTAGGTTGTCATCCTGTATAGCTGAGATCGTTGGATTGTTTGGCGGAAGACGAGAAGTCTCGACTGTTAACTATCCTTCTACTGAAATACTGAGAAAGTGCAGAGAACAGAAACAGCTTTGCAAGGGTCTCTTACGCCATAAATACAAGGTGGCTGAGGTAACTTAGGCATTTTCACTGTCGTCAACAAAATGAGCCGAATGCTACCCACCTCCACCGCCTAACTGATAGCAGTGACATGCGGTAACATGCGCAATATATGGCTGGACAAAGTCCCTCATGATATGATTGTAGGTTTTGGTTCTTTTTTCTTCGTTGTTCCAGAAAAGAATGGGCCAAAATCTTTACACCACTGTCCACTGTCGTTGGTCTTAGCATTTTGGTAAGTACTTGCCACGCACTATTAGGGCCCTTTCGATCCGACCCTATCACTTTCTTCTTAGACGCGAGTATTATCAGTTGCACGAATATCGTCATTTTCTTGACCACTTCAAAATCACACAGCGCACTCAGCGGGGTGGGACTTCGTTGTTTATCCTTAGTGTACTTGCGTTATGCCTGCGTATGTTTATCTTCCTAGTCGAGTGTGTTGGTCATGTTTGATGGATTGAATGGAGGAAGCACATGTTCTAGCCAGTACTTTTTCGATCTTCATCCATCACTATCGGTAGTTCTACCACCACCATCATAGGTTTGCTGAATTCATCCAGGCAGCTGGTTTTCTGTCGTGATTTTAGGATCGGTGACGGACTGATGACGACTGATATGTGAGAAAAAATCGCACTGGTATCCCCTCTCTTGGGTGGTTTCTCTTCTGTATAATTACCGGTCGTTGTGTCACTGTCTGCAAAGGCTTTAGCTCGAGCCTCAACGCACGACCGGGCGAGCATGCTTTGTAACCGGATTGATGGCTAATGATACAACCTGAAATTTGGATGAGTAGCTAATTCCAACGCAATGAGCGCAATGAATAATCACCTAATGGTCCTTTAACACACTTTGATTGCCTTTGAATCAAATGTTCATTGCAATTTTAGAGCTGATGTTGAAAAACAACGTAATGTTCTCAATACTTGGCAGGAGTTTCCTTGGTAGTGGCGGAACAAAACTCCACATTTCCAGGTTTTTCGACAGCGTTGCTGGCGCCTTTTCGGCAATTCGCTTCTTAAGAAGTCTTCCAGTTTCTACGACGTAGTTGATTTCTCCACAACTGCACCAGATCCCATAGACAAATCCAGCAGTTCTCCACCGTGGCGGTGGTTCCTTTGGTTTCATCATCTGACGCCTTATGCTTGCCTCTGGTCCATGTTTAACTCCAATTCCGAGTGGTGCGAGAAGGCAGCCGACGGCCGACGATGCATTTTTGACGTACGAAATCGCTGGATTTTTCCGGTTAAGTTGGAAAACTTCTAGGCCGCACATTTAGGCGCATTGTGCTAGATTTAGACGCGTCCAGTCTATTATAGTGAGGTATGTGTTGAATCACCATGGGGATGGTCCCCCATCTGGGTCAACCTTACTCGTTCTTTCCCCCCTCTCATGCACTAGTCGACTGTCTAAGTTTGTCAGTTGGCTGATGCTGGGATCGGAGGCAGTGTTTAGTTCGGCGTGCAGCCCTACGCCTAGACAGGAACAAAGGCCTCATACGGACTCGGCGAGGCCCGATTGAGGTGTGCTGTGAGGAGAACATCTAGTCCCCATTTTGCTACAACGCATCTACCATGTGGCCTCTTGAGTTAGACGCCACGAGCACTCTAAAAAAGTAGCAGACACTGCCTTGCTCTCTCTCCCTCAAAGACAGAGTTAAGAAGACCGGAGGCGGGATCGGGCGTAGGTGGATGCGTCTGAATCTACGCGGGCCCCCTCCCCGATGTGCAGTATTTGCTGTGACAGTGCATCCCAAATAACGCCTGTCCTGGCCTTATTTAGACCCCGTGTTGTTCCAGCGCATCTGCCACGCGGCCGGTTTAGGCGGCAGGGCTTAAAACGCCCTGGCTCTGCCATCGGCAACTGTTTCCTGAGCAAGACAAATAAAGTTTTCGTGCAGATAAAAACCCTACATTTTGGTTTCTTCCATCTAAGTAGCGCCGTGAGCTGCCATTTGGGTGTAGATCCACTTTCTTGTCCCCTAGATGGGAATCGGGCATCTTCAGGGTGGCCGTCACTTCTCCTACTTCCATCGGCCGGCCAGAGTTAAATTAGCTATTTGATCAGTTGGAGAATGAGATTTCGTTATCAACACGACCGGGGCACTATGACTCCTCAAAGTACAAGACTTACCCGAGCCAATAAAAGGTCCAACATTCAATCTGTATGCCGCTTGAAGACTCACCTACAGGCTGCAAATAACTACGCGTGCATGATTGCGCGCATGAACTGCGGTGTGGTCGCAAATGATCTATATGAGAAGCGTCACCGGAGACTGAAAAGGAAACTACGATTTTCATTTCTTGACAACCGTTAACGAGGGTTTCACCGAGTACAATCTAATAATTTGCACCGAAAGTAAAGTCACTTTAGGTGAGGTGATCATTATCCGATTTTTGCGATCCCTTCTTAGACGACAGCTCATATAGGAATTGGACTCGATATTTGTTATTTGAAAAAATTTCAAGTAGGGAAGACGCGTGTCTGTCAGCTAGAGACATCATAACCCAGTCAAATGTAAATGGTATTGCCAGCAAAGGCAAGGGTGGCTGGAATGGTCATTTCTGGTTTATTAGCCATCATCAGCCAGTCATTCCCAGACCCAAGTGGTGCACCACTCAAGCCTCGAACTCGCGATCTTTGGATCAGAGTCTAATGCCCTAAACATTGGACCACGAGCTCGTTGTTTTGCCGGTTTAAACCGGAAGACATTGACACTCTGCTATGAACGATAATCAACCGCTAATACTACAGTAAAAGGTCTCCCAAGCAGCAGTTTTATACATAAGAAAATATTTCGAGAACGTGCATACGACGAAAGAAATATGAGACCAGGAAAAAAGCCAGCAATCTCCATCCCTAAGCCCTTGATCAACCATAAGCCCCAGCTGAGAAGAAACTCAGCCTGGGTCAGAGAGCGCAGGGTAAGCGACTGTCGTCGCAAACGTAAAGTAAAACTTCCGTGATAGTTTTAATTATCCGACTTTATCTGCCTTCCGACCTTCACGCTTTTCCTTAAAAGGCTGCTAAATCACACTAAGTTCGTTTATTTTTTCAAGAGCCGCTGCCTTAGCTTGTTATGTTGATGTGTATGAAAGAGGCAGTTCGCTAGACCGCGTCTTTAGTAGAGTGAGACATTTCAACTTACTTCCAAAGAGTGCGTGCTCTCAATGAATCCGGTTGAACTTATTTGCGTGCCAAAGGTGCCAGACGCGAAAAACGTATTAGCCAGTGAACAGTCTAACACTGAGTCAGTATCAAAGAGCTTTGGATTGGCAAGTCCACACCAACCAATACTCCCGGTAAAGAATCGAATTCTCGAGGCAGCTATGTCTGCAAGCCAACCCACAATCCGATAAGACACAGGAAAGGAACCACGCCTTGCGCAGAACTGCACGACGGACACTTGTGGTTACTCCTAACTTTGTCTTTCTATCAAAAACCGTGGCTTTGAAGGTTGCTAACTGACAGGAAACTCGGACGGCGCGGTCAGCCTAGCATGTGTTGCGTGGCGTGGCTGACTGGCAGATTGAGAGTCAGGCAGCAATAGCTCCTCAATGTGGCCTTATGGCACTCGCACTCAGCTGGAATCCAAGCTACCTCTTTACTTTTTTTGTGGTTTTCTGGCTGTGTTGCCCCACAACGCGTTGGCCTGCACCCGGACTTGTTGACTTTGTTTTGACAGCGGGCCCAGATGGGGAGAGAGTGCGATAGATGGACCGAAAGTCTTTTTTCGCTAAAATCCAGCGGAAGCCACTTTTCCTGCTCCAATTTGCTGTTGCTGTTGGATGAACGTAGTCGAAACTGGCGGTCAGACTGTCAGTGCGCGACTGCTCAGCTCATGCAATCAATGTTTTAACCGTATCTTCCGGTCTGACAAAGGCATTGTAAGTTTTTAAAATCCTGCAACTTCGTGCAGACTGCTGTCCATGTCTCCCAAACATGCATATAACAAGACCCAGTTGTCCAACGTGGTCATGGAAGCATGTACTGTTTTGCTTGTCAATGGCTTTGCTAAGTGTCCAACCGCAAGACCCAAGCGAACTTGAAATTCGTACCCTGTGCAGTAAAAGTGATGCGAAAAAAAACAAAACCAGTTCTCGTTTTTGGTACCCGCACAAGTGTAAACAACCTCTTCACACAAGGCGTTACTGGTCAGCTGCGTGGTAAACATTCCACTCCCATGAATCCATGTATGTTTTCTGCGGCGCTTGAAGCGGCTAGTGAAAAGTGTTTATCCTTATAAAACTATAGATTGTTTTTCCCCTTTCTAGCCTTTGGTCATTCTGCAGGAGCTAGCAATACTTTTAGGCAACATGTTGGCCTTTTTCAGGGGGTGGTTTGACTTTCTACCTGCAAGACTTACGTGTGCATGCTAAACTCTTGGGAAAGCTGTTGCCTGACTTTTGAACTACGAGCACTTCATTAGTATCAAAAACAGTTATTGATTTCGGAGCCCGCTGATTGGTTGCTAGTTTTTATGGAAGGCGGTCTCCAAGGCAAACCTGCAAGGGCTCGTTTGGTTGTTTCGCATTTTAAGGGGAGTGTGGTAGATACCAAATCAAGAACTGTTCTGGACAGCATGACGTACTTCGCTAAAGAAGGTAAGCTAAAAAAAACGTCGTAAAAATTCTTCTACGAGGTATTAACCGTCTTACCATGGGCCTTCTTGTGCACAATTCGAGTGAAACTACGAGTCTCGGAAGGTAATTTAGAAGAAGCAGATGTGGTCACCGAGATAAGAACTTTATTCGCCTGACGTTTCGAAACCCGTCGGGATTTATCAGCAGAGACCCTTTACTGCTATGGTCCCTGATGGTGTATGCACGAGGGATTTCAAAACGTCATGCGAACACAACTGTTGTCTCAGCGATCACATCTACTTCATCTGCTTCTTCTTGGCAGAACTTTTCCAGCTTTCCAACTATCACCATCGCGTACAAAGCCGTCTTAAGTCTTACTTACCTGCTGTGATGGTTGTCACAATTGGACAGGGGACTGCGTGCCCTCCGTACTACAGACGACCTTGCGCTAAATTCCAGGGGTAACTTTTCGCGCGATCTCAATTTAATCCTAGCCTTAACACTAACACTCACAACCCCAGCACCAACCCTTACTCCCTCGGAATTTGCGTAAGACCACCTGTAATACGGTGGTTGGCACTTATAACCGTTTAATAGCGCTGAAGCACTTATTTGAAATAAAGAACCCCGACAGTTGCAGCTCTTGAAAGTTTCGTACAAAGAAGAAATTGTTTTACATTTTTGGGTTATGTTACGCCTGTTTTGAAACTAGTACTTTCAAGCCCGAAGCAAGCAAAATGATGTTGAGGGTTAATCTGTGCAATCGGAGCTATGTTACGCAGATTTCGAAAAAGAAAAATTAAACCCTCTAAAGTATCGTAACCAAAGTTTATTTGAACAGGATGTTGCTCCTGCAATAACATGGGCCGATTGTAGTTGCAACTATCTGGGCTCATCGAGAGCGAAGTTGTGTTTTAATGAGCGCGTAACAGCCATATTAGGAAAAATGCTTTATGGAGATGACTCCCCTTTTCGATAAAGTATTTCGCTCGAAATGCGTCTGTGAAGGTTTTATTTGCGGAAAGTAGGTATAATTTTCTCCTGTAAATTAATTCTATCTTGCAGTTTTATCTTTAGGGACAGTAAAAATCACAACAGTTTTTATGGCTTCTCCGCATCCTCAGCCAGCCAAAACATACTCCCAAGTTTGCAAGACATGAACTCGAAATGCGTTTTAGAAGACTAACAATGAAGCCACGACTCCTGGCCCTAGTTGCGGCGGTTCCTGACAGTTAAAGTTTCAGGTGGCTGGTGTTTACCAAACGGTCCTACTTGCAGGACGGACGCTGGGTTTAGTTTGTGATTATCTAACGAAGGCAACTGAGCAAAAAGTTGACGTTCGCGTCTTCCAATTTTTCAGTTTAATTTTTTCACCCGTTACTTTATATTTGACTTCATAAACCAGTTCCAACTCATCACTACCTACCACAGTTTTTGGCTCCTCGATACTGAATTTCTATCACTTCTTGGGACCTCTTGTGGCCAAATCCGTGTGACTTCTGTTGGGCTATTAAAAAATGCCGAGGCAGTGAACAGCAGTGTGTGAAAGTCCGTTTGGCTAAGTGCGCAATGTCCAGTACTGCTTCTTGGAATTTTTAGGCACTTTAAACTTTCTCGGGTCTTACCAAATGCTAAAATAAACCTTCGTCCTGCATAACTAGGTTTACTACCACTAATATTACATCTGCTCTGTTGATCGTGCTGTACTGCTAATCAGCACTGTCTCCTGATTTCTGTCTTTTCCCACACTTTTTACTCCTTTTGTTTCCATCACTTGCGTCGCAGATACATCTCGTTTTTGTCAGTGAATTTCTCAGATGCGACTGTCACCTAACTGTACCCTTTCTCACGTTTAGAGGCAACTGCTGAGAATGATCTCAACTGCCTTTTACGGCAACTTCAGGAGGTCGAGCAGACGATGAAACAGCTGGAACAAGACGATGGGGACTTCACACGGGTAAGGAAGTCTTGATTTCTTTTTGCAAATTGTCCTTCCACCAGGCCCTCTTCCGTCGGGAAATTCCATAGCCAGTAGTACACACCTGATGGCCTTGTAATATATAATCGAATTTTGGGTAGATAAACTGAATGGATGCCAGAGTGCAAACTATATAAATGTGTCGCTGAAAAGTTCGACTGATTTTAGTATGATCTGAAACATAAATATTTTGGTTGTATCCAAGGGATTTTGCCAGGTGGTAAGGGATGGAAGCTGATTAGGAAACCCAGTTTCCCTTTGTTTGCCTGGTCTATGTAGATTCCATCAGGAATTGTTACTCGTTTGCATAAACTCGGCCAATCGCTGCAATGTTTACCCTCTATGTTTTTTTAATCGATTGTTATCTTCTTGCTAATGCATTCGCTAGACACAGTTGACCGACTGTTTAAGATTGGTCAACATTCAGTCTACAACCCTTTCCCAGTGAATGTGCATTTAAATTGGCAATCTTTTCTACAATTGCCAATAAAAGAATGGCATTGTGGGTCTATCCCTTATATTTTCCACCTCCTGTCACGTGAAATTATGGCCTACTTAAAGAAATACAAGATGGACAGTGCAACAAGGGAATTGTTGGTTGTCGGTTCTCCTAAAAAAGCGTATTCGCGTGTTCATATATCCTGAGATATGACAAGGATTTCACTTTAGAAATAGGGTGGGGGTTACATTTGAGCAACAACCCAGTGTACCATGATATAACTAACTAAACTTACCTCAAAGTAATAATGATAAACAATTGACTAAACTAAATCTAATAAAAAATGACAAAAAAAACTAAACTAATAAATACAATGAATTAAATAATAAACTTAACCAAAATAAGTTGTTAGTTATGTTACATCAAACTAGAGTGTTGCTCATAAGAAATATTAACTCTGGGAGAGGCAGATTTGAAGGACAAGAAGGTTCGCATAAATTTTACAGGAAGAGTTTGGTAAAAGAAAGTTAAATAACGCTATCCATCACGGGATTGCAATAAAAGTTTTCACTGGAATTCGCCCATTTGAGTTTTGACTCGCATTTGGTCTAGAACTTTTTACGACTGTGTTTTCATTTAAGATCGGCAGAAATTCACATTGGGTTTAAGTTTAGAAGGCTACGCCATGCTTCGCACACATGCACTGCCCCAAGTCCTAGGTTGGCCGACGTTGTACCCCCGCGTTGCAAACTTGCGAAGGCTTCGCTTGCTCCGTTCGGGCTGCTGGAACGTGACTCGAACTATTTTACGAAATATTTCAACACTGAAAAGGCGGGCGCTAGGTTACCACAAAACTACACTAGACCGACTGCGAATCGCATCTGCGTCATACAGCTTCGCCAAATTGGCGAAGCACGTGTCAAACATCTCAACTAGTAAACGTACCGGAAGTGCAGTAAATAAATGTCCGTGCACGTGGTTGATTCCTCCTAGGCAGATTGTGTGGTTCGCACGGTCATGTTGCTGAGACCGATGGACTTATGACCAGCTGTCGAGTCGAATGCCTAAGGACTTGCCCTGAGGGCTTTTCTCCAAATTCACCTACTTATATCTGACGGAATTGGACAGTTCACGTTCACTTAAGGAAACTGCTATGTGATTAATCCGTCTTCTATGTGCACACATGGTCCTTACCGGAGTACGCGACACGTGCTTAGAAGATGAGGGCTCATTGGCGCAGTTGAATTTAAGACACGGGGAGAGGAACACGCCCGGTAAGACAGGTGGCCTTGAGCTAAAGTCCAATGGGCTAATTATTCCCGTGCCCTTACCTCAACACTAACCCACACTGTCTTGTTTTATCGCTAAGGTCAAACTGAACTTGGAGTAAGGCCTGCGGAACGAAGCTTGTAAAGCTCCTTTCGAACTTTTTTAATGAATATTTGACCTGACATTCCTCAATAGCTGTGGAATAACAATGTAGCATTCAACATCGGCTAATAGGCAGGCATGAGTATACAAAAAGAAAATTCTTCGTCGCCGTCTTGCGGCGTGGTAGGAAACGTGTTGACGTATGTTGAGTTGGTATTCAGCCCAGAGAGGGTTTATTGAGAGCTAGTTGCTATCTCAACACCAGAAGCATCCTCAAAAAAACAAGTCTGGGAAGACTGATTGAACTCGAACAACTTTACTGCTCAAAAAGCTGTACAGTGACGCCGCGTGCGAAAGCCAGCCATGCAGGTGCAAAAAGTATGTGACACGTTAAGCTGTACAATGAATAATCAATCGGCTGGCGCTGATCAAATGAGGCAGGATTATCGCGGTGAGTTGACATCAAGCGTGCAAAAGGACAATAGTGCGCAGCGAGCGAAGCTCAGTGCAATAAAGGCAGCATGAGTCAGCGCGGTGGCTCTGGGCGATGGATTCCTACAGGTTAAACCGAGGCGTGGTAAAGTCAATATCTAGCGCGATTTTGGTTCACTTGTTTGACAGCGCTCACCGAGTAGACGTCACCCAAGCATTTCGAGTCATTTATAAAGTGCCGAAAAAATACACCAAGTTTTTTTGCGTCAGTAGATGCTTTTGAGGGCAGTGGCCGTCGCCATATAGCTAACTTACCCACTTTTATGCGCACTGAAGACGTTTGTACAGACACTAAGGCGCCCTTGGCCGAGGAGCAACTCAAAATAATAAAAAATATATAGTTTGCTGCAATAACCCAAACCTTAAAACCAACTCTAACCTGAACCCTCACCCCTCCCATAACGTTAATCGTAATCTCGCTGGAATTAAGCTTAAAGGCATCTTTAATATGGGGAGGTTTAAAGTCTCGTGTCCTAACTGGTCAAGTTTGGATTTGGAGTTAACTTTATGGTTGGGGATAAGGCTTAGATGAGTGGTAGGACACGGCTGTTTTTCATTTCTGAAATGTTGCACTGAGCCAACTGTATTCCCGGATTGGGAATTTTCTATTCTGATGGCCTACTCTCAACCCGATACTAACAGCAACTCTACCTCTCTGGAAATTATCGCTTACCCACAGAAAAACAAGGAAGCAGGTTCCTATTTTCACGCCCTGCCCAACTGATCTTTAAAATCGCCCATGTACCAACTGAACTCGCAGGGGACTAACGAATCAACTCTTAGCGATCAGAGGCCAAAAACTGCTGCTCGAACAATCCAAGCGCTCAACCTTCACTAGGTCGTTCTTCTTTTACTGAAAAGAGCTGTAAGAGGTTATGGCTCTCGGTCGCACTCTTCAGATCCAGCCTCTTCATTTGAGCGAGGACAGCTTGGGCTTGTCTGGCCTGTCCGCCGACTACTGGTACTGTCCGGTCGCACACATCGAGTCCGAATTACCCGGAACGTAGACGGTTTCCGCGGGCAAGAGGAAAAAAATGTAAAAAACCAGATTGCGTGAGGGCGTGGTATTACATCGTAGTGAAAAGAAAAACAACTCGTGTTCACGTCGACAGAAGCTTCGTAAACTGGAACGAACAGTTTTCTTTCTTAACAAGCGTGTTTTTTCTGCGGTTGTTGGTCAGTTCTGTTTTGTCCACGTTTCAACGACCAATAAGTGGACTGCTGCCGACCAGTCACAGTCAAACCCTACTACTTCCACCTAACAAATAATGGAAGTGTTCAAAAAAGTAATTAATGTAACTTTTTCAAAGTGGACATACTTAGAGACGAAGGGGTTTTAGATGCAAAACTGTGCAGAAAATGTCCTAGTTCTTGGGCGACTTTGTAGAAGATGCAGACTTACTGGGTAAGCATAGGTTATGTCATTTCCTGGATTTGAAATGCATGACTTGGCCTGGTTTTGTTTATTATTTAATAACTGTTGGAGAGTAAACCTCTCTATGTTAACTTTGGTTTAATAAGCTAATTTTCGTGTATTTTTTAATATCACTGTCAAATTCATTGCTATAAGCAGGTCTAAAAAAATGGAGGAAGTTTTTTTAATTCCGTTATGTTGTACACATTTTTCAGCTTACCCCCAGTGAAGTCCCACCCTTTAAGTCCCCCATCACCAACATTTCCGTTTTAAACCATCGCGGTCTTAGTGGTGACCTCCATAACTTACCGTTGCTGCTTTCTTATGCTATGACGTGTAAATCAAATCGGCGGCTTTGCTTCCTGCATTTAACCAAGAGGTAAACCTTTAATTTTGCAGACCAAAACATTTCCATAACATATTTTTGCTCAGCACTGACACAGGGCTAATTCTGCTGTGATGCGGAACCTGGACTTTGTTCAAGACCATATGCTAAAGTCGACCTTGAGATCGCCCTCTTGCTCTGGCGAGATTGGAGCCGTAGGTGCTGCAGATAGCAGTCGAACTTCGCTGCTGATTGTCTTCCAGCCGCAACCTGACATTTACCTCTGAAAAAAGCCCAGAACAGTTGTATTTTAGGGGACCAATCAAGACGTGCAAACCTGTGGGGATTTGACACAGAGGTGCAGACGCAACTTTGTCACAGGGCTTTTGATTGTCGCTGGTCCTTCTGCACCATGACGTTTTTTTCGCTATCCGCTCTGTGGTTCAATTTTCGAACCGCACGATAACAGAATGCTGCCCAAGACGGTTGGACGGTGCGAGACTTGTTTCCCACCATGTGTTCAAACCTGAATTCTAGATGTAGTGTGTACTGGTGCTATTTGTATCCCACTAAATTATCCTTTGGCTAACAACTCAGTTATATTACCGGGAGAATCAGGAGAAACGTTAAAATACAGCGATAATCCTTAACAAAATGTGAAACACCGCAGCTGACGGCCAAGGGAAATTCTTTGACGTGAAGAAAAAAATAAGAAAGAAGTAAAGGAGGACATTTAATCATTAAGACGGAATATAACCTTTGCCTCGCCCGTTGATACCTTATGACTCATTTTAGTGTGCCCATGTAGACCATTTAGTTCAGGTACGCATTTCCAGCTTTTGGGACACATGACTGACACAACAATTTTCGTGGATAAGGAAGAAGGGTTGGCGAGCACCGGATCAATTTGCTTATTATTAAGAGGCTTGGCAGATTTGCTTAAGTTGAGTTGAGCCAATTGTGAAAAAAAGTCGAGGCGTTCGGCGGGATTTGAACCCGCGTATCAGAGAAGGCTTTTACCGGCGGCCAACGCTCTAACCGCTAAGCTACAGTCAACCCAAGTGTGATTAAATTCATGGCGCGAGGCCGGACATTTGTAGCTTAGCGGTTAGAGCGTTGGCCGCCGGTAAAAGCCTCCTCTGATACGCGGATTCAAATCCCACAGAAAGCCTCGAGTTTTTTCACAATTGGGTCAACTCAAATTTGTTTATTGTCCAGAGCTTTCGAACTCTTACAGGAATTCATCGTCAGAGATAAGAAACAGCAACAAAAAGGGGGGTAATTATAACGGACGTACACCAATCAGCTGTCAGAGGCCGACGGGTTGTAAGGGGGGAAGGCACATAGATGAAAAAAATTGGAGGAGAGGTATGTGCAACTGTGGGGTGGTGTACGTTTACCAGTTATTAATACTGTCAATACTGTCAACGTTCGTCAGGGCGTCAGCAACGAAAATGGGACTAATTATAGAGAATGTGGGCCAATTAAACTGTGACCGCCATGCGGGCGTGACTGCCCAAGGCTCTGTACGCAGGCGCCAACTCGACAATTTCCTTACGAATGTTGGAGTTTTCCGAATTTGAGACCGGCTTTGAAGATCCCAGCCTTCCGTTTTTTATTCTAGTAAGACGTTTTTGTAAAAAATCTTCTCAAGCGGTGAGAAAAAGAAACACTCATCTGTATTTCAAAACATCCCATAGTTAGGATGATTAATGTGCCGCCGTTCCTTTCTCTGTGCGTTTATAGCTACTCCACAGCTTGCACGTGATCTGGCCACCTAATAAGAATGTTGTGCAAAGTTATTGCGGATTTGTGTTTCAGTGTCCATTCTTCTCTCCCTCCCAGGGAGAGCTGGGTATCCCCCTGAGACCGTCTCAATGGCATAGATGCACGAAGCTAGACAAATGTCAACCTGTTTTTTGGCAATCGTAAAACCGACATCTTAGGCTTGATGGTTTTTTCCCCATCAGATGAACATGTCTTTATCAGATAGGCAGGGCTAGCGTTGGCCTCTTTGAATTACGTCTCGGCTTGAGATTAATGGTTAGGGGGTGTTAGTTGCTGCATCAACGTTGCTATTGGTCACATAGCGTGCAATAACTCCTCTCTCTGTACTTCGGAATTCTCTCATAATCATCTCAAAAGGACATGTATTATGCCCATAAAGGGCATCGACAAGGTTGATTTACGTAGCCTAGGAATGGGCGTGCAGGTCTTCATGCAATATTTTGTAGCTCCTGGGCCCAACATGTCAAATAAACGTCTTCAGTTCATTTCTAGACAGCGTTGAGGTGACTGAAAATTACATTGAGTCTCCTGTCTGCGGAGAACATTTCTTAAATTTTTTTGGGCAATAGCATTTTGTTAATTTTTATTCATGCCACCTAGATACCGCGTGTTAACCCGCTCCGCTAAATCTATCGGTTCGGGCTTCATATGTCAAGGCGGTTGGAGCTCACTCACCGACTCTCATATTTCAATTGAAATGGTCATAGAGAAACACATCAACTTAGTAGACTCACCGACGGGAACAAGATTTTAGACGATACTATCTCAGGCCTGTTGAATATCCTTGTAGAACAAAGGAGACACCTTATGTGTGGTAGTATTTTTGATATGATGGGGAAGTTTTTGTGTACTTTGTCCTTACGGCACGCACAATTCCTGGCGAACCTGTGGTCTTTTTGTGATGAAATTGACCAGTTCCATCCTATTTGCACGTTATAGTCCTAGGCTGTAAGGGAGAAGAGGTTTTAGTCCGCTTGTTAGTGGCTCCCAGCTGTGCGAGGGTTGCAGTCTATGACTCGAAGGCGAAGCACTCACTATTGAAGCCTCCTTTAGGTAGAACCGAATCCCCACTGCAAATAAAACGATCATCAAGAGGTGGGTGTACAGTTGGCTCTGTCGGGGATTCCACATTGCGAAGGTATCCGGGCAGTGGCCTACAAAGCCATTGTTTTATGGAAATATTGTTGCAGGAGGACGAAAACGGCAGTTTGACCGTCGCACTCTACGCTGTCCACCACGAGCCTCAGCAAGCTGAAGCAACGTTGTGAATCCCGCCGGATTTTACTGAAAGTAGACTTGCGGAGAATCTATCCCAGTCTCTCACCACTCACGCATCCGGGCTTGCTGTCAAAACAGCGTCAAGAAGACCACAGACGGGAATGGCGCAGGTGGCTGGCGCGACCAACAATCAGCACGCGTACCAACAGCACGTCTGCCTAGGTAGGCTTCCATCTGGGAGCGCCACAAGGGCCACCTTAATTAGGAGCCATTGCAGCCCGACTCTCAGCCCGCAGTAAGTCACCAAACACAACAAGACCTACACTGGGCCGATTGCGGTATCCAAGTTATCCCGTCGGATGGCAACCCTCCAAGTTCCGGCGTTTAGCGCACCGCGATAGCTTCAAGCGCATCAGATTGTTTATACTGAGGAAATAAATGCGCTAAGACTTGACTCCACTATCTCCTTACCACCTGCAACAGGCTACCGCCCAGTTGATCGGTCACCTGAGGTAAGGAGGACGAAAGCAGTTGTATAAGGATACATCGAATCAGTAAAAAATTTTGGATGAAGCTCGGAGTTGACGGAGAAACATGGATGCATAACTTCCAAGAAAATGTGGTAGAAAGGAAATCAGGCGCCAGTCCCAGCTGATTATTTTGTCCTTCTGGTCAATTTCGAGTAAATTACCAATTCGTTTAGCAGGCTACAGGGCGGGGGAATAAACGACAGCTGACTGCACCTATCTACTTGTCTTCACCGAAAGTGAATGGCTACAACTCAAAGTAGCTTACTTGCTACCTCAAAAACACAACTATTTACAGCAAAATCGACCCCCCTCCCATCAACAGCGTAATAACATTAAGCATTGATATCATGATTGCCCGGAAGTTTGAGTTTGACTTTCGCAGAACGAGAAGGCATAGACTTTGATAATAGATAGCACAGTAAAATTGAAAGTTAATTTAGGAGCAATTTTCGGAATAGAGCGGTGCATACTACATCAATACTTTTTACTGACTACTGGTCCTCATGTATACGTATATTGATGGCGTGTTTATGTTCCTCTGTCGAGGCCCAAGGCAGAGCGGAACAGATGAGTTCCATTAGTGGTAGGTAAACTTTAATCAACGAGAGTCAATATCTCTTGATCTAAGCCGGCGAGACAACGAGCTCGTAGCTCACAGGTTAGGGCGTTTAAACCGCGAGTTCGAGGCTCGGATACGATACTACTTGGTTCTGGGTATGACTGGCTGACGACGGCTAATAAACCAGAAATGGCCATTCCAGTCTCCTTCATCTCTGTCTGCTCTTCTCAAAGTGGAAAACAAGCAGAAGACGTCGGTTTCAGTCAAGATAACAGTAATGCCACAGACTTTAACATCTTCTTAACGGTTTCCATGTGTTAGTTGTATAGATTTCTTCCAAACTGACTTCCTATACTGTTTGTTTCCTTTAGAGTGACCGATTCTTGGTTTGTTAATGTAAATGGCATTATTGAATGTGCTTTATCCTTCCAGCGTTACAGCCTAGCCTCCTCGTCAACAAACGACCGTGACACTGACTGCCATTCAAGCCCCGCCCCAGAGGCTCCTGATCAGGCACCTCAAAAGAGCAGCACCCTCACAAACAGTGGTGTAGGTGTCGCCTGCTCACCACAGCCCCCCTCGAGAGTTAACTCACAGCCCACCGCTGAAACTGTCTTTCCATCCTCTCCTGTCTGCTCTGATCAGGAGCCTCAGTCTCCCGGCAGTCCTTTCCCCTCATCCGGATCTTTTCCTCCTGCGCCCTGCGTCCCAAATGGCTCACAGCAGACCACCGCTCAACGGTGTCCGCCGCCCCCCTATGACTACCAGAGCCAAAAGCAGCAGCAGCAGATGCAGGCTGCCAATCACACGCAGGCCGCCCCGTTGGACCAAGATGCTACCAATGGTGCCGGTAGACAGGCCTTGATGGGCAAACCAGCCTTCACTGCGGTTCTGCCGATGTCGCGTGTACCTCTCACAGAGAGGCAACCGGTCTCCATAGAGGAGGCTGACAGCAGCTCAGACAATAGTGCGGCGTACCCGCGCAGGTCAATGTCTGTCGGCAGCTCGGGCAGTTCCCCGTTTGCTCCGGTGGCGAATCAGTCCTACAGCCCAGGCCCGGTAGCCAGTGACGTTGGACTGGTTGTGAGTGCTCGACACTCACAGGTGCGTCTGCTAGTACATTATTTTCTACAATAATCTATTTTTTCCATAACGGTCAGGCTAAACATCTCAGGTAGGGTAACATTTTCATGTGTCGTTATCAGGAAATCTGTATGCTAGTGGTTGAGCATCCCCAACCCTCCCCTACCCTCGACGAAACGAGTTGTGGGAAAGATTGCGTCCAGTTGCACTTCCAAGTGGCTCAGTGGACTTGCCAATGTTATAGAGCAGTGAGAGGAAAGATAAAATGCGACCGTTTCAGCTCGGATCCAGGGTTGACTGGATGAACAAGAAGGGCTGTCGAGCACCGGATCAATTTTTTTATTCTCCTGAGCTTTCGGGCTCTTGCAGGAGTCGACCTCAGGGATAGAAGCGTCCATGGAAAACAAGCAACACTTACAGGAGGTAGGAGCCAGTCAAACGTTATACGGGAGAGGGGGGAAGGGGAGGAAACGCATGCCTGCGGAGAGCGATTTATCCCGGCGCCAGATCGATCGATCGATTGACTGAATCCTCATCCGAGGCCCAGGATACATTATTAGGAGTTTTGGCAGATTTGCTTAATTTGAGTTTACCAAATTGTGAAAAAACTCGAGGCGTTTGGCGGTATTTTAACCCGCGCACCAGAGAAGACCTTTGCCGGAGGTCAATGCTCTTACCGCTAAGCTACAAACGTCTCGCCTCGCGCCGAGAATTTAATCACACGTGGGTCGATATTACCCGGCAAAGGTTTTCTCTGATGCGCGGGTTCAAATCCCGCCCAACGCCTCGAGTTTTTTCACAATTGGGTCAACTCAAATCAAGCCCAGGCTTCAATCAGTTCTCGGCCTGTCTTGCTGCCGCGTGGGCGATTATTTCGCAGCTACGAAATTAAACTCGCGCAGCCATCTGAAAGGGACGGAAAATGACTAATAGGGTTCCGTTGGCGTACTTTTTTGTCAACAACAACATTCCTAGTCACCGGGGATACATTTTGAACTGGGGAGGCGATATTTTGTGTTTTAATCTTAAAACTCTTGACCCGCATTATGTCTTAGGTTTCCAGAAGTCAAGATAGGCGAAAGAGCGTTTTCGATTAATTCATAATCAGGCGTGCACAATAATATAACGGGGGTAGAGTAAGCAAAAGTTTCAGCAACCAATCAACGGTATTTGAGGGGGAGGGGGAATATTTAAGCGATCAAGGTGCATCTACAACTTTACATGCTCCAACGGGACAAGTTACATTGGTTGAACAACCAGGTGACTATCCAAACGCATACGGGAACACCATCCTGCCTGGCTAAGCAAAGGCGAGGTCAAGTCAATATCTAGTGCGATTTCGGTTCACTTGGTTGACAGCGGTCACCGGGTAGACGTAAGCCAAGCATTTCGTGTCTTGTATAAAGTACCAGCGAAACACTCCAAGTTCCTGCGTCAACGGATGCTTGCAACGGCAGAAGCCGTAGCGATACGACTCACAAACCCGATCTTATGTGCACAGAAGGCCTTCGTCGTGGCCCTACGGCTCCCGTGGCCGAGAACAAGCTCAAACTCACAATGCGTCAGCACATCTAGCATAACTGTAGATGATGAGCAGACAATAACAACTGGTATCAAAATGCCGTGACCCCCCATTCCCCTTTGATCTCTTAAAAATTCCCTCTCCCTCCTAAAATACCGCTGATTGGTTGCTTAAACTTTTGCTTACTCTACCCCCTTTATATTATTGTACACTCCTGATGATAAATTAATCGAAAACGTTCGTTCGCCTATCTTGAATTCTTGAATGCTTGAATCCGTATCATCTTAGTTTTCTCCTATTCAAATTGGGGTCATGGTTAGCTCAGGACCTTTGACAAACCAGAAATAGTTTGCCGACTTGTTTGCTATTGTCGTGTGAGTGTGCTAACAGTGATCAGTAGAAAAGCTCTCCAATTTTCTGTGGGATTACAAATAATGCTACAACTGTTTGTTTATTTTTTCTCTAGGTTATTTAGCATCATGGCAGTCAATATTAAAAATTACTTTACAGTGTTTGCGCTATCACTGGCCGTTTTACCGCAAAATTGATAATTACTGCAAACTGGGGTTGCACCTTAACGCTAAGACTTCTTTTGCCGTTAGGCGGTGCTATCCGCAGAGTGCTACCTTATTAATCAGTTTTGACATTCAACTTCCCATTTCGACACCTTTTCTTGGCGATGCCTACATTGGGGTCTTTGGAAAGCTGCCATTTGAGGCAGTAGTGCATGGCCACAAATGCCAATACGTGCCATCAGCACCTTCAGGTCGCTTAACACTACCCTAACGAGCGCCGCTATCAACCAAGATTTTTTCGCGCAGCTTATATGAATGCCTTGACCGTTGATTTCAGTATAGGTATTTAAGTAACCTAATGTTTGGCACCAAAAAAGTGCGCCATAGTTAAAATGAGAAACACGGCTAATAGGAAGCAGGAACTGTACAACTTGCGGAACTGCGCAAAGAACTAAACTAAAGTGAAGTTAACCTATTAAAATTGAATAATAAAGTAAAAAGTAAACTGAAATAAAACTCAACTTAAGTAGGCCTAAAACTAAACTAAAACCAAACTAACCTTAAAAATTGAGTAAAATAAAACTAAACTCAAACTAACTTCAACTTAATTTAAACTGATAGATATAAAATAACTGCGGGGCTTTAAAGATCTCCGCCCGCGGAGTTCAATGTGAATAAACTGTGCCGTACTTTTATGGTGGTAAGAACATGCTTACTATTACGAAATGACTTGGCAGTTATGCACAGTAATAGCAGTGATCCCGAAACCAGACTGTCATCGTTAATCATGTTAGTCTTTTGGCAGGCCAAAGAACCGGCTAGTTTATTAATAAACCTTACATGGTGAGGAGTCCGCTTGGAGAGCCGGCTAGAAACTGTGTGATGCAGTTATGAAGTTCGCCCGTGAGAAGAAATGCCGGCAATAGTTTGAATGTTTACAAAACAGGACTAATCAATACTTTGGGTACGTGGGGGTTATAGGGACGCGATCGACAATGCACTCAGACCCAACGGCCTGGAGTCATTCGCGCAGGCAAACAGCGAACGGTACCGACTGTTCACCCAGCGTGAGAAACTATCGATCAGTGTGCACACGCGGCGACCGTTCACATAGCGTCTGGATCTATCGATTGGAGGGTATAGATAACGAGCGCTAAAACAGTGTGGCAAAATATCGAGGCCAGAACAGCGGTCGCATGCTATTGGGCCAGGAGTATTCCAGAAGGCCAGAACCTACTAAATAGGCTGCATTGGAGAAGCTAAAGATCCCCTTGTCTGTGCTTCCAGATTTACCCTTCTTCTACCTATCAAACAGGGACATAACAGTGGGTATGCACGTGTGAATAGTAGATGCGTAGTAGATGCCCTGGACCAATACGGAAGCTATATCAGGGCGCGACAGGCGTTAGTAGCGTTGCGTCCCCCTAACAAATACCGAACCTGGGTGGGGCGGAGGAGGACGTGGTGGCTGGCGTAGGTGCAGGCTCACACCGCTTCACCTACCTGCGTTCGGTTCCACCTCCAGACTTCTTGGTTCTGCATTATCAGCAGGTGCAGGTGCGTGAGGGACGACCGAGTACGGTAGATGTAACAAAAGTCTACTATCACCTAAACTAGGCCACGCGTAAGTCACCGTCCCTGCACCACTATTCTGCGGAGCACGTGGTGGGTCTCGTCGGAATCGACGGTCCACCTACCGAAATGTAAATAAGTGTAGGGGCTGCGCATGTAAGTGGTACTCATTACTGGACTGGCAGCCAACGAAGGGCCCTGCCACGCTTGGTGTCTAGTCTGTCTTGTTTCTGTCTGGCACCTGCGAGTTTTTCTGCTCCCACCCACCCACCGCCCCCCCCCCCCCCAAGGACTCCGACTGGGTGATTAAAAAACTCCACTGGAGGAGACGAAGCGCAATGACATGGCCGTTTCACACGAAGTGAGTGGTTTTCACAGCAGTCTGCCATGTATATGATTGGAAAGCAGACTGCAAATGCAACCAGGGAGACGCCTGAGGGGAAGACCATGCCGACGACGTTGAATGCTGCACTACGGATCAAGCTGAATGCAAGGAAGATTTCAGCGGCAAAATGAACGGTAGCCTGCTGTAACTGCAGGCTGAAGACAACAAGACCAAATTACAAGGCCGATCCCCACGCAGACAAAAACAGGACTGCTACCGTTTTCTGCTAGTGTCTCTGATGATGAATCTGCAACGAATGTCAAAACGTCAGGCAAATTAAAGTATTGTCTCTGCAATCGAGCCATCTTCTCTGGCAAAAACAGGACTGGTTCGACAGCAAAGATGTAGAACTCCATTGTCTCCCCTTTGAACGTCGCCACACTATAACACTATAACATCTCCGATATAATGCCAAAGAGCACCGCAGGCGGTGACCAGCTAGTTTACGGCTAGCGTTAATTTGAAGTTCCGCTTCTGGTCAAAATTGCCACGATTGGACATCATCAGCTCCAGTGCATCTTTCAAATTGATTCTGCAGTCGCTCATCAAACTGCCGAACTTATATTACCTCAAACCCTGAACTTAAACAACCAGTTTGTACAGCCTGTCCAGTCGTCCGTTATCGGGGTGTCTGTTATTCCAGGACTTAATCTCGATAAAGCAGTCTCGAAGTCTGGAAATATATACGGCACTCTCAACTCCCAAGCTCCTCGCCATCTGCCGCAACTCAGATTCCAGACACGTGTTGGCTGTGGATTTGTCTCCACTGCATGGCGCAGCCTCTTCGGGTCTGACTCATCACTGGGTGCACCAGCGTCGTCCATGCTATTTTCGACATATATCCTAGTTCATAATGCTAATTCTCCGCATTCCTCTAGAACAGCTAATGCAGTTAAACACCGAAAGCCCTCGGTATGTTTTTATACAGATACACCCCAACCAACATCACCCATCGTGCCTGTGTGCGTGTGCGCACGTGTTTGCCAGATTATCAGTTTGAACAGTTTTGGGGGCATTCAATCCGCCGTAACCTAAACATATGCGTTTGATGTTATTTTTTTCGCGTACACCCCACCCTTTGGATCCTCCTTCGTGCACATTTTGAGGCCGAAAATTAGCGTAAATGTGGTTTCATTTGGACGTGCTTGTACGTGTGCCCGTTCATCATCCTGCCGAGGGCCTTCTATCCCAAAATGGACGACCCAATCATGCGAAACCAAAACGGTAGCCAACCATGCACTTGATTCTCAAGCGGCCTGGGCTTTCTCTTAAGCCAGCTGCTGCGTCTCACAATGCTTGCTGGCGCTTGTGAACACTTGCACCGAAACCACCACAAACCTGCCCACGCATCGTGTATGCATGCGCGCCTCTGTCATATTATCATCTGAACAGTTTCGGGGGCGTTCAAACCGCGATAACCTAAACATATGCGCTCGAATTTTTTTCGCGTCCGCCTTCGTGCACATTTTCAGGCTGAAAACGGGTGTCTCTTTATTTTCCAGCTGCGCGTGTTTGTGCCTGTGTGTCCATTATCCTGCAGCTGCGGCAGAGTACCCCAAAACGTGTGGCCTTCTTTCGTCAAGCGTAAACGGTAGCCAATCTCGTGTTCTCTGTTATGTTGGCTACTGCGCCTTCGATCGGTTGGACTCAGTTTTGCCATCAATGCATGACTTGGAAGGGGAAAAACGTGACGATTTTTCTCTCCACTTCACCTGCAGGGTGCCCCACAAAAAAACCCCTAAGTTTGATTGTTACGGCGGCCGGACCGCCCATGCCGTAACGATCGATGGCGGAGAAAACAGAACACCTGGGCCACATCCGAAGTGAAGCCGCCCCCGTTGGTTTGCACCCGCATTCATGTCGCCCACGCCATGTTCCGCTCAGTGGTGAGGAGCACCCACACAACGTAAGTGGTGGTCGCAGAGGAGAAGGTTCTAAAATGCCCACCTGCGCACCATATGCCAGGAATATTCTGGAAAGACGTGTAGACCCATGCCACAGCTAAGCAATTTCCAGCGCGAGGTCATCGTCCTATTCCGGAAAGAACATCCAACATGGGGGTTGCAGAAATGTCGGAACATTTTGCCTAAATTTTTGGTGCCATTACAACTGACCAGTTTAGAGGTGTCGCGGCTGCATTCAAAAAAGGTGGATCACCTGTAGCAAAGGTGCGTAAGCCTGGTAGTGGCACTTCTTGCAGGCACGATTCCCCAACAAGGCGAGCAGTCTTGGAACTTGCCGTAACTCCACCAGATCATCACAGAAGACATTCAAGTCAACGGAAAATTTGTAAAGAACTGGGATTGTCAAAAGGGTATGTGCACATAACAATTGCAAAATCCAATTTAAAATGTTTAATGTTCAATGCCATGTTTTAACTGAAGCACACCAGCAAGCTCGAAAGACAAAGTGTGATGCCATGCTTCAGCCCTTCGATGAAGGAGAAAAATGGAAACAAGTGTGGTTCTCAGATGAATCATCATTCTGCTTGTCTGCACCACTGAATAGGCAAAATGAACGCATATATCGTGCAGTGGAAGTCAAAACTGATATTCCTGATGAAGATTTGCTGGTGGAGATAGACAAGCAGCAAAAATCTATCATGTGCTATGGTGCTGTTTCCTGGCAAGGCAAAACAGACCTCTATTTTATTGAAGGAGATGCTGCTGGGCGGGAAGGTGTTGCACCGAGTCGGAGAACGAAAAAAACTGTAAATCAAGTTGTTTACAGAGAGGACATGTGCCCGCAGATGTTTACAGATATTGATCAAGTAAGGCAGGGAGAACCCTGGACGTGGCAGCAAGATGGTGCAAAGCCAAACACTGCCAATGACACTGTCGCCTGGCTCCGAGTTAACACTCCAGATTTCATCACACCCCAGCAATAACCATCCAAGAGCCCTGACCTGAATGTAATGGACTTTTGCATTTGTAGTGTACTCTTACAGGAGGTTTAGAGACGAAGAATAGGAATCACTGACATTGAACCAATAAAACATGTGTTGATGGACACATGGAACAACATCCCTCTTGATGTCATTCGTCGAGCAGCTCAGAGCTGGATCGATCGCTTACGTCGCTGTTCTGCAGTTAATGGACAGCATTTTGAGCGGTATATGTAACTTGTTATTAGATAACAGTTTGTTAATTACACAATAAAGTTGTTAGTTATAATTGTAATCAATTATTATTATTTTTATAACAGTATAAACATTATCATAAATTTAGGGGTTTTTCGTGGGGCACCCTGTATATCACCTCACCTCACCTTCACTCTTTCGGAAAAATGGGTACGCATGAAAAGATAATCGTCACTCACCACCCAGGCGCAGCCCCTATGAGACCATTTGCTGCAGGCGAAAACGGCAGACGTACTATTAATGCTAGAGTACTAGCAATACTAGAGTGTCCTTCATGGTACATTAGCGATAAGGTGATAACAATTAAGGTAACGCATTTATAGTCACGATTGATAAGGCTGCCGCCTGGGACAGGCTAACATGGTCTGCCTTTGAAGCAAGGCTTTAGATGCTGTTACTCATTACTACGACCTTTATGACACGCGCGGGTTTAGAAACAAGACCAGGATCTGCACGCAGACAGGACCTATTTAGTTTGGTTAGCCATTGCACATGCGTCCGTCCATCACCGATCGTCTCGACTTAGTCTGGAACATATCGTGCATGAGAAAAGCGCATTGGAGTAGATTTCGCACACAGGGTTAATTCACTATAAAGGATTTCACGTGCGATTTAATACTGTTTCCACCTTGTGGGAAAGTGGTGAAGCCCTTTACTTACAATGTCCCAGCTATCACGTGCGACAGGTTTTCTATAAGTTGCTCTGTATTACATAGTCGCCCAGTGATCGCCCAGTAGTACTCATATCAACCTCTATCCTTCATGAGGCTACGCTCTCCTGCACACCTGGCACCTTGTTGGGTCCATGCAGCAAGCTGCCGCACTCACAGGAGGCTATCGATCAGCCTACACGAGGCGAACGCATACAGGCACTCAAGCAATCAATAATCCAAGATGTAATTTGCATTCAGCCGCTGATTCACAGCTAATCTTTCCGGTAGCCAAGCCAGAACAGAAGCTGATTGGTTCGATGGACCTAGCTTACACTCATTTGTTGACCTAAATATGTTGTACATTTTACCCTCAAAGAATTGGGCTGACTTGCTTTAAGGGCTTGTCTGAGTAAACGAGCTCCCGCTCTCTCTCTCTCTCTGGCTGACTGGTCTTTTCTCTGTCTCTCTCGTACTGGCCCCTTGGTTCGGCGTTCGTGTGAATTAGAAGTACCGGGAGCGGGTCTTAACACACCTAAAGCCCTCTATTTTGTATGAAGCTGGCGACTCTCAAGATAGTTCTGCTGAAATGGAAATTGTTTCTGAAGAGGGAATTTCTAATCAAAAAAATCACAGGTTCCTTGCCTTTTTCTTGGCTTTTTCGGCATCTTACACGTGTGTTCTCGTTTCGCGGTCACTTATTTTTCCCGATGGTGGAACAGAATTTCCTGACTTCTAGTGATGGGCCACTGATAGTAGACTGATCTTTTACGTTCAGATTAGCATATACCAGGTAGTTAAAACTACTTGAGATCGGAAGTGCCTATGTGGCACTTCCTAAGGACACGATTCTCTCTTCTCCTCAAGAAGGGTTATCGAAGGGGGTTAAGTAAGTTAAACCCTAGCAACTTCGATCTTCAGACCATGGTTACTATGTAGAGCAAAGAAGTCGGTAGAGGCCAGAGTAGTAAGAACAGTATATTGTGTACACAGAGGAACAGAGAATAGATGGAAGAAGTCTGACGTGGGAACACATGACCAACCAGGAGAGCCAACCGGGTCCAAGTGCCATTTTGACAGCAGTCAGGCCAGAAGGCAGAGGGAGCAATTCACGCGTGCAGGCTTGATATTCGTCGCCTTGCTAAGAACGCAGGTTTGCGGTGACTGTGATTGGCTGTTCCCAGACGTCGAGAACCGCAATCGTGAGATTCTAGTAGAGTTCATTTCGAGCTAGTCACAACAGGGTAAATATCAGTCGGTCCCAACCCTAAGCGTAACCCCAACCAAAACGTTAACTATGACTGATAGAAGCCAATAGGCGAGTTCCAGGAAGCACTTAAGAAAAAGAAGATACGATCGCTAGAGCTAAAAGTTTATTTGCCTGACTCCCAGGTTGCAGCTCACTCGACTGATCCCGGCCATATTTTTAAATTTAACGAGGCCGAAGTCCTCGCAAGAGGAGACAACGGCGTGAGCCGCAAGCTGCTCGAGTCAAATTTCTCAGGCTTGCAGTCAATCAACCAGCGCAATTAATTGTCCTTCCTATATTCCCTACGGAGTCTTTGGCTGAGGGGGCAGGGTGCAGCCCATCAACAATTTCGATGACAGTGAACATAATTTTAGCGTAATTATCAAGTCAGCATCCAACACGGAAGATGAAATCGCGGCTATTAATCACTCGGACTGGCTGGCTCACGACGGTTTTTATGGTTGAAACTACGCACGTCAATGCCTCTTCTTGACTAATTCTCGATTGGTCACCGCTGTCAGATAAGAAACCCTACTTAATAACCACCGTAGTTATGTCTGCGCTTATAGAAGCAACGGAGTAAGAACTGTCCTAAAATCCTTATAGCTGTCGGGTACCTTTAGTCAGAGGGTGGGCTGAACCCACAGGCTAGGGTTGTTTTGTTTATAATCTATTCGATGCGCGCTATGCATAGTGTAGGTAAAGCTGCAGGTGCTGCAGTTGTTGGACCTGTTGCCGTTTTTTCCCACCCTTAGCTCTATCACCGGTTGTAAATTCATGTGAAGAGACCGGCCGCTAGCAGAGTGACTGGTTTGGAACAGCCAACACATGTGCAAATCTAGTGACAGAGTGAGCGGATTGGGGGGTGCTGGTGGTAAGATGCAATGTGGAGACATTTGGATCGAGTGGTGAACGAGTGTTTCTAGCCACTCTCACCTTGTCAAACTCCGTCCTGGATGCCCTCTAGACGGACACAGAAATGTCAGTTGCCAACATATCTGCTTTCATAATATCCGACTAGGCCCAAAGGAATTCCAGGAGTGTCCTATAGGAGAATTAGAAACAGACTTGAAGGTAGGCAACTAGAACGAGGAACAAACAATCCTTCCCCCACGGTTTCCTTTCATATTAGTCATGTAGACTCTTATTAGACATAATTTGCCTTTTGTCATGAATAGATTTTATTTTGGGATTGTAGTGTGTTTTCTAAGTAAAGGAGTAAGGGATACCGTACCCTGAACGTAGGTCTGGCCGTAGTTGTCAAACATCTGGGGCAAATCTGACCTGACTTCTCTCTTAACCCATGAAAAGGCTGCAGAGGATTTGACTTCTCGCTTTTTGGCCTCCTATTCTATTCAGGTGGATTTTGACAAAGAGGCGGTTGCTGAATTCAGCTTTTTAAATTCATCCGAAATTATTGAATGACTTTTTAACCGGACCGTATAGGCAGATGAGAATTGTCTGTGCTAATTCCCAGGTAGTTGATCATTTTACGAGACCTGGCCGCACCTGCCAGGTTGATGAGATCCAGATGCTAGCAAGATGTGATAACCACATGAGCAGCGAGCTGTTTGAGCCATGCTTCTACGGTAGAACACCTTCGCGCGCAAGTTCCTAAGTCGCTGTATGCGTAAATGGGACGAAAAACAACGTTCAAGCGGCCCCGAATTTTTGAAAACGCTACCCTACGTTAAAAACACATGGGAAGTCGTCAGCCGCCTTCTCACAGACCTCGGAGTTAGAGTTGCACACCTAGCAGACACAACGTCGAGGCACCAGATCATATGGCTGAATGGCCTACTGTAACGGCAGGAAACGTCTGGAGTCGCTTACCGGATTTTGTCTAGTTGCGGACAAAGCAGCTACGTCGAAGAAACTGAGAGGCCACTCCGAATGCGAATAGCCGAGCGTGCAACAGCACAGTGACCTGACGTCAACTTCCACATCGTTGCTAATTCCACGGGACTCCACCGCACCCGCAAGGTTTATGACGTCGAAATTCTCACATGAACTGCGAGCTGCTCGAGTCTAGTAACAAACGCATTGACTTTCCGCCTCCATATTCTGTGCTGCGAATTTGCCAAGGAAGGATTATTAGCCACTTGAGAAGACTGCAGGCAGTGCCAGCAGTCACGGTCACGGTGAGCCAAATGGCCGAGTTTTCGTCATGCCAAGAATTGAGATGGGAATTAAAAAATTATGGCCATTAACGCCTCGGGGACGGACCAAAGAGCAGTAATCCCATCACCCACGACCTCCCAGCGATAAATACACTACGTGCTAAGTATTGTAGGCATATGCTGGCCCGGAAACTGCCTTCTATTAAAAGTGCAAACATTATGTCGCTCTGCGGTAACTGGCCCTGGTTTAAATGAGAATCCGAAACATCAAGCCAACAAACTTCTTGTTTGGATGATCGTATCTTCTTCCTGTCTGTCAACTTAATTTCAATGACGAGGATGACCTGTAAAAAGTGCCTAACTACGCGCGTGAGAAAAAAAATAGTTTTGGTCTTGTTTAGAATTGATGTTAGGACTTATTCGCGTAGAGCCTAACTGCACAACAGCTGAGGACACTTTTTGTGTTCCAATTTTGCATTTTGTCTTGACTGTTATTGGACTTATAAATCGGAATTCGTTCTCCCAGAAAACAAGTAATTTCCATACTCATTCTCTGTCAGTTTGCTTGCTTTTTCAACCAATCACTTTCAAGATTTGGCCGTTCAAAAACGGACAAGTTTTCTGTATTAACTTTTTATAAAAGCTAAACAATCGCCACCGAGAGGTGCTAGAGTTGGGATCTGTAAATCGGACTTGTAGACTCATACATTTATCTGACCTTTGGCCAGCCGCCCTATAAACCCTTTTAACAGCAAGTTAATTACTTAATCTTACAACCTTCTGATTGAGGACTGTTCCTTGGCATCTTGTAGAATATAGAAGATCGACCACTGTGTGGATCACTTAACGCCCCGGGTGACCAAAAAGTCTCCGCTGTTGCGACCACAGACGCTCCGCCAGTTTTAGTAAATGGGGCTGCACCGATGCCCCACCGAAAATCTTCCAATGACTCCAAGGACGAACGTCTCCTTTACCCAAATGACCCGTCTCCTGCCCTCTCTAGCCATTCGGACGGTCCACCAAGTTGTCACAGCAATGATGGCTCACTTTCGGATAAGTCGGTAAGTGTTCTCTGTGTGGTATCAGAAATCTGATTTGTCATGCCTGCATGTACTTAAAATACCAACACCTTCAGTAATGTTTGAAATTTTTACACAATCCGTGCATGAATAGTTCACTTGTTTCTGCCTACTTCAGCTGACTTCCTAAGAGCGCAGAATACGCTAAGCTATGAGACCACAGGTTGATCTAAGTGGACAACTGTAGATGGATAATGGGAGGATTTATCCTCTCCACCAGAAGTAAATATTTTGTTGCTGCTGTTCTTTTCCAACTACTGGGATGATTCTTCTAGTTGACAATTTGGTATTGATGAAAAGTTCGGCTAGTCAACACAGGTAGGTTAAGCCGCACAGAAAATACTTACCGAATCCTCCTTATTAAGGACCCGTTCTTCTGTTTATCACTCTGGAGCGAAGACCAACTGCTGTGAAAATCACCTGGTCGCTTGCTAACGGGTGATAAAATAGTAAGGCAGTGTAAATTGAGGCATGATTATATGTGTTGGGAATGCGTCCATTCCTTCGATGATGCATGCACACTCAAAGGCGATCGTCAGCTACCCCACTGTCTGGCTTGCGATGTCTCCTCAATTCCGATTGGTCCATATCCGACTGGACAGTGTCTCGACGCGGACCATTAACACGCGTAGCCTTTGAATGACAATGCCGCTGCTCGTAGTCACTGGCCTTCTCTTGCTTCTCTCGAACTGGACCTTGGGTACCGCGGTCGGGCTATCTTACAGTTTGTGCTAATTAAAAGTACCAGGCATGGGTCATGACAATATGTATGACGCTATCAGGTAGTTAGTCCCCGTCTCGAGTTAGTTTTCATGAGCCAGAGGCCGCAGACAATTTTTGGACACTTACCTAAGTCCACTGGGCCAAGCAACCGAATACTAGACTACATGACCTCTTTACACTTCCGTTCTTTCTCTATTGATTTATGTACTGACGCGTGGCCCAAATGTGATCTGGTAGTTCTACAACACGAAGTCTATAAGGTCGCTTAATTGCCATCCCAGCTAACACTTCCGTTAATGTAGCTGCTCGGGCTGGTTATGCTGGGTTTGCATGCTTTTTCTAGACGCAACTTCTATCGGATCCAGAAAGTGATTTAATTATTCCAGGCCGCGAAAGGGGGTATGGTTATCTCACGTATGGCCAGCCTTTTTCAGCTTATCTCACGTTGCATGCTACTTTGTTTACTTCCACTGCCTGAAGGTGGATCTGTATGAATTTTTTACAGGTGTCCGACCTGCCGGAGCTTTCGGAAAAACTCAACCAAGTCTACGATCTAGCTAACCGGCTTCAGCTAAACAAGGTGACCACTAACTTATCTAATTAGTTTCACACACACATTCGTATCTCTAATTTAGCCTCTTGACCCACAAGAGCCGACAGTCACTTCACCTTTAATGGCTTATGACCATGTGAACTTACATTGTGCACTTGCATGCATTGCGATTTTCGGAGTGTCTTGACTAAAAATATGTTTTCCGTAGTCTGCCGTCTCTCGCGGTACTATGTCTGGTCTATCCCAGGAAGTATTGCGTATCCTTGCTGTGACCGTGATTAACGAAGGTATGCACCTCTTCTAGAAATGCTGGAAGGATAACCCTAGTGCAGCCTGAATGTAATTCAACAACAGCAGGAGCTCTGTTAAGTTCCCAATGGCTCCTATTCAGATCCTAAAACAACAGGATCTATTTGGCTGGTTGACAGTTATCTGACATCTACCAGGGGCGCGTTTGTCTAGCTTTCGGGACAATTCAACCGCCGCGAACGCTGAAACCCGCAGCTGTCCTGAGAGTTAGATGCAGCCAATATTTGAATTACTGGACCTTAGAAGCTCTGTTGGAGACGCCTATATGCAGGCCTGTTAAAATAAAAAACATATTATGGGTCTGTCAGACCAGCGGCAATCCCTATTGTTGCCTCCGGAAGTAGATCGGGCATCGGTGAATTACGCATAACAGATACGCCGTATTGCAGATATTGCTGTGCTGGAAATACGCTGGATCCCCAACACATTTTGTTCTAGCACCCGTCATCTTTCAGTAACGAAAACGGGATCAAGGCGACCAGAGGTAAATGTGGGCACGTGGACTGATCAAGTTAAACACACAATCCATGCGTACAGCACGCAAACTTGTAAACAGATAGTATTGCCGGCAAAGAGAGGGGGGACTAGAATGGCTATTTCTGGTTTATTAACCGTCGTGAGCCAGTTATACCCAGATTCAAATGGTGTCCCACTCGAGCCTCGAACTAGCGACCTTTTTGATCAGAGTCAAGCGCCGTAACCGCTGAGCCTCGAGCGCGTTGTCTCTCCGATTTAGGTTAGGGGGATATTGACACTCATTGATAAACGTTCATCTGACCGCTAACGGAACCCATCTGTCTCGCGTTGCCTCGGATTTCGACAAAGGTCCTGGTTAGGGCCTTTGACTCTGGTCAAAAAGGTCACGAGTTCGAGGATTGGGTAGGAGATCACTTGGGTCAGGATATGACTAGCTGACGACGGCTAATAAGCCAGAAATTGCCATTGCAGTCTCCCTTGTCTGTGCTGGCAATATTATATATCTAGAACTACCAGCTGTTACGGCTATCAGGGCTTCTGTCGAGGCGTCAAGCAGAGCGGGATAGATGAGTTACGTTAGCGGTCATGTGAACGTTCATTAGTGAGTGATGCAAACTTTTTCTGAACTCCACATGCACTGGAAGTTATTCAGGGGGAGTAAAACCGCATCCCTTGTAAGTGGAAGGAGGCTAGAGTTATCTCGTCAGTTATCAGTCTTCCAACGCACGATGTTTAATGCACCATAATACATTAAAGCGCGCCAGGTTTATTTTATTAGAGAGTGTATTGATTTACCATGAGAATGGGTCCCTCGGGCTTGATCCTACTTTTGGTCCCAGATCAGCACGCAAAAGCCCCATCCTTCAGCAATACACGACTGGGTTTAATAAAAAGTATATAGCCTGGGAAATACAGAAAAAAGGAAATATTAATCAAAAATAAAGTTTATAAAGGTAGAAAAACAGGAACAAGTATTTAAACAACGTACTGTTTGTCAACAAAAAAACGTGCCATAATAAAAATGTGCAATTATTTAAATATTGGAAAATTAAAAAAACAACTAAATAAAACTAAAATCAACTTGCTAAAAAACGAAAACTTAAGCAAGCTTAACGTACTGAATTTAAAATTATCTAAAACTAAAGTTAACATTGTTAACATAATAATGAACTGGAAACGAAACGGAAAGTTTAACTTATATAAGTAATACAAATAAACTAAATAAAATAAATTTGCCTGAATTTGCTGCGCAGGTAAATTGAAGGTTGCGGTAAGTTGGACCCCAGGTAAGTTGAAGTAGACAACCTCCTAACCTAAAATTGTTTTTCAGGAATATCAAGAAACCCAATAAACTATAATGTATTAATAAGTAAAAAAATGTTCAAGTTTGTCACACCCAATAAACTATAAGTAGGTGAAAAAGGAAAGTAAATTCCTGTGTTTATTTATGGCGCACTATTTTGTTGCGAAAAAAATAGATTATTGAAATAATTTAGGGGACCCAAAATAGTATTCCACCGATCTCAATCACACACTCACCTAGCAGCCTCAACTTCATTTACGCACGTGCGTCATACAGCCTGCAGGCGTAGGTGGTTCTGCAGTTATGCATGCTGATACAGAAAGCAACAGAAAAGTACTCTACAGGCAGGTGAAAGCCAGAAAGTTACTTGAAATCAGAATTCCACTAACGTAGACGCGGCTATCAGTGCTCTCCCCACCCCACCTCTGGCAGGTCCCTTTTTAGCTTTGATCCACCACCCCCCCCGGACAAACCGTGACGACGGGCGACGAGCTGAAGAGCTTAGCTTAGCTTTGCAACAAGTTGCGTTCAGTGCAGTTGCAACGCGCGACATTTGTGCCATAACTCGCCTGCCGAATGCAGCTTGGATTCTTTGCTTGTGGCGAGCATTAGTGCATAGGGGGCTCGCTACCTCTATACTGCAGCGGATGCTAAGATATAGTGTCTGCTCCGCGACAAGGGAGGCGAAGCTGGACTGGAGTCATCAAATGCCGGATAATTCGTGCCCAAGCGGTACTTTGATCGTTCTTTTTTTTCAGCTTAACCCTAGTGCATTTATAGTCGCATCGTGGTGGTCGGCAAGCATAGAGTCTGGCGGACGGCGACATTACCTATCCCTCTTCGTTCTCCAATGTTCGCTCCCCTAAAGTTAGGCTTCGTCACAAACAACTATTCCAACGCTTTCTTTCACTGGCGCTCCGATCCCCCGAGGCTTGATCTCGCAGCCACTTCTGGCTAACTGATAACAGCTGCGCCAGCGTCCCTTATCGTTGGGCTTTCCATTGGCCCCCAACAGTTGACCTGAGTTTATTCAGTCATGTACACACGTTCGCGCACTCCCGCGTATACACGTGTGTCCAAATTAGCACGCCTTTCTAAGGGCCACTTACCACACGACTTCGTTGGCCAGCGCCGCAGGGAGCCTTTGCAGGCGACATTCCCACGGGCAAATTGCAACACACCAATAACAACAAACCACTTAAACTCGCTTCACAATCCTACTTAAGCAGCTGCCACTACTGTCTCATTCTCTCTCAGGTCTGGCTGGACGCAGTCAACGCGAGCCTTGGCTTCGCCAGTGGCGACTGCCACCTAAGGCAGCAATTGGGAGTTCTGTACACAATCAATCACTTCTTCTGGTGACTTCTGCCTTTTCACTTCCAGCCTGGGATTTGGCCTGATGATTGTAGTGATCTAGGCACAACGTCTACTTAGACGACTATAAGAGTACGCGTTACACTAAGTGTATTTACTTTTGATGATTCGTCTCTCCTCTCTGGAAGACTGGGCAAATGGAGACCACCCTGGGGCTCTGGATGTGTACGATGCTTTCATTCTTTTATGCCTCACGAGCTTATAAAAAAACACACGTACTCTCTATTATAGTTTTTGGGCCTCTTGGGTGGCCACCCAGTCCACATCATTCACTCTTACCTCTCTTCCTCTGTCCTGCGTAATGCTGGTCTTCTTATATTGTAACATCCATGCCAGCTAGCCCGCAATCGACTGGAATGGCGTTTCCTGAAAGCCTTGTGCATAATTTCATCGAGGCGTTTAGAGGCAAGTATGCTTCCGCAATTTGGATTGGCCTATCGTTCACAGGGTATACTGTGGTTCTACAGCTAAGCTCAGAGTACCTTCTGAGCACCACAACCGAGAATTGAAAATCAGGCAGGATGAATGCCTCGAGGCGTTTAATGTAACACCCCAGAACATCACATTCGTCCTTTACATGAAGAAGTATTAAGGCTTCTAGATTTATACCGACCAGGACACGATTGCATGCCCGCTCTCTCCCCGCTAGCCCATCTTCAAGCAGTCTTTGCGCCTAGGTGGCGCACGAGGCACAGGAAGGGAGTCGACGGCACGCTGTTGTCCTTTCTTGTCATACTTCATTTTAAGTTCAAATTTTTGTCAAAAATAATTTATGTAGTAAACCTCATATACCCATAGGGCTAGCATTTTTACCCTATGGTTATAGGGTTTTTTGGGGTGGATAAATAGGATGGGCAGGGAAGGGAATTTTTAGACGTGTAAAGTGGAAAAATGTAGTCAAATTTAATTCCCGCGGCCACTGGGAGTCAGTTGCTTCGCATGTAAATTGAAGGTATGCGCGGCACTTCATGCTGCGGACTATACTTATCTTATTTCAGAGCTGTAAATTGGTCCTCAGGCAATTAAGGTAGACGACCTCCTTACCACCATTTTAATTTTTTGGTAATTTCAAGAAGCCTGCAATTTGATAATTGGGTTTTTCCGCAATGCTTTAAACAATAATACAGTTTAGGAAAATTTACAGATATAAATCACCAAAAATTCTAAGTACAATAAAATAAAAATGCATACAGCAGTTATTAACGTATGTTCAACTGCGTATTGTAATTCCCCACCCATAAAAGCCTATCACCACCACTTTCATAGGAAAATATGCTGGAAGTAGGGATTACTGAGGTGCACTACATAAACTATTGTTGCTAAATTTTCTTTATTATAAGACCTGGCATAACTAAGGGGCGGTAAACGAACTACTGTGTATGTACACACTGCGTGTGTGTTCCCACCACAGACGACCGATCAGCTAGCCGGTGGCCTGTTACTGGTGGCGCGGAAGAGAATGAAGTCGACCTTTGTACCTATTCACATTTTAAGTCGAAACGAAGCTCGTCCAAAAGCCTACTAGATCCTACAATTATACTTTCGTATTTTTCTTCGAATTTAAAACGTTGACATTTCATGACATAGGCAATATACAGCATATATCGGTGGACGAGCCGTGTCGAGGCCAGCGACCGTTCGTGCAAATGTTGACGCGTGTTAGCTGGAAGGGCGGCGTTATCTGCCACCTAGATAATGTTAGGCGCTGTGTGTGTGTCGTAGCCCACAGTTGGATCAGGAAGCCCTGCCGGAATCCAAACTGGGAGTATTTGGGAGACGGAGAAAAGCCGCGACCTCGACCGGCTTGAGCCACAGGTCCGCGGGAGCGAGGTGGGTGCCTGGCCGAGAGCTGCAGGCGAACAGATGACGGCAGTCATGTGGCGAGACGCCGCAGTCGGGACAGCAGTCGGGTATGGATGGGTCGAGCCGGTGCTGGTACTGGCGAAGGTGCATGCAGTAGCCACTGCGTAGCTGCGCCAGGGTACAGCGAGTGACCCTCGGGAGATGTCGTTCCAAGGCCGCAATCGGAGGTGGATAGCCACCCAAAAGGACCGGGGGACGGTAACCTCGTTTCTCCTCGACAACGACTATCTGGTGGAGACGCTGGAAGCCTGTCTTGGTGGCAGAGCTATCAACAGGTAGATCCGCGAGAGACGAGGTGACAGCTTCCTTGTGGAGTGCTCGAATAGACGGCCGGACGTTGCGGCAGGGCTCGGGAGCGGTGCAACGGTGATGATTGGGATGGCCGGGTTGCGAACAACTCCACCAGAACTGCTGGCTAAGGAGAGTGTTGTGATGGGCGACCGGTAGAACAGAAGCCTCCGCATGAAGATGATCTATAGGCGATGTCAGTTCCATGGGAGAACGCTATCCCGGGGGGAATCTTCATGCAACTTCTTGAACCATCTGTCGGAGCCCCTAAAATCCACAACCCTCGGCCATAGAAAGAGCTAAGACTACTAAAGATCACTAATACTTGCAAATTACTTATCTTCCACTTCTTACTTTGCAGTGTCACAATTTCTAATGGTCCCCCTCCCCTTGTTTTGCAGCTTGTAGTTAGAATTTTCCGCCCTGACAAGACGACCAAAGCAATCTTAATCGATCATGGCATGACCGCCGGTGAAGTGGCATCAATGCTTATCGAGAAGAACTTCCTTGAACCCTCCATTAACTTGTGTCTAGTTGAGAAAGTTCCTTCGCTCAAAGTTGGTGAGTTGTTTTATAAAAGTTTTTATGTTCCTAACCTGTCCTAGAACGTTTCAGGAAAAGTAATATTCTGCAAAACACGCCTGAGAAATGAAAATTAGATGCATCCTTGAGAAGAATTAATGACTTTTTGCATCATCAAAGATAAATGTTGAGTAAACACTACGAATCCATTGAGTTTTCTCCCTAGACAGCTGAATTGATGATTAGCCAAGAGCCTTTGTAGGCAAAAGTGCACATCTTTCCGAGCTTGTCCTTATTGATGATATTGCGAGTTCATTCAAAGAATCTCATAGATTTAAAGGTATATTTAAAATTCGGCATGTCGGCGTAGACTCTACGCGTTTGAATTCAGTCGATTTTATTTTGGAAAAATTATGTTACCTCGGACACAAAAAGTATAGTTTCAGTGAAAACAAATTCATTTTTTGAACACCGTCAAAAAGCTTATCTTTTCGTTCTGAAGGGCGAAATTGAAAAACTCGGAATCGAAACCAAAGCCTAGTAGTTCGCGTTTAAACAAGATGTCACTCACGGATAGACTGTCTTTGTCTGCAGGCGAGGGAGATGCAGAACATCTCGATTCGTTTGGTTTACTTTGAACGTTTAACTTTATAGCTACCCGTCTGGTGCTTCCATCTCTTTACATGCAATGAAATATATGCTTGTTTTTTTTTCAAGACAGCTTTTTGAAATGCTACGATTTTCGACCGAGAAGTTGGTGCCGAGGCTAACTATATTTATATTTATGTATATTTATGTGTAATACTTGCGTAAAAGTTGCATTTTAGAGTGACTGTACACTCTTCAGTCGATTACCATTCACGACTTTATGTGTTTTTATGGGGTTCAAATAGTTGCTGTAAATTCCAGTTAAACACTAAGCGCTGTCAATGCTTGCTGAAGTTAGTATCTGTTTACACTTGTTCCCACCTTCGCATACTGTTATTCTGATTACAGTCACAGAAGATCGGTTTGATTTACTTTTCATCACTTTGATGTACGAGCTCCTATTCCTTTCTCACAGAAACACATTATACTTTATGTATAGTCGTCGTAGCAACCTCCATACAGGAGGAAAAAGTGCACGCCAGTCCACACCTCCCTTTTCTCCTCGTTAGGCCACGTATAAAGTATTTTTTTGAAATTCAGGCCAGTTGGAGGTGGAGCGCGGCACGTATGATTTTCATCCAAAAGTCTGAGAAAATGTGACTGGGAGGCCTCATTTCGGTGACAACTCCTACGCACACGGAAGCCTGCTCAATTACCCAGTAGTGTTTTATTGCCAGATACCCACGTTTGCGAGTGCCCGCTAAGCGCACAGCATATTATAGGCCAGAACATAAAATGCCGACCCTTTAATGAAGCTGTGCCAACGGGGTTGGGAAAAATTAGTAAAGTTGGCCGAACGTTGAAAGCTTGCCGTCCTCGAACTGACCTCCAACTGCTGCCGTCAAGGTGTTCGTGCTGCGATAATGCTGCGTCCGGTCAGGTGACCTCGTCAGGTCCCATCGGGGGCAAAAGACATGTCCGCGCCTGCTCCCTGTTCACCTGGCAATCGTCTCTGGCCAGTTTCGGGGATCACCGGGCTTCGCTCGCCCTTCCCTACTTTTTAATGCATACCTCTGCGTAACAGTCGCCTGGTCCCAAGCATGCCGCTAGTGTAGCCGGCCAAGGATTTAGAGGTCGGCAGACACCTAACGGAGTAATTCACGCATTCAGCTAGCCGGATGTGATGCCAAACGGGATTGTTAAACACCACAGCACACAAATGCATAAAGAGGAAGAAGGATAACGAGATATTGACAAACAAGATATGTTGACATAAAAGAGGGAGGGGGGAATATGTTACGAGAAGTTACCAAAGGGCCTGTACAAATGATCTATTTGGAGTGAGGGGCCATCACAGAACATCAGTTAGATACCGATGGGCAGTGCAGCGCTGTCGGCAACTGCAGGTGAGGGCCATGGTGGTGCTGACGGCGAGGAGATGACTATACGAACGCGACGGCGATACGTTAAGAGGGGGAAATAGTGTCAGCGAAGAGACAATAGGCGTTCACACCATTCTCATCCGGACCCGTGCCATAAGTGACCTTGGTATGTTAAAACACCCATGGTTCGGGCTGGTTCGTTGCACTAGTCAGGCAGACAAATCGACCAAAACTCTTTGAAATATGCATAAAAATCGATACATAACCAAAGGCAGACTAATGATGGGTTAAAGAAGATGCTCGTGTCATGCGTACGCAAGCCTCAAAGTGGGACAATCGAGTCACAGTTGATATGACGAGCGACCTCAACCGATAGCCCTGTATTCTTCTTCTTCTCCCCTCTCGCTGCGGTCCATTGTGAGTTCCTGCGTTTACTATTATCCGCGCAGATATCAGGCTGAGAATAAGCTAGAATACTTCCAGTGCACGAATTCCGTTTAATTAGCCTTTGCGTTTACACCCTTATCTGCCTCCACAAAAGCTTCGTGTCTGCCCACTTGAAACAGTGCTTTTAGACCATGCCGGCTCTGATGATCAAGGGAAATTCTAAAAGCATATATGAGTGGGTGACAGTTAGATATGAAAATGTGCTCGAATAACATTGCCTCATGGGACTTTGAAATCCAACGTGGAAATCATGTTCCCAACAGCATCTCAGGAGAGACCACAGAAGAAGGAATAGTGTGTCCCCGATGAGATCTGTGGATACACCTAGTTTAAGGTGGTCCAACCAGAAAGGTGGACTATTTCCATTCACTTGACTTTTTTACTCCTGAGGCTTCTCCCTACGCCATCTGATAGTCGCTGTCCGAAGTCAGGAGCTTTTCTTAGCATTATTGGAAGATTTAACTTGCCCATAACTGGTTTAACCACAGGGAGAGCCTTATTGTTTACGCAAATACGGGAAACTCCGTGTATCCGGTCGAGGAGAGGAAGTGGATTGCCTTCAGCATCGACATCTTGCCAGAAATAAGGTCCACGCACTTCCTAATCGTGGCCGAGTAACTTTCTCCCAAATCTATATTGACAGCGTTTTGGTTTTTCGAGTTGGTATCCTTATCAGGAATCTGATATAGACTCCCGTTGATGAACATTCACCGATCGCTAACGTAACTCACTTGTCGCGCTCTGCGTTGGCGCTCACGCTTGAGAACGGCCATGAGCCGGGAAGCGGCTAATGGTGTAAGCAGATAACATTGCCGACAAAGACAAGGGAGACAGGAATGGACATTTCTGGCAGTCATATCCAGCCTCACCATCCAAGACTCGGCCCTGCGACTTGTTGAGCAGAAGCTCAACACTCTAACCAGTGAGCTACCAGTTTATGAACGGAACTCACTTGTTCCTCTCTACTTCGAGACTCACTATCGCTGAAGGCTAATGAGTTATAAACAGCTCTTTCTGTTTTCCTTGTCTTTGTCAGCAACACTCATTTGTCTACACTACTAGTCGCTGTGTGGCTACTGGCGGGGCTCGAGAGAAAGCCCCAAGGCAGAGCGGGACAAGTGAGTTCCGTTAGCGATTGATGAGCGTTCATCAATGAACTTCAATATCCCCTATCGAAACTGGCTGAGCGTCGAGCCCGCGGCCCCATCATAAGGGCTTTGGACTTCTGATCGAAACCGCTGCGGGTTCGAAGCTCGGGTGGTAAAACACTTGGAATTGCGTATGACTGGCTGATGACGGCCAATGGGCTAGAAATGGTCATTCATGCTTCCCTTCTCTTGACCGACAATTTAATTGGATGTACACTCCACTGCCCTATATATTTTCACCATAATCTTCTATCTATGTGGTATTAAATACAATCATATGTTATCGTAAGTTACCATACTAACAGCCTAGGTATTAGCTACAATTCCCAGACACTTATTTCGCTGCGAGGGGTCCGGCTCATCAGTAGGTCCCCCAGCTTTCCCTGTCTACTTTCTGGTTGATATACCGGTTTTAAAAGTCTGTCCGTTGGCAGCAAGTGCATATTTCGCAGTGGTTGACAGGTTTCAAGCCAAATACACACTTACGATTTAATCCTATTCCTATAGACCTTGAATATGCTGATGTATGCCGCGAGTAGAGATTAATTTCCCAGGAAATTAAAAAAAGCTGAATTATATCTAGGTGAAACGTCCTATATGCGTAAATTGAAATCTGATCTGAGATAATATTGAGAGTGCTTGCCAGGTGATGTAAGTAAATCGGAGGTAAGTCACACGAACTTCTGCGTTTAATTTCCAGTTCTTAACGGAGAAATGGGAGTGTCTTGTAATCGCTGTGAGGTCAAGCACATTTTAGACTCTTCGGTTATAGGTTAAATGGTAGCCAAAACTTCAATCGGTGCACGGATTGCCTATATGGACTTCACCAGCTAAAAGCTACACAGTGCTACCAAATGCAGTTAAAAGCTTCTCGTCTAAATTTTTCACAATTGGGTCAATCGAATTATTGAAGTCTGTCAAACCCCTAACAACCAAGGTTAACCTAGTAGTCGATCCGGTGGATCCTCGATGATTGCTTAGGAAATCCTGCCTGGTAGTCAGCTTACTGCGTCTATATTAGTGAATTCCAAACGTGCAGTAAACCGGGCCAAACAAACCGACCCAAGTGTGATTAAATGCACGGCGCAAAGTGAGCTTCGTATCTCAAATAGCAGAGCGTTGGCTGCGCAAAAACCTTCTCTGTTGTGTGAGTTCGACTCCCTTCGAGGCCGCGAATTTATCACAATTGGGTCAAACGAACTTTTCATTATGGGATTTACCTGGTACTGAATATCCGCGTTTTTGGTCCACACCTGACAGACTGTACAGCCTTTCTTTTCCTGCCTTACATTGTGATCTTTGTAATACGGCGGCTCTTTCAATCCAAGACTTTTTCTTTTCATAGAACGCGTTTTCGAGGAGACGGAGAAGGTAGCAGACTGCATCCTCGCCTGGCCAACACGCAGTCAAAACATGATATTCTTCGAAGAGAGGGAAAGTCACTACGGCTTCATTGAGTCTCCCAGGGTAAATTACTTATTATTTTGGGGTATTAGCTAAACCCTTTCGACACACGGGTTGGGCCGTTTTTCATGCGAAATGAATAGCGGTTACTGAGTTTTCAGTAACTGCAACTTTTTTTACTCCCCAGGGGAGATTTTTAGACACCTCCAAACCATTTATTTTTGCCTGCATTGGACAGACTCACAATTTTTTCGCCAGAAAGAAGCCTGCGTACAACAACAAATAGACTTTGCCCGAAAGAAGATCGCAGGAAAGTTGAAGTTCAATAAAAATAGGAAATACGAAAAAATTTCATTTTCTTTACCCATGTTTGCATTTTTATTTTTTATTTAATTTGTTATTGGCATTTTATTCGATCCCACTTTTATCGCGTGCTTTCAAGATCTTGGTAGTAGAGACTGTGAAAGTTCCCATTTTTCCGTTTGATTTACACGTAGTGCATGCCCTCCGAGACTGCGTAGACAAATGGCTGTACGACGACTCCGATGACTAAGCCCTGTGTAGATTACGGACGTATCAGTACATTTTTCGCTCCTACGCAAGCAATGGAACGGGATTCCTGGCCAAGCTTAGGGAGCCAACTCATTTTTCACGCCCAGGAACGTTCATAAATCATAGGAAGGCTCTTAAAATGTGTGGGACAAGCTTTAGACCGTGATCCTTTTCATGTCAACGTCTGCGACGGACCCCATCGCCAGTTGACCAACAGACTGGAACAGGTCACTGATGCATGAGATAGGAAACTAAAGGAGTCTGAGATCAACTCTGAAGCACCCTTCTTCGACGCAATTTTCAGCACTATAATTCTGACACGCCTGAAGCAATCATGGTGCGTTAAAAGTTGTGGCTCTTGGGGGCCCCCTGCCCACGAGTTATCTAAGTCCTTCCCTCGAATGGAGGTCATGTTGTCATGACTCCTTGAAACTACCTTCGCTCCAGAGAGATCCAAATTGGTTTATAGCACGTACTAGATGGCAGTTTCACGTCGTATCAGCCGTTGCACTGATCGCTACCCTGGATTTTCTGTTTCGGAAAAGACTACTAGAATACGGTAAGTGAAGCCGAGCCTGATGCTGACCAGTTGTTAGTGCAGACTTCTTGAGCGGTGCGCGGCGCGTTTTCTCGAAACTGTTGAAAATTAACACAAAGGCCAATCACATTTTATTGATAAACTTCTAGCATAGTTCCCGAATGCGAAAAAGCGAGTGTCCATCAGCTACTGAAGAGAATCGAGATCGCTAGACTATGGCGTTGTTATGTATTTGCTGCTGATTCTAATGGTGACCTGAAAACTGAATAGAGCTCCTGTTCCAACAAACAAGACTTCCCTTCCTCAATAGCTGGAAGCCCTTTGACTAGATAATTTTCCTCTCATCTAAACCGCCGCAGTCGTCAAAACAATTGAAACCAGGACATGCGATTTCAACGTTTCAAAGTTCACCCTGTGTGAAACTTGTGCGTTGCCAAGCTGTGCTAAGCTGTTGAAGCAACTGTGCGCGAGCCAAGCTCCCCAGTCCTTTGACCGAGAGTTCACTGACGCACAACAAAGTCACTGAGTGCCCAAGCACCCCATCCCCCCTCCCTCCCCCCCAACCTATCATTTCTGGATGTAACTGTCACGCTCACGGGCTTCACAAGTGCACATTTCGGTTTGCGGGTTTAACTCGGATTGAAAAGGCATCCGCACCCAAAACTGATTTTCCAATACCTACAAATATCTTGATTAAATTACCCGTAAGACACGGGTATATGAACACCCTCCCCCCCGTCCCAGGTAATGCAGGCGACCTTGCGTTAAATTCCTAGGAGGTTAGGGTTATTGAATAAGTCAAGATAGGCGAACAAACGTTCAGCTTTTTAATCTCCGGAGAAATTAATCGCTGATCGCGGTATATATCAGTATATTGAAGGTCTATAGGCGAAGACCGAAATTGTAAGTGTATATTTGTGTTGAAACCCGTCAACCCCTGTGAAATATACACATGCTGCCTTCAGCCAGTCCTCAGAAGTAGTAGTATTATAGAATTATATTATAGTATAGTCTATATACTATAGACTATAGACTATATAGACTCTATATAGATATATATGACAATGATGTTATACCATACTTGTCATTGTCATATAGAATTCACACTACTTGTAGTGCTACTTGTTTGTAGAATGGACATTTCCGTGGTTATTCTGCGGCAGTCGGCTGTCTTCGACGAAAATGTTCATCGAATTCTAGGGTCTGACCCTTAAAAGTCATGTACCATCCACCTACTTCCATGTCATGCACCTAATAATTTCCGTGATTATTTCCTTGATATATATATATTCACTCAGAAATGTGCGAACACCGATCGAATAGGCTTCCGAACTAAACAAAGTTCATGTGATGGTCAGAGGTCCCCAACGGGTGACCGCCTGCCAGGCCGATTCCGGCCAAGTCATAATAGCAGTAAAGGGTATATGACAGCATTTGGTGGTAACTTGATGCACAACTGTTTCGGGCTTATTAGCCTTCATCAGCCAAGCATAACCCTGAACACCAGCTGGTCGGACAACACAAACAAACGCGCTCACAGACACGCAGTTGGTCCACCACTGGTGTTTATCAGATGGGTCATAAGCACTTCATCGAACCGCAATTCATCAGCAATTCAACACTGCGCCGTCTGTGAGTGCGTTTGTTTGTGTTGTCTAACCAGCTGGTTTTCAGGGCTATGCTGTGCTGATGAAGGCTAATAAGCCCGAAACAGTTCTGTATCAAGTTATCCCAAATGCTGTCATATACCCTTTACTGCTATTATGACTTGGTCGGAATCGGCCTGGCAGGCGGTCACCCGGTGGGGACCTCTGACCACCACATGAACTTTGTTTGGTTCGGAAGCCTATTCGATCGGTGTTCGTACATTTCTGAGTGAATATATACCCGATCAGCAGTGACAGCAAATGGCAGGTGGCGAGGCGCTGATGAACTGCGGTTCGATGAAGTGCTTATGACCCATCTGATAGACACCAGTGTTGAACTAACTGCGCCGTCTGTGAGTGCGTTTATTTGTGTTGTCCGACCAGCTGGTGTTCAGGGTTATGCTTGGCTGATGAAGGCTAATAAGCCCGAAACAGTTCTGTATCAAGTTACCCCCAACTGCTGTCATATCCCCCTTTACTGCTATATATATATATATATATGCATACAGACTATAGACTATACTATAGTCTATACTATAGTATTGATACTACTGAGGACTGTCTGAAGGCAGCATGTGTATATTTCACAAGGGTTGATGGGTTTTAACACAAATATACACTTACAATTTCAGTCTCCGCCTATAGACCTTCAATATACTGATATATACCGCGATCAGAAATTAATTTGTCCGGAGATTAAAAAGCTGAACTTTCAAAACCGGTATAGCAACCAGAAAGGAGCTAGAGAAAGCTGGGGTGACCCACTGATGAGCCGGACCTCTCGCAACTGTGTCAAGCAGCGGCAGAATACCGGCGAAACACGTGTCTGGGCCTTTTAGCAAGTATCTAGGCGTTTAGTATGGTAAGTTACAACGTCAATATACGTACGAACGTATTCGATTCATTCATGATCAGGCGCGTACAATAATATCAAGGAGGTTAAGTAAACAATCAACGGTACTTAATGGGGGGGGGGTTGGGGGAATTGTTACGAGATCAAAGGGGAGCAAGGGGAAGGAGAGACGTGTCCTACAATAAGCTCATATTAACTGGTCATCTCCTCGTCTGCTTATCACCTCGCGGCATGATAGTAGGTGTGCGGACAGATGTTGAGTTTGTTCTCGGCCACGGAAGCCATAGGGCCACTACGAATGCTTTCTGCGCACATAAGATCGGGTTCGTGAGTCGTATGGCAACGGCTTCTGCCGTCGCAAGTATCCGTTGGCGCAGGAACTTGGAGTGTTTCGTTGGCACTTTAAACAAGACTCGAAACGCTTGTTTTAGGTCTACCTGGTGACCGCTGCCAACCAAGTGAGCCAAAATCGCGCTAATTATTGACTTGACCTCGTCTTTGTTTAAGCCAGGCAGGATGGTGTTCCCGCATGCGCTTGGATATCCGCCTAGTTGTCCGACCAATGTAACTTGCCCCACAGGAGCATGCAAAGTTGTGATGCACATTGATGAGGTCTTGAACGGGAGTCTATCCTTGTTTTCAAGGGGAAGAAGTGTAGTGCTTTAAAATACTAATCTTAACTTAGCTGCTGGATACGTAAGGGCGATTGCAGCGTTCAGGTGAAGCTATAGAAGTTCACTTGCTGGATCACCTTGAAATGGCCATGTAAGAAATAAGGTTTTCTGATCAGCCGTCGGTACTTCCGATTTTGGTGGACGTTCTTCCATAAACTTATTGATGAACTTCTCGGGAAATCCATTTTCTTGTAGGGTGTTTTACATGAGCACGAGTACGGGTTAATTTTGTGGTAAGGTCGGTTTGGGACACTTGAATAAGTACCCTCTCTGGAAGTTAATGCTGCATAACTGGTGGGGGGGGGAGGGGAGTTCGTATTCCCGTGCTTTAATGAAGCACATTCTCGAGAGTCCTTATCAGGCGTTCGACCATCAGCCCGTCAGCCATCTCGCCGGCGTGTTTATCGGTTCGCAAGACTGCGCTTAGCGCGTTGTAGGATTATCGGCTCGTCGGAACGCACTTTGACTGACTCATCAACGCGTCACATGAACGTGTGTGCATGTGCCATCAAGGTGACGCGGCTGGTCTTCAGTGCGCACACACACACGCACATTGCGTTCAACGCTCGCATGCACTTCTGGCGCCCGCAGAGCGAAGATCACGCCGCGGCCCTCCAAAGCACAAATCTGACGGACCACGATGACCCACGGGGGGGGGGGGCGCCATTGCGCGACCGTTCGCGCAGTTTATGCACACGCTGTGTCCGCCGCTAGTGGTGTTGAACTAGTTTCGGAAATGACCCTCCCCCCGCCCCCTTTGCGGCCTGAATCATCACACGTGTGTGTGCGCGCATGCGCGTGCGCCAAAGATGGCTTCTGCTAAAATTGTTCAGTCCCCGACGCAGTGAAAAATGATCCATGGGTCGGGGTATGAGCTGTTAAGTCTGCTCGTAGGCCTGAGCAGTCTTCCGTTTGGTCGGGACTGTCAACTGACCGAGCAAGTATCTTTAATAAATCCTTAAAGGACAATCAGGCAGTCAGTGGTTTAAAAACAGCCGCCCCTCCATCTTTTCCACGTACTCAATACATCAGCCCCTAGGTTGAGGATAAGGTCGTGCTGCGCACACTGACCTCAGATGCCTTGCAGCTATTGCTCATCATCACTGTACGTCCTCCTCACATCAGGAAGATTTTATGTCTGGCTTCGACCTATCTATCGTCCGGCTGGGGTTCGTCGACCGTTGGAAATCCGATCCAGTTCCTAATCTTCCTACCTACTAGGGATATTGCCTCCGCAATTCTACCTTCGTTGCTGACGCTGTCCATCGTGTATCCCACAACAGGGTGGGCTCGGGGATGGTGATGTCCACACTCTCTTCCCTCATTTACCTGAGCCCGGTATGGACCCGGTTTTTCCTTCACAAGAAGAGGGGCGGCTCGGATCCTTTCTAATTTGGAGTGCAATAAAGCGATTGCAGCCTCACTCTCTGTCCGGAGAAGAGAACCCAGTCACATTTTCAGCTGGCAGCCTTTCAACCTACGACATTAAGTGCACTGAGGGAGAGATTCAAGCTCGTCGTATTTATAATAATGAGAAGCAGGTGCTGAGTGCCGTGGGGAATGCAGGCCCCAGAATCGCACTCACCCTCTCCCAGGCACCAGTCCACTGTCTAAGCCGGTCGGTCATCTGATTCGCAGACTAAGTACAGTTGGCTGGTGCAATGTGAGTCTACGTCTAAGCGTGCCACAACAGCCCCCATCACTCCTAAGTGCGACGCGCTATGTTTACAAAACCCTAATAACACGTATCGCGTCCTGGCGCGGGTCCGTGCTGTGCTGACTCAACGCATGACCTGTTGGAGAGACACAGGCCTGGTACCTACTAATTAGCACTCTGCGTTTGGCGTAGCAGACCACCATCCTTTGTAACTCCATTAAGAATTCACAATGATTCACTGCAAGAAAAATACTCTATTGTAGACGTCGCCTAGAAAATACATTAAAATATTAAATGTTACTTAAATATGTCTAGTAGCGTGATTATAGTACCTAATAAACACAGTGGGAGAATGATACACAAGCACGTATTCTCACTTGGACCATTATTTAAAGTCCGTGATCGTCAAGATGCCTCTTATACGCCTGGCTGCAAGGCACTTGCTCACCCGTTAAACCTGCTTCTGGGAGTATAATACAGATCCACGAAGACTCGAAACTCAACCCCCCTTAAAAAAGTAATTGTCTGTGATCGACTTACTGGTTTAGGTCGTTATCGGCTGAAGGGTGACACGAAGTTCACTCTTGCCTACCTCGTAAATATAGGAAAACAGAATAAAAGCACGATGGCATGGGAAACTATCGTAAAGCAGATGGCCTTGCACTAAATTCCAAGAAGGTTGGGGTTAGGGTTCATGTGAATATATGTGTGTTAGGATTGGGGATATTCGACAATTCTTCTCTCTCTCCCACTGACAACCCCCACCCACCAGCGCGGCCAGCACTAGTAACCTTACGTTCTCAACCAACTCTTTAGTCTCCAATCTACCCTGCCCTCATTGCGACAACATACGACATCATGCTTTGACCTAGTCGGCTCCTGGCGAATCAATGGCACAGAAACTGAAGAGACAGCATCAGAAGCAGTAACACACACCCACCGCATTCAATCACATTCTGTCAGCACATGAGTACTACAGCAGAGTGCGTTCTTGTGTCAACACCGGCTATGTCCCCCAGTTACGAGGTAGGAAGATAAGGCAGAACCGGATAGCAGATAGTACTTTACTGTCAGTTGTACTTGTACATCAACTTTGTTTCCTGTGTGTCCAGCAGCTTTTTTTCTCTGGTCAGTCTAGTCTCGGCAGCGGAGTCTCGGGTTGTCGGCAGCGTCTCCAGCACCAGAGTGGCCGCCTTCAGCGGTGGCAGCATATTTAACGGCCAGTAGTCATTGTTCTCCATTGGCTCTCCACGAGCGGCCTCTACAGGCAGCCATCAGGCCTCCAGCCATCGTGTCCTCAGGTGATCGGTCGCGCCCTCGGTGACGCAAGCAAGCATGTGCATGCGTCTTTTCGTGGCTCTTATCATGCCTGACCTCAGAACCTGGTCAGCGGCGGTCTCGCGTGTTCCGTTTTTTCTGCTGCCTCGGGGACGGCGCGAGGGTTGGGTCCTCCTAACAATGAGCTATAACTTTGAAGCATGCTGTTCCAGGAGAGAACTTGAAGGTGGTTATAGCTCTAAGATTTAATGTTACCATAAATTTCGAGAGAGCTCCTCAGTTAGAACCCCTCTTTGCATTAAGGTCTACGAATGAGAGAAAACACGAAATTGAAAATGTACAGAAAGGTCATAGGTCCTAGTCAGATAGAGAAAGAAGGTTCAAACAAATTGGAGGGAGAAAACAGGGAATTGAGGTGTGGGGAATATTGGGCTGGAGAATGTACAAATCTGGGGTCTGTGGTTACCAAGGTAAGGCAAGGTTAACCACATGCTCTAACTGTTTGCAAAGGTCCGGTTTAAAGCGTCTTATATAAGCAGCTTCCAGGTAACAAGATTCAAGATGTTCGTGCTCGAAAAAGAACTCGGAAAGAAGTTATAGGATCTACCAAATGACCCGTGTGCAGCAGGTGTTCAGTGATAGAGGAACGAGGAGAACGGTTTTCTTGCTTGAATAACCAGTTAGGTAGATGTTCCTTGGCTCTGGTTGCCAATTTTCTTTGCGTACGCCCTATGTACTTGCATCCACAAGTGCAAATGAATTCTTAAACGCAATTAGAGGTGGCGTGCAAAGGTAAGGCATCCTTGACACAAGGAGTCAGCAGGGGCTTTGTTGGAGAGCAAAATATGAGTTTTTGCGGCGTAATAGGTTCTTTCTATGGTCTTGAGTAAGCGCCTCTTGATAGTGTTTAGGACGTTATCCCCCCTTCACTGAACGCCTGCTGGACACGGGTCATTCGGTAGATCCTATAACTTCTTTCTGAGTTCTTTTTCGAGCACGAACATCTCGAATCTTGTGGTACCTGGAAGCTGCTTATATAAGACGCTTTAAACCGGACCTCTGCAAACAGTTAGAGCATGTGGTTAACCTTGCCTTACCTTGGTAACCACAGACCCCAGATTTGCACATTCCCCAGCCCAATATTCCCCACACCTCAATTCCCTGTTTTCTCCCTCCAATTTGTTTGAACCTTCTTTCTCTATCTGACTAGGACCTATGACCTTTCTGTACATTTTCAATTTCGTGTTTTTCTCATTCGTGGACCTTAATGCAAAGAGGGGTTCTAACTGAGGAGCTCTCCCGAAATTTATGGTACCACTAAATCTTACAGCTAAAACCATCTTCAAATGAGCTATAAGGTCATTATGAAAGCCTGTGGTAGAGCACTGCCGGCCATACCACATCATAAAATCTCTCCTCACCAGCGCTTGCACTACACATGACCACGACCGACGTCACACGATGGAAGCACACAACCAGTGCCTCTCAGGTTAGCTAGACATGTGATCCTCAGCTCCTACTCTACGTCAATTGTGTGACCCAAACTTAAGACTATCACGATGCGCTGAAGGTCGTGGCTTGGCACGTTGCCAACTGAAGACTGAACTCAGACCTCGCAGTCAGCCAGGTGCGTGCTTGTGCGGGGTGACAGACTCGTTGACAGAGGTTCAGGCTGTAATGGCTCCTTCTTAACGTGACTCCTATGGCATTTAAACCTGTGAGATCCGAGTTATCTACCACCCTCCCACCCCTTTGGAGTGATATCCTGGTGTTTTGCGTTTGGAAGACAGGTCATGCATATGTTACGCGCAGACGAGGTCATTAGCTATGTCAGCTAATGCGTCCATCTTCCCCCATACCAGACGACTGACTGATTCTGACAGTCAGCTGGGGGGGGGGCTAGACTAAGGAATAGAGAATGCGGTCGACATCTTTGCGCACTTTCCTCATCATTAAAAAAGCCGACCTGCTTGAAGCTAACCTGGTGCGCTAAAAGCCGTAGCTTGAAAGGTTGCCAATTGACTATTGAACTCTGGCCTCATAATCAGGCCGGCGTGTGCGTTTGCGTTGATTGAGAGTCAGACTTCTTCTTAGCGTGGATACTCGCAAAAGTTTAATCCAGGCACCAACAACATCGCGTGTTTTTGAATTCTATCGAATACGATTGTTTAGTTGCACATATGGCCTCCATGAACGAAATTCTTACCTTAAAGGAGGCCTGACTAAGGCTTCAAAAATTTTGGAAATTTGTTGTCAAACAGATTGGATTACCTATGTTGTGTAGCTCTCGTAGAGCCATTGCAGATGTCAACGAATTTATTGAATGGTTCGTGGAGGTATTTAAGATCATTTCGAAAGGAATTCCGGCAACCGTAGCTCATGTAGGCCAACTAATTAATCCCTACTCCCTGCATGTTTACCCACGAAAACAGTGGTTATAGTGTTTCATGGATGGTGAATTAGGACACGCAGTGGAATATATTGTAATAAATGCTAAATTCATTTTTATTTTACTGTATTTAGAAGTGTTGTTGATTTCTATCTGTAGATTTTCATAATCTGTATTATCGTTTAAGTTATTGCGGAAAAACCCGATTTTCAAATTACAGGTTTCTTGAATTTCCCGAAAAATTGAACTGGTGGTTAGGAGGTCATCTACTTCAACTTACCTGAGGTCCATCTTACCATTGTGGAGTTACATGAGTATAGTCCGCGGCGTGAGGCGCCGCGCCCACCTTCAATTTACATGCGGAACAACTTACTCCCAGCTGCCGCGGGAAACCAATTCGACCATATTTTTTAATTTTATACTGCTAAAAATTTCCTTCTCTGCCTATCCTATTTCCCCACCCCACAAAACTCTACAACCGCCATTTCTACAGGACAAAATGCTGGGACTAGGGGTATATGGGTTGGCCTACATAAGCTATTTTTGACAGAATTCCCTCGAAAAAGTATTGGAGAAAAGTGCCCTTTCATATATAGCTTGCATTGTCTAAGTTTATTGCTAGGCATTTTTGGGGCTGCTCTTCACGCTCAACTTCCAGTCAGTTATGTCTCCTAACCAATTAACGTATCATATTCGCCCTGAATGGGCATATATAGATTCAGGCCCTTCACAAGAAGCATCACCTATTACTTCAATGTAAAATCAATGTAGTGTTGTCCCAAGGGAGGTGATTTGCTAAGGAATCAGGGAAAGACGCCACACTGCTTGGAAAGGAGAAGAAGTACTTACCTCGTACTATGGATAGCTTCGCAGTAAATTCGGTGGAGTTATTTACTTACTGCCCTGCCCTAACCTCAATCTTAACCCTTGTGTGAAACCTCCATCAATTTTATTGCAATAGCTTCTATAATAAAGGAGAAAGTACTTATTATCGTACTGTTCCGGCACACAACAGAAAATACTTTGTCACACAATCCCAACTATATCATCTAGTCATTTTTCATGGGTAAATTGTCTTGCCAATGCAATAGGTTTTCTCGAAAGTCTGGGTGGTACAACTTGTGGAGGAACTGCTGTTTAAGGCGCAATCAAATGACTCCCTGAAGTCAAAACAGGCAACATCTGTGTAAAGCCTCTTTCGATGTCTCGACTGTGATAAGAAGCCTTATAAAGCAGGCTTTTATGAACGTAGGGCGTTCTGTGCATCGTTTATCTCGCCCAATTATCTTGCATCTACTGCCCGTAAGCTGATTGGTCAGTATTTTTCTGCATGTGGTCGTGAATCACCTTTGTGTATAGAACTGACATTTCCCGTTTTCAGCCCTCTGGAGGCATATCGCACTTAAAGTGCCAGTGACTCATTCATCGCTCTGTTAATTTACCTCAGCGTTAGTTTCTGAATTTGGCTCTATCTTGGCGACTTATTTATGTTCGGGTTCGGTAATCTCACCTCTGTGGCGGTTCGGGAAGCCTGTGTGTCTACTGAATATACAAGGACCGGGCGCGGAAAATTAACTTATCTCCTTATTTCGCACGATGGTTATTTTCTTCGACTTACTTTGAATTATGTGTGGTGCCCATTTATAAACCCTTAAAAACAGACATTCAAGCAAATACTAATGTCTCCTCTTACCAGACTCCAACTAACGCATTGCCTGAATAGTTTACCTCTTGGGTGCGAAATCATATTTCCATTTTTTGTCTTTCGTATGCATTGTTCATTCCTTTCTGGCACACAAACCCAAATGCTAATTTTCACGCGGGGTATACGTGATCAGACATTCCTGATAATAATCTTCTAATCTTGCTTCCAGTTTGATGGCAATAGCGGCACCTCGGGTAATTTATTCACCTGAGAGTGGCACTATCCAATTTAGCCTTCCTTCACCAAACTCGCCAATACCATCTCCTAACAGCAGTGATGCGCACTCGGTCCTCATTGGCATCGCACATTCACTTCACTCATTCGCTTCGTCGATGACTTGCTAATGCATCTGTAGAAATCTGCCGCCTAGCCCACCTGCACGTGACTAATGCTGACCGCGGCTGCCATAACTTGCATCCCGCGTCGGTTGTTCAAACGGCATCGATTGACCCGCTGCTTCAAACGCGTGTACGCTTGATGTTGATCGTTACCCCCCCCCCTCCAGCTGATTGGCTATGCAGACGACAGAGCAATCGTGCCGCAGTCAAAGCTTCACTCACCCACACAACTTCTCAGGCACACTTGACGTTCAAACGTACCCAGCAGCTGGCTGGCGACACAATAAAACTGTTCCTCCGAACTCTGTCTTGCCTAACTCTTGATTAGGAGAATCCTTCTGTTGTCAACAGTACTACCTGCGCCACATCCTACACAGACTGAAGAACCAGTGCTCGAGTCATTGACACACAGCAGGGACTGCCACCGCTGCCATTGTCCTCACGGTCAGAGCATGGATCTACTGGGCCGCAAGGGCATTCATGATAGTGGAATCCACCACGGTGACGACACACCTGAAGGGTCTTGCCTCCCCCCTCAACACTTCCATCCCCAGTCCTCCACCCGCCAACTCAGCACTTCTCGATATATCCTGCCGTCACTGTCACCATAGCTTTGGCTGATGTATCAGCCTCGTCGGTTACTTGGGGATCTGTCGCGCAGAGACTGGGGGCACGAAATACAGTCGCCACGTCCGTCTCCACTGTTCACACAGATTCATTCGACCCATGGACCTCCTTAGCCACACGCGCCTCAACGAAAATCTGCAGTTAATCACCGTAGGCCTGCCCGCATCATCACACAGTCTTCCTACCAAAACATGCCCTGATCACAAACCGCTACCAGCAACCGTCACTTAAGTGAGCGGTGTGTTCTTCAGCTCCTCTCCATGTCGCTACTCAACTACATGAGAGGTCTGTGTTCCACTCATTGCGACTTACACAAATTCCGGCCAATTTTAAGCTACGGCAAGGGTGTAGTGGCACTCAGACCACAGATTTGCGAGCTGGGATACGAATCACCGCCACCACTGTGCAAAAACCTGGCCAATTGTAGGCTGTGACCAGGCAGTGTATGATCTTCGATTCCATCTCCGGTCTTTTGTACTCTGTCTTGACACCGGACACGAGCGGATGAGGAAAAAGAGAATGGACAGCTGTAACGCAAAGCTAGTACCACTTACAACCACTTCACGTGGAATTTCCTGCGCTTACTTCCGGCCTGTTGTTAAGCACGCAGTGGACTTAGTCGAACTGTCCATCTAACCGGGTTGGTGAACGAAAAATGGGCATTTCCACGTTGACCTTTCAGTTTCTGACTATTTTTTTTTCATTTTTTCATTATTAATTTTACGCAAAATGTTTGCTGCGATTAGTCCGATTAGTCCCCGTTGTTGAATACGCATTTCCCTCCAGCAGACTTCAGAGACCTTATATTTCTGATAACGAGGCCGGAAAGGAGGGCTTGCTGGTACGACTTTCATCTATTAATTTATTCGCTAATTAACGTTCATCGATGGCTCCCGGAGATTAATCGTCCCGTTCTACCTTTGTGCTCGCTGTCGAGTCCCGCCAGTAGCTGGTAGTTTATTCGGATAAGCACTGGCGGTAACGAAAAGAGAGACTGGAATGGCTATTTCTGTGAATATTCCCGGTAGAGCAAAGAACCCGAGGCTCAGTGGTAAGGGCATTGGACTTTTGATCCAGAGGTCTCAGGTTCGAGCCCCAACTTTTGCACCATCTGGGGTTGGGTATGACTGGCTGATTACTGCTAATGAGCCAGCAATGGAAATTTAAATCTACCTTGGCTTAAACGACCAGGTTATCTTCCGTTACGTGAGCACCTGCAGGATCCTCTGGTCTGGAAGACGAAGATGTGATCACTGGAACAATAGTTTTATTTGCCTGACGTTTCGGATTCCGTCGGAAATCCTTAGTCATAGGTAAATGTAAACAAGTCTGAGACATGCGCAGATAATGGGTGATACATGCACAGATTGCACGGCATTTATAGTTCACAGCGGTCACCCGCATGCGTACTATAATTGTCAGTTCTTGTAGTCACCGCTTGAGGTCTTAATTGGTGCGGTGATTGGTCATTAATTGCCACAGCGTTCTTGTCCGCGTCGGACGCGGGTTTGGTAATTGCGCGACAATTATGCCCGCTGTCGTCGGAGTTGTTGTTGCACCCAGTCCTTCCCACGTGACCCCTTATCTGCGCATGTCTCAGACTTGTTTACGATTACCAATGACTAAGGATTCCCGACGGAATCAGAAACGTCAGGCAAATAAAACTCTTGTTCCAGTGATCGCATCTTCGTCTTCTGAACTGCTTCCTGGGACTCGAATATTCGCTACTATTGGCAATCCTCTGGTCTGGTACCCGAGGCCAAACAGAAGGCGCTTATCCACTCATGAAGATCGGTGAACACAAATCCAACACTGTGAGCAGCAAAAATGGGGAGAAAACGTCTAAGCCAGAGAAAAATGGGAAGAGGATGCCGTGCCATTACACGCCACTTGCAATAGTGTTTATGAATTAACATGCACTTGGGGATGCAAGTACATAGGGTGGACAACTGGCAGCCAGAGCTAAGGAGCAATTGCCTAGTTGGTATTTCAAACAGAAACATAGAGCGCCTCCTCATTCGCAGAACATTCGCTAAATACGGGCCATTCTGTGGACTCTAAAACTTCCTTCCGAGTTCTTCCAGCACGAACCACTCGTACCTTACGCTACCTGAAGGCAGCCTATATACGGTGGTCAAAACCATATCTATGTAAACAGTTGCAGCATGTGGTTAACCTAGCTTTGCCCTGGTAAAATCCAGCTCCCAGATTTACACAGTCCCCTTCCCATTTTTTCTGTCCAAGACATTTTTTTCCCATTTTTGCTACCCACAGTGTTTTCATTTTTCTACGTTATTAATTTTCTACTTTGACACATCTGATAACCTTGCCGTTTGCATCGAATTTTCTGAATGAAATCATTTTTTTAATTTTCTCTTACACCCTTCATGTTATGCAATGAGCGGTAGCAGCTGATGAGCGCTCCTGAAATTTATAAATAAAATAAATCCTGCTGTTCTTGCAATTTATATACTTGCGAATCTCATTTCTGTCCTGACCCAAAACACATAAAAATACACTGCGAAGATAAGATGTTTTTAGTTTCGTTTCAAGTATTTTCTTTCCTCATCTACCGCTGGCACAGTGGATTAAATTATTTCAATCTAGTGGACTTTTCGTTCTATCAGAAGTCCACTTCCAGTGTGGCAGCCTCTATAGAACTGCCGAAATATTGTGGTGGTAATGTTGGGGGTCTTCGAGGCCCTATTATATATTTATTTAATTATCTAGATAGATAGGCATCAATAATTTTTTGTTTATGGGGAGCTTTAACGCGGATTCAGAAGGGTTTTTTAAGCTGTGCATGCTGGTGGGCAGGCTTGTATCAATTTTGGCCATTTCTGTCAACATTTTCGATCTAATCCAGGAGAACAACGAACCTGTGGCTCAGTGGTCAGAGCGTCGGCCCTCTGGTCAAGAGGTTGCGGGCTCGAGCCCCGACTGTTGAACCACCTGGGGTCGGGTATGACTGGCTGATTACTGATAATGAACCAGCAATGGCGCATCATGGTCGCATCTCCGGTTCTTGGGGACGTTCTCGTGACTCTGCGGTCTCCTCCTCGTCTGGCCCTTCAGATGTAGATAGTACTCGCCATGGACGGCATGGCTGCCGTCAAAATTCGCAAAAGCATCCTGCTCCTATCATTCACATACTTTCCCCCACGAGCGACAGTTTTTCTCCTTAAAACCAAAAAACAAAAAATGACATTCCATTTTGAATTATGAGCTATGCCTTAGGAGTTTTTTTCACTGTCTGCTCTTCTTGTTCAGTTACACTGCTAGCTCGTGTTAACTGAGTGTGAAACAAGCGAGTAGTCGTCTAAAATCGTGTCAACGAATTCTTTGAAAGGCTCGGCTGTGCCGATGCATTTCTTATACACTATATACCAAGAGGGAGTTCAAAGACGTTTGCCTATATTTCCTTTACTAAACTTGACTTGACTTAAATTGTACTTCTTTGCTTTCTAGAATTGGCTTGGCGAAACATTTGCCGACGCCCATGGGTATCACTCCAGTGAGTCCGTTCTGGTGAGTCATGCCGTCTCGTATTTTTGTGTTCCGCGACTAACTAACTCCCTAGTTTTGTAGGTGCGTCTCCAGCCAGATTTCAGGGATTGCGTGCTTGCTTGCTTGCTTACTTCCTTGCAGTTTTAGCTTTCAACAGCTTAAACTGCCCAGATAAGCAGTTGTTTCGAAGTCATTCGAAGCTTTTCTGGGGATTTTTATTACCTATTGCAAGGACCTTGACCATTTTAATCATAGTATTTTTTGCAAAGAGTCACACTTCCTCTAATGGAATGGCAAATTGCTTCCCACGAACCGCTTTTACGAGTATATTACTACAAGCGGCCACTGTATCATGTGGAACAATGTCTCCTTCTCTTTATTATATACAGGGTGTCCCCAAAAATGTATACATGGTTTAAGTTATTGTAAACTAGTTACGATTATTGTTCTTATGCACTCCGCTTCTTCGCCTTGAAGGCAAGGATAGACTGCCGTTCCAGACCACATCAATATGTATCTACAACTTTGCATGCTCTTGTGGGGCAAGTTACGTTGGTCGAACGATTAGACGTCTAACCAAGCGCATGTGAGAGCATCACTCTGCGTGGCTAAACAGAGGCGAAACATAGTCGATATCAAGCGCAATTCTGGCTCACTTGGTAGACAGCGGTCATCGGGTGGACGTCAACCAAGCATTTAGAGTCGTCTACAAAGTTCCGGCTAAACACTCCAAGTTCCTGCGTCAGCGAATACTTGCGACGGCAGAAGCAGTCGCCATTCGCCTCACAAACCCAATTTTATGTGCGCAGAAAGCATTTGTAGCGGCTTTAAGGCTCCCGTGGCCAAAAGCCGCGAAACAATGATGAGACAGCGGCATCAAGCATCCAAAGGCCACCGACACAGTCTCAAAACGTTGACAACTTGCGTCCTCACACTTCCCAACAAAACCCGAGACGAGGACCACTGGATGACATTAAGTAATTGTCTGACTCCTTCCCCTTCCCCTCTTCCCCCATCCCCATTTCTCTGTCCCCAATTAAGACTAGAATCTGATCCCCTTGATCCTCCCGTGATCCTTTTACACTTCTCCCTTCTCTCTCCCCCTTGTTACTACTGATTAGTTTGCCTAAAACTTTCGTTAACTCTTCCCTCCCTTATATTACTGTATTGCCTGATGATGAATAAATCGAAAACGTTCGTTCGTTTAACTTGACTTCCTTAATGATAATTTTATTATTTTCAAAATGAAAAAAATTACAAGTATCATTTTATTGTTTTTTTTTGCTGCATTTTGACTATTGCGACAGTGGCTGAATTGAGAGAAGCCCTTAAACATGAATGCACCCAAATACCATGGAAATTGTTTCATGGTGTATGCGATTCCATTGCTCCGTCTTGTCAGTAGTTTCATGACCAAATGCATATCAGTTTGAGAAAATTCAGTACAAAAACAATTAAATGCTACTTGTAACTATTTTTGCATTTATGAAATTATAAAATTATCATACACCTTAATTTTAAAATAATGTAAAATGTCGATACATTTTTGGGACACCTTGTATTTAATTGTTTCCCAGGCACAAATTTAAAGCAAGCGAAAACAATAGGATTTATTTGTACAATAAATATCAGGAAACCTTGTAAACTCCTTCCTCTCTAGCGTGAATAAGATAACAAATGGAAAAACAGTATTTTGAATTTTCACAGAATCAATAACTACAAGGTCATTTTTCATCGCAGTGAATATTCAAAAATAATGCCACCTTTTATCTTGGGAAATAAAAGTAGGGACGGAAATTAACAAGGTTTATTCAATGTGGGCCTGTGATTACCAGGGCAATTGGAGATTAACCACAAGGTCTAACTGCTTATCTAGGTCGGGTTTCTCCCACCGTATGTACAGTAGCCGCCAATGACCATACAACGTTCATTATGAAATTTGATCTGGCATTTTAGAGTATATTTAGTAACCCTATTTTGATTCATTCAGTTTATTTAATTCTGCGAAAGCCTTTTACTTAGTTAAATCGTCATTTAAGTTAGGTTTATTAAGATAAATGGCCATTAATTTTTGGGAAATTGGTAATAGTCTCATATCGAAGGAATTTCCCTTGCTATTACGAAAGTCAGTACCAAACTGCACGTTAATGTTGATGATACTAAGAACAAACTAACAAATAAAATCAGTGAAATAGGTATAAAAGATATCCCCTCCCGAACTGGAAAACGGTGTCAAAAATTTTTCAGATTCAAGTAAAGCCAAATTAAGGGAATCACATTTGTTTGCATTAACATTGTCGATTTGTATTTAAAAAATTATGTTTAGCTATGCTCTGAAGTTTTTTGCACAATATGCCGTAAAGAAGCTTTTGTTTGAATTCATAAATAATTCGCTTTTTGACCTTAACGCAAAGAAATATTCAACATGCTAATGCCAATTTAAGACCAAGAAGGTCTTATTGAATTTAAGTCATGTAGAAATAAAGTTTTTGTGTACTTTACGTTCACCTTTTGCGTTTTTAAGAAATGGAACAGACAGAAGAATAAAAAGTATTTCAAAATATGGCAAAGTATTTGGCCAGTTTTTTGAATTTGCATAATTATATCAGAAAGTGGAATTAATCCACTAATGCGAAAAATAATTTATTATAAAGAGAAAAGAAAGTTCTTTCATCTCCAGTCAAATTGAATCGGTTATCTTCAGGAAACTTAAATAAATTCGCAAAATTCACAAACTTTATTGTGATATTACGTTGAAAAAAGTAAATATACGCGGAAGTGCGTTAGCTAAATATCTAATTAAAGCACTTTCTAAGAGGTAACCTTTTATGGAATTTTTTTATTTATCTTAGGAATAGTAGTTTTACAACTCCATTGTGGACAATATTTACCCTCGACACTGTGTTTTGCTGTTTTGAGGCATTTCTGTATATCAAAAACGTTGCCATATTCCTTAAAACTAATATCAAAAAACACTTTATTTGGGTAAATGCTCTTTATATCTACCTTATTGAAAAGCTATTTTTGTAAACGTTCAACAAATGCAGAATTTATAAATTTATCAACGAAGACAGTAATACCAAGGAAAATTATGACACTTTTTGATGACATTTTAATGAATACTTATCCAGTAAGAGTAAAATTTACAGAATATCTTGACTGAAGAAAAGTTCTTTCTATATGTAGAAAGTGTTTTGTTCAAGTTTTCAATTTTACACAATATCTAAATTTATGGTTCATATTTATAGCTCTTTTACGTCTCCAAAACCGCGGGATTATCGAGAAAATTTTAGCTTTCTTTACAAACACAGTAATTCCTATATTTCTTTTAAGTAAATAATATGCTTGATGCAGTTTATTATTATTGATGAATCTTTCTAAATGCTTTTAATGAATTGCAAAACTAAGACCATATTAGATTTCATTCAAAACGGTGCTAGCGTCGTGCGCTTATGACCAAATTGGTGGATTTCGATTGAACAAAGAGGGCTAAAAATTAGTTTATAATGGGTACAATCGTTCAACAGATGTATGCATGGAAATTTACATCAGAAATAGACAGCAAAAAATGGTGGTTCAGTTTCTAAAGCCCGCTTTGTTAAAAAGAAAGGGAATATGCGGCAGCCCAAGCCGTCTTGGCAGAAGGGCTCCCATCCGTACATTGTGACATATTTAGGCTCACCCAGCGGCTTTACAGGGGAAAATGTTGAAATCTTCTAGATTACCTTGAAATAACACACATTTTGCCCTTCTTTTAATGTTTGCTGGCCTTAAGATCCGGAAATCGAACGGAAAATGAATTTGTTTGGTTGCTAAATTTTACATTCTCCGAATGGCTATTTTCGGTCCCCCTGAGCTTTTCTTTATTAGGCACTCTTTAAGCTGAATAGAAAATGAAAAGCACTCTCAATCTTTTCTTTGTTCTTTTTTCATGCTTTAGAAAATGTTGGAGAACGTGGATTCTGCGGGAGCACCCGAATGGCATGATTTTCTCTATATTCGCAAGCCTGGCGAGAAGACTTGGACTCGCCGATTCTGCGTCATTCGCAATTCCGGTCTCTATACAACCAAGAAGAATAAACGGTCCTACACTGTAAGTCCAAAGTCGAGGCAAAGTGCCAGGCTGTGTCCCTTTTCACTTCAACGCCGAGTACGACATTTCGGAGCATTTGTTCCCCGTTACAAATTTAAAGCAAGCGTAGACAGCAGGATTTATTGAATTCAATCAATTTCGCGACAGCTTCTCAACTGCATCCTGTC
>JAYGXS010000001.1:103603646-103653246 GCA_036362985.1 Ligula intestinalis | reverse complement strand
TCATGTTCTTCTGAATAAACTTGTCAGGGTACCCGTTCTCTCGAAGCAGGTCCTGGATCTTCGTGAGCTCTCTTTCGATATTTTCGTCCGAGCAGATTTTTCTAGCCCTTTGCGTTAAGCAGCGGACTAGATTACGCTTCTGCTGGATGGGTATGAAGCTGTGAAAGTTCGTGTACTGTCCGGACCAGGTTTTCTTTCGATAAACGCTCCTTTGGAGGCTACCATCACGTTGTCTGCTTAGGAGAACGTCCAAGAACGGAAGCGAACCTGACGTTTCCATCTCCAATGTGAACTTTATGGAGGGGTGTGCTTGGTTGACAGTATTTAGAAGCCAGTCTATATTAGTGTTTGCTGAGGCGATAGCAAAGCGTAGTGAGTAGTGCCTTTAAAAGCCTTCTTTTGGTTCAGTAGGACTCAATAAATGTAACTTTACCTCCATATCGCTGTTTTTCGTCAACGTTGTGGTTGTGGACTTAGAAACAAAATATATAACAAAACGGCTTCAGTATTAACATCGGAAAACGAGTTCTTTCATTTGCAGCAGTAAATATATCGCCACTTTTCAGGGAAGTGAGAAAACCGATCATGCATAATAATTATGTAGAAAAGGCACTTTGGAAAGCGATGGTTTATTAGGTGAATTTTCGAAGCTGGTGGCCCCACTCCGTCTTCAGACGTAAAGAAAAGTGAATACAAAAACAGCTAACAGTTAAAATTTGAAAATTGTAGGAAAAGCGATAATGCAGTGGCGTGGCGCTTACGCCAGTACCCTGTTGCAGTGTTTTTCATTCCGTTCAGATTGGCTCGCGTCTCGCCCATTTCTGCTTGAGGCTTCGGTATGACGATGCCATCTCGGTGTGCCTGTTTATGAATTGTGCGTCCGAATGTATAGCTTCGAGAAATTCGCGGCCTTTCTTGTAGGAACAAGAGCCAACAATGTGGGTTTCGTCCCATGCAAATTTGCGTCCAGTTTCCAATGTGTGCATGGCGACTTCAGACAAGTGATATCGCCCATTTACCGCTCGTTGATGTTCGCGTAAGCGTGTGGAGGCTGATCTTCCTGTCTGTCCGCAATAAACTGTGTTGCAGCCGCCATAAGGGATCTTGTAGATGACTTCTTTTCTGTCCAAGTAGTCAACCCTTCCCTTAGGGTGTACGAGTTGATTTCGTAGAGTATTCGTCGGTTTGTGCGCCACATGGATTTGATGCTTCTTCAGGTGTCTTTCAACGAGTTCAGACACGTCCTTAATATATGGAAGCGTTCGCCATCTTTTGGATTGGGCGCCTGATCGGGACAACCTAGTTCCTTTTGATTTTTTCTCTGACTGTTGTCGTCTCGTGCAAACTGTCTGTGGTAGCCGTTTTTTGAAAACAATTTGACCAATTAATTTAGTTCGGCCTTTGTAGAGTTCAGGGCTAGAACAATGCGTTCTTGCTCGGTTGATTAGGGTGGTAACAGCATTCCCTTTGTGCGCAACAGGGTGGCTGAGATGCCAATTTTTCAGTTCATTTGCATAATAATATTTACTTTGACTTCAGCTTGGAAAAAGCTTCAATACACAAAGCCCCGTCAACTAGATACTGAATAAAAGCTCTTTTTAGAGAGACCGCCTAGTCGATAAAGTTTTCTTTTTCGATCTAACGCCCATCAAGTGCCGACTTTGGTGGTGGATGTTCATTTTTATTGCCAATGAGTTATAATGTGCAGCAGTGTCTGCAATCATGACGCAAACGGTTATTTTTATTAGAAAGCGTGTACAACAACGCACTAATTCCGTAAACTTTTTAGGAAATATTTTATTTCAAGGTGTTTTATAAACATGCAGCACGGAAGGTAAATTTTTGGTGAATCGGTTAAAATCACTGAAAATCTTGCATTTTTTCCCGGTATTTCAAGGACGATCTGAGAGTCATTGTAATCCAGTGCCAGAATTACCTATAAAAATTGATGAAAAGAAATTTATTTTCATATGCACAATATTGTATGCCTATGATTTCATCTGAAAATTCTTTTCGCCTCTATTAGTCACGTTTAAAGCGATTTTCTCACGTTCTCAGAATTTCTTGGTTTTCAAGAAAAAAGTTGTTATTTCTGAATAAAGTAATATTTTGTTAATTTTAAACTTCAGTAACGCTTGTTCATTATTATTCCAAAGCTTTGGTAAATAATTTGATTCTGTTTTTCAAGTGATTATTAATCTTACGCAAATTTTCACACTTTGTACCAGGTGGGTATGCGGCCTAAGCGATTAAATATCCTTTTGTTATCAAAGAGACCCTAATTACTTGACAATCAGTCCAAATAGGTCCGCTTACATACGAAAATAATGATTAATGACTTCCAGTTAGGTGAAAATGCAAAGTAAATATGTAAAGTAATATTCCCCTGGAGAGAAATCAATTTCATAAAAGTGGAAATGCAAAAAATTGAGTCAAATGAGCAAATCAAATTTTAGAAGCCCATAAAGCCTTATATTTAAAAAATGGTTGATTTAGCAGAATGGTATAAGCAGAGCAACCTTTTAATGTCAGTATTATCTCAAGTATGAGACATAATAAAGTGCGTGAACTTTGACCATTGGTCCCATTTCAGTCCCATAAGAATTCGATTTATTTTTTTCTTCTTTCTCCTTGTTCGAGATGCATTTGATTAAAGCAAAGAGGATTGAACGTAATTTTGTTGATAAACACGTCACAAGAATGAACGTTTCCGTTTGGTAACGCGTGGAAAGGTCAGCCAGTGAATAATACTTTTGAATAAAATTCGCAGCTGCAATCGCAAGCATATCCAGAAAATACCATTCTTCAGTAGAATTTTGGCAACGGGATTAAAGGGTGTCCTTGAAACGCCATAACGCCGACACAGACCCCCGATGAACATCTCTCCTTTTTATCTAATACCTCGGAATTGTATTTTTAATGATTTTGGCATATCTGCATCATTTGAGCAGGATTATCATGACAGGGGATTGACAGACAGACAGCCAGACAGACAGACAGGTATGACACCCAGCATTTATGAAGAGAGAGAGAGAGAGAATTAAATGCTCGTTTTAGTGCTTCTGGTTCGAACGTAGGCGTTGTCTCAGTGTCCGCCATGACACCGGTCCCCTCCCCTTATCTTTTAACGTTCCTCATTTCTTCTTTTTCTCCAGACATACGATGCACAGGAGTTCAATTCCACTCACGTCTACTGCTTCTGTGCGTCTGACGAGGCAGCCCTGAGACAGTGGGTGTGTCGCCTTCGAATTGCAATGGTAGGCATAGACCGTTTGTAGAAATGTGTGTGAATATGTCCGACTGTTTTACATGCAGTTGGCATATACTTGCCTTTTACATCTGAATTTTTCGTAGGCGTTCATTTTTCTTGATAATTAGTATTCCTGTTTGACTGATTCTACAAGTATGATCCAAATGGTCATCTTCATACTAAATAATATCCAAGAACGTACCGCACTGGCAGATGCTTTTAAAAAAGATCTTATTCGAAAAGTTTTAATAAACAATTTAAATAAAAATCTTAATTTATGGAGGAAAGAGCTTTAAAATCCGGAAATTCTTGAAGTATTTGCCTGAATTTCAAGAACTATCTACAACTTATTGTAACCCTATGTCAGAATTACCTATAGAAAAAATTTGCCGAAAGGAAAATTCTTTTAATGTGCACAGAATGATATGTTTACGAATTCAGCACGGCCGGAAGGTCAAACAAAATGCAGATTGTTCCCTAAGATTGATGGCCACGAAATCTTATGTAGAAATAATAATGAACAACCTTGGACGAATTCATTGCTTAAAATAAATAAATGCAGATTATTTATGAAGAAAAATCCAATTTTCTCAATAATACTCAAGTTCTACGAACCTACCAAATAGCTATAAATTAGACCAATATATTTGAACCAATTCGTCAACTGAATGCATACCAACAGCACTTTATTGCGAAGAAAATGACTCGATCGCTATGATAATACATTTCATGTGCCTGAGCTTTCGAGATCCGTCGCGGATTCGTTATCAGGGATATAGTCAGAGAGCAGTTGCACTCTATTTATGTAAAAATAACTTATCTTAAGTCACTTTTTATAAATATTACCATTATTCAATTACGATTTAATTACATATTAAAGATTCAATTCAATTCATTTACAATTAAAGATCGTTCTTTAAATTCTGGCATATTGTCGACCATTCTCAATGTTATTAAGCTTCTGTCCATAAATTCCGATTCTGTTCGATTTAAAATCAAAAAACTTCAAAAGAAGGTATCTAAAAAAAGGATTTACCAAAGAAATGACATTTTGGATATTAACTTTTTATGAACATGGCCATATGAGCCATAATTAGAAAGAACTCGAAACGACACAAAAAATTGCCTTTGATGCGATAAAAACTCTTTTACTGCTTTTTTTTGCCAAAAATACTTCAGAAATTGGCAAAAAAGTAATTTTAAACATGAAATCATTCCTTGTGTTCAGTTGACTTTTTTAAATTTCAATCAGATTTTCCGGTTCTGGAAGGGTTGTATTTTAAACTCCTCACTTATATTTGGGTTCTCCCATAACATAACACATAAAGATAAAGGTCTGGTTCAGTTGTACTTAATGGCGTAGGACATTTCTTCGATATCAGTCTACCTGCGATTTTGGCAAACTTATTGCCTATAACCCTTAATAAACTGAATTAGAAAGGCAAGTTTCCTTACTGAAAGGCTTTTCTAGGATTAAATGCACTCATTAGACCTAAATAACGTAACCAGGTCTAGACTACACTACCAATTTTAATGTCGTCATGGATTTTTTAGGAATTCCCAGCCATACTGCATTTGCATTTATTGGTCACATTTACAGGGATGTTTCACGTTCTCGAAATTTTAGGCGTTTATACAATGACATTTTTAAACAAGTTTATAGTACTTTCACATTTCCTTAAGTTTTCACTTTATTATAGTCTGTTCTTTATTATTTCCAAGTTTTCGTATGCGCGTTACTGCCGGTTTGCGAATGATTATCAACCTTTCGTAAATTTCAGAATTTTGTATGAATTGGATTACCTCCTATATTTTGCATTAACACCTTTCCAAACAGCTCGGTAGGCGGCTGCTGTCCGATTACAAGGCAGCGGTAAGGCGCATCTCCAGTCGCATCCAAGCCGACTCCCAGCAGGCCAGCTACAAAACCCTTACGCGACAGTCCCCAATGGAGTGCAGGCGAGACTCCAAGCCCAGCGTCTATTCTGCATCTCCGCAGCGTATGCCCACCCGACAGGTCTCCACCGGCAACCTCAACTCCCCACCCATCATAAAAATGCCCCTGAGTAGTCAGCAGATGGCCCAGCAGCAACAGCACCAACAGCTTCCCTTTACGGGCAGTTTTTCACCACCTCTGCCTCGCTCCGTGGGACGCGCCCTCAGAAATGGTGACTCTGTTGATCGTTATCAGTACCAAAATCTCCGGTGACCTAGCTCCCGACGGTTCACTCATCCCACGCCTCTACCTGTGACGTACCCCCTTGAAAAAACTGGCACCATACCCAACTGCTTCAACAGAACGAGCCTGACCACCCTCCCCCTACACCCGACAAACTCAACCGAAGCCCCATCGTGATCTGCTTAATGAGCCCCCCACCACAGACCCTGCCTACCCGTTTCTCAATCTCCCACAAATGCAGACTGTCATCCCTATCCCCTCCCCTTTTTTCAAGAGGAAGAATGTTTTTAGCTTCAACCTGCACAACTATCGCAGCTGATTTCCCACCAGTCTTTTCCACCTCTGTCACTCCTCGGAAGATTAATGGGACCGGATCAGGGTTTCCTGGTGTTTTTCTCCTACATGAGTTGATTTCCTTGAATTTTCTTATGATCTTCTGGTTCGTAGTCACTGCAGTGCCGACGAAAGGGCTAGTTGCAATGACCAAACAGCTGACCTTTTAAGCCCTCCCCCCCCAAACCATTACTACTAACTGCTCTAGCGATATTTTCTATCTGCACAGACCGGGTAGCAACACCAGCCTCGATTTGCAAATGCTAGGGGGTCAGATTTATCTTGATTTGAACTGGTTTCTTTTTTCATTCTCTCATTTCATTGACTGGTTATGCTTTTACACTTCATTCCCCTCTCCAACCGTAAAGCCGCCTGTTAGTCTTGGTCTAGATTTGCAAACTAAGCCTCCTGGAATCTTACTTATATCTGCGTTATGGTCACCCAACTCGATACCCGTCACTTTTAAATCCCTACTTGAGGTTAAGTCTTGCTGACGCAGTACGTTCCTCGTTATTCTACCGACTCGGGATAGTTGATCGGGTTCTTTCGTATAAAATGGAAGTTTATTCACTCAGTGCAAATGGTTGTGGATGGCTCTTAGCAGGGCGTAACTGACCCAGTACCTGATTTGAGCGGCATGCGGGCCCTAACTTGTTGAAATTAAATCAGGTGTAATGGGCTCGGGCATGATGATTGCTCGGCCATCTAGTTCTCCGATGTTGGCGCAAGACGACGCGGTGGCCTGTACGTTCCCCAAGTAGCGACTTGTTTTGGCCAATTTGAGCCTCCGCACTGAATATGGATTTGGCAGGTCGGTGTTCTTGCTTATGGATTGTGGGTCCCCGAACCATGACTCAAGTAATTCTCTGCTGACACGATTTTCACTTCTTCGGAGGATTTCGGCCTCATCAAATTTGAATGTGTGGCCAGGTCTCATCAAATGAGCCGCAACTTGAGGATTGGCATCATTTCGCCGCAATGCTCCTGCGTGTTTGAAAATTGGGTTGCAGTGTCAATCATTCTGATTTGTCCCAGGATATAATACCGGTACGTTTAAGAACATTTCGAAGTTGTGGGAGATAGAAAAGCCTGTATGCTGGCACGTGTGTTTTGTAGGGTGCGCTTATGCCTCGTATGCTTGAGGTAAACTCATACTGACACAGTACGTTCCTCGTTATTCCACCGAATCGGGGTATTAGATTTGTTCTTTTTTCTTGAGATGGCGGTTTATTTGCTCAGTGCAAATTACTGTGGAGGTAACTGACCAAATATTTGATTTTTCCCAGCATATAATACTGGTAAGTTTGAGAACATTTCGGAGTTGCAGGCGATAAGAGAACCTGTCTCAAATCAGATCAGTGTGTTGGCGCGTGTTTTTTGTTTGCCTTCTGGGTGAGCTTATGCTTTCTTACGGGACGGTGAGGTAGATGTTCTGGACCAGCACATGAGGCTAGATCAGGGACGGGCTTATGCCGTGACAGCATGTGCGCCTAATCCCTTTCCGATCGTGGCACAGTAAGCTATAATACTGTGTTTCACCTGCATAGACCTCCGGTCTTCTTGTCTTTGTATTGACACCACACACAGACGAAGGAGAGAAGAGAGAGTGCACGAACTGCGACGCAAATATATTTGTCTTAACACGAATTTACACGCAAGTCACCGTCCCTGCAACACCACGCTGTGGAGCAGACAGTGGACCAATCGAGGAATGGTAAGGTTGATAAGGTTAGTCCTATGAACTACGATCTTCTAGGCCCGGTTCCTGTGGAGATAAAAGAAGTCGTGGGGGGGTCAGAAAAGTAGGAAACGTGTATTTTGTACAGAGGTGTTGAAAAATAGGTAGAAAGAGCTTTGACTTGGACGAGTGAGGGATCTGCACCCAAGCAGGGCAGTTTCCTAAGTGATGTCTGGGGGCCGACGGGGCATTGTGGTCCGTGTCCAGGCGAATCGAAGCCAACCTACTAAAGAGGCTAATCTGCAGTGGCCCTAGCACGTCGGGGTCACCAGTTATAGTTGTTAAAGCTATGACGGTTCACCCTAACACCTAAAATCTTCCAGACCTTAGTTCCTTAGGAGATAGGAGAAGTCTTAAGAAGGCGGAGTAGACGGAACATTATATTATTTACAGAGTTAGGGGGAAGTCGCCAATTGGTCCTGCAAGGCGTGAGGCCGGCGTCGTCGCGACCGCCACGCGTGAGGCGCAATTCCAAGTGTCCTCTGACCACAGTCTTCCCAGGCGGCCGGCGAATCCTCGCTTTGTCTCGGTAGACTGGTGATGATTGGTTGCAAATCGCAAGGTTGGCAAGGCGAGACTGGTGGCGTTCCTAAGTGGCTCAGACCATTGAGCGAGAACGAACAGGGGGTGCCGGCAAGTAGTGCCTGACCGCAGGCGGCATTAGGCGTGCAGACCAAAGGTGTCATCCGTCAGCTCTTGGGTTCCAGGTGGCTGCTATGGTCTACTAAATCGGGAATCCCATTCGATGGTTTGAAGTCAAACCACCGTGGACTGAGGCCAGGACGGGTAATTCAAGGTGCGCAGGTTTGCGCCTAGTCCCAGGGAGACGACATCAACAGCAGTGGGGCATGATAATGGGTTTTAAGTAGCGCTAGTGGCTGCTACGGAACTCATCGAAATCGAGGGTCAAACTGCCGCATCAAATGGGGCTCTCTAAAAGTAGTGTCTTGGAGGGGCCGCTAACTGACGGAAGAGGTTAGGCCTCTTAGGCTGCAAGAGTCACTACTTTATCTAACACCTAAGTCACTCCCGCCCCTCACGTGGAGCCTGAGTGGACCACCTCATATTTCTGTGAAAATCTTGTCCATCCTGCGAAGGCCAGGTGCTTGTGACACACCTATGAGGGCATTACTCCTGATCCCGCCTTCGTTCTTCCTCCCGATTCTGTCTTGACGGTGGCATCAGGTGGATTAGGGGGAAGGGAGTGCGGTAGAGGCGGCGCAACTCTACCATCACTACACATGGTGAACGTCATCACGCGCAGAAATTTGGCACAAGTTGCGGCGAAGATGCAATATGGGAGACCTTCGTTTTTATTACCATGACGTGCCTGCTTAGGTGATTTAGGTAGGCATGTTGGCGGAGGCCTAACCGGCGTCAACTGCCCTATTTATTACTTATTAATTTCAATATAATAAGTTACAATTGATTTTCAGCGGCCTTTTTTGCGTTTAGTTGACCCAATTTTTAAAAAAACTCGCGGCGTCGGCGGGAAAGGCATTTCAGCAGAGCCAACGCTCTACCGAGTTAAGCTACGACACCACGCCTGAGCCGTGAATTTCACCCCACTTGGATCGATTTTACCCGCTCAACTTTACCGTTTGTATGGAATGCACCAAAAGGGAACCGCAAGCTGACTACCTAAGAAGGATTTTCTAAGCAAACAATCTAGAACCCACCAGAATGACTACTAGGCTGACTTAATTATTTAGGGTTTGGCAGGTTTGCTTAATTCAGTTGACCCAATTGTGAAAAAAAAAAACTCGTGGCGAGGGCGTTTGCCCACGCGCGAAACCCTCCAGTTACTACAGTTCCCATAGTACACTAGCCGCTGGCAGTGGTTTTCTCAGTGGTGCCATCCATTAGGCCCCCACTTGCATGTTATAGTGCGAATACTATTCCGGCTGAATTAAACAAAGCTTTTTCAAGGAAAGGCATCCTTTAGAAAAAATTTTTCAGTAAACTTTCGACACTTTATCCCCAGGTCGTCGTCAGACTCGAGAAAATTTGCAAAAAACAATTAACATTTCAAGTTGCTCATATAGTTATATATTCGTTTAGGGTGGGCACTAATTGGTAGCTGCAATTTGTGTCACGCCGTTGTGGACAAAATTAGCAGTCGCAATGGCGTAGTGTTTATTAGGTAACTTAATGTTATGTTAAATACTACGGTTGCTTAGAGGGATAGGGTTGTGGTAAAGGTTAATTTTGCCTGCCGTAGACCACGTTATCCAATCCAACCCTCTTTGAGCTAATAACCTTTGGTTCCCTGTTTTCCGCCCATTTTAACCCCCCATAATTTGCACATTTCATATTACGCGTCTATTCCAGCACCTTATTGAAGTAAAAAATAAACGTATGCTATAAATTTGAATGGACACGATGCTGGCGACGTCCTGTGTTTATTGTCTCACCCATCTGCCCTACTGATAAAACTAATATTATTACGCTTACCACTTCACAAGAATCCCAATTCCTTATTTACTCAGGAGACTTCCATTTAAGATCATCGCCGTAGTTGCCTTAGTCGTCCAAAGGAGCACCACAGCATCCAAGCCCTGCGGCGATAGCAGCGAATTTTTCATCCTTCCCCAAACTGTCCAGATGGATTTGGACGATTTTGTCCTCCAAAAATCTGTGGACAGCATCGACATTCGCAGTTATCTGGGAATCTGGTTAATCCTTTTTTGGAAAAAAATGAGGAGTCAGCCAGGAACGACGCCACAGAAATTCTTTGTTTAGCCCCTTTGGTTAGTTTATCGTGGATAATGGAGAGAAAACTGTGGTCCAAAACAATGCATACGTCTCCATTGCCGCTTTAGTAAACTGAGTGACTTTCCACGCAAACACTCCCTCAAGGTCGTCTTAAGTACAGTTGCTTGCATCCAGTTAAGGCCAGGTAAAAGAGTGTTCTCGGGACCCCTAAACAATTTTGATTATCGATCCATAACTTGAGAAATCACCAGCTCGACATAAAAAAATGCAACGGAAATTTAAGAGGCATGTACTGTGTCCATCTCCATTTCACAGTTCTCCCTAATATGGAATCGAACAGTAAACTTATTTTATTCCACCGCTCACTCTGTGCTTAACCTGAAATTCCACTGTGTCTGAAAATAGTAGGCAAAATGGACCTGGACCTATATCAACTCGTTAAAGCAATTTAAAAGGCGCGCAAATTATCAATTGACTTGTCATCAAACGTCATAGGAAGGCAAACAAAAGTCCTGGCAGAGATCATTGGAAAACAAATGTCCAGGTATGAGCCCTTTCCTTATATTCCGTGGGTAAAGTTTGAGAAAGGCTTGGAGCATAGGGAAATTCCAGTAGATCAGCCAAAAGTATCTGCCTTTCAAGTTAAAGCCTTCAAGTGAAATTTTCTGTCATGGTTCCAGCACAATTAGCGACCTTTTTACAGAGAACTGCGCCGTAGGTACACAGTATATTTTAATAGTCACACGTAACATTGTTTGGAAAGCCCTAGATTGAGACCAACTTTCAACAGCTCAACTTACTATTGTTCGTTTTTTATCATATAAACCATCTGCTGTGGTAGACCAGGGAAAATAGAAGGACTATGTCGGTTATTTTGGAGCTGACTTAGATTTTTTTGGACTTGAGCTACATGCATATTCTTACATCGTGTTCAGGGGGCGAATCCATTTTGCTCAGAAATGTTCATGCTGAGGTTGATATGCAAATGACAGGCCCAAGCATAACCACAAACATTTCAAAATTTGTGTAGTTTTTTACCCTGAAAAACTATGGTTTATTTATGGAGATTTGGGAGGCAGTTACGCATGATGGCGTCCTAGAGAGGTAAGCAAAAATTCTGATATTTATGTTTCCTTTTGACTGCTAGGATGACGTTGTAAAACCTTTGTGGTTATCAAAACTATGGCGTTTTGAAGGAGGGAGGCTTGCATTAAGTTTGCACTTATGAAACATAAATGAACATAACCTGGAATATAGCGCAAGGTAACTTGTAAAAAGGGAGTCTATATCTCCTTTGTCGCGGGAAACTCCATGTGTTAATTAAAATATATCCGTAAAAAAAGCACAAGTAGACTGTTATACCCATGTACCTTAAAATCAAACCGACAGAGCCACTTTGGGGCATTTGAAGACTCGGCAACAGTAATTTAAGTAGTGCAGCCCATATGCCCTTAGTCCTAGCAGTTTGTACTACGGACTCTGTGATTATAGAAGTTTTTTGGGGGAAGGGTGGGGGAATAGGATAGGCAGTGAAGGAAATGTATATCAGAAAGGGCAAAGTAAAAGAATTGCAGTCAAAGTTGTTTCCCGCGGCCGATAGGAATAAGTTGTTTCACACTTAAATTGAAGTTGTGGGGGCGCTTCTTGCCGTGGACTACACTAATCTTAATCCAGAACGGTAAGCTAGACCCCAGGTAACTTGAATAAGATGACCTTCTTACCACCACTTCTATTTTTTTCAGGGATTTTAAGAAACCTGCATTTTGGTAATTTGGTGTGTCCGCAAAACATTAAACGATAATACAAATTAGGAAAGTCTACAGATTTAAGTCAGGAACATTTCTACGTACAACAGAATAAAATGCATATAACGGATATTAAAGTATATTCCTCTGCCCATCCTAATTCCCCACCTCCCCACAGGCCCCTATAACCACTGTTTATGTAAGACAAAATGCTGGAACTAGGGGTATAGGAGGTACACTACTTAAACGACTGTTGCCAAATACTTTTTCGACCCAAGAATTATCCATAGTGATACAAATGAGCAACTGCACCCGACACGAATCGAGAGTCTAGCGGATCCAAAACGTGCGATAATTAACTGCAGGAATTCTCTGTGTTATATTGCCTGCCGCTGGAAATTTTCGAGATTGCATTTTTGGACTGCGTCAATGATCGACGGCGTTGCGTCAAATTCTTCCAGAGTGGTTGCTCGTGCAAGTCACAAAATTGGAAACTACTGTGGTTGCAGGGCCATGAATGATGTTTCCGAATGGCATTCCAAATCTCATCTCGATCTGCTGAGCTCTCTCTAGCCTCCCACACCTTCGGGTTTCCATGCGGCATTGACTTGTCCTGTTATATTTATGCATGCTACGTCGAGCTTACACAGTCGTCCACACACAGCTTTTTTTGTTGCTGCCGCCTTATCATACCCTACCTTTCGTGTTGGGCAGATATTCAGGAAAATATTTTCGCATGAGAAGAAAATGCGCTTTGACGCAGCAAGTCTCCCGAGCTGGGACGCCTTGCAATCCACTTTATAGCTGATTGCTAGTCTAGCGTATCCACAACAAGTTATTGCTGCGGCTTTCCGCATGTCGAAGATCTGATGACACCCGTTGTATGCATGGCGCACAGTGTATCCGTCTTAAGGGAAGGAAAGTCTAGTGTAGCTGTGTTAGTCAGTCAATAATCTATCAAAAAACTGACGATATGCATCTGCATGATCTGCCAGATTCAGCAGTCAAAGCTATAACGCAGACCTAGATGGTCAAAGCTTATGAAAAGCTTCCAGCACTTAGATTCAATATAAAGCATAGAAACAAAATATTTCACAGTGGCCGAAAAAGGTTCAGATATAAATCAAAGCCAAGTGCCTGAAGGAGAACTAAAGTTGTCGGGTAAGGAAAGCTAACGGCCAGTCTCAAACGCCCCCACCCCTCCTCCCCCACTCCTAGTTGTGTCTGGGAGCCATTTGGTGGATTCTAAATTGATTCCTTAGGTATTACTGCTTGGGTAATCAGCTAACTTTGTTAGAACCTGATTTGACCCAATTATGAAAAAAATCGAGGCATTCGACGGTATTTGAAAGCGCGTAGTATAGAAGGCCTAAACCGGAAGCCAACACTCTAACTAATTGAGCTACAAACGCCCAACCTCGCACCATAAATTTATTTAATGAGACACAATTGGCTCAAATCAAATTAAGCAAATATGCCAAACTTCATAATGATGAAGTCGGCCTAGTAGTCATTCTGGTGGATTCTAAATGATTTCTTAGGAAATCCTGCTTGGGCAGTCGGCTTGCCGTTCCGTATTGGTGGATTTCATACGAATGCGGGTAAAATTGACCCAAGTGTTATTAAATTCATGGCGTAAGGTGTGGCGTTTGTAGCTCAAGTGGGTAGAGCGTTGGCTTCCGGTTAAGGCCTTCTCTCCTACGCGGGTTCAAATCCCGCCGAACGCCTCAAGTTTTTTTACAATTGGGTCAACTCAAATTAGGCAAATCTGCCAAACCTCCTAATAATTTATCAGAATCGGTGGATTCAACACGTTTTAATAGGCTGGACGTGTAAACTTACCCAAGTGCGATTAAACTTACGGCTCCGGTGGGTGCCTCGTAGCTAAGTTGGCTAGAGTGTTGGCTGTTAATGACGTTGATAAGAATCCCATCAAGGCGGCCGTATTTTTCATAATGAGGTCAATCGAATCATTCAAGTCTGCCAAAAAACCTATTCATTGGTACAGTAGGTGACATATCTGATGAAAGGTTTAGGAGTGAGGGATTTAACACAAACTTGAAGTCGTTTATGACGTTCATTGGGTTGGCTTGAGGCGAAAAATGCTGTTTACTAGAATTGAAATCCGTTCAGTTCACTATACCTTAAGAAAACATAGGCAGAAATGGGCGAAATCCAACGTTTTTTGATAACCAAGGAATTTCCTATGCTATTAAGCACTGCGGAGAAAAGATTCATATTTTTGCGTGCTGAAGTATAAAAAACATTTATAAAGAGCAGAAAAAGTTAAATTATACTTGTTCAATACAGAGCAAATTTTGTTTTGCGTCCATGAAATTGAGGTTAGTGTACTTACGAATTACAGGACTAGAGTCGAGAAAAGGTTGATGAATCTAGTAAAAAATGTTTGCTCTACAAATGTGTTACGTTTGTTGCCCTAAAGATAAGTAATAAACTTACAAGACGCAAAAATGTGTTTTACTACGCCGAAATTAGTAGGAATATTTGACTTTAGAAGGACTCCCTCGTCATCTCATATGTTTTCTAATTAACCTCGCAAACTAAGTCCATCCAAATGTTGTCTTATTTATACTTATTCTGTATAACCTTGCTATCCTTTTCCATTCCCATGCCTTAAACACACTTTTATTGCACATTGCACCAGTAAACTTTCATATTTCCATTTCTTGAGTTAGCAGATTTTTGTAAAAATTACAGTTTTCGATGCTAGTAAATAGTAATTTCTCAACCAAACTCTAACTTTTTTACTTTTAGTTCTAACTATAGTGTTATGATAGTTTGGAGGCACGCCGCGTGTGCTGACTTCCCGCAAAATGATTTCAATTACGTTTTTCCAAGTTTTTCAAGAGAATATGCACCTACTGAAGTTACTGGAAACGCGTTATTCGTGGCTGGAACTGCGGATGATGCCTATATGAGTCACCAAGCTGAGTCACTCGAATGGAGAACCAGCAGCAGGAGCCGATGTCACACTCACCAAACTACAGCATCTCTGTATGTTCAGACGTTGTCTGGGCCTAATCAGTAAAATACGCACACATTATAATTAGCCCTTAAACATTGCCCCTAAATCCTGTATCAGTCACTATGCGAAGTTAGCCAACGTCATCAGGAGGCATCAGGCACACTGTGATAGATCAGCCTCCCTGCGCCAAATCTCATTGCCGGTAGGCTGACAAGTTCATGGCGTCGTTTTTAAGGCTAATGAGTTTTAACCCTAACGGCTGCGATCTTCCAGGCCCGGTTCTTTCGGAGTTGGAAGAAGTCATGGGCAGGTCAGAGTGATAGGAAGAGAAGGTTCTGTACAGAATGAATAGGAGAATAGGCAGTAGGAAATTGACTACCAGACGACCGCACAACCGCAACGCAGCGGTCGGCATCTAAAGTGTTGTTTGCGCGGCAGTCATCACAGGAGATCTTGTGTGAGTCGGTCTGTGGTTGGCTATTATACAGACCGGAAACAACGAGCGTTTCACATGTGCAATTAGACTTGAGCTAGTCCCGGCAAGCCTTCACAAGTGCACTTCGTGTGGAGCTAGTCACTGCAGGCTCAGGCTGACCACTCGTGTTTGTTATAGGCAGGATAGAATGCGACCCGCTCTGAATTACGCCACTGAACGCATGTTTGAGTAAATCCTGTCACATTCACACTCACCACACTCACAAGTTTGTGGCTTGAAAGATAACCGATGGACGAGCTGATTAGGTCAGTCGAGAAGTGTTAAGGTTAATAAGATTAACTCTTGTCACTACGATCTTCCAGGCCTGGTTTCTTAGGAGAAAAAAAGAGAAGGGAGACCAGATTGGTAAAAACAGTTTATTCTGTAAATAAGGAATGGATAAAAGGTAGGAGGAGATTTTACTGCCAGACTAGCGCACTTTCATAGGCCGGCGGGCTTCGTCTGAAGGGATGTCTGACGACGTTCATCCGAGCGGCTAACGAAAGCTGTTTTTGTCTTAGTCGGCCTTGAAGGTGATTGGTTAGACTGGGAGAGGTTGGCATATGACTGTGGGCGTGTTAATGGCTGGACCAGACTACTGTTCGCATGGGCGCCCCGGTCGTGCGAGCCCGAAGGTTGAACGTCGGTGCATGCAGCCTTGGTCACCGACGTCGGGCGACCAAGTTTGTTATCACGTGGCCTCATGCTTGGTGTCACGCGATAGGAGGAAGTTGGACTGCGCAGCCCCTATAGGTCCTCTTCTGGAATTGGACCAAAGCAATATGCTCCATTTTTATGTGATTGTTAGGGCATCTCCTACTTCTCCCAGAGCCAGGACCTCCTCAATGTGACCTAGCACATTGATGAAAATTTAAAGAAACGCAGTGCTGCAATCTAAAATTACTTTTGTCCCTACTATCGTGCGTAAGGTCCCACATACCATAAATGCGGAGAGAAATATGAACTCCAATCCTCCTCATGCTAATCTCTTTAAGCGCACATCGTTCTTAGTGACGCCTAAGTGTTAAGCAGAATTTGTGCATAAAACAGTGGAGCATCAGTCGCAGTGGCTTAGATTACTAGGGAAGATCCTTACTGCTGCGATCTTCAGGCCTGGCTCCATGTTGGAAGAGAAGCAGTGGGACTCCACGTGGGAGAAATAATATATTCTGTACAGTTCTAGTGAAGGATAGGTTGGCGGAATTTGACAGCCAGGCAAGCGTGCTTCCGCAGCCGCGAGGGCCGGCGTTCGAAGTGTGAACGCGCGGCGGTCGTCACGGCTTCCAGCAAAGTCATGTGTGAGTCAGCCTCAGAGAGATGATTGGCTAAACCTAACTAGGGTCGACCTACATGTGCGCATGTGCTAGCATTCGCGAGAGGTTGAGCGTTGCACGCTGCATTGGGCCGCTTCACTTCCCCGAGATTGTCGATTGGGTCGCGAAGTGCGCACATCAATCCACATTCACAGCACCACCACAAGTAAGAGGACGCAATCTCGCTACCTCAAGGTGGGCTTTGGTAGGACTGCAGACCTGCACTTTGCTCTTGCGCACGAATAAGAAAGAAAACACAGAAGGACCGGCTCTGGATTCTTCAAAGGAAAGTGAAGTCCGCGATGTTTTATCTCATCAAGTGTTAACTGATATTCCCAGCAGTGATTTTGGATTCGAACAGATTACTTATGCAGAACTGCAAGACTGATTATTGCGTAGCTGAATCCCAACATTTTTTTAAGTCATGTGGTGGGCGTTGCAACCCGTCATCGCATAGTCCTCACGCCAATGCAACAGTCACCAGTTCGTCGCTCGCTTAAGACCAGAGCGATCTACTGACACTCACGGCTCAATTCCGCACAGTGCAACCAATCAGTGCCCTGAAGCGCTCTGCGGTCCTCGGACAATTGCTGCACAGACGGGGACTTCGGATTCAATCCCTTCAGGACGCACGCTACGGCATCACGCTCTCCCACTGTTGAACACCAGCCAGACCGAGTGGCAACCTTCCCTTTAACTCTTTCATAAACAACATATTTTTCCTGCTACTCTGGCCTTCCCATCGTCTTCTCCCATCTCCTAAAGAACTTGGCCTGGAAGGTAGTAGCATTTAGGGTTAACCATCTTAGCCTAAACTCCTATAGTCAGGTCGGCGTGCTGGTTTTTTAAATGAAGTCCTTTCATAGTTATCCATACAAACTACATTTTAAAATGGTTACTTAATTGGCGGGAATTTTACCCTTGATTTTCGATACCCTTATAGACTTTAATATATTTTATGAAAAGCATATATGAAACTATTATTTCTCGCGTTCACTTTGGAGAAACTTGCATATTTTTTTAAATTTTAAAGTTGAAAAAACTGTGTCTGCTGATTTAAGAAAAGTCTTATAATTATTATATGTTCTAAGACCGTGAAACGTCGATCCTGACAGCAATAAATGTGTCCGTTTTTGCATGCAGCTTAGAAAGTACATAGCATAGTCCACATTCATCGCAAAATTGTATAATCACGTGACATGTTCCTGATAGCGTATAACAGCACGTGATTTTCCTTTACCAGAATGCCTATAAAATGTAATTGAGAAACTGTTGATGCAAGCGCAGGGGAATGGCAGGTTCAGCGTATGACTAAAAATACGTTTTCTTAAAAAAAACGGAAAATACCCATTCTTCAATTAAACCATTCGAAAAAAAGCATAATTGTTTACTAAATAAATGCATGAAGCAGCATTTCCATTCATATATTCTATAAAATATGTACGAGCATACAGGGGCATTAAAAAGCCACGGAAAGATGCATACTATATAATTCGATATTTTTTACACTGTAGTTTTCACAGGCGACCGGAAAGGGCTTACTTCAAAATTCGGCCTCCTCACTCGACTGACTGTGTGGTACTTAATAATAATAACCTTACTTAAACACACTTTCTGAAACGAAAATGCATTTCAGAATTTTGGCTCACATTTCATAGAGAGCATGTAGAACTTCTCACGCCCTGCCAGGCATCAGGTCACGTGATTGCAATTTTGGTCTACTTATGGGACAGCCAATTACGGGTGCCGCAATACGCGTCAACGTTCAACACCTTGCGGCTGATATAAAGTGCGCATACACCAGTCTGGTCAATCATCTCCCTGGGGCTGACTCATACAGGACCTCACGTGACCGCTGCCGATTTCCTACACTTCGACCCCGGCCCCCTCACTGCCGGAGTGCACGCCACTGAGAGTCGATTTTCTCCTACCTAGTCTCCACCCCTTCTCTACAGAACAAACTATTCCTTCTACCTGGTGTCTCAATTCTTCGCTTCCCATAGGAAACCGAGCTTTAGGTCGCAGCGGCAAGCATGTTGCCTGATTAACTTTACGCATTGCAGCAAGCACATCTAGCATACAGGCTAAAGTTGGTGCAACAATGACCATGACAGGTGTAGCCGGTTTCCATAATGCCGCTAATTACATCGCCCCATACATGACAACCGAGGACAGCGTGTAAGGATACTTCGACCCAGTCACCTGTTAGCTGAAAGATATTGAAGACTTAGGGGTCAAAAACCACTCCTGTATTGATAAACACGTGCAAACAAATCTACGGTTGCAGGTAATCAACTGAAAAAACCAAGAATCGTAAAGTATCCACCACTATTCCAAGGATGATCTGAAACCCACTGTAATCCAAATTCCGAAATATTTATAAAGAAATTATACGAGCTGGATGTTCTTTTAATGTACACAAAAATGGTACTTTTGCGAAAACAACTGACACTTCTATTTAAATTTATTAATCATTGTCCGGCGTCTGAAATTTTGACTGTGAAGTGCGCCGTATGTGGTTCACGTCCACATGTGGCGCACGTCGCAGTCAAAGTGTGAAACTTGGAAAAATGACCTTGCTGTTATTGATTCTGTAAAAATTCAGAATGCCGTGTTCTCCATTTTAATCTTTTCCGTGCTAAAATAGGAAGGAGTTGACAAGCTCTGCCGATATTTATTTGCACGAATAAATCCTGCTGTTTTCACCTGCTTTAAATTTGTTTCTGGTTAATACATTTTTTTGAACCAGGGCCAAAGGTCCTTTTCGAGATGAAGTCACTGCTCATAGCTCAAAGGATAATTCCTCAATAATGATAGTTAAACGCCCACAAATTTGTCTCGTGTTCCAGGACATACCGCGCATTTAGAACCATATGGAAGGACTGCCTCGATGGATAGGTGTACGCCGTGGCGGTGGAAATATCGGAACTGATTAATTGGCAATGTAAGATTGTGCAAATTGTGCGGGAGTTGATGTCCTTCTTACTCTAATCATTTGGCTGCCACTTCCTCTAGAAGTAAAGGAAACGGTCAAATTCTAAAATTTGATAGCCATTGCACCCTAAGCTTGCATTGTTCTAGTCAGCAAGGCAGCTAGAAAACCTGGTCTTCAAAGCGTTGAATGCCGATCTAGCTACCGCATTCACATGTGACATTACGTTCACTAGGTCAACAGAGCTTGACGTTGGCTAGGTGATCTCAGCAAGGCAGACAAGGTCAGTCAGTCTGTGTCTTTGCGCTAAGTTGACATTGTCAAAACCGCATATTATCCTTCTGCAATTCCAGCTGATGACGTAAGCAAAAATTACCGGGAAAAGGCTGTGGCCCGTTTCAAAGTTCTATGGAAGGCTTAATCCCTGTAACGAACAAAAGCTCTAGCAGTCTTATCAGGTCTTTATCACAATAAAGCAGTTTGCAGGCATGCAATCTCAATTCAGTTGGAGTCAAAGGAGACGGAATCGAAGAATACATCCGGATCAAAAAATCAGACAACCATCAATTTCCGGTGGTCATATCAAAGTTCAGCAATATGTTGAAAAATGAATATTTTGTACATGCATTTCAATCCATCTCGAAACCCAGCTTCGTGAGTCTCATATTCGACTCACACTGAAGTCCTCCAAAATCCATACCGAAAAAAACACTCTCAATCAATGACTGTCACTTATGGTCTACGTGTTAATTGGAGAGAGATACAAGAGTTGAGTAGTCTCTGTGTCACAGGACACTGTAGAGGACAGAGCAAAATTAAATTTCGTCGTAGGAACCATCTACTAGCTTGCTGGAGAGTTCGAGTACCTGTAGTGGGTCGTCGTCTGTCCGATGTCTGGCTTTCCGGTCGTGACCTCAATCGGTCTGGAGCTCAAGGTCGTTGCGGTCGCTAGACTTACTAGCGCGCGGGGCGTGGCCCACCCAACACACCGTCCAACCAATCACAGGTCGACTAAGCCAATTAACCCGCTCTCTCTCTGTCTACTGTCCTAATGGCTACTAAGACGGCACTTGGAACCCGGTCAGTCTACTGAGCGGACGTGTCCTCCCAAGTCAGACTTCCTCCATCTATTCTCCTTTCCATTGTGTACACAATATACTCTTCCCACTACGCTGGCCTTTATTTACTTCTATTCTGCACTAAGTAACCATGTTCTGAAGATCGCAGTTGCACTGTTTAACTCACTTAGCCCCCCCGCGCTAGGTCCGGGAGACGTGCAACCTCCATATAGGTTGCCACCTTTGTGCAAAAAACAGTGCAGAAATCAATAACTGAAAGTGCATAAAACTGCAGTTCGCTAAAAGTGGTATGATTTTGAATTTCGACGTCCAGACGAAATAACGAAGAGCCTAGCAAGAGTTATTCCAAAACAATCATGACGTAACACGTAGAAGTTTTATAAGGGGTAATACTGAATATATAAGGCATAACTGTAATAATTGTCAGGAAGTCGAATTGAGTCGGTTAAAACGTGTACTGTTTTGTAGCCTTGCCTGCCATGATGCATGCTCTCTCGCTTGCAACTAATCAAATGAAGCGAAAGTATCGATTGGCTTCAAGTATACACATTTATCAAGCCGCTAATCAATCGATGGCGTTAGAAAGACCGATATCGCACGTGAAGTTGATAATTTGTCACACGTAAATGTAAGTCATGACAATTAAGGGCAAGATGAGTCAGCGCAGTTGCGCTGGGCGATAGACTCCTACAATGCTTGGAGTAATCTGGAGAGACATCTGAGAAACCGGTAGATTACTTAGAACGCGAATGGCCGAGCATGCAGCAGCGGTGAGAAAGAAAGACACCAATTGCCAGGTTGCAGCTCACCTTACGGAACCTGGCCATATTTTCAAGTTTGACGAGGCCGAAATCCTCGCAAAAGGGGACCAACGCGTGAGCCGCCAGCTGCTCGAGTCATGGTTTTCAGGTCCCCAGCGCAACGATTCAGCGTTCTCATACGGCATACTGAGACATTACCTGAGCAAGAAAATCAGCCATGTGGGAAGGGTCAGGTGCAGCAACAACTCTGACAATAACGGGCATAATTGTCGCGCAATTATCTAGTCCGCATCCGACGCGGACAGGGAAATCGTGGTAACTAATGGACCATCACAGCACCAATAAAGACCCCAAGCGGAGGCTATAGGAACTGATAATTAAAGTACACATCTGTATGACCACTGCAAACTGTAAATACCGTGCAATTTTTGCATGTCTCATGCTTATCTGCGCATGTCTTAAACATTTTTACGATAACCTATGATTAAGGGTTCTCGACAGAATCTGAAACGTCAGGAAAAAAAACTCTTGTTACAGTGGTTCTATCATCTTCTTCTGGATAGATAGCTGTAGGAAAGGGATCTAACAAAGCAAAAGGCGACCGAAATTGCCATTTTTGGCTTGTTAACCGTCATCAGCCAGTCATACCCAACCTCAAGGGTTGGAACTCCCGATATTTGAACCCGGGACCTTTGGTTATTGAGTTCAATACTTTATTGCAGGGGGTTAAGTGAGTTAAACCCAGAAACTGTGATCCTCAGACTATGTTAACTTGGTTGAGAAGAATTCGGTAAAGGCCAAAGAAGTAGGAAGAATTTATTGTGTACACAGTACGGAGAATAGATGGAGGAAGTCTGACTTGGGAGAACACGTCCGCTCAGGAGATTGACCGGGTCCCAAGTGACTGTTTGAGAGCATTTAGGTGAGCAGACAGAGAGAGCGCGTTTATTGGTTAAGTCGGTCTCGAGATGTTGGGCAAAGAAGCAGCTTGCGTCGGGAACGCATGCAAGCTTGCCATTCGTCGCTTGGCCCAAACTGCGTAGATGCGGGAACTGTGATTGGCTGATTGAGCCGTCGAAAAACCGCATCGGTGATCCTTTGGGAATGTGCACTTCGATGCGAGCTAGTCGGCCAGGCAACGACCAAACACAACTCTATTACGGCACGACGGGCTCCTTGCTTCGTCGGTTGAGATCGGGAATATGATGAATATATGTGTTTCACCGATCTAGTAGATGCACAATTCAGTTGCGCTTTGCCTGTATATCTGTACACTTCTTCAGTTGGTCCAGTCACTGCGAAGCAGGTGCGAGCCCTCAGTCGCCTGGATCTTATTAAGTAACTGCCTCCTCCACCGCCTTACGTTTCAAATCATGACCTAATTCGCCAGTTCGGTGCCTCGATTGTGTTGGCCTGCCGTGACTTGGCGACAGTGAGGTATGCCACACAAGACGGTTTGGGTGCGAATGCAGGGTAAACTTCCAGGCACGTGCGAGCCCTGGGCGTTGCCATTTGCAATACTACGCGACGACCTGTTATTGTCAGCCCTACTGCCGAGCGTTAACCTGTTCGAGGTATGAACCAGCTGACTGGCCGTGTGAGCACCGGCAAAATATCAGGTAAGTCTATTTTGTGTCGAGCACCTGCTAGTGACAAGCAGCGTGTTCTGCCGATCAAAACTCAACAATTTTTCACCTTCACTGCAGCAGTAAGCCCGCCTAAAGTGACCAGGAAGAGTCGTGTGTCCCGCAGGGGTCTAAGCCGTGAGTGTGCTCTGGGCACTACAGTTATCACGCCAAGTCCCAGAAAGGAAGAGAAGGGGTAAGGCCAGTAGGAAACTCAATGTTGGTCTAGAGCCTCTAAACGCAGCAGGCCCGGGTCCTGCGCGCGCGTCTGTCTGATAGCGTACTATGGGTGTCAATGCATAAACATCCTTCGAGGGTGAGTCACTGGCTGCTTGATCAACTGTTTGGTAAATAGTAACCTACGCCACCTGTTATTGGCTGTCCCAGAAACAGATAGAGGAGCTTAGTCGCGTGACAGTTTGCGGGCTTGGCGCCGGCCAACTACAGTAACACTTAGCATGTCATGATGGCAGTCGTAAGCTAAAACTTTACTTGTCGCCTTGTCCGACAGCTGATCTAAGCAGAGGCAGAATAGTGAGCTTGGTAAAAGGCCTATCGAGAGCTTGTTGCTTAATCGACAACAGATGGATTTCAAAATCAAAAATCAGACAACAAAGAATTGTGAGGAACACCTTTAATGATCAAAGTGGCCCCAAAATAGCTGCTGCAAGCGCCACGTACAAAAGCCAGTCGCGTCGGTTAAAAAGGGAAGTGTCAAGTTTTGGCTGTGGGATGATTGCTCTGTCGGCTGCCGCCAATCAAATGAGGTGGAAGTATCGATTATCTTCGAGCGTGCATGTGGTGAGTTGACAGCGAGCCTGCAAAAGGACAATAGCGCACAGCGAACGAGGCTTGGCGAACGAAGGCAGCGTAAGTCAGTGCATTTGCGCTGGGCGACAGACTCCTATAGGTCCCTCCACTGTACGTAGATTATCCGGCCATTGTTAGAGGTTCACCACGCGCGGATGCTAGCAAGTGCGCATACACTAGAGTCTGCATACACTAATCTGGTCTGGCCAATTGTCTTCCTGTGGCTGATTCACACATGACCGCGCTGTTGAAGCTTTGATGACTTCCGCACTCTCATACTTCGGACGTTTCCCTCTGGGCTGTAGACCCCCGCTCGTCCGACTTTCAACTTCCTCCAACAAATTCTTCACTAGCTCTTTAAAAACTATACTGATCCTTCTACCTGGCGTTTCCTTTTTTCCCATTCCACACGGAACCGCGCCTGATGATCACAACGGCAACATCCTGCCTATTAGCTTTAACCACTGTGACAAGTTTCAAAGCAATGGATGCGAGGATCAGCGGTTGTAAAGGCAGCCGTAATATTCTGTCCACTGGAAGAGTCGGGCTCCTAAGAGGCTGAGAAGGGAGCTGGACCCAATATGCAGACGATTCCAGAGCCCGATCCAGGTTCAGGTCAGGTCAGGTTTTTATTGAGAGAAATATAGGTAAATACCTTTGAACTCCCTATTGGTACAGTTTTTCAATGCATTTGATCTGCAGAACATTTCAGAACAGTGGCGTTGCCAGAAATTTGAGGGCTGACAGTGAAAAAACTCCTTAGGCATTGTTCAGAAGTCTAGGGGTTTGAATGCCATTGGAGAGATTTAAGGAGAAAAACTGTCGCCCGGGGGAGGGGGGGGTGCAGAGTATATTCGAAGCTGATGGACTGTGCTAAGAGTGTTTGAAGCATGTCAGGGAGAGTCCATCACGGTTTTCGCTATAATACCAAGGGTCCCACGAAGAGTGTTGGCGATGCGCCCATCGTGCACCCTTGTTGGTTTAACGAGTCTGCCTGCATACACTGGGTAGGTAAAATACCCTTTTGCATAAAACAGACGATGTTACCATAGCGTGAGCCCTACCTTCATTTTTTGTTTCTACTTCAGTACACCATTCAAAATTTTGTTATAGGGGTTTTCTACTGAAGTCTCTGTGCCACCTTGCTGTAAAGCACACGGTGGACCTCGTTGGATACGACGGCTGGAGACTTGATTAGGCAATCGGAGTTCGAACTCCGATCCATTCGCACTACTTCGAGTCTTGGCCGGTTAGTGGACAGGCCTACTTGTTCGTCATTTAGAAGTGAGGAAATAGTGGCCGCCTCGGCAAGTAAACCGGATTTGCTTGAAAAGCTTGGTCTGAAAAACGATCATAAATGAAGATGGCAGTGTCGGTGCTACGGTAGCGTGATTCCTACCTGCGTTTTCCGTTCCTACTCCTGCGTGCTCTTAAAACCTTCTTACTAAGAGAGTTTTATACTTAAGTGATACACAATGAAGAAGCGACGGCTAAGGTTAATTTTGAGAAGAAGCACTATCGAACACCGGAATCATGCTTTTAGTGGTCTAAGCTATCGCGCTCCTGCAGGAGTCCATCGTCAGATATGGGAAAAGAGCAACAAATGGGGTGGTTAGTTGTGGTTAGTTGAAATTGTGAAAAATCAATATTTGTGTGACGTGGCCGCCGACTCGTCAATGAAGACTATGTCAGTCTGTGCAAGTAGGCGAGGTTGGCGTGTTGGATAGGAATATATACAGAACTGATATAGTACGCAGTGGCGAGTCGGCGCCCACACCACACAATTATTGATTTTCCACGCGTTCAAATTTTAGTTGTTTTGTGCCAACGCCACAACTAGCCACTCCATTGGTTGTTGTTTTCCCACCTCTTACGATAGACTCCTGCTGGAGCTTCAAAGCTCAGACCATTAAAATCATGATTCCGGCGTTCGATCGAGCTTCTTCCTCTCAAAATATACACGTTCCTGAAATGCAAACATTTGCCTCAGTTCGTGGAAAAGATTAAGTTGATCGCCCAGATTAGATATCCCTAGTCTTTGAAGCTAGACAGAATAGCAGAATTTATTCGCGTGAGTAAATTTCGAGAGCGCTTTTCAGCTGCTTCCGCTCCGTGCATGAAAGGCGAAATATTAAGAGAACACATCAATTTGAATTTACACAAAATCGATAAAAGCAAGGTTGTATCAACGTGGCAAGAGACCAACAGTTATGTCAACTGCTAAACTTTGGACTAAAAGAAGTGGGTGGGGGGTAATTTAACAAAATAAATGTCTGGAATGTATTTACCACGGCAATTGAAGATTGACTACATGGTCTAGTTGCTTACATAGGTCGGGTTTCTCCCGCCGTATGTAGGATGCTTCCATGTAACGTAAGGTCCGGTTTGTTTGTGCTCGAACAAGAACGCGGAAAGGTGAGTTGGTGTCAACCGTATGACCACTGTCTAGTAATTGTTTTGTAATAGATGAACGTGGTACTTTGTTCTCCTGTTTTAAAAGCCAAGTAGACAAATGCTCAGCAGCCCTGGTTGCCAATTGCCTTTGCGTACGGCCAATGTACTTGCATCCGCAAGTGCAGGTAAATTCGTATACACAGTTTGAGGTGGCGTGCAAAGGCAAGGCATCCTTTGGCCGGTTAATTGAGAGCCCTTTTGTTGGAGTGAGGAAAACAATTTCGGCTGCATAGTAAGTTCTTTGGATAGAACAAAGTAGTCTTCGCTTGATTGTATTCACGATGTTGTCTCCTTTAAGTGGTAAGGATATAAAAACGGGCTTTCTCGGAACCGACTGGCCCGTAGATTTTGGCCGTAAAGGGCAACTGTATTTTTGGATGAAACGCAAGGGGTAGCCACGCTTGAGTCAGGCCTCTTTTTATGCAGGCACACTCTGTTAGTAGGGTCTCGCTGGAGCAGATATTCCTGGCTCTCTGAAAAAGGTTAAGCACCAAATTCCGTTTCCACTGTATAGGCACAAAACTAGTAAAATGTAAGTATTGGCCTTTCCATGTAGTCTTGTGGAAAACGGTTCGCCTTATTGACCCATCATCCTCTCTGAACAGGAGGATGTCAAAGAAAGATGATTGGTTGTTCTGCTCCATTTCTATCGTGAACTTAATCTTTTGATGCAATGTTTTCATCAACGTTAGAAGATTTTCAGCATCCCTTTTGGTATCAACAATAGCGAAAATGTCATCTACATATCGTCTATATATTGTTGTTTTATTAAGTTCCAACGAAACCTTCTCCTCTAAGTGAACCATGAAGATGTCTGCAAAGGTAGGCCCGAGTGGGCTCCCCATTGCAACTCCATCAATTTGTCTATATATAACTCCATTGAAGAGAAGTTGTACGTTCTTCGTACAAATCGTTAGCCAGTCCCTCAGTATATCAGGTGGCAGTCGAGTTTCTGATGCATGATTGCATATGACCTCAATTGTTTCCTCCAAGGGTACATTTGTAAATACTGACTCAACATCTAGAGAAAACATAAATTTGTTTGTAATATTTTGTAGCTTGATATCTTCAATAAATTGAAAAACATTCTTTGAAGCATAAGTGGCGAATCGTTGCCGAATTGGCTTTAATTCGTTGACAAGCCACTGGGATTAGACTTTTGTGTTCCAAACAGAAGAATAAACCCAGTTCTATCCAAAGAACTAACTATGCAGCCGAAATTGTTTTCCTCACTCCAACAAAAGGGCTCTCAATTAACCGGCCAAAGGATGCCTTGCCTTTGCACGCCACCTCAAACTGTGTATACGAATTTACCTGCACTTGCGGATGCAAGTACATTGGCCGAACGCAAAGGCAATTGGCAACCAGGGCTGCTGAGCATTTGCCTACTTGGCTTTTAAAACAGGAGAACAAAGTACCACGTTCATCGATTACAAAACACTTACTAGACAGTGGTCATACGGTTGACACCAAATCACCTTTCCGCGTTCTTGTTCGAGCACGAACAAACCGGACCTTACGTTACATGGAAGCATCCTACATACGGCGGGAGAAACCCGACCTATGTAAGCAACTAGACCATGTAGTCAATCTTCAATTGCCGTGGTAAATACATTCCAGACCTTTATTTTGTTAAATTACCCCCCACCCACTTCGTTTAGTTCAAAGTTTAACAGTTGACATAACTGTTGGTCTCTTGCCACGTTGATACAACCTTGCTTTTATCGATTTTGTGTAAATTCAAATTGATGTGTTCTCTTAATATTTCGCCTTTCATGCACGGAGCGGAAGCAGCTGAAAAGCGCTCTCGAAATTTACTCACGCGAATAAATTCTGCTATTCTGTCTTGCTTCTAATTATTACCGGGGAAAAAATGCTTTAAATATCCCTAGTCACAAGTCATAATGGTTACTTGGGTTTTACTTATTGTTTTTCAGTTTTAGTTTAGGTAGATATCGCCACTGCGCTAAAACTTAACAGATAATTCCAGGGCTAGGGGTATGTAATGCGGACGACTAACCTAACTTTCACTGAAGCGCTGTCACGATATTTTCTCCGACAAGGTCTTTTGATAAAAGGAAAAATCATGCCGAAAGTGCGCTGGGCCGATTCTTTTTACAAACAAACAAGAAGATCCGTGAATAAAATGTGCCGGTACGGAGGTGCAGAAGGCGTTTCCAGTCTTTTATAGCAGTAAATAAAAGGAACGAATTCTTCCATTTGAACGGAAGACTCCACTGCAATTTGAAACCCTGTGACCTTTCAGAACTAGTTTGGTTCTGGCGTCACTGGAAGAAATGCCAAAGCTCACTGATAGATCCCGGAACGCCATACTTGACTGGTTCAATTACTGCCAGGAAGTCTGTTCGAAAGGGTTCTATCGCAACGAGAGAAAATTTGAATAAAGGCTGGGAATTGCAGTACGAATTAAGAGGACACATTTGCAGGGCGCTGTAAATCCAATCTTGACCGTCTACTGGGTGGAGATTTACCTGCCGAAGAAATCAATAGCGATCTTATATAAAATTATCAGAGCCACGGCTCGCGAATTTATGATCAAGTGCTGTGTTGTCAACAGACGCCGTCACAAGCACTTTCACTTCCGTGGCCGACCCCGAAGCCAGGTGACGATCGCACATCGGCCCCAGCAACAGTCGTTCGTCCCGTGCAAATGACAAGTATTAACACTCCACGTACTTGATCCCTGCCCAATGCCCACAACCTAACCCAATTTCCGCTCGCCCCCCCCCCCCCCCATCCCTGAGCACAAACACCTCTACATTTCGATCTCGCCATACGGGCGGTTAAAACGATAAGTTGCAATCAACGTACACTTATTAACCCTATCCAACTGTACAATATTTATTATCCCTGTCTGATGAAGGGATACTGAGGACATATGTTTTCCAAGTCGACTTTTCAAATTAACCATGGGAATATTTGTGGAATTTATGATCCATAGGTCTGTGGATTTTGGCAGGGTACCGATGCTACGTACTCCTACATAAACAAACGACGAGTAGTGATGTTGATCTCCACCGTTGAACGCGAAGTAGAAGCAGATTGAAGGATGTATTCCGGCAAATGGCCAGCTTATGGGCCAATTAATCAGGCTGGGTACGACCGTAAAATGGTTGATCACCAGAAAAATTACCTTGCTTCCAGTACTGATGCGAACATCCAGCAAATCAAGCGAACAAAATATTCGGCTTTTGAACATAAATCGCAAAGTTGCACAGCATTTACTTCAGGGGCATGTGGATGAACACAGCTGGTATGTTTCGAGAAGAGATGAAGAAATTTAGCCTTCGCGATTTAGACATCATTTTAAGTCTGAATCTGACCTTTAAACAGCACTGCATTTAGGCAGCAAGATGAGGCACGTTCGGAGACTCTGACATCACGATTACTTTTACGCCTGAGTCGTCCAGCCGGCACACTATTTCCGCGAACCATCCGGCCAAGACGGCGGTTCCCGCCAACGCTTTAGCATTGGGTCATGATACTGAAAGCGCTCATCTTCCCAACAGCTGCCCGGACTGCCTTCTTAAAGTTTTTCTCACGAACACCTCGCCTTCGAGAACTTAATTACGGTGTAGGGTTCGAAAGAAAACTCAATTAATGCCGGCCGACGGCCAGGGCATGGCAAAAGTTTATCGAGTTCGCATGACCCTCATAAGGGAAGATTATACAAGAGATCCAGAAGAAAACAACGGCAACGGTCAAGACAAGAAAATAACGGGATTAAAAGAATTAGTCGGCAGAAGGATCAAGGAAACGCGCCTGTAAAGCGTACGGCGGGAGGGAGGGAGACACATTCCCTAAATAAATCCAAAAGAAAAAGGCGGTGAAAGGGTCAAGGGACAGTGTGACGACGGTAGCTCCACAGTGATTTGTCCACTTCGGCCAGGGCAGGGCAGGAGGTGGCAACAGGTCGGGAATAAATGCGTGACTAAGGTGGGTGAGGGGTGGGGCAGGACAGAGGAAGAAAGACCACTGTGTGTTGCCGCCGCCAGAGTCACTTTGCAAGCATTTATGCGTGCGCGTCGGCGTCGGTGATGCGTATGTATATATATATATGTACAAAAAATGGGGGGCCGGGTGGGGGCCCTCATGCATGGGCCATCTGTTAGGAATTTTGATAAAGGGGTTAACAAGTAAATGCAATAGGGCAGGGGAGGGTGGGGAAGCACTAACAGAAAAGCCCCTTATTCGGTTGAGCAGAAGGCGGACTGACAGACGAGCAGTAATCAGATGTAATGAGGTACGTCTTGCCCGGTTAGAAGGCGAAAGATGGAAGTTGGCATCGTACGAATGTAGATCTACAGTGGGGTGGGGGGAAGGAAACGCAACGAAGAAACAACATTACAACTGTTATCAGACCACGTCCGGCTGGGAGCCGAACAACCGGAAAGCGCATTCATTTCGAAAGGGGGCATACAGAGCACACGTGGGAAACAGAAAGTACTTATTTTGTATGTATTGAAATATCGGCAGCCCAACAAAGTCCTTTCGGAAAGAATGTTTATCGTGTGAAGTTACAAGCCGGCAACTGCTTTGCGCACCCAGCTTGTACACCCTAAGGACAGGGAACAGAAGGGAAGTCGTCTGCAAAATACCATGCACCAGTTGTTATGCAGTCTACTGTGATCAAACCGGAAGAGCTCTATCCACCAGCGTAGATGAAAACCAGTCATCGATGAGGAGACGAGACCACGTATCGTAGGTTGCCATGAACACACTGGACACGAGACACGCATTTGCATGAGGGCAAGCCCAAAACGTTGGCACCTGCCCAACTAGGAAGGTCCGCGAATTCCTGGAGGCACTGCACTCAGACGAGGCATGCATTAACAGGCATATCGATTTGGATGTCAACTAAAAATCTCTCAAGATCAGATGGGAGCCAAAAAAGCAACCACCGAATGCAAAATTACACGCAGATGACTGCTAGTTTTCCCCATTGACCGCATAACTAAATGCCGGTGACGATTATGTTCTTATACGCTGACTCACTATAGAGTCAAGTGTTAGTCATCGTTTTGAGTTAACTGTTTTCGTAACACTTTCATGTGGCTGTCGATGAGCTGGAGAACCAGACTCAAAAATTTACACAGTGAACATTATTCACTCCCAAAGGAATTTATCGTTAACCACATTTACTTCAGCTCTGTCGAGAAAGTTTAGGAGCACTGGTCCGACTGCCAGTCGAACGGGGTGCACTTGAAAAAGACTGAAATTCAACTTTCCGGGTTACCGTACTCTCAAAAAAGGGGAAAGGACATAAAACGGTGGCGCAGCAATATATGGAGCATTGACAAGGAAAGCATTTGCTTTAAACACGAGTAAACGGACCAGTGAGCGCGATATAAGACTCGGCAAACTGGTGGTTAAGGTTTTCTTTCCACATGCTCTGCGGCGAAGTTACTTATTCTGTCAGATTGACATATACTTTGCTTCAGTAACACTTTGGTCATTATTCTATATTTTGCAGAAAATAACACGGTCTCACTGTACGGTAGAAGACCCGTTACGACACTATCAGCCAAAACGGGGTATAAATGACGTGACAGCAAACATTGGCAGACAACGAAGGTGTTCAAATCTGATAGGAGTTGTCAGATTGTAGGCACGAAACCTGTCAAATTTGTAAACCGTGTTCACTGGGGGCTGTTTTGATAGGATTTGTAATCAAATTTGATGTAGGTGTAGGCAATACAGGAAATAAGTGGGCACGCGTTGCGGTGAACTTGACAATCGTGCGTGGTCTATGAAGGCGACAATAGTTCTGCGTTATTTTAAAGGAAGAAGATTTTTTGAGTTGACCCAAGTGTGAAAAACTCTAGGCGTTTGGCAGGATTTGAACCCGCGCATCAGAGAAAGCCTTTGCCGGAGGCTTATGCTCTACCGCTCTACCGCTAATAATAATTATTAATAATGAAGAAGATTTTGTTACTGGTATAGGTGAGCTCCAGATTCCAAGTGCTGCTTTAGACATAGCCCTGCGCCGTCGCAACTGACGCCGACTGCGACTGCCCATGGAAGCAATAAAACATTTTACGTGAAGTTTACCATAATGACAGTAAGTGCCGAGGAATCTACTCCAGGCCTTGCTTCATCCCTAGATCGATCCAATGGCAGAACTGCCTCAAAACGACAGCAGATGTGACATGAGGTGTTCGTTTACAGGCACTGCGCACCTGATGGTCTATCTTGGCCACGTAAACCAACCCAATGTAAATAAAATCTTGCATCGGTGAGAATTATCGCAAGGTAAGAATAATTTATGATTCCCATGATCAGAAACATTCGACTTCAAGGCCCTTGGTGTCCAGTGACAAATCGTAAACACATCGCATTTACAATAAGGAAGGAAGTGCGCTCTGGATCGATCTCACTCCTACTGCGTACCAGCGGCGGTTTTGCCTAAAGTGGGCTTGCGATTAGGTCTGCTGGGGCCAGAAGTCCTCGTCTGTGCGTACCAACAGTTCGACCGTTGCTCTCGAAGATGTCCGCCAGGACTTGAACGAATTAAAGCAGCGCACTGACTTCCGCGATATATACAGCGAAAGCAGACTCGCGGAGAATCTATCCCACTCTCTGACCACTCCCACAGCAGGCCCGACGTCAAGACAAAAGTTAAGAAGACGCAACGAACACCCAACACATGTACCAAGCAGCTAGATGGGCTCCTGAATAGAAGCGCCATAAAGGCTACATTAAGAAGGAGCCATTGAAAAGTAAGCTACTCCACACAACAAGATGCACACTGGGCTGACTGCCATGCCCAAGTCATCCCGTCAGTTGGCAACCCTCCAAGCCACGGCTTTTAGCGCACCGTGCTAGCTTTAAGCGGATGACATTGTTTTTAGTGCAGGAAAGGAATGCGTCGAGGGTCGATCTCGCTCTCTTCCCCACCGCCAGCAACGGGCCACCGCCTAGCTGACCGGTCGCCTGAGGTGAGGGGCGATGCTCGTACCACGCACCCGTACACTGACAGTGAAGGCTGAGCACAATGGCGAGGTCCGGCTCAGAAACGATCAGTCGTACATGAGGAGAATCAGTAATAAAGGCCAATGAGTGAGAAGTAACGCTGTTAGTGCATCTGTGACTGAAGAATATGAAATTTCTGCCTTTTCTCCTCGTGGCAAAATACGCAGGGGCGCTTCAACGCATCAGGGTCATTGAAATTCTGTCGTGGATAGCCCGAGCTACTGACTGACTTGACAGTCCGCCCGATCACCCCGTCTGGCTTCGACGCAGACACAGACACCCAGACCAGCTCACTAGCCTATGGTCTACGATACGTAGACGCAGTAAGGCATAATGCTTTGAACATTACGTCGATAAACAGCCGATCCATATAACTTTCTAGGACATGAAGAGATACTGTCAGCAGGCACCCAGATAGCATCAGTAGCCAGGGTCACCTGAAACTGCAACTCCGAGTCAATCCTTCTCATCATTCCATTTGCTAATTATATGAACATGGTCTGGCAGTGTCGCTACGCTTGCAACTTAAAATAACGGGAATAAAAAAACACTAAATGAAGTATTGCAGTCTGTACCTATCGGAGGCGATACCTCTCAAGCCCCTTCTATCAGCACTCGTGCTATCACGCCGGTAGGAAAAGTTTGGTCAGGAGGCAGGAAGCGCCATACACAGGATTGAATGGGTCTCCCTCATTCTCCCTCATTAACCCTTCGCGTGGGTCGTCGGTAGATTCGTTAAATCGTCATTTGGAAGACCGAATGCCAGCACGGATACTAGTGCGCAAGTCATGGGAATAAGTTTTACCTAGAGAAGGTAACGGTACTTGATCCATCTCCTATTTCTTACAGGCAGCTATAGTACAACCCGTTTAACACATTTCGTATACCCCGAGCAGTGGGTTAGCATTTAAATATGAGATTTTCTTTGGGCAGGTTGGCACAAGCCATGTGCGTGGTTAGCCATGCAAAGCGCAAACGGAAGTTTCCACGCCGAGAAACGTTTCCATCCATCAATGGCGATTGCGGCCGTGAAAAACTCACTTTCTAGGGAAATTGTGGCTGCTGATGCCTTAGTTTCATTTAAAACTGCACCAGTTTCAAGAGGAGCATAGTCTATTGCAACGCAACTACCCGCAGGGAAGTCAGAAACACACGGCTTGACTGTTAACTCAGCAACAGTCGCCAACGCATAAGGTGTAAAAGGTTTCTGAACACGCTGGTAACGCTATAACACTCCTACTAAGTGCACTATCGTTAAACTACAATGCCATGCAGGTGCAACGGCAGCGAAAGGGGGCAAGCAAGAATACAAGTACCAAACAAGCATTGGTGCACATTCCTTTACTCGAAACTAAAAGAATTTTGGCATTGCAAACCGGTTAGACAGGGGTATGAGTACCCCCTCCCGACCTGCCCCGCGGTAATACGAATGGCCTTAAACCAAATTCCTAGGAAGTACTTATTCCCGTGTCGTAAACTTAAACTTTTAACTTTAATGCCAGGCCACCTGTGGATAAGGAAGAAGGATTGTCGAGCACTGGACCGATTGGTTTATTATCTTGAGTTTACGGGCTTTTGAGGGAGTCCATCGTCAGAGATAAAGGCAACCACGAAAAGCAAGCAACAGTTATAGGGGGATAGGAACCAAGCACCCGTTATACGGGGGGGGGGGTGTAACCGGGAAATTAAAACAAAAGATCAGCTGAAGCCCAATGAACAAGCTGGAGTAGTGTATCACATCCGATGCTTAAGCTGTCCTTGTAACTAAACAGGGCAAACAGAACGCATGCTCGGTTCACGCATACACGAACATTAGCTGGCTGTCAGACGAGGTGACGCTCTGTCGCAAGAAGCGGCCCACGCCGGCATCAAGACAGGCCGAGAAATGATCGAAGCCTGGGGCTCGGATTAGAATTCAGTCAATCGATCTATTGATCTATTGACCTGGCGCCGGCATACATGGCTCTTCGCAGGCACACTCGCACGGCCGACACTGTTGATTAACGAATTCCCTCCCCCTGCCGTCCCCTTCCCACCCTCGTACAACGTTCGACTGGTTCCTGTCCTTATAACAGTTGCTTGCATTTCGTGGACACTTTTATCTCTGCCGACGGACTCCCGCAAGAGCCCGAAAGCTCAGGGTAATAAATAAATTGGTCCGGTGCTCGACAATCCTTCTTTCTTATCCATGCAAATACCGGGAACGAGAACCTTCATTCGCAATGCCATTTGTAATATGCAGACTACTTATTAGCTGAAAATCCCCTACGATGCATACCAGTAGAATCAACAGGCCATTGAAATGTAAAACTGTGTAAATTGGTCTGACGGAGTAGACAAATGCAAGCTTACCTCGCCGACAGCGTTTGCAAGCAGTTGGACAATGTGCTCGTGGGGTACAGCAACCACACTTTCACCGTTTATCTCAATAATACGGTGATCTACTCGGATGCCTCCGCGTTCAGCAATGCCGCCGCGCAGGAGACTGCAGATAACACCATCTTGAACGCTGAAGCCCAGCTGGTACCTCTGGTCGGGTCGGCGAATCAGCACCTCCACCACGGGCGGACAGTTGACAACCATCAACTTCACGGCTGTCATGTTTTTTGTCGCCTGAAATGGAAAGACAGGGGGGGGGGGGGGTAAGCAGAAGCATTAACACCTACGACCACAGGAAGGATACTAGGCGAAAATAAACTGTCACGGACATGCCCCAGGCAGCCTCTAGAGTAGAGAGTGGGAACCTTTTTAACTCCGAGAGCCAAGAGGGCAAACAGTTGGATATATAACCAATGTATTACCGGCAAACGTTATGACTACAGTATACGCGTATTTCTAGCTTATTAGCTGTCGTCGGCTGCAGATACCAAACTCCAGTTAAGCCACAGAAACTGCCGCTACACTCGAATTTCGAACCCGCGACCAGTCAGCTACAGACGAACGTCCTATCCACAGAGCCATCGGGTCGACGTCTTGCCGGTTATCAATCGGGATATAGATCAGTACACAGTACTAATTGGAAATATATTTCAGTGAGAGCCATATAATACAGTTTAAGATTAAATTCAATAAAATGCGAGAACTTCCAGTTCTTGGGGACGTTCTCGTAACCCTGAGGTCTCTTCCTCGTACGGCCCTTCGGATGTAGACATTACTGGCTATCGACCCCATGGCTGCCGCTAACATTCACAGCAGCATCCTGGTCCTATCTTTCACATACCTTCCCCAACGGGCTTCAGTTTTTCTCCTAAAAACCACGAACGACATTCAATTTTGAATAATGAGCCATGCCTTAGGAGATTTTTCATTGTTTGCTCTTCTTGATTAGTTACACTGCTGGCTCGTGGTAACTGACATCACCACATTTGAGTGTATTACTTGAAACAAGTGAGTAGTCGTACATAACTGTATCAACAATTTCTTTGAAATGTTCGGCTGTGCCGATGCATTTCTTAAATACTATGTACCAATAGGGAGTTCAAAGGCGTTTACCTACATTTCCTGGAATAAACTTGAATTGACTTGACTATAACAAGCCTCTGGATTTAGTCGTTTAAATAAATGGCTCACGCAATCTGAAGTTTCTAATTCCAATTTTATCTGAGAGAGCCAGATGTAAGCATCAAAAAAGCCACACCTGGCTCGCGAGCCTTACATTTCCCACAGCTACTCTAGAGTGACTATGTCTAGGCCCATCGCGCGAGCCTTGTAGGATCAGAAGCTGGCATTCGGCTGGTTCATCAACCCCTTCGATGGCCATCCTAAATTGTTCACTGTTAACCAGCCTGCCTGCTTTTCAAACTATACTGAAGCCGTAGGGCTTGACACGGAAGACGCATTTGTACCTCATACGTGTTTCAGTCAGATAGGCTACGAGTCCTGGCCACCTGAGTGATCAGTCATGCATCAGACTGCTGGAGGAGACCGCCTTAAAAACTGTATGGCCAACGTGTGCTCAAGCCAACTACTTTCACAACGTCTAGCCTAGCTGCAACGTTCGGCCGTCTATTCGAGCTCTTCCCAAGACAGCTGTCGCCTCGTCTCTCTCGGATCTACCCACTTATGGCTTCCAGCGTCTTCACCAGAGAGCTGTTGCGGACACAAAATTCAGCTACCACCCCCCCTCCGGTCCTTTTGGGTGGCTATCCACCTCCGATTGCGGCCACTGAACGACAGCTCCCGAGGATCACTCGCTGTACCCTGGCACAGCGACGCAGTGGCTACTGCATGCTCCTTCGCCAGTACCAACACCAACTCGATCTGTTTACACCCGATAGCTGTCCCGACTGCAGCGTCTTGCAGCATGACTGCCGGCATCTCTTCGCCTGCAGTTCCCGGCCAGGCACCCAACTCACCCCCGTGGACCTTTGGCTCAAGCCGGCTGAGGTCGCGGCTTTTCTCTGCCTCCTAACTGCACCCAGGCTGAACTCCGGCGGGGAAACCTGATCCAACAAGGGCTACCAACCAACCAACCAACAACGCGCTTCCTGGTGAAGACAGTTTTTGAATGCCCTCGCTTCGTAGAATCCCGAACTCCTGATAGTAGTGCAACAAGACTGATAAGACGTTTTATTTACCCTATCAACGCCAGCCACGCCTTAGCTGTGGTGACAAAGAAGAACAGGGAAACAAATTCAACTGGCCTCAACACGCATTTACTACATCAGTAATTTGCTCTAGGAGTTGTGCACCTTATTAATTTGCACTCCAGACGATACAGTATGTCCAGTGGGGAAACAGACAAGCCGGATGCCCTCGAAGACTAGGAGAGTGGCCACTACCAACTTCTCTACCGTCGTTAACAAAACAGACCCCGATTGAGAGTTTAGAGCCGAGCCAGGGCCGGGCCGAACAACCCGATGCTCTGGCTCAACCCAACAACGATTGTCGCTGAATGAGCCTTGGTGTGAATATTCTATCACGTTAAAATTTTCAAAACAAGGTTTACGCATCTATCTGTCGCAGATGCGTCTAATCCACTTCACTTGGCCAAAAATAGTTGGCGACAGCAATGATCATCGTACGTCAATATTTGACGTGCCTGTTTGCATATGTTTAGCCACTGCTGACGACGTGGCGGGTTCCTCGGCTCTTGGCATCGCAAAGGCGCATCATGGTCGCATCCCCGGTCTTCGGGACGTTCTCGTGACTCCGAGGTCTCCTCCTCGTATGGTCCTTCGGATGTAGATATTACTCGTCATGGACGCCATGGCTGCCGTCAACATTCACAGAAGCATCATCCCCCTATCATTCACATACTTCCCCCACGAGCGACAGTTTTTTTCTCCTAAAAACCACAAATGACAATCCGTTTTGAATTATGAGCCAACCTTAGGAGTTTTTTCACTGTCTGCTCTTCTTCCTCAGTTACACTGCTGGCTCGTGTAAACTGAGTGTGAGTTCATTACTTGAAACAAGCGAGAAGTCGTCTGAAATTGTGTCAACGACTTCTTTAGAATGTTCGGCTATGCCGATGCATTTCTTAAATCCTATGTACCAAGAGGGAGTTCAAAGGCGTTTGCCTATATTTCCTTTAATAGATTTGACTTGACTTGACGTTTCCAACAAAAGTACCCGACCGAGATAAGTTGAGTCCTTTTCCTGCTTCCCTAAGTTTCGGTGGAAGGCACACTGAATTCCGTTTCCTTTAGAAGGTAGGACGAAAGACAACGTTGAAGAAAGAACTCGCCGGCCATTTTGAAGTCAATATAATCTTCCCTCCGAGAAAGCAGCAGAAGAAGCATGGAAAAATAAATGTGAAAAGACGTGTTATTTTTTTTTACAGGATACTGCTTGCTGGTTCTTAACATGGCTAAAATATATCCAGCGTTTATGTTCACCTAACTGTTGGACAACCAGCAAAAGCCCAGCACGGAGTAATAATAATAAAAACGACTTAGACCTAAACCGACACAAAGCGTGGATAAAACGGGAGAAGGAAGAGGAGGAGGAGGAGGAGGAGGAGGAGGAGGAGGAAGAGGAGAACGAGGAGCAGGAGGAGGAAGAGGAGGAGGAAAGGGGGAGGAGGAGGAGGAGGAAGAGGAGGAGGAGGAGGAAAGGGGGAGGAGGAGGAGGAGGAAAGGGGGAGGAGGAGAAGGAGGAGGAGGAAGAAGAAGAGGACGAGGAGGTTTACCTTGAAGAAGGATTGGCAGGTAGCAAGCGGTAAACCGACGAGACTTTGGCCATTGACAGAGATGATCTGATTGCCAATATTCAGTTGACCACAACGCGCTGCGGGACCGGCAGGGTGCATATTGGCCAGGACAACGGTCGGCAAGACACTTCCCCAACCGGACTCCACAATGACAACACCCAGAGGCTCGCCGCGTTGTTTTGGGATAAGCACCTGTCGAGTGAATAAGAATGGGCAAGAGTCGCTGAGAGCTTGGTGGGTAGCAGCGCATTGTGAATGCAATTGTGTCTAATAGCCCATTCTCTAGGAAATCACTTTGGTGGGGATTAGTATTATGGCCTCCCTTAACAGGATACGCGAATAGGAACGCACCACCCCCCCCCCCCCCTAAGTCATATAGATGGTCGCGCAAAAAATGCCAGGTAGAGTAAATATTATCGTGCTCGAAGTCTAACATAAAACTAAATTGTAGCCCTTATCTTACTCATACGTCTATCCTAAACACTAGCCTTGCAATTCGTAAGAAAGCTAGCTACTAGGAGGAAGCGGCACATTTGAATAATTCAATTGGCCAATTTTGAAAAAATTGCGGCCTCGGTCGGACGAGAACCCACGTGATTTGGTGGTTTCCAGATTGACTGCTCAGGAAATTCTGCCTGGGTCGTCAGCTTGCTGTATCATTATTGGTGGATTCCATATGTGCGGTAGACTGGGTGGGTAAATCGATCAAATCGCAATTAAATTAGTTTTGTATACAGTAGTTATTCAAGTATAGTTAGCAAACTTTGACGGTATTAAACTAAACCAAAAACTGAACCAAAGTAGAACTTATATTTAACTAATAAACTAGAAAAGACAAAACGGCAACAGTCGCTTATGTAGGTCCACACGTGAATCCCTACTCCCTGCATGTTTTCCTACGAAAACGGTGGTTATAGAGTTTTATGGATGGGGAATTATGACACGCAGTGGAATATACTTTACTAAATGCCTTTTTATTTTACTTTATTGAGACGTGTTGTTCATTTATTTCTGTAGATTTTTCCTAGTCTGTATTATCATTTAACTTATTGTGGAAAACCCGATCATCAAATTGCGGGTTTCTTGAATTTCCCGATAAGTTGAAATGGTGTTTGGGAGGTCATCTACTTCAGCGACAAACAGTCAGCCAAGGTTGAGGTTGAGAGTGGTGTTCCCCAAGGCTCCGTTCTCGGCCCTATTTTGTTCGTTATCTACATCAACGACTGTGTCCGCGAACTGGATTGCGGCATCGCCATGTTTGCCGATGATATAAAACTTTGGAGCGTAATTCGAACTGCGGCTGACGAAGTGCACTTACAGGAAAATTTAAATAGACTTCAAAAATGGTCGGCGGACTGGCTCTTACCGTTCAATGAGAGCAAGTGCACCACCATTCGAGTTGGCAAATGCGGTTCTTCAAACGGCACGGCTTACCGACTGAATGACATACCATTGAAGGAAGTGAAAGCCCAGAAAGACTTGGGAGTCTGGATCACACCCTCGCTTAAACCCTCCCTGCATTGCACAAAGGTAGCCAAGTCCGCGATGTCGATCCTATACCTCGTCAAACGAGCTTTTTCTACCTTCAATGAGGAGTGCTTCACAAAAGTCTTCGGAACCTTCGTACGACCGCACCTAGAATCCGCTCTTCAAGCTTGGAGACCCTGGGCCAGGAAAGACATCAACATCCTGGAAAAGGTACAACGGCGCGCAACCAAACTTGTTATGGGGCAGGGCTCGCAGCCTTATGAAACACGGCTGTCGAATCTCAACCTCTTCCCTTTGCGCTACAGGCAGCTTCGGGGGGACCTGATACTAGCATTCAGCGTATTACGTCTTCAAGACTGCTGTCTTATATCAGGGGATTTTTTCGAATTAGCAACGACCACGAATCTGAGGGGTCATTCCCTCAAATTAAAGGTGACAGGGGCCAGGCTGGACGGTCGGAAACACTTCTTTTCAAAAAGGGTGGTCGGAGCGTGGAATGCGCTTCCTCAGGACGTTGTTATGTCGGAATCGCTAGAGGGTTTTAAGCAAAAACTGGATCGATATAGCAGTGCACGATGGATCGGAACTGACAATTTGCAATAACAATAATACTACTTCCAATTTTTCAGTAGTATTAGTTTTTATATCCATTCACGTTTGCTATTTATTACGCCCTCCCACGCATAGCCTCATGCGAAGGTCTCCGCGGTCTACCCTACTTGGCTATCTGCGTACCGTGATTACCCGCTGGCGATCTTATCAGCCAGACCTGCCGGTCTAAACGGTCACCCTTGGTTCAACCCAAAGCGGACTGTCGACGATCTGGACGGATGCCTCTGTTTTTCCAGTTCCGTGGCGGACTCTGCAATCAGCAAGGAAGAATCAGGACGTGGCTTCCACGCGGTGATGATCCTGGGAACCTTTGCAATGCCCCCCCCCAGTGGGAACTCCCTTTTTTCTCCTAAATCCCACGCATTCCCCCCACAAGGGCGACAGTTTTTCTCCTAAAAATCCCTGAGGAGTTTTTTCACTGTCTGCTCCTATTTTCATCCTATGACTCAGGACAACTGGCCTCGCCAACAGTCTAAGCAACAAATTTTTTGCTACCACTGCACATATGTACAAATAGGGCACTCAAAGGAATTTTTCCTACATACCCTCAATATACTGATACTGATACTGATACTGAACTTACCTGAAGTCCAACTTACCGTACTAGAGTTAGATAAGTATAATCCGCGGCGCCAAGCGCCGCGCACACCTTCAATTTACATGCAGAACAGCCTTGTGAAGCAACTTCGACTACATTTTTCCACTTTAAACTTACTTGTAAAAATTTTGTTCTCTGCCTATCGTACTTTCCCAGCCCCAAAACTCTATAACTACCGTTTTTTGCAGGACAAAATGCTGGGAGCACGGATATATGAGTGGGCCTACATAAGCTACTTTTGCCGACAAAAATAAAAGAAACTAAAAGAAACCACAGGACTAGGGGCAAGACGTATCTAAAGTGGTCGACCAACTTTATTGTTACCCAGTTGTTAACCCGCAAAATACTAAATACCGATCGGTGAGTGTAGTGATAGCTGTGACAGAAGAAGAAGAAGAAGAAGAAGAAGAAGAAGAAGAGAAGAAGAAGAAGAAGAGAAGAAAAAAAGAAGAAGACGAAGAAGAAGAAGAAGAAGAAGAAGAAAAGGAGAAGAAAAAAAAAGAAGAAGACGAAGAAGAAGAAGAAGAAGAAGAAGAAGAAGAAGAAAAAAAGGAGAAGAAAAAGAAGACGAAGAAGAATAAGAAGAAGAAGAAGAAGAAGAAGAAGAAGAAGAAGAAAAAGAAGAAGAAGAAGAAGAAGAAGAAGAACAGGCCGCACCTCCTTCTCCTGCTCCTTGTCCGCAAAGAACTGCAGTTCATTTCGAAAAATCTCCTGCTGATTAAGGATATTTTCATACTCCTGTTCTTGGTAGGCGACTGGATCCTCAATGCCGTGCTCCCGAAGGAAATCAAAGTAGGCTTCCTGAAAGGCCACCCCAATGGCCTTGGCTACCACCTGCGCCTGTGAATGGGCAAAAATAGAAAGAAAAAAAAAACAGATAAATTCAGTCCAGCGGTAGAGGATAGGAAGTGCAGGTTTTGTAAGCGGGGCGAGGACAAAGATACAGACCTCATCGCTCTCGAACAGATGACAGATGACCTTGCACGGTGGTTGCTGCTGCTGGCTGGCAGAGGTAGTGATGGTTGTAGTGGTGGAGCTGGATGGGTGCTCCTGGGCCGCATTCGCACCGGCTTCCTCGGCGGTAGAGGAGGAGGGGGAAGCAGCCGACTGATCCGTAGGGGACTTGGCTTCTGGCGATGACTGTTGGTGTTGGATTACAGGATTCCGCCTCGTCATCAGCACCAAAATATCACCAATGTCAGCAATATATGAGATGGAGCGGAGGTTGTGGTCCATGACAATTTCCTGAGTGTTTTAAGGGGCGAAATAAGACAAGCCGATAATGCAGGGGGTTTTAAACCCATCAGGCTCCAGCATAGTTTTCAAAGTGAAGCAATAAATGTGCTGGGTCTTTGACCTCACTCTATCCCGCACCGTCAGCATCAAGCTACCGCCCAGCCAATGGATCGATCGTCTGATGTGGGGTGAGCGCAGTGGCTGACAGGCCGGCGTAGCCATCTGCGCGCGCTACAACACTACCTCCTCCCTTTGACACACACAAACGTACACACTACATTTCCCCCGTCGATTTCGACGATGGGCACCGCGTGCTCCAACAAGCCGCAGTAAACGCTGAAGCAATCCGAAGAAGACACCGAGGCAAGCTGGGCAAGCAACACGAAGGCTACAGCAGGCAGAAGCAACGCGGCAAACTACCGCGAACGAAAAACAGGAGTTAAAGCAGACTTGCGGAGAATCTGCCCACTCGTTCGCCACTCCCACCTCCGTTTGCGGTGTAAAGACAAAGTCAATAAGACCGGAGATGAGGGAGGGTGACACACACACACACCCACCAGGATTTACACAACGAGAGAATTAGAAGGAACCGTCGCCGTTTGACTCACACAAAGCACACTAGGCTGATGGTGTGTCAGGTACGTGCGTCAGCTGGCCGCCTTCTCAGTCACGGTAGACCGTGATAGTCTCAGACACGCATCACACATGTAGTGAGGGCTACACGTGGAAGGACTTTGTTACCTCTATAGACTGATGCACACGCAAGTCGCCGGCGGAAATCGTCGTCCGCGACAGTCGCACTGACAGGTAATTTATTCTTAAGGCTATGCTCAAGTCTGTATTCCAGAAACTTACTTACGCAGAGACATTGAAAAAGGCGTTCTGAGTGACGAAGCGCATGAGACATGACACTCAAATTGAAATTTGACGGATATAACCTGACTGCCAATAAGTTAAAGTGGGTCACGGTGGTAAGAGAAGGCTGTAAAATTAAATGGATCAAGCATAAATTGCGTCCCCTGAGCTACTAACTGGTACTGTACTTCCAAAATTCCTTCCGAGAAGGCTACATTCACCTTGGGATTCAGGGTGAAAATTATTATTTATGCATACAAGGAAAGGCCAGCGTGCAGAGCACCCGACCAACGCCTCCTTGCTGGTAATTCCCTAGTTGTGCTTGTACTTGTTACGGCTGTGATCATGCCTGACCTAGGCGGCCTCGATGATGTCACGGACGATACCTCTCCATGCGTGACGATTAGCGGCAGCGGATCTAGAGAGCTCTACCCAGTATCTTCTCCAGCACCGGAGACCAAATACCGAAATCCCAAGAACCACTTTCATTTCCTGACCGACTGAGTCGATCCAGGTTTTGAGTTGACCACCTATTCGACAATTCCAGATATGTTTGTGAAGGGGCTCTTCCCTAGTGGGCACAAGCTATGCTGATTGAATTGGTATATTGGCGTCAGACATTCACAACGGCCCATAAACCGTCATAGACACATCAGGCAACAGGTGCATAAGCAACATTCTAGGTTGGGTAAAAAGAGACCAGTTTTGTCAACCTACATTACAATTCATGCGGATAAGTGTTCGGTAACTAGTCTTAGTCGAAAGGTAAAAAGTGTATCTAGTTAGACATACTGGAAACCTCTCAAACAAAATCTTTTTTGGGGGGGTATACGATTTGTGGTAGTTTCATTCACCTTCAAGACGCGCTTACAAAATTTCCAATCGATATTTAACAGGAAAATGAAGCCAAAAAGCATCACAACGTACATCCAGTTCCTTATTGAGGACAAGGATACGCTCGGTGGAGATGAAGAGTTCCACAGGCACACTGGGTTGGCTTTCACCTTTGGGTGCCTAAAGGTTTGGCGATGAGAAATAAATTATACGCATGGCTCTCATATTTATGACATAAAAGCACACAACAGTATGGCCAGGTTTCGGGAACAAAAACTTTCCTCTTCGATGCTAGAAAATAGGAGCGTAGACCAAAATGCAGAGGGTAAGGCAACAAACAGAGAGGGTATGGCCACGGACAACATAAAAATGGCGGGCGGCGAAGGAAATATCATTAAAGCGGCAAAAACCTTCTTCGAAACGCAGGCAGGATGAATATTTCGCCAAGGCAAAGGTAACAGCAGGCACGTCCACAATTAATGAAGCCGAAAAACTCAATGCTGTTGTCCCCGGCAACTTCATTAAAACGCCCTTAAAAGCTTGCGCCGCTGCTACTACTACTACGCCCTGCCCGGCAACAAGCAAATTCAAAGGTCCCATTAGGACGAAGGGCTAACAGTAAAGACCACCTGCAAAGGCTAACTTTAAACTTTTTAGTGGCGCCGGGAGAACAAACATCGACTAATCGAGAGCACTCAAGTCCCAGCAGGAGAACAGATAAGAGATAGGATAAATCTGTGCATCACAGCCCACTGAGTTTATCTCCTTGCTAAACTAGCATTTTACGTCAAAAACGCGGAAGCCGTGAACAAGCAGGCAGGCAGTCAGATGGCCGCAGCTGCTGATTACTATCGGTTGGGTAGACACCACCTAATACGCTAGTAGCCATGATTATACACTAAGACTGTATATTGAGAAAGGAAGGTTGTTTGCAACTGTTCGGCCTCCCGAGGGTAGCAGGACAGCACGAGACTGCTGCTGCTCGCGCCTGGTTTGATCTCATTGGTTGATAAGAAAATTTGGATTACTATGAAAGAACTGTTGGAAGAGGCAGTTATCAGCTGCTTCAACCCTCTTCGCATTTATTTCATCCTGCATTGAGTAATTTTTTTCTATTTTTCTGTGGGCCGCCATGACAGAGAGGGAGTGAGAGCAGGTTCTTGCAGGAATATGGCAGCAATGTTCGGAAAACTCGTGTTAACGAGACAAAAGGTTCGGCTGAGGTTAAAAGAGATATGCAAGGGTTGGATTGGGATTGGCAATCAGAGGTTGGGGGGGAATCACGAGGCAGTAAGTAAAAACAACATCTCAGAAGACGAAGATGCGATCACTGGAACAAGACGTACTTTACCTTCAACGGAACTATCGACGAGCAGGTGAAGGGCACGCCTATGGGTTCGCCCATTTCCGGACTCATAGCAGAGGCGGTCCCGCTACGGTTGGAGTCAGTGGTTTTCCAACACCACAGACCGAAATTCTGGGTTCGGTATGTGGACGACACCTTCGTCCTTATTGAGCGGGATCAGGTGCTGACCTTCAAAGAACGTCTAAACGCCGTCTTCCCGGACATTCAAGTTACGATGGAGGAAAAAGAAAACAACCAGCTGGCCTTTCTGGATGTCCTCGTTTGCCGCAAAGACGATGGTGGTGATGGAAAGCAACCAACAGCATGCAATTCCTGAACTACAACAGCAACCACCCAATCGGTCACAAACGCAGCTGCGTAAGAGCGCTATTCTGGTGCGTTGAAACGCACTGAAGCGAAGTGGAAGACAAAGTGGCAGAATTACAATATGTTCGACGGGTATTGAGAGTAAATGGTTGCCCGAGCAATTATGTTAATCAATGCACACGCAAACGAAAGAAGAAGCCAAGTCCAACTGGTCCAAACGTTTGGCGGGCCCTTCCACACGTGAAGAATGTTTCGGAAGCGGTCAGCCGTCTCCTCACCCCACTTGGAGTTGGAGTTGCGCACAGGCCAGAAGCACCCATCAGGCGCCAGGTCATGAGGCCGAAAGACCCACTGCCACGGCAGGAAACGGCTGGAGTCGTTTACCGGATCTGCTGTAGTTTTGGACAAAGCAACTACGTCGGAGAAACCGGTAGATTACTCCGGACGCGAATGGCCGAGCATGCAGCGGCGGTGAGGAAGAAAGACCCCGATTCCCTAGTTGCAGCTCACTCGACGGGACCCGGGCATATTTTCAAGTTTGACGAGGCCGAAATCTTCGCAAGAGGTGAAAACCGCGTGAGTCGCGAGCTGCTTGAATCATGGTTCTCCGGCCCCTAGTTTATCAACAAGCGGAACGATTTGGCGTTCCCATACGGTGTACTGAGACATTTCCTGAGCGAGAGAATCAGTCACGTGGGAAGGACTGGGCGCAACGACAACTCTGACGACAGCGGGCATACTTGTCGCGCAATTATCAACCCCGCATCTGAAGTGGACAAGAACGCCGTGATAAGTAATGAGCCATCACCGCACCAATTAAGACCTCAAGCGGTGGCTAAAGGAACTGACAATTATAGTACGCATGCGGTTGACCGCTACGAACTATAAATACTGTGTTATCTGTGCATGTATCACTCTATCTGCGCATGTTTCAGACTGTTCTTCGATTACCTATGATTAAGGATTCCCGAGGGAATCCGAAACGTCAGGCAAATAAAACTATTGTTCCAGTGATCGCATCTTCGTCTTCTGAACTGCTTCCTGGGACTCGAATATTCACTACTATTGAAAAACAACAGCTGTTATTTAAAGGGAATATGTTCGGTGAGTGCCGATGTTGTTTTTAGATACTCTGCCCTTGAAGGCACTGTGAGTGAGATGGTCGGCTAAGCTCTCTCAAAAGTGGATTGGAAAATTTAGCGAACCAAAAGAGGGCAAAAAAGGTTCATGTAGTGCACCTCATATACCCCTAGTCCCAGTATTTTGTCCTACGAAAACGGTATTCATGGGGGGGGTTTTATGGGTGGGGGATTAGGACAGGCAGTGGAATATACTTTGATAAGTGTTATATGCACATTTATTTTATTGTATTTATAAATTTTGTTGAGTTATATCTGTAGGTTTGCCTAATCTGTAACATCGTTTAACATATTGCGCAAAAACCCGATTATCAAATTGCAAGTTTCTAGAAATTGTGGTTAGGAGGTCGACTACTTCAACTTACCTGAGGTCCAACTTATCGTTATGGAATTAGATTAGTACAGTCCGTAGCGCGAAGCGCCGCGCAGATATGCAATTTACATGCGGAAAAACTTACTCCCAGCGGCCTCGGGAAAAAAATTCAACTCCCCTTACCACACCATTGCTAAATGGCTGGTAGAAGGGCTGAAACCTCTTGGAAGTTACATGTATCCTCGAAACTTGAAAGACACATTTGAATTTGTCAAAGCTATAAAGAATATGAACGTTGCAAGAAGTAAGAATCTCTCATTGGATGTATCGTCACTATTCACCAACGTACCTGTGGCAGAAACCATAAACTACCTCTGCGACGTTATTCGGGACACGAACTACCAGATAGGTATGCCCGTGAAAACCCTCAAATGTCCAATTTCTCTGCAATGGTCAGTTTTACAGACAGATTGATAATGTGGCGATGAGCTCACCACTTGCACCGTTTCTTGCAAATGTCTTTATGGGCAAGATCGAGAAAACGAGTCGAAGAAACACCATCAATGACCTTGCATTCTACGGTCGATATGAAGATGATATCTTCTGTTTGACAGACTATAACGCTGACATTGACGCCTTGGTCGCGAAGTTTAACAGCGCTCACCCATCGCTCAAGTTTTCTGCTAAGACTTAAGTGGACGATAAATTGCGTTCCTTGATGTCCTTCTGCGAAGGCAAGAGGATGGATCTATCCTACGCAGGGTTTTCCGAAAGAAAACCTGGACAGGACAGTACACTAACTTCCACAGTTTTGTCCCCCTCAATATAAAACGAAATCTGGTCCAGGGATTAGCAGCTAGAATACGACAGATCTGTTCTCCTGAAACTGTCAAAGCAGAACTCCAACAGCTGCAGCATACACATACCCGGAAAGGTTCATCCTCAGGAATATTGGTGAACGCGCCAAAAGCCTGTCACCTTAACTGCAGAAAAGAAAGACGTGTTCATAAGACTGCCTTTCTTAGGCGATGCAACCAGCGAGCTGGTCAGACGAGGACTGCAATCACAAACGCTTTCCCAGCGGCGAACTTACGGGCGCTCTTCACGAACTCTCCCCTCCTACGATTGGGAGGTAAAGACAGACTCCCGTTGAAGGCCACATCAATGTGCATTTACTCTTTCACTTGCTCCTGTGGAGCGGGATACATCGGCCATACAACGAGGCGTCTCGAAAAGAGGGTACGTGAGCACATACCGACCTGGCTAAGTGAAGGTGAAACTAGATCGATCTCGAGTGCTATTCTCGCACAT
>JAYGXS010000001.1:103584506-103595525 GCA_036362985.1 Ligula intestinalis | reverse complement strand
AGCAGGCATGCACTGACTGGTGGTCTCGTGCATGCGTTCTTTTCAGACTGATCATGCGGCGTGCGAAACTTACCGTCTGGAGAGAAAATGGAATTAGAAGAGACTACTTCAAAATCAACGGTTTCAATGTGGAACGTGGGAGGGGTATGCATGCCATATTAACAAAAAATACACCAGCAAGATAATTTATTTAGCTATGGCAGTAGTTGGTAGAGGCAAAGGTTTCACAAGAGCGGGGACTTTATCGGGTGAAAGATGTTTATGCTCTGGGATCTGGCGAACAACGTAAATTAGGCTGAGTGCCTGTTGCTTGGGTTATCCATATCGGTTGTGGTCAGTGTCATACCTGTTAACGTTGTCTGTGACAGATTGTCGGATGGAGGATGCGACTAGCAGGCCCAATGACACTAGTCTTGCCTTTAACTCGCCATCTTTGGGAGATGGGCAGTAAAACTTCGCTAGTACAAACATCCGCCCATAAATACGTATCCGCCATTGAAAAATCCAGTCTATTTCCAATGTACTTACCAATATTTAGACTGCACATGTATCGCTGATAAGGCGCTTAGCTCATAAAATGGGATAACTATGAGACTGGGGTGCTAAATACGCAGCACAACGCGCTCTAATGCTTCCTCGTCTACTCCTAACGCATTTAACGCTTCGCAGAGGCCTACTATCGTAACAATGGCATGGCTAAAACAGTCGCCGTAGTGTATGGTGGAACGCAGGTGCGCCTACCAGCCTGAGACTGCGTTAGCGGGCAAAGAAAGACACCTGACCAGTACGCAAGTGGGAGAGTGATGCAACAGGGGGATTTAGGGGAGACTGACCTTTATCCGATTAACGGCCTCTTGGGCTTGCCGCAGACGGTTGATTTTCGAAGGCCGACTATCACATGTCAACTGTGTGCTGCCCAGATAGCGCAGGGGATATAGCAGACCTTCAATTAGACGGTCGGGGAAGTCGGGATGGTGGACGGCAACTGGAGGGGCATGGGGAGGGAACAGGCACAGTTTTAGGGTCGTTTTCAGAACGACTATAGCATGCATCAAAGGAGTACTGGAGAACGGAAAAGTCGGTTCTGACTGACGAGCACTCACCTATCTGTTATGGGGCTTATTCGTCCCCTTATGTCCTAGGGCTCACCCCCGAGCCCCGTCAGTAACCACACAGCAGCTGGTAGTTTATGCAGATAATATTGGTAGCAAATACAGGCGAAACCGGAACGGCCATTTCTGGGTCATTAGCCGCCATCATCAGCCCGCCATACCCAACCGCAGGCGGCGCACCATCTTAGGATCAAATCCAACACGTGATGATTAAAATTGCAACGCTCTAACCCACTGCGCTGTTGGTTGACGACTGGCGTTTCCTTTCAGTATTACCCCAAAAACAAGAAAATATCTCATAACATTTGAGCTTGTCCAGCGCTAGAAGTACTAGTTCCTGCCAGCTACAGGCAAGGACTAAGTCAGAGGTCGGGAGCCTTTTTGACTTAGAGAACCAACAAGAAAGTAAATATTTAGAAATATATTTCAGAGAGAGAGTCATGCAATATATGTTAAGATTGAATTCAATGTAATTATAATAAGGAGAGCGAAAAGCACAAAATCTAATTCCAAGCTAGGTGTCATCATCAAAAGAACCAAACCCGGCTTGCGAACCATACGCTCTTGACCTCTGAGCTAAATCAAACCGTTAACTTTGCAGCAACAAACATGCTGAAATTAAGGCCACAGAAGAATACTCAGGAGGTGGAAATTTGCCAATAAAATGAGCAGTGCATCTCTTGAGCGGTGTCTGGCTTAAAATGTGCATGGAGGCGACAAGACCGTGATTGGGATTTGGCCAAAGTTCAGACAGCCATTTGAAGACACGTGCCGTGGCTCTGATTGGACGATCTCCCTGCTCATTGTGCCTTTACCCTCCCGCTGTCTGGAGAAGGAAAAATTAAGAAAAGGAGCAGGAAGCTTTACATTAAGGATATGTTTCCTCGACAAGTTGATTTTCTTGTAGGGCATTTGGGTGAATTAGGGGTCATTTCGCCTCACTAGTTCCGTCCTGTCTCGGGGCTCACGCTCGAGCCCCGCTAGAACCACACACAGCAGCTGGTAGTTTATGCAGGTAAAATTGCTGACAGAAGCAGGCCCACCTAGAATGGTCATCTCTGGCTCATGAACCATCATCAGCGAGTGGAAGGTTCTGACTGACGAACGCTCACCAGCCTGTTACACGACTTACTCCTCCTAAAGACACCGCTGTCTCTGACAGTTACCGCCCGATCTCGCTCCTAAGCGCGGCCGTGAAAATACTTGAGCGTCATATTCTCCCCTCGCTCAATAGACATGCCAACCTCAGAGAGCACCAACACGGATTCAGAGCTTCCCACTCTACGTCATCAGCCCTACAACTCGTCACGGACCGCACTGCATGTGGTTTCAACAAAACGAAACCTGCGGAAAGAACAGTAATGGTCGCCCTCGACCTTACTAAAGCTTTTGACTCGGTCAAAATTGACGCCTTGATGAAATCTCTCATGGATTCGTCTCTACCGAACGAGCTCTGCAGATGACTGAACTGCTATCTCCGTGGCAGAAAAACGCGAGTCGAATTTTCAGGCACGCTATCCAAAGCCCGCAGCTCTAGGACAGGAGTTCCTCAAGGTTCTGTCATTTCGCCATCGCTATTCAACATCTACATGGCTGACCTCCCGAATCCTCCACTGAAGTCGAAATTGTGTCTTACGCTGAGGACATCACCTTGCTGTCTTCTGACCGAAATTTCCGCATAGCTGCCGACGCCTTAAATGACTACATTCCTAGTTTACTCCGGCACCTAGATGATAAGTATTTGAGGCTACCCGCGTCTAAGTCCTCAGGAACTCTGTTTAATCCCGACCCCAGCGAATGCAAGTCCCATCTTCCAATTAAGTTGGAGGGCAATGACCTTTCTTTATGTCAGTATCCTAAACTCCTGGGCCTCAATCTCGACCCAACGCTGGTTCTACACCACCATGTTGACATCCAAGCCAAGAAAGCAAAAGCCAAGCTCAGCACCCTAAAAGCTTCGGCAGGTTCTTCTTGGGGCCAGGACACTGAGACGCTAGTCACGACCTACCGGGCAACAGACAAGGCAACGACTGAGCATGCATCACCTGTCTTTGCCCCACTGTTTAGCGACACCAGCTAGGCGAAAGTCCAACGCATTGAGAACGCTGCTCTCCGCATCTCCACGGGCTGTGTTAATATGACCAATTTAGATAACCTCTATCAGGAAACTCAAGTCCTGCCTCTGAAAGGTCACTCTATCATGCAGGCAAAAATCTATATTGCGCAGTCCCATAATCCAGAACATCCGGGTTATCGTCTCTTAACACGCCGTCCAACTGCTAGACACATAAAGCAATCTACCATAGACGCGTAGCGCTCACACGCTTCGGTGTATCTTACTAATCTACCGATACCCGACCTCGTTAAGCGTATCCACACCGAAACTGCCGAACAAGCCATTAGCAGCTATAGACCCAACAGAGTCCTCAACGCTCCTCCACTGGTCTCCTAAGTCATGGCTAGAGAACGTAGGGCCAACCTGTCCAGAAACGCCAGAACCAGACTATCCCAGCTACGTTCCGGCTTCTCCACGCTGCTGAATTCATTCAAATGCCGTCTCACCTCATGCTTCGACAACGTCACAGACAATTGTCCAGACTGCCTCCTGCCTTCCCACACAACATGACACCTCTTCCACTGTCCAGCCGACCCTACGGACCTCACGCCTGAGGACCTATGGCTTCGCCCAGATAAAGTTGCCGAATTCCTTCATCTTCCTTAAAAATTTCATGCCTTCATCTTTCTTAAACATTTTATACCATGGATTTTTGACAAACTAAGTTAAGGGAGTAAGTTAGTAGAACAACAACTTACTCCTCCGCCCCGCCAGCAGCTACACACTGGCTAATATCACAGGCAGATGAACGCAGTTGACAAAGACAGGGAAGACTCAAATAAACATTTCTGACACAGCAGCCATCATCAGCCAGCCACACCGAGCACTAAGTGGCTCACCATCCGAGACTCGAATACGACACTTGCTGATTAGAAGTTTAAGGCTCCAACCCACTGCGCTATGGATGCGTTTTCTAGCAGGTTTTAAATCGGGAATATTGGCAATGGTTGACATCTGGCCCTTTCGTTTAGTATTATCCCAAATACAGGAAAATAGCTCATAACATGTGAGTTTACCGAGCGCTACATGCGTCTTACTTTAATAAACACCCAATGCCATCGCAAACCGTCAGAATAACAAAGGACGTATCCATTGCGACTCTAACCCTCGGTCGAAGTCTTACGTTAAAGATGAGATCCCAAAGAGTTTTTGTCCACATTCAACTTTTCTTTACTCCTTCATGCAACGTAATCCTCTCCAGTACTGTATCTTCTTAATAGGAGGTTTTTGAATCATTTTGAGGACAACAGTCAAACAAAAGTTTTTTTATTCGGTTAAAAAAACGCACACTTCCTGCACACCAGATTATGACAAAACTTGCATTGAGTAAACGTCAAGCGTAACAGAGGTGTATGCGTTACGGTAAAGTTCCTCTCCTGTGTTGGAAGCAGACTAACCGTGCTCGCCGGTGTTAAAATATGTTAGGGTCCAACTTAACCGCGTGTGCACACAACCCAGACGAGCCGTTCCCAGGCCATACGACCAGTTTGCTTACGCACAGTGCACATGATGTCACACAGCTGCGGCTAGCGAAGGGTGCTAACATGCCAAGTTTATGAGTCACAAGGGCAATGCAGTCGCTCCTCACATGAGGCAACAATCTGATTGGTCCAATTTTGCACGCTTTGCCTGCCATAAGTACGCTGTACTAGGTACGCAAAAAGGCTTCTGCTTTTGCGCTCTTCTTGTTGTAATCTTCCTTAGGGACTCACACGGGGCGTAATAAGACGATGATATTTCGACTTTTGGCTGCTATACGACAAAATAGACCTAGTCTACTCCTGCTCTACTCGCTCCTGGGAAGGCCTGAGGTCCGAACCGTCCGCCGAAATCGACGACGGGTGTGAAGGATGACTTGATGACAGTGTAGCACAGCCTTTCCAGTGATGTCAATCGCGACGAATTTCAACAGACCGCCTAGCATGCATTTACAACAAAACCCAAAAAGTACTGCGCAAAATAGTTTCGCTATACAGCTAGAGACCATATCAGTTAATCACACGTCAAGAGCTGCTTCTTAGATAGTATTGACAGCAAAGCCTAGTGTCTGGGAGGCATTTGCCCCTAGAGTGTGATCAAGTGCAGATCAACAGGTCTCCGGAAAAAATTCCGTGTGCATAAGCCTAATCGTAAGCGTAAACTGTCGGCGAAAAAGTGTGTGCTTGTCAAGGGACCGGTACTGGTATCTGCCTATACTACGAGCTGTTACCACTGTCAGGACCTCTGACAGGGCCCAGGACAGAGCGGGACAGAGGAGTTCCGTTGGCGTTCGGTTGAAAGTTTGTTAATGGGTGTGCTTGTTTGGGTCTCATTCTTAGTGCTAAATAGATGTGAATTTAGCGACAAACAAACCCATCTCGGTGCGTGTACCCGCATGCAGAACAATGCTTAAACCCTTCCTAAGTCATCAAAAGAATCTGCCCATCAAAGCGGTGAACAGAAACGTAAAACTTCAAAGAAGGCAGGGAAGAGACGGTTAAAACGTTTACTAGTGAGTCACTGTATGTACAAGGGGTCGGAAAAGTACCGACCAGGTCGCCAGCACAAGCCTGATAAGACGCGTAGTCAAATGGGGCATCTTGGCTTTTGCCGTAGCAGCGTCACGCTTTCACTCTCCGCGAACATGTGAGTCCCAGGAAGCAATTGGGAAGAAGAAGACTCGATCGCTGGGACAATACGTTTATTCGCATGACGTTTCGACATCCGCCGCGGATTCATCATCAGAGACATGAGTAGGAAACAGTAGCAGAAACGGATGAATCCGCGACCGATGTCGAAAAGTCAGGCGAATAAACGTATTGTCCCAGCGATCGAGTCTTCTTCTTCTTCGCAATTGCTTCCTGGGACTCGCATGTTCGCTTGTATTGGCAACCTCTGTTATCTTCGGCTGAGCCGTTTTTAGAAATTCTCCACGTCTATCTCCGGTGAAATTCTGTCTGACCTATGTGCGAAGAAGCTACGGTAAGTCGGCCCTCGATCCGATGGGGCGCCGAGTTAACTTATTAAAATCAACCTAGTACTAAGGCCAGGTGGTATTGAGAGATGAAAGACTCCTTCTTCAATACAAGGAGGGCGGGGAAGTTGGTTGCTTTATACAAGCCTCTGCTGGCCAACGATTGTCGTAAAGTACACGGCCGGTATCGACCCCAAATATGATACTGTAAGTAAACCGCCTCAATCCTTTACTGGGTTATAAACCAATGGATTAGACGTCAGTATATGGTCAGATGTGCCCCCTAGACGGGCCGCATGGAATATGCGCTGGACCAACATGGAGGCCAGGGCGGGACACGGCCAACATGTGGAGGGGGAGGGTTGCGGCATGCTCACGCCGCACCAGCCACCTGCACCCAATCTCACCTCCGGTCTTCTTGACTCTGCCTTGACACAGATGCGTGGAGGAAGAGAGAGAGTGTGTGTGTAGTAGATGCGGTGCAAGTCGCCACCTCTTGCGTCACCATGCTGAAGAGCATACGATGGACTTCATCGGATACGGTGGTCTTATAACACATATAACCATACATACGCTCTAACTATTGCACGACCGCAACAAGTTTGTGACGGAAGCGTAACCCGGAGTAATATGACTGGCTGACGATGGCTATTATGCTAGAAGTATCCATTCCAGTCTCCCTTGTCTTTGCCGGCAATACTATCTGCGTAGACTACTAGCCTCTACGGTTGCTGTCATGGCCCGAGACATTAAATCCAAGACAGAGCGGGAGAAGTGAGTTCCATTAGCGCTCTGTGAACCTTCAGCAAGGAGTACTATTCTGACTGTCCAGCAAACACACAGATAGCTGTCTTCTATACAACCAAAAACACATACTACTGCCGCTGTCGTTGAAACATGACTTCCCTTTTTTCAAAACATTAATAAAATCAGATAAAAAGAAAATAGGGCCGTCAGCGGGAGCCAAAGGCTCTCAACTTCACCTAATCGGCTACACAAATCGAGAGTAAACGTGCTTTGCGTCCCGCCGGCTACAAGGGACAGCAATAATACGGGAAGGGGGACAGCGCGCCAATCGACGTTCCAGAACGGCAGTACTGCATGACAGTAAAGAGAAGGAAGATAGGATCTCTGTAAGACGAAAAATGTTGGTCGAAAGACTAAAAGAGAAGAGATGGCAGCCAGACATACACCTTACCCACCCCCCTCGTCCCTAACTTGGCAAGCGCTACTCGGATTAGTAAAATGGCGTTTGGTTTGCGTCGAGCATACGCCCGCTACTGCAGGTGCGCGCAGACAAATCATACCAATATGATAAACGCATAAAGCTGCAAATTTGTAGCGCGCATATATAGAGAGGAAAAATAGTCGCAAAAGGTAACAGGAAGACCAACATATCAGGAGAAGCAAACGACAGGATACTCACCTTCTCGACCCTGTCGTTTCTTGGTGCTCTGAAAGCAAGGAAAAAAAGATGAAATGATTTAAAAGACAGTTGAATGAACGACTGAACCCATAAAGCGAATAAATACACAAGATAACTCGCAGATTAAGTTGTAGTGCAACAACCACTAATACCACTAAAAAGATAAGATTCTACATGTTATTTTGACGATAAAAAAAGTTACTAATAGTGGCGATAGCTTTCTAGCCCACACCAGAAACCTATTTGACTGAAACAGACCAGCTTGCAGCAGGAAATAGATGCTGGAAATTCGGATTTAGTTACGGACTCTGGACGTACGAGCACATAAATACCTCCCAAGGACCGGTGTACCTTGACGACCTTTTCTGCACAAGAATTAATCGCCGGTCAAACTGTAACTCGAGGCAGTAGTAGTCACAGTAAAAGAGTCACCACATGGTAAGCCGCTTTTTCCCTGTTGCCTTCTCCTTGCGTCCTTTGCTCAACTATTTGTGTGTGCGCATGTGCGCGCGGGACAGTTCAGGTAACTAGATGTCAAAGTTGCACCAGAAGGGTGATTTCTCAGTGGTTGTCACCACACACACACACAGGTTCTACCGGCATTTGCAACAAACTGCTGCACATGTTTCGGATAGTCATGGTTGCAGACCTGACATAACATACTCAAATTAACTCCTTACTGCTTGTACTTGATTCAGTTAGTTTTTGTTGTTGGATGAATCGGCTTCACGAATTTCAAGGATAGCGGCGGTCGGAAGCGAGCTCCTTGCAAATGTCAACCCGGCGCTTGTTCCAGTGTAGCAAGGCGTAAACGGTTACGAGGCCCATGCGTTCGACGTTAGATTTGATAGTTTTGAGCCACGTCTCCAGTTGACCGTTATGCCCTTGTCTCCAGTTTGGACTACGAGGAAGATTCACGACCGTTCTGCAGAGGTCCGTCGATAGATTGCGCAAGACATGTCCAAACCATTACAATCGACGATGCCGGATATATGACGCTAGGCTTGGTAGTTGGAAACATCTACGACAGAGCTTAACATTGGAAAGTCGATCTTGCCAGGACACTCTTGATGCACAATACAAGTATCACGGATCTCAATACTGCTACGGTGTCCTTAGGAGAGGACACGACCCGTTGTCGCCCGGGGCCCGGAGTGTCAAATATGCAAGTTAGTATCCTAAAACGAACTCGTGACACAAACCAACTCCGACCATTTTCCAATGGCAAGCGGTCGTAGACGGCGGTTTGATTCAGCAGGTGCTTAATGCCCGAGTAACCCTGCTGAGTGATGTACTATTTGCCTAGCTGCGGGGAAAGGGACAAAAACGGCATTCAGAACATAGCCCGCAAACCTCGGACTAGCCAGAGACCAGTATTCAACAGAATTATGTCTCATTGCGGAGAAACTATACGCAATAGATACAGCCCATTACCTTGCCAAGGTGACCGCACTCAAGCCGGAAACCTAAAATTTGCGTCTTTATTCAGCCAACACCGGTCTACTTAGCCAAAAGGAAACATCCCGGCCTCTAATGATGCCGGTTCTTTAGAAGAACAATGACTCAATGAGGCTGTAACTGTGCATATTTATCCTCCTCCTCTGGGATCAACGGAAAGACGTGAAATGGTTTCAGCATCTAGAAGGACAACCTCCAAAATCAGAAAGGAATAAGTAGCTGACCCATCGCATAGTATGACTCTTTAGGAAAACTTTTTCCCATAAGCTGTGGTTTCAGACTGATGACGAAATAGGCTAAAGGTAAGCTTTATAGGGGCCACGATTCGCTCATTCAGCTGAGAATTCAATGTGTGTGGGGGGGGATAGGTGACGTTTCTAAGGAAGGAGCGCTCGATCTTCGCGGGTTCGGTAACTGCTACAGGACGGATGCTCTGCTGCATATCTCCCCAGAACCCAGGATGTTCTTCACAAACACTATCTTGCCTCGACAGAAGAGGAGAAGACGGATGCAACCCTGTCCATGTTTTTCACTGACAACAACAACAATAACAAAACTACTTGGGAATACAAAAAACGGACTGTTGGCACCAATCATGGAACTAGGGCAGCACGCTGTCAACTGACTGTAAGTAAAGGCAAGGTCACTCCAACCGCGCTTAGTAAACCCTACTACATCGCCGTGAGAACCTCGAATCTGTCCGGCGTAATCTGCCTGTATCTGCTGATGTGCAACCCCATACAAAGAGACTGTATGCTCGCAGGGAATCCCAAATCCAAGATGAGAAGTTTGACAAGCTCATACGCCCATCTGTTAAGCTTATTACTTATTACTCAGCTACTGACACAGTTAAAGGATAAAAGGATGTTGACTGATTATAGGGCAGATTGCTATCCTATTAGACAGAAGGCGTCCGCTAAAACCTCAAGATAGAGTTAGATCCTGTAATAGATAAAAATTTCGCCTGAAAACGGCAAATGGCACCACGCAGCCTAACGACAAAGTAAAACTTGAGCTATCACATAATAATATTTCGTTGACCACTAAGATGACCCAGCCTGGTGGATAGACTTAAGAAGGTGAAAACCAAGGCAAACTCTGCAGTGTCCAGGGCCCCAAACATGTTATTACTCGGAATATTTTAAACCCCATCCAGACACCTCCTGAGATCAGGGTGGTATGAGCCCCAACGTTGGCATTAATCAGCGTCATCTCTGACAAATGTTAGCGTCAGTGTCATTGCCAGTATTACTAATGCTCAGCTAGATTGCTAGCTAGCAGTAGTAGAAATAGGAGTAGTCGTATCCGTCTCGGCCTCCTTGAGCCTGTCTTGATACCTACTGAAGGTGAGTCAGGGTAGATAGAACGGTAGTACACGCGCAAAGTCTACTCTCACTCAATACTAAGTTAAGCGGTGTTTTTTGGCTTGCATTGGAGAAAGTCGAAGGTGAAGAGTGCGGTTGGCGCTAACCACGCCTACTATCACTTTAAAGTTAACTTCTGTAGCCAGTCACTATCACTGTAGCAAAGTTTTGATGCATATTGGGGATGTAAGGAGGGCCCAACACTCGCGCCATCCTCGAGGCAGGATAATAAAGAGAGAACATGCGAGACCGCCGCTGACCAGGTTCTGAGGTCACGCATGACAAGGGCCACGAAAAGACGAATACACTTGCGCGCGTCACCGAGAGCGCGACCGGTCACCTGAGGACACGATGGCTGGAGGCATTACGGCTGCCTGTAGAGGCCACTCGTGGAGAGTCAATAGGGAACAATGACTACTGGCCCTTAAATATGCTGCCACCGCTGAATGCGGCACGCCGTTGCCAAGACACGCTGCCGACGACCCGACATTATGCTGCTGCTGGGGATATAGGACAAACTGCCGAAACGAGTGCGACGAAGGAACACACGTTGCTGGCGGACACACAGAAGACAACGCTGATGTACAAGC